>QEWY01002081.1:0-740737 GCA_006503575.1 Baylisascaris schroederi
CCCCCCCCCCTCCTCCTCAATACATCATGGCTCCCTTCTTATGTCTGAATAATGATGTTGGTGGTGGTGATGTTTGCTTGTTGGAGGCAGTTCTTACGAGGCTCTCATGCAGAAGGAAAAAGGGCTCGTTTGCAAATCGTATATCTTGCAAACGGTCCCATGAAATAGATGGAACTTTTTCAGCGTGCTGTAAGAATAAGCACTCGACATCCTTAATAGAAAAGATGACAAATATATTAGGAATTTCGTGATTTAATAAAACAGTGATGGAGTTTGTGTACTCGCCGATATAGTGGATAAAAATGGTCAGAACCTTGCCGACTGTTGATGCAGTAACCTGAAAAAGTGCAATCGATGCGCAATATCGCCTGGACAATAAGAATATCATCGCATTGACCCTTAGCATGCGGTGTTTCTTCATTGTGCGTGACAACATCCTGAACGTAACCTAAACAGGCGAATAATTGCACATATCACCACAATTATTCACACATCGCAAGAAGGATAGATTGATGTGTTTCACTAATGCTTTCCATTTACATATTGAAGTGCCATATGATTTTCATCGAGGGCGCCCAAGTGATTCTTTTAGGATAGAGTATGCAGTCCTAGCAGGATTGTATTTGAGTGAAGGTGTTTACCACTGTCATATGAAAGAAACAAATGAATTTTACCTCTTTTACTTCTCTATTCAGAAATCTTATGCGGTTGATCGAAATTGTTTTTTCGCCTCTTGGCGTGGCGATAGGAAGGAACTTACAGCGTCCTCAACGACAGAGAACGGTTTGAGTTGATGTCGGCCTTCGATCACTTTCGTCGCGCCGTGGGACGGCTAGAACAACCAATCATTTGGCTGGTCTCGAACGTGACCCTTCGTGATGCATAAGCATGATTCCATCAGCTTTCTCCCATGGAGGCATAGCCGAAACTGTGTCGGCCTTTCGGAATGACGGGGAGCATAACGATCAAGGAGAACGATAAGTTCCCGCTTGAAGCAGTAGGTGAACTTTCCTTGTGCGTTGTACACTGTTAATATCGGCCGTGGGAAGTATTTGTGTCAAATTAGTATCGCAGAGTTCAATAAATAGCGAACTATGAGAGAAACCATAAACAAGGAACGCCAGAGAGAGTAGAGAGGGGGTAGGAGAGCGCCAAAAAGAATTTCAAAGAGTGGAGATCCTCCTCCTTTCCTTTCGACATCTTCGTTTCCCTTTCGATTGAATGTTGGATGGAATCCTCATTTGCAATTTCCCCAACAAAAGATAACACAGCATGATAATTTTGCGTACTCTAGCAGTCCGCCTGTATGTAACGCGTCCGACCCCTGTGAAAGAATATGAGGAGTTCTCATCTGGATGTTTTGGTGGAAAATTTTGTCACTTGCTAATTTTTTCACTCATACGTTGAAAAAATGGGAAGGAGCAATGAGAAGAGGAACACGAAGAGTCTGCCGGTTCAATCAGTAAAGGCATGCCTTGATCATAGAGACTTTTGCTCCCATAGTTTGATAGGTGCTGAAGTAGAGGAGATAATGCAATCAGTATGTGCTTCAGAATGACATTTCGACGGGTGGTCCTTAATGCAGAATTCATATATTCGTCAATAGACATTTTTTAAGCTCTGTCAAGAGTAAGGAGTGCTTTTTGTGCTTTTAACACATGTGCGCTAATACTACGTACATCAAATCCTCATTCGACCAACACAACAAATTTCAACGTGATCATGATCTTGAAATGTGAATTGTCAATCCGTGATCACAGCTTCTAATCGATTCGATGGAATATTATAAAAATGTTCTAGGAGTTGCTTGCAGCTGCCAACTGGCCTACAATGATGAAACGTTTTTCAAACACTGACCGATTATGGACAAAGTTCAACAAATGAAACCGCACAAATACTTTCTATTTTCTAATCTCTTGAACTTTTTTCGGCTCTTTCACCATAGCTTTTGACACTCAAATGTGTTTTGCCATAAGTAGGAATCTTTCTTCAAGAAAGTTGCAAAGGTAAGTGGATCAGAATGCACTCGTTTATCTGCTACCACTTATTTACTTTGTAATTATTCCGTTGATTAGAGTGATCCTTCTTATGCTCCCCGAGCTCCCCAACTACTTTGCCACAAATTCGTCAACTTCAAATTCCTCATGAATATACACCTTATTTGCAGATCAATGCAGCAGTAAGTGCCGCGAGCAAAACAATGTTGCGGGTCGTACGTAGACGACGGAACAGAAAACAGCAAGATCACTGGTTTATTAGAAAAGAACAGCAGAGTAAAGAGTCACGATGTACGTGGAATAAAATTAACGAGCAATACAGCCACTGAGCTTAGAAGCTTCGCCATTGAAAAAAAAAAAAAAGAACATGCACATCCAAGGTGGGCATATATGAAGGGTCTTATAAATTTCAGCATTTTTTGAAAGCGCGTTCACTCTAGGAGGTAGCCTAATCTGAGGGAGAGGGAAGACTTATAGATTTTGGAACTCTCTTAAAGGGGCGCGTCGTCGAAATATTCAAGGAGATTTTATGCTTCTCTTTTTCTCAAAAAGAGAGATGCTGTCAACTCATGCCAAATGCCGGCTTGGAGGCTCTGTTCAAATGGTTAGCCAGATTCAGAGAGAGTGGCTGTTTTCGAAGCGAGGAAGAAGGAGGGTGAGACTAGCATTTGAGACAGATCCTTATACGTTTGGGCAACCTTCAAAAATTACACATATTTGGAAGCGCATATACTACAAGCATCTTATATTAAAACTCATACTCCAGGTAGCTTACTCCATGGTTCCTTGCAATGTTGGTTCTTTTCTATCGTGTCATCACGGCCGTTCCGGTCTTCTCTCCTCAGTGCTATCTATTTTTAATTGCTCTTATGGTGTGCGTGCTATTTGCCATGCAGTCGACGTTTACATCTGAACGGCACAGCGAACAACGGTGTACTCATGGCAAAGCGAATGCGTGCACGAAGGTGGGATTCAGGGAGGGGGAGAGGGGCGGAAGGATAGGAGGAACTGTGGAAGGAGGCAAGAGACAGGTGAGAGTATTTCGCTCATCACGTCCGCGCCGCTTGCTGTCACCGGTGCTGCTGGATGTTTTGATGTTTCTGCTTTTTCCCTTAGCCCTCTTGGTATCACCAGCATAATTTAATATCATGTTGTGCTCAGTGAGATGGCAGGTTGAAGATGGCAAAAGAAATAAACGAAGTAAAACCGACCCTGTGTGAAAATAGCTTCAACGAAGGCAAATATGCACCATATGTAGGACTACGAAGAGATGCTGCAAGAAATGAAGATATCAGTATCAAAAGGAAAAAGAGAATGGCTGGAACGCGGGTTGTAGGTGATTGTCGGAGTGGTCGAAAAATGGATCTGCGCCGAATTCAAGGGGAGTACAGGAATGCGGTAGCGCGATGTGAACAGTAGCGCACCATCATCGCTCTTGTTGTCTTATTCGCTAACTTCGTCGAATGCCGAATGTTGTCTATGAATCTTCCTCTTTTCGTACAAAATTCACTTCCTTGTTGGAAAAGTTGCTGCCCGAAATCACAGAAATGACAGATCATTTCATCATTAACGTCGGACGTCAAGAATGGAAGAAAGCGATGATGTTTGAGTAGTAAATAATAATGGAAGCAGTGCGATGTTTTGCAGGTTAATGACCATGATCAGGACGATTGGATTGCTGTGACCGAGCTATTTCCTAAGTGCGAATGTTCTATTGAATGTATTTGTTACAACGAACATCTGAATTTAATATCGACAAGAAAGTTGTTTATTTGTTGTGCACAACCTCCGCCTAATATCCTGCTCGGCAGTAAAGTGAAACTTGCAGGCGCGTGAAGCAGTAATGACGCTGCTAAAACTCATGAACAATTTCATATCACATAGCAACCAGACGAGCGCATATCGCACAATAACTTCACTCAGCCACAAACAGTAATGTCACTATGATAAGTTATGAGGAGTACTCTTTTTGCATTCTAGTCACTCCAACTTTATTCCAACGTAAATCACTGCTATAGTGATAAGTTACTTGACATTTATTTCACGAAAACTTTGGGCCAATGTATCTGCGTCCCGACACTAGTAGTCGAATGCGTATTTTGATTGAGTCCTTGCCGAAAGGGAGAAATAATCGAAAAGGCCAAACCTTAGAAGAGAAAGTGTTTATGTATCTAAATCGATGATTGCTCTTTGATTGACCCTTTCTGCGTTATTCTTTTCCTTTTTTTTTCGATACTTTTGGCATGCGCCATCGATATTATGTGATTCCATCGCGGAAGCGCATTTCATGGCGAAATTTTTCATGGTACTGTGACCGACTTTGTTACAATAGTGTCGACGCGGCCGGATACCAAATTGAGCGGATAAAAAGGAAATTCTGAGGCTTATAGCGTTTGCAAAAGTGAAAAATGGCGGAAATTCGAAGGTGCTATAAGCTTCTGCACCATTAAAGCAGAGATCGCTTTGGAGGTATTTGGACTGAATTTGTTTTTTAGAGGCTATTTTATTTATATGAAACCTACTTCCAGACACTTCTTGTTGTTACGTTGTTCTTATATGTTCAGCTGTTTCAATCGCTCCTTACTGTGACGTCGCCGTTTTGTTTATGAGAATATTACGCTTCCTGAATTTGCCCTCACTGCTTACATGTTGAGTACAATAACATCATTCAGGAAGCATAATATCGAGCACTGAATTCTTAGTGAGCAATGCAGCCGTTTGAATCGCATCAACTATATCGACGGTATCTAGCCACATTAGTATTTGAATCTCCTCAACTAATTTCTTGTCCTGCGGTTTCATGGTGACAGAACAGCAAGAATAGCTTGTTAGGCCATGGCGAGAGCGTTTTGGGTATGAAAAAACAACGCCCATGAGGATTAGAATGACACCTCACAGGATATTGAATGACATTTACCTGACAAAATGAAATGGAATGAACACAAAAAAACAGTCACTTACCACAATGCTTTGATGCTTAACTGTTTAATGACGATGTCAAGGGAGCATCATAGCAAACACTTATTATGCCTCTTATTTTTTTGCAACAGGCAAGCACATTAATAGAAACAGTTGTTGATTCCTCATTGAAGATTTTCGGTATTATGAAGTTTGCACGGTAAAAAAACAGACTGGTATAGAACAGTCTAATTTGAAAGAAAGAAACAGCCACGTTGAACAGTTCAGTATAGCTCCATTTTCACCTAAAAGCAGAATAATGTGATATAGTCAGATCGAAAGTATATCAAAAGTTTATATTGGGTCGTATGTACTGCATATATATATATATATATATATATATATATATATATATATCCTCGAAGCCCACAGAGATAGGTCCAACATATGCACTCTTTTTTGTTAATTTCTGTAAGTTATTCGTGCTTGGATGTTGCTTTTTACATATATTTATCACCATAGATAACTCAATGTTTCACTCACTCATTTTATGGCCCTCAAGCATCCATTCAGTGTGGTCATATTAGCAACTAAATTTTATATGAATACTTACGTCCAACACAAAGTTTGGACATCTTAGATGCCTTCGACAGCATTCTCAAGAAAGCAAAACAAAAGTGGATAGCGGACTCAGTCAGCATGTTGCGGATGTGGCTGAGCGCAGATCTTGACTCCCAACGGAGGTTAGTTAAGTCAAAACCTCTACCCATGAAAATAGAATCATTGAACCGAAAGTAGTCCTACGGTTGTGTCGTGCAGGTCTGAATTTTTTTTTTACTTCCGCTTCCTCTATCCAAGGCAACTCTGCAAACAAGTTTCAGCTGAATCAATTCCTGAAGCGTCATGAGCTGGTCGGCCAAAGATTGCGTCTCCAGAAGTTGGAGAGCAGCTAATCCAGCAACTGTTATTTCAAAATGCTGGATGTTTTCTTCACGACGCTAAAACGGCTCAACAACTAACTTTCACCGACCAGTGTTGATCATATAAAAAATTTCTGGATCGAAATTGCGACATTGCTGTGCAACGTTTCAATCACCTACCGCAGAAACTAGAGATGTATATTGCGCCTTAGTAACTTTTTTCAATTTATGAGTTGAGGATATGTTGTCATGAGACGTAAAAATTGTTTGTAAATTCATGTGTTATCAGAATTCTAGCAAATTGTTTGCTAGGTGGCAAGTTGTGGCCTGGATGTTTGAACATTGTGTGCCATGTTTCAATGATCATCAGTTGTTACGACAAGCATTTTATGGTTATGTCTCTAGTAGACTTAAAAACAGCATTGTCTTTGATTGACGTGTATATTCAGATATTCGCCCGTTACCTGTCGACTGTGCCAACATGTTTATGAATATAAAATTACATTTGCATGCTTTGTTTCTTGCTGTCAAGGAAAACTTCCTCAAGTGTCTTAGCATCGCCTTTTTTGTTTCACAATTAATAAGCAGAACTCTTTGAGCACAAGACGAAGAAATTATATCTTGCTGAAATAGTAGAAGCAATGAGGAAAAACTTATTTCCTCAGCTTTCATGTAGTAAAAAAAACTACTTTAATTCGAAAATTTACTTAAATCATAAATCAAACCATATGAACTTGGACTAATGAAAACAATGCTACAATCAGTCATTTGCAGACAAACGCTGTTGGTTGTTTTTCATGCGAGAAAGCGTTCGCGTTTCAACCGAAAAACTTTTTGACTGAATCACAAACGAAGTTCGACTGGGGAAAAATGCGCCGAAGGCAAACACTGTCAGCTTGTCTTTTTTTTTAACTTGATACGAAACGAGAAGTCTGCCACACAGTGAAGAGGTAAACATGAACGACGTGGGCTTAAAAGCCGATTGGTTAGCTCATTATAATAGCGCATTTCGCGGTTACTGCTATTAAAGTTCTACTTGAACTGCTCCACGAAGACATCTTTGGGATTCTATGAATTCTTGTCCACTTGTATAACGCTTCTCTAACCCTCCTCCCCACTTTCCCCAAAAAAGTGCAGTAATTTCACGAAAACTGCTTTACTGTGAACCCCATTTTTGATGCATTCATTTTACCTTTCACTGTTTATCGCAAACTTGTGGAGTAGTTGTGGATTTGAAGTTCAACATGAAGCGATTATTGTAAATCCATTACACCATAAAGCAGGGAGACTTTAATCGCCGTAGCTTGAATACGCGGAATGAGAACTAAGATTTTGCGAAGCAGTCCAACCGCTCTTGCAACATCGAAATCAACGAAATATTCAATAAGGGACCGAATTATTACTCATAATACGCAGTCTCGGTGACAGATCTCCCGAGTATAGAAGCGAAATGCACGCTTCTAACCAGTGCCTCCAATATCTAACTTCTATTTTGGTGGATACAATGCTCTGAACAACTAGGAATGGAAAAGTGCGCATCGCTTCAATCTTCCTGATGCACTTATTCACTAATATGATAGTAATCTTTTGTTCTTAGTCGACTGCAAATGAGTAGATTTCATCATCTCATGAAATATCATCAAATTTTAAACACCTATGAATTAGACATCGGAAGGGGCAAGCTGCGCACAGTTTTAATGCTCACATTTGCTGATGCTGCTCACAAAGGTGGAGGATTGCTTCAGTGGATTGTTTCAAGGTGAAGCCACAATCGACAACTTATGTGCTAACAAGTATTACTGACATTTGTCAACGAGGTTGTTTTCATGTTTTGCATGCATAACTTCAATTTTCCATCCAGGACCGCAACAACAACCGTATGGGTTGAACTATTGTCAGCATTACTAATGTTTCTGCGTGCAGATTACAGATCACTCCTGTTCTCTGTGAGATGATACAAATAGGAATGACAAAAGAGTGAATAGGTCTCTGTGCAAAGAGAAAGAGACAATTGACCTGTGCAGAGAAAGGAAGAGCGAATATCGCTTTGCATTTTTTAGCATTAAGTCAACTGATGGTGTGTTTATAAGACCAAATGAGATGGTGGCCATTGCAAGTAGTGCAGCAGCGCAATAAATATAAGAGATCCGCCGACATTTAAATCAAGGACACTTCCGCCTCCAACATTGTCACAATAAACTGAGAAGAGGGGAAGATTAGTGGAGGAAGAGTTGAGGAAGGTAGAAAGGTTGAAGAAGCTGAATGTCTGATCACATATGGAAATGTGCTATTACAGCGGCAAATAATTTCCCTCCCTCATCGTTCATGAAAGTCCTCGACGTGCCACTTTCATGGGCGCAAATATCATGTGTCACGAGTAGCATTATACGACAAGAAAACTGCAGCGACTATACCACTGAACGTCTGTAACGTGTGAGGTCTACTAGGCGGAAGAAATTAGCGAGCATACCAAGTGGAGGCATTCATTCATCAGTTGTTTGCAGTCAACGTTTATTTTTACGCATTAGGAAGCGTAATGCTCGATGAATGAAGATTGGTAAGTATGCACAAGCGTATAGCATATTGTTGGCCGCGAGTTACTTGCTTGCTTGCGTGTCGTTTAATAATGAATAGGCCACATTCGTCATTGAGCCAGGTCGCAGCAGTCGTATGTGCCGATCGATTTTCGGGTATCTCCAATTAGCAAGAAGAGTTTCGAGTCAAATAAGCTGTCGTTAGCAACGTTTTATGAGTCATTCCCAACTTATCGTTGCTGCCGCTAATTTGCTAACGCTCATTTAATTTCATAGCTTTGCATTTTGCAAATACATTTCAAAGCGTGATATTTGCAGTAAATTTTAGAGTTTAACAAGACACTACGTATGATATCAGTAGTCATCGGCGCAAGCAGTTTCAGTTTGCTTCTAATGGTGGAAATGATATCAACGTTGCTGTTGTTGAAAGCGTTCATTTAGTGCTGTTTTTAGTTGTTCTATGCAGTCGCAACCATTTCATCCGTTTTATAACCATTTATCCATTCTCGAAGTGCACAATTCGAAACTCCACTCCGGTGGGAAGGTAATAGAGGAGCTGCACTTGTCTAATATGAGGTCATATCCCTTCTTTTTGACGTAATTACACTGCCATAAAGAAATTGAAATTGAGCGAGAACATTCTTTTCAAAAAAAAAAAATCCTATTATTTCAGTCTTCTGGATGACTTTCTGTTGAAACTCATATAGTGGATCTTTTCTGCTTACCTATGATATTTTTTCTTGTCGAAGTTCCAATTAACTTCGATTCTCATTGCTGCGAGCCCGATATCAGGATCTTTTAGAGTATCGCAATAAAATTTGTCAAAATTTTTTTCAGAAAGTACCATGCATCCAGTATCGTAAGTTTTTGACCAGTAACGTTAAAAAAACGAATGCGCTTGCAGAGGGAAAGGGATAGAAAGATAGAGGAAGAGAGAGAGAAAGGCAAGAAGAAAGAGGGAGAAGGAAAAAAGAGAGAGGGTCGAACCTGAGAACGCTATGTTTAAAGGATATGATATGTCTATACTTTAAGGGTGTGTTTTTTGTGGCATCTTCTAGATACAAATTTCTTTTAGCAGCATATAACGCATAAAATCATCTAATTGTATTCTCATCTCGTTCAGGTCGATTAGAAGTGTAAATGTGCGGAGCTGTTTGATACTTTCCAAACTACATTCTTCGATTCTTTCCAAAACCGTTTCATCAATTAGCGTCACCAAAACATGGCTTCTCTTTACAACGAGTCATCCTCATCATAAAATTTGCCTAGCGTTAGTCGACCGATGTGAATTGCTGCGAACATTGCAACTTGGAATGCGATAAGCCGTTTGAAACTTACAATGGTATTCGCCATTCGACATCTTTTCACCTGAAACACCTCCACATTCCTTTCGGATTTTCGAAGGTTGTCATAGGAGATTTCAATCTTTCTAATCATGTTAAATATCATTGAGTTGAGCGGGGATTCTATATTTTTCTATTCCTTCTGCATAAAGTTCTTCTTTATTAGCACAGAAATGCCGAAGTTATTATTTGACGATACCCATTTGAATCTTTCAAGCTGAAAGGTCATTTTCTTTTTTGTTGCTACCATTTTTCTCCAATGCCATAGCCTAAAAGCAAACCTTTTCGGGATGGTTGATATGCAAAACAAATGCATGCATAAGTGGATAACTAGTACTTTTATACGCTTTTACAGCACCTTCATGTCATGATTCATAAGAATTGCTTACTAACAGTTACCGCTTTGTGATATTTTAACGTAGGAATGACGTACAAATCGGAACTCATCTATGTTGTTAGCTGCTGAGTGAATTCTCAATCTATCATATAAGTTAGGTTTAGTAAGGAACTGTGTTATTGTAGCATATTTATTGGCTACATATTACTATCTTATGCGCTACAAGAAAGAAGGGAAATATCTTTTATCAGTGTATAAAAGTGATGTGGAAAATGCCAATAACAGTGTGAATGATATCGCTTCTTAACAAACATATTGACGAAGCGTTAGTGAAAGTTGGCAGTTGTCTGAACGTTCAAGTGATGGCGTTGATGTGGTCAGCACATTCCTGAATCACGCTAATGTGGTTTCGTTATTCTCTCATACGTTGTTTCCGTCTCAAACCAATCACAGCACTCACTTCACGCCTTATGTCAGACATTCACTCAATCACTCAGCCAAATATTCTCTCTCATTTTCGGTTTTGTTGTTTTTCAGAAGTTCCTAATGCAAAATATACCCTCACCCCAAGATGTATGAAGGAATTCGGTGAATTGAACATGTGCTCCATCTGCTGAGTTCTGGCTTTCGGCGCTCAAACAAAAACTCACATGAAGAATACTCGGGAAGAGACACATGGCGAGTCCTAACTCTCATAGCAAAATTTCGGATAACGTAGCATCTGGTCGTTCCTCTTCAGAAGCCAACGGGCAAAAAATCCCCTAACGCGAAATACTCGTGTAATATTATCAACGAATAACTTTCACCTACCTAGAAATGCAACAAACGATTGTGCTTAAGGTTCGATAGATGTACTTCTTTTCAGGTCGTCTCGTGACACAGATGTGAGCATTGCGACGTAAACGCTAATAATTTGATTTATCTAATCACAGTGATTCGATCGAACTATCAACTTCTACATCCAATAATATCAGTTACTTCACGAGTTATTAACTCTCATAAGGACCACAAACATATTTCGCTTCTTCATTTCCATAGTTTTCTGCGATGTTTCCATTGGAACGATTGATGATCCACATCACTGCATAATGAAAATATATATTATATGAGAGGAATTTTTACTCTCCGATAAGGCACAAGCCATTAGCGTTTACGTAGTAGGAAAAGTATTGCTCATATGGAATGTGGGGTACTGCGATGCGTATCGGTGATTACAACAGTGTACTAAACTCAGTAGATGGTTCTAACTATGACGCAAGCGTGAACAGTTGTTCTCAACGGCCAACAAACCGACCGATCATCTCGAAAACATGATTGGCTCAATGATCTTCACAACGCTCTAAGGTTCTGGTGCTACGCTCACTTCGATTTTTCCCACTTCTGCTTACACAGTTAACAATTGATTTAGTTCTTTTTTCATTGTCTGCTTGTAATTACTCGATCCATTGCTGACCACAAGGAACGTTCTATTTTTTTTAAACATTGGTGAAGCAGCCTTGCAGTAATCGTTATGTCTAGTAAGATCAGATTAATATTTCTCAGCGTAGAAATGGAGCCAATACGAGACGGCAAAGCTTATCTTTCGCCATTCGTCGACATGTGATATGCTGGAAGTACTAGTAGATGACTGTTAGTTGCAGAAGTAGTCGTTATATGCTGCCATCAACTAACCCAATCTGTAGGGCAACATCTGAATTCTACGAGGAATGTGGGAGTATATACCAGTGATATGGAAATTTGTTTTAGATGGTACCAGCAATATGGGAGTTTGTTTTCGGTAGTGCTTTTCTCTAAATATAAAGCAGCATAAGTTTGAGGGCATTTTTGCTCCTCTTTTTGTGGTAAAATAGGTCGCATTCAGCTACAAAGCCATCATACTGTATATAACGGGTCCCTTCACTTCCTAAACAATTTGAAATCAGTTGCCGCCATTTTGAGCGACTAGTGATTATGGACTTTGCACCTTTGGGTTATTTATGTTGACTAATATTCGATGCTAACATCTGCACACAGCTCTACTTAGCATACCTAATCTTATGAAATGCCAGCCGTTCGAAAAGATGCAACTGCTAAACTCGTAGTTGTGGGACGTTTGCCGGCGCTATTTGTCCATTTCTAGGTTATTTACACGTACAGTACATTTAGTAGGGATAATGTCGTAAATCTTTATAAGGATTTCATTTTGATGTAAACAATCGATTGCAAAAATGTTTGCTCACGTAATAAGTTGTGACAGTCGACCATAGAAGTTCAAAGTTTCATAAATAAGTACCTTATTGATTGGGGCGCTTCGACCACGTTTTGTTTCCGAGCGAAGCGCTGATGCATGCAACACGAAAGCAATTCGATCGCACACCGTGCTCTTATGCACTTTGTGTCCTCTAAGTGGCCATTAGACCAACAAGCGCTTTTACCAAACGCACTTGCTTATTTCCTTGCAGAAATGCCATAATTGGTCCACCTTCCTGAAACATTTGCAACAATATCCGCTCTCTAAGGTATCTTTTGTGCAGACATGAAAAAATGACGCTTGTAGGCTCTTCTATTTCAGTAAGAATGAAAAAATCGTCGAAAGATAGTTTAAATAATTTCTGAAAATTATTAGCTCAGCAGGTCTTCGCAATCGCCAGTTGATATGTGATCACCTTTAGATCGAGATTATAGCAGAATCCTTCCACTGTCTAAGTGGCGTCATGATGAATATATTCAGTCTGCTGAACGTAGGAACGTTTTCCACTTTTCTAGCACCTCGACAATCTATGATTGCGGCAGTTAAACATAACAGTGAGGAAACTTGATGAGCACATGCCGAAAAATTCGCTTAAAGGATCAGAATTCGGGCCTTCAAAGGAAACGTTGTTTTTCACAAGCCGTAGAAGCTTGTGATTTCAATTTTACAGTAAGCTGTTCACCATGGAAAATTGAAAAGAGTACGGATTTACCAAAATCCTCAAGGGAGATGGGAAAGCGCTCCGGCTGGTGAATAAGGCAAACGCTCTTTGCGGAATCTGATTCCCACGCTAAATTGCATCACAAAAAATTAGGCCAGCGCTGTCTTCATCGCAAGTTCAGAAAGCATTGTTGTCACGCTGCATTTCCGTTTGTTGTCGTTCCGATTTTTACGTATGAAAGGCCGCACACCAATTCCACAAGATGATATCATCTACTCGAGAAATTGCCGATATGAAACAAGCACTTTTCCCGACGGATAATGACAGTCTGTACAAATGCGCTTTATTTGCCAAACATATGAACAATGAGTAAATTAACAACGATAGGTGATATAAGGTGGCTAGAACGTCACCTGTTGAATGTACCGCTTGCATAAATGCTCGAAACAAACGCACAACATCAAATAACGGATTTGTTCGATGAAGTCGACCGGTTTTGCAATCGTGAAAATAAATCGCTTTTTGTTTTTCGTTCCATCCAAGGCGACTGTAAGATGAATTTTTGTCCGTGCTCTTTCTTTACTTCTATATTCTGCTGCCCACAATTCGGCGAGAAATGTGTGGAGTGAATAATGAGCAACAGTGTTGACCATATGGAACAAACTGATTCTTAATAATTTCGAATTGTTTGAAGCAATCAAACGAACAGAAACATAAATAGACGCACAAATACGCGCTCACTCACTTAGTACGTTTTTGACAGATACTCAGGAAAAGCGAATAAAAAATCACGGCATTTCGCTCACAGCTCATTTTGGAAGCTTCCTGTAGAGATTGAAATTCTGCATGATTTTGTAGGACTTACAGCCATCCATCATGTTTTAGTGGATTGCAGTTTAAGTTGCAAAGTCGTACATATAAATCGCAGTTAAATTTAGATTTTAGGTATGACGAATGAATTGACAAAATCGACGGTTTTTTCTGCAAAATTACTTTGCCATGTGCAGCATATCGATGCATTTCAGATTGCAATTGTAGCGATGAAAAAGTGCAAATGCAAACTTATAGGGTCATTCTGGAATCCATCTCCTAGGCAACGATCGGACAATCCATTTTCGGTGGAAATGTGATTATTTCTCTTCTTTCAAGTTTTCTTATTTTATTGGCTTATTCCGCTTTTTAAAATAAAACTTCTATTCGAATAACCAACTTTAATCGTTTCTGATTAATGGGGAACTCTCGCGTCTTCATCAATAGTTCGCAGTTATGTTGATTAGTTCTCTGCTAACAACCTCGTATTTTTCTGTCGTTTACTATACTATCCATTGCGTTACGTCACTGCAATGTGCAAAATTATAGAAGCAAGGCAGCTGGCTTTAATTTTCAGTTATGCATGCACGCACAATGTAAACATTGCAGCATTTGAGATTAGTTAAGCAATATTTGAGATTCTTCTCTCGTATGTGTTTACCCATTTTAACATATGGGATGCTACATATTATGATAATTATTCTTATTCTCTTTCTTGTGCTTACTTGAATGAGGGTCTCTTTG
The DNA here is from genome assembly GCA_006503575.1 of Baylisascaris schroederi. Classification (NCBI taxonomy): domain Eukaryota; kingdom Metazoa; phylum Nematoda; class Chromadorea; order Rhabditida; family Ascarididae; genus Baylisascaris; species Baylisascaris schroederi. Next base: position 14,475 of record QEWY01002081.1, read on the forward strand.
TGACGGCTTGAGTAAATTTAAAACTTGGAAACGTCGAACTTCCAGCATCGTCCTTAGGTCTAATGTTCTGCCTGATTTAGCAATTGATCATGATGACGAGCGGAATGTCACGTTTCTCTTTAGTTTACCTGCACTAGAAAGAATTAAAGATTTGGCTGTATCTAATAGCGCCGAATGTTGTGACATATTTATTAGTAAGGTGTTATAGTAATGAGTTTTCTATGAGCATCATTATCGCTGCAATGCTATAGAGTTTCAGTCTGAAAGCCACAGCTTTCGTTTAATTTGTCATCTGTGCACCTCACTGATCAGAACTCTAAGAAAATGCTAAACCTTTTTACCAGTAGATTTATATATACTTAAACTTACTGATTTTAAACTTAAACGAACCAAGTGATTGTTGAAAATGAGGGGAGTTATTTGAATTCAATGCACTTTAAATAATTACGTTTATAGTCTAAATGATAAAGGCAGTAAGGTTTTGATGCTAAAAAATCATGTTGAAGCGACTCGAGTGAATGGTGATTATTTATAAACAGGTTATATTGATACGATAAGGGAGGTCGTGTTGATTTTAAAACAGCGTAAGTAGATAAGATTAGTTCGACTGCGACATAATTGAATAGGTTGTGTAGTGAGGGTTGTGAATGTGAGTAAATCACAGCAGTGCCCGTCGACGGGCATATCTGAGGCATTTTATTATTCCGTTGTACCACTTCAATCACCTAATGCGAGCGCATTTCCGAAAGCCCTCATACTGCCTTTGAACAGCGTCGTTCTTTTTTTTTTTGCATGTTAGTGGTGTTGCTTCAACAACGCGTAATTGAGGCTGAGTTGTTTATAGCCGACGCAAACTTTTTTGTTTCGCATTTGTTAAAGCCAGCCGACTGATTTATTGATCACTCATGAGAGACAAAGTTATGATTTCGAGCAGCTGCTTCGTTAATGTTTTGCATTTTCACATTTATGCATGCCTTTCGGACCTTTTCAATTTAATATGCCGAAATGGGGCGTTGAACGAGGAGGCTGACGTTACTGCTAGCTGGAATAGCAGGTTTTTGAATAAAATTCTTTAGGTATATCCTGTCTCGCTTTGAGCTGTGTCGATATAAGTGCAGCTAAGGGATTTCGCGATTTAATCGGCAATTGGAGTTGTGATGTAAGAAGGCAACCGGAGCACAAGTGAAATAATTAGAGCCATAATAGCATTAAGTGTGCTGCAGATAGAGAGTCGCATTTGAGATATCGAGGTGGAGTCATTTCTCAGTCTTCATTCATCGACAAAACAAGCTGCATTCTCCCACTTCCCTTATGTTCTCATTCACACATGCCCATCCCATCACACGAGGTTATCTTTCGATCTATTTGGCTGATGTCCGAGCGGTCGATTTTGGTCCCTTGGGGTCCATTCAGATGAAAGTTGATACATCTGCTCTCCATAGAATATAAAAGAGGGGCAACTTTGTTCTCTTTGCAAACTCAACGCGCGCATATCGCATCTTTGCTTATTTGTTCAGTGTCTCGATGTGATTGTGCATTATGATATACTTTTATTTTATTGTGCATATTGTTTCATTTTCGTGCAACGTCATGAAATTGGCGCATTCGAAGAACAAACTTCTCAGGGCAACTTCCTTGACGACAGATTTTTATTCTTAAAGTAACTTAGGCAATAGCACATTCAGACATCATTTAGGGATTCCTAAAGAAAGTTTTAATTAGAATAATTTTTAAAGATTTCATCGTGTCATTTCTTCTCATAGGCTATATTCAAGCATTTGTTGATTTTCAATTATCGTTCACTAGGTGAAAGATATGAAATTTTTTTTTTGATAAAAATATTCCGAAAATGAGAATAAAGGATTGTTTATGACGAAAATGCTTAGCAATCATCACTGATGCTCGAGTAGTAATTAGTTACAAATCAGCGATTCGGGCGTCCACCTTTTCATGTAAATCTTTGCAACTCATTGCTCGATATATAGCTGAAATTAAATTATTGATAGACGAAACTCATTTTCTCATCCAGTAAGATTAGACGAAACTCATTTTCTCATCCAGTAAGATTAGACGAAACTCATTTTCTCATCCAGTAAGATCGTACGTTGAATTTTGGATTGCTTTACTCGTAGAAAGGAAAATTGCTCGACAGTACATTGATGCTTGTTTAGTAACATCACAGTAGAAATGCTGAGTTCACATGGATGTAAGACTTGCATCTGCTGTGAAGTCTGATAAAAGCTGAACGTGTCACTGGCCAACTTTATATGGAAATCTATGCCAAATTAAGCGTATGGTTTACGATATCTAGTTCAGCCTCACAGCTGCTATTCTATATGAAAGCCAGGATACCAGCTCACATTGCGTTAGCATGATTCACTAATATTTGGCCATCTTTAACTGATCGGTATATGGAGACTCAGTGATTTCCTCACAAGCGTTTTGCTTTTCTAAAAAGTTCAACAAATAACACCGCAGATCTATATATATAATTTAGAGATTAGCAAAGAAGATGTGCTCCATAGAGCTATCTCGATCATTTACTGCTTTTTTTTACATTAGTTCTGCTCTCGAAACGAGGAAGTGTAATGTTTGTAATCGTCTCAGTGAGCGATTCTCCCATTGTTCGATGTCACGTTTGACTTTAACGCCATCGCTATTACTGTTAAATCGATCGACTTTGTGCCAGTATTTAGTTGTAAGAGTTTTATCATATCGCTCCTATGATTTTTCGAAACGAGCCATGAACAAGCCAGCTGATGAATTTAAAGATTAGCGCCTTCTGAAGCATAAGAACAATGAAGTTAGGCAGTATTTCTGCTTGCTGGAATTCCTACCTCTCACGCATCCTTGATGAGGCATAATATTACGGCCACTGTCATGAGCAGGTTCTTACTCAAATTAAAGCAATTGTTAAAAACTTTAGTAGGTACCATTCAGAACATGTATTTGTTTCCGCTTGCCTGAAGTGGCGGAAATAAGCCAAATTCCGAGAGTGAATGAAACGAACAGAGATTGGCTTAGGCTTTCATTGTTATTGTGAAAAGCGCCATAATGCACTTATCCCTAGAGTGTTCCCGTCCCGCTATAGTTTGGGGCAGTAGCGAGATTTCTTTTGGTCGATTACTGACTGAAATCCTTGGCTTGCAATCGAAATTCGTCTGAAACCAATGCATCTCAAAAACATGGTCGAGTGGCAGTCGCAACAAGTCAGTTCAAAAAGATTTCGATTGAATGCACCGGATGTACTCTAGAAATGTCGGTTAATTGCTGGCCGAAAGTATTCGACTGAAAACGGATTTCGGTTGGAAGCAAACCCCTCCCTCCTGGAAAAAAAAATGAAGAGAAGATCTCGGACTGCAAGAACTAGTCGAAACCGGTTTTCAGAAGAAAATGTGCCAAAGATATACGTCGCAAGGACTCTACTATGTGGCCGAAGCAGGAAGCTTATAATCGAGTGGGAACGGTCAAAAAGGCAAGACAAAAAGACAACAGCACTGATGATCATAGTTGAAAGGTGGAACAGACTCGGACAGAATCGAAACCCAGAAAGTTAGTGAACACCGAGATCAAGAATGGAACGTTGAAAGAATAGGAGAGGAAAGAATGTTGGATTAAAAATCAAGACCTTCAAAGGTAGAAGAATAAAAGTCAAGAATAAAAGAATAGAATACTTCAAGGTTTGCCTGGAGTGATGAGTTTGCTGCTCCTATCGAATATGTTGCCACGTTATCGTGAAATCTTTGCATCCATACTACGTCCTTGCAGCAACCATATTCTTACCACTGATTATCAGCAATCTGTGACTATGAATCCATCCATAGGGTATGGCACTTCGGATTTGTTGTACAATTCAACCTGACCTCTTATTGCATTCTATTCGCCTTACAACGTCATCCTGCTAAAGAACATCAACGTCGAAGTGCTAATTTCTTTTGATCAAGAATCTGTGCGGAAGGAATAGCACTTAAAGACCATGGTATCTAGAAACTTTGCGCTGTGTTTTGACGCAAACAATCTGGTCATCTAACCAAACAATTGCTCTATACCTATAAAGACTAAGGGAGCTGCAAAAGCATTTGTAGAAGGACAGATATGCATGAAATTTCGGAGGCGTTCGGTTGGAATCGAACGCAGGGCATTATGCTGAAACCGAATTTCGGTTAGGATCGAAAAAAGCGAAGAAGATGAAAGTAGCTTCCAGTTATCCTGGCTTGTATAGAGAAGACACAGTCGGAATAACACCAATCGTTGGCAAACGAGGAAAGATGTTTTGAAAAATACAAAAGAAAGCTCTGGTTTCCATCGGTACTCGGAGCGTCTTTCACATTGCAACCCATGAGGATACTTTCAGAAATTTCGACTAGCCTCGGAACTATTATTGCGAAAAAACAATTAATTCGAAAGGATGTGACTGATGACAGTGCAATCCTGCTGATCCTTCTCGAGGTGCTTCATGGGAAGGTGCATTTGAGAAAAAAACGTAAGCCGCTGGCCAAAGATTTTGATGAAAAACTCAAAATTTATTGTGCAGAATTTCAGTGCAGGAAATCAGTTGGAAAGTGCTTTCGATAGCAACTTTATGTAGAGCTGCAGATATTTTAGCACTTGGTTCTTCGCTTATGATAAATAAAGTTTGAGGTGCTGCTTAGTATTCTGTTAAAGGTAAATTGAAGGTGCAATCTAACGGATAACGGAAATACGAAGAATATTTTTATGTAGTGAGTTAAAGAAAACACCACAACAGTGTTCCAACAGATGGCCGATAAGAACTCCAAATGTCAGTTCAGCAGGCTAGGCTTGTTACTCCTTTCGTTTTTCTCCACCTATTGTCTAGTTCCATCTTTGGAAAGTGCCTTTTCCTGGCTGTCGACATACTCCAGCATATATTGATCTTCAATTGAACGCTTGTGCAAGCATGTAAGCCGTTCCGCCACTCGGATAGTCACAAAGTGGCTCATGCGCAAGAAGGATGCGCCCATTTCATAGGGCCTTAACGCTTTCTAAATCCTTCGCACTCATGTCTTTTATTGTCACAAATATATTTGTTCTTCACAAACAGTGGTAGCCGTTTGGGTCTATATTCAATGCTTGCCACATAACTCACATATAACCGCTGATTTATGTGTCTTCTTCATTATCAGAAGATTTTATTTTTGCAGTGTGAGACTGAGATTGTTGCGGCGATGGAAGACTGGTTTCGAAAAATTGCAAATATGTGAGGCAGTGATGATGCTTGGGTGATTGTCTTTATAATATAATCTAGTATTGCATAATACGCATAAAACATTCAACATGCCGATCATATTTTCCTTTGCATTCCATAACAGAGCTAACAACTTCAATAAATGTCTACGGTTATGTTCGTTCAGAAAGAAGATTAGAAACGATCTGTAAACGAAGGTTGCAAAGCGGATATAACGAAATAGCATCCAAAATGTCTGATTTGTGAAACACTTCGAAGATCGAGTTCGTTTCGTTATGGGTTTCGCATTAAAATTATATCGCATTTAGTTCTTCCTTATTCTTATTCTCAGATGAATCACTGGTGTTATCTAGCGCACTCCTTTATAACAAACCATAGTTACTGCAAAAACTTTCATCTCTTTAGTGCAATTTTTTGTGATCAAATAGACTACGATACTTTCGAACACGAAATCTATTATAGATGAGCGAGGGATTAATGCCACTACTGGGCGAAATGTGATCGCTTCCTAGTGATGTTGGAAGCAATATGCATAGCCGATATCATTCTCGAATCACTATCAAAAGAGATCTTCGTATTTCTCTTAGTTGATGTTGTGAAAGCCAGCATGCACAACTCTTCAATCGGCAGTACCATTGGCTGAAAATAGAAATTTCGCGGATTGCCTCTTTCCGCTATATTTAAAAGAATTTTGTTTTTCCTCTGTTTGTCACATTTTGCTCGCTTTTAGCCACTGCTCGAGAAAAATCCCCACTCGCAGAACAAGAATTGTTGGATTAGAATAGGGATGAATCGTGGTCGGTTGAACACAACAGACGAAGAACGATGCAGTGGATTATACATATGTCAAACTGAGTGTTTTGTTGCATCCTTGGAGGTGCGTTTGATGTGTACACATGCTTCTTTAGATTTTCGCGGTTATAGGTTTGTGGTGTGTGCCGTGTATCGATCACCACCAACCACTACACACTTCAGTACAACGTGTTCGTTAACGTATTCGACTTAAAAACGACAATACAACTCAGTTTCAGAACAATATCTTCTAATGATTCCGCATGGGGTGCTTGTTAGCCAGAATACTCGACCCGGCACCCCCAGAACCGTCGACGAAATATTTCTGGCATGTTGAAGCCGCCTATTTTGACGCAACCAGACATAGCGGCAGAATCAAGGTATCAGATTTGGTTACTGTCTTCGCTTCACAATGGTGTCTGTCTGCCTAATTAGCGAAGCAATTTGCAGACGTTGTTGCTGAATGCAAACATCATTTTTTATACATGTTTAAAGATCATGCAAAAATGCACCTGTTCGATTGATCATCCTAAAGGTGCAACTGCGACAAAATGTAGCATAAATCTCGTTTGTTTCACATCTTTTGTGTTCGCTTTTTTTAGCCGGAGCACACTCCGTCTGTCAAAAAACAGCACAATTTGACCTATAGGGCGGACCGAGGATTTAAGGCCAGGAAATTTTCGGCTGTAAAATGTGGAATACATAACGCTTATTGGAGAGAAGGATCATCGGGCTAAATTCTTCATAAGCTTTGATTTGCAAATTTCCGCATAAATCCTTCGCAATAAATTTTGAGAGCAGCTTTGTGCTTGCACTGTAGAAGTTAAGTCCAGCTGAAGTACTAATTTTTTCGCAAAAAACTCAACTGTCAGATTCTTTGCTAGTGCTCACTGCAGCAAAATTTCTTTCATAGTCTTAAATAAGTTGTTTCATTTCGAGTGTTTGCTGCGGAAAATAGAACACAAGTTGTGCACTGAGAAGAATCTTCCCGAGACGTTGAGGAGAATATATCTTATGAAGTCATTGTGTCGCTCCATTACCCAACTATCTATATTGATTTCCTGAGCATACTGTGGGTTTAAATTACTACGAAGTTGTGCGTAACAAAACATCAATTCGCATCAGCCGATTGTATGCTTTATACCAGCAAAAAAAAAAAGCTTTTGTTGTTTCCGCTGTAAAAAGTGTCATTCGATTGGACTCTCGCTCTTCGTAACATTGTAGTTCACATTAAACAATGCATCACTAACGTTAATGCATTTATGAAGTCGGCGAATCAGAAGGCATCACTTCTGGCAGTACTACAAAACGATTGGATGCTGCAGATGAGATGCTATTCGACCCTAGTAAATATGCACATGCCTCATTTAAATCCTATTTTTTTACACGAGAATTCAAGCAGCACGAAATTATGCACAATGAAACAACTACACAAAGAGGTTCATCCGTCAAGAAGAAGTCGTAAAAGAAACTCTGAACATTGTTTACCTCATGCGGAGGTAATTGCCGCAGCACTGGCAGCTACTAAACTAAAACCTTCGAGTTCCGGCTACATTTGCAGGACAATCAATTATTCGTAACTAGTCTTTAAGTTGAAAACTTTGACGAAATCGTGTCGTTTATGATCAAGTTTTTCTCCTATGCCTTCACTGAAGTAGCATTAATCTGAGTTATTCGTATGCAATTGTCGGCTATTTATTTTAAGAAAAATCATTTGAATTTTTCGCTCCCTAAACAAAAGTCTCGTAAACTTCATATGTGGTCACCGTCTAGGTGTTCATGATGATCCAGTTGTGTTCAATGAAGCAAGCTTTGTTGAACGATGTGAAATGCACTGAACTTTATTCGTCGACAAACGAAGAAGGTGGTCTCCAAAAAATTTGTTGCAAAAAATCGCTGGCACTTTCCGAATGCTTAACGTACTTGTTTTTCTATTTTCGAAACATTTTGAAAATGTTTATCATTTCAGCGAGCAGACTATTCTTTGTAGTGATTTCTTTGTGCGGAATTTTAGGAAACTAGGTATTATATCGTCCGAAATCACTTGATTTTGCATCATTTATTCGTCTCATTTAAATTGCTTGTGTAAGCGAAGCAATAGCAACCATATGCACGAACGTATATTCACGATTGCTTTGCAAACGAGTAGAATTGTGGAAGAAACAGTCTAACAAGTAAACAAATATTCTCATGAATATCGCAAAATTATTGAGCGTAGCGTCAAACACCTGATCCCTATTCTTCGCTCCTTGCTATTTCGGACGCGGCGAGCACAGGAATAAGCTCGTGCACGCCGCGATAGATGTGATAATACATAAAAGTTGCAGGACTGGCCGGTGCATAGTTTAACTGAAAATGGATAATGGCAACGGTGTTCCATATTGAGTAGTCGATTTCTTTTATGCTAGAAGGCAAAGTTGCTAAGCGAACCATTTTACAATAACGCAAAATCGAATGCGATATAGCGGAAAGATTCTTCCGTGCAAAAAAAGGGAGCTCGTGAAAAGGCTTAAACCTTTTTCACATATGTATATAGAGGAGAAGAATTTTCTGTGTATATTTCGCGCACGACGACCTTAATTATCAACTGTGACGATTTCTTTCGCCCTTAAAGTCTCCTGAAGGGCAAGATGTGTCGAAACTGTGACCCTCCAACTTTTCGCCTCCTCTTTTCGTTTCGACCTAAATTAGGTGGACAGGGTTCTTGAACTTTAGAATCCATAGGAGGCAAGATATGTTTAGGACCGTCGAGCGACAGAGTATTCTACAGCGCTGAGGGTGCATTGCCTCTAATATCCAAAAGTTTTCGAGCCTCGGAGGCGCCTGATCCAGCGTTGACGTTGAGGAAAATATTCCGAACTCGTTCATAATTTCTATCATGCGCAACTATGCACTTTAGAAATTTTCAGTTATTCATAAACGCATACGATAACATCGCATTTTAAGAGCTAACGATGCGTGCATAAGTGTGTAACTAAAATCCTCAGCATTGCGAATGCCACGCCCGTTCCAGCAAACATCGTTAGGAATTAAAGAAAAGCAATCTTAAAACTATACGACCATTTCTTTGAAAAAGGGATTTGCAAACTTCGTAGGAGCCGAGAAAGTTGTTGTGGTGAAATATTGTTTAAACTGATATACTTTATTTTTTATTTTTGGTTAATTTATTAAATATTTGAAGTGCAAACCCTACTAACAAGAAACTGGAGGAAAGGCCACACTCATCTGCTGGTCTTTTCTTTATCTTGTTATAACATGAGAAAGTAATCAAAAATTTTCTTACTATCGTGAGATGAATCGTGAGTGTTGCTATGATGTTTACCACATTGATTTGATTATGAAAGGGCTTTGAATACACGGCTTCTTAAACTTATTCCAATTATAAATTCCAAGTATGAACTTTGTTCCAATCCTATAAGTTTTATTTGAAACACTCATCAGTGATATTGCCTCAGTTGCACTGACAATTCTTTTGCAAAAAATAAGATTTGATTTAAAATCGGGAAGTTCTCGACATCACTTAATTCAGATTACGGTTGTTTTATTGTTACTGGAATAGAAACGTTTATATTTGTGTCTAATCGAGCACTTGCAATTCACAAAACTTGCAGAATTTTCGAAATGATAAAAAATTATGAAAGAGAGAAGTAATGAATGCATAAAAATGAAAATTTTATCTCTAACTAATGAATGAGAATGGAAATTTTATCTCTATGTTAGTCAATTTTGAATTGAATCATGTTTGTTCTATTACGGAAACGGGTGATCAGTTGTGCTATCAACAATCATAATAATATTTCGGCTCCATCACCCCAATTCATAAAAGTGCAAGAAATGCGGAACACCTGGTAACGTGTTAGGGAAAAGAATCGTTAAAAGCATGTACTACATGATCGAGATCAATGGTCTTAAAACGAAAAAAAAAACAGATGAAGAAAAATGGACGCCTTCATTTGATTAGTAGACCACAATCAGCTCACAAACGCTTTCATCAACAAAATATCACCAGCGCTATGTATCAAAAACGAGCAACAAGCTTATCCTAAGTAGTTTCCTGAAAATGAATAAGCGCTGTTTATTCTCAAGAAATAAAAAATGAAAAATAGAAGTAAAAATAAAAATAAAAAATAAAAACCAAGCCAACGAAATGCTTTGTCACCATTTATTTATTCATTCCCTTGTGGTACTTTTTATTTGCTTGCTCATTCACGTGTTTCTAAGAAGACAAGAAAAAAAGCAAAAGAAACGTTGCACTATGCACTAAACAATATGAAATAAAGAATGAATATGATTTTTTGAAGTTATATATCAAAATATTTTACACTTCTAGCATGGTTGAATGCTATTTAAAAGTTTACTGCCTGCTATAGTCTAACTAAATACGCCATCTTTTTCAGCACTCTTAATGTTGAAAGAAGTGCAAAATTTTCAGCAGTTCGATATGCTCCAAAGAAAATGGTTTTCCATTCATCCATCGTTGTGTTCTATGAAACGCTTTTTTTTAGAAATGTTATAGCGAAGAGGGGAAGCAAGAAGCGAAATATGCTCGAGTAGCTGATACAATAGATTTACATCTGACTTACATAAAGAGAACTAGCTGAATACTCTTGCATAGAAAACTCCGAATTTCACAAATGTGTAATAAAATCTTGCCATCCATTGATGCTGAAATTCCTCACCATTCATTCAATTCATTCAAGTCTCATTTTTCTATAAACACTTCAAGAATAAGGTTGCGGTGTGTTTTTTTTTTCTTCTAGCACAACTTTTGTAGATTGTACGTCGTTGAAAAATACAACTTCCGTAGAAAGATGATTATTGCACCTGTGCTCCAATTCGAATACGTTCACTAATCGACGAGAGTGCTCACTCACTCATTATTTCAGAAGAAAGGTGCTGGAGTTCTATATGTGCATAATGGTCGATTGTGGTACAAATCGCGATGTTGTTGCACTCATTGTCGACGAAAACGCACTTTACAAATTGATATCTGCGATATTGAACGTGTACTTGCTTGTCCCCGATTTTCTTCAAATGCGGTAAGCGGAAAAAAAATTTGCGTGATATAAAACATTGTAAACCTTCCACTCAAGAAAGGTGGTTATCATTCGAAAAATGCAATTCATCCATTTATCAACTCATTAGTTATCATACACGATCTATGCTATCATAGAATGACGCTCTCAACTAACTTCCGCATTAATTCTATGAATAATAGAGAGTAGTACACTATAATTTTATACATCATTTGCTGGCTGTTTTAGAACGAACCCACTTTTTTGCATATGTCTGGACAACCGCGTCCCCTGCTGATCTTAGGTATCTTTTAGCGGCATAAACGCAACCTAAGATCTTTAGGAATATGCTATTCAAACTCCATTCAGAGCCAAAGCTACTTCTACATCTATAATTTTTGGAGGCAGCTGATCATGAAACGTCTAAAATTCGAGGTCACCGAAAATTGTTCGGAGACCGCTCCTAAATCAGCAAAACTACAACTTTCAAAGTACCGAATTTCGGGGCTTCGAATGCCAAACAGGGCATCCCTGCTGCTCTTTATTTGGGCCAATGTTTTCCACCTCACAAGCGGGTACTTTTTCATATTTGAGCAATTTGGCAGTTTTCATTCGAACGATAAGTTGCTTTCCTGGAAAGATTTCTCGAATAACTATAGTTATACTTTTGTTCGTTTCAATATGTTAATGTTATGTGAGGACCTGAATTAAATAAAGTAGATGAAACGCATAAAGTATTGAAGTTTGTTGAGAATCACTAGCTAGATAACGCAGCGACAAAGCCCCATTAACATTTACAATTCTTATCAATAAGAGACAAATGTAATCAAATCTTGAAAATGCAACTGAGAAGCCCGATAGCGGGAAAATACCTCTACATTGGATAGGGCATAAAAATTGCATTTAGAACCACAAGTGCTTTTCCCATAATTTTTCACGACACAATAAAGGCTGATCTCTCTTCCAACCGATCATCTTACGATGAGATTTTACGGCTGTTGGTTAAGGAGGGTGGATTTCTTAGACGTCTTATTAGTATATTTGCTGATGAATGAATACGTTGGGTTCGGTGGAATCACTGATCAATGACTGCAACAAACCAGAACCTTTCCACCATTGGCAGTGGTATATCAGGTACATTGCTGTCATGTTGTCGGTAATATTCATCTTCCCAATAAATACTTCCAGTGCTGAAAAAATGAATTACAGGATAGCAGCAGGGAATACTCAGGTCCTGTCATCGACGTGTGCGTAAACGATGGTACAAATGGTTTGCATGCGGCCTTCAAGACGAAGGATGCAGAATCAGTGAGTTAAGCATTGTGTTCAGACAACAGTTAAAGTAACTAAATTTCGTATTTGAATCTCGAAGGAGGAAGAAGATTCCGGCAGAAATTCTCAAGTGCTTAACTTGAAACGGCTGAGTGTAGATGTAGATGGAATATTTGGAAAAATTGGCTTCCGCTTTGCTTTTCTTAGCCAACTGAGGTTCCACTCACATATTAAACTAGATCTTTTTGTAGATTGTTGTATTAATTGTCACACAAATCGCCATTAGCAATAGCACTTTGCATGTAAAAATTAATCGTCAAATCTCAAATCGTATACAGACTGATTCACACACTTAAATGGAATAGTCTCTGCTAGGTTGTTTGGTTGTTGGAATGACCGGTGAACACATAAACATATCTAAATTTTGAGCGCGTTGATAATAAAGCTTAATTTTTCGGTCCTCATTGATTAAAACATGAAAAATTATATTACACTGACTAGATTAGAACGTTTCCTCAAATGAAGACCCTCTTCGATGCGTCGTGGAAAAATAGGGCATACTCTATGCGATTGGAGTTCCACCTCTTGGAGAAACTCTTCGTTGTGAATAGTTTTGCAACTTTTTCTTGTCACTGAGGCAATGCAAATGACATTCGCTTTCACTTTTTTAGACAGAATGGCGTAATTTTTTATGAAAATTTCTCCCTTCTAAACTTTTTACAGAATTGCAGCTGAATTTTGCGCATATGTTGCACCTCAAGTCGTCGTGAAAAGTAGACACTCTCTCAAAGACGCTCGCTCCCCTCCATTCAGCTCCCACAAAGTACCACCGTTGAAAGCTGGCCGAAATAAACCTTCCTAGCTGTTTTCGAGTTAGTGCACCGAACTATTGGATAATGTATTGCACTGTTCATCATAACTCTTGCCAACTTGTGAACCTTTTCGACACAGTTTCGTTAGCCACTTACCACTGCTGCTACCCGGCTGCCTCAAGCAGCTCAGTTTCATTTGGTGCGATTTTTTCGTAGTCTTAACTGTCTTTGAGAGTTCTTGCGGGACAATCATTTTGCTATGGATAACAGTGAAGCAGTCATCGAAAAACTTTATGCGCGCTTCCAAGAAATCAGATGCAGATACTTACATTTTAGCGTTAATCTCTTCATCTTGATTTATTCGTTTAACGATTGAACACTGCTTTCGACTAGCATGTCGCAAATTTTATTCACAGGTGATCAGAGCTATCGAAAAGTGCTAATTCTGTTGTGTCTGACAATGGAATGCAATTCATGGACCAATTCATTTTACTGAATGAGATCACATTCGATAAAATCGAATGACGATAAATTTATTCTCTAAAAGAAATTAGGCAATGCTAATGCTACATTTCCCGTTGCTAGAACAACATCACTGAACTAAATGAATTTAGCTACCAAATATGTAAGCGCAACAGTGACTACATGAATTGGGCCGCATCAATACGTGGTGAAATTGCATTCCTTTTTAACCAGTGAGCATAACTTATTTCAGTGATTTTCGGCACATTGTTCATACAATATAACAAATTTCATGAACACTCAAATGGCTATTTTAAATTGAGGATGCAAGCTTTTATTGTGCATATTCAAAAAGAATTCGCAAAGTTTTCTGCTCCTTGTAAGAAAATAGCCAGAATGGATAGCAGTTTGATAACGGCATTCAAAAGGTGAGGTAATATAAATTGGTGGCTGTATCATGCATTCATTAGATATGCAAACGTTTTCCTATGCCATTACATTCTTTAGTTTTGAAGAGCCAAACAAATTTCATTAGCGAATTGTGAAAAATGAGGCGCTAAGATATAGAAATAAACGCTGAGAAAACTTTTCCTGAGTCGTTTACATCTCAGAGAGTGGGGCATTTCTTTATTACAGATAAGCAGTGAGCTGAACGAGATATGTTTAAAGCATCGCCAGAAGCCGAAAATATTTCAGTTCAACTCGGTTGACGTTGAAGGTGTCGAAATTGATTTACCATAAATTGCATATTCCTTGCCGTTATGATTTTCTGATGTTTGCATTCACCTGAGGTATGGAAATGGTGTTTGCCTTGTAAAAATAATAAATTTGCTTAAATAAAAGTAAATAAAGCTCTTTTGTGCATTGTACTTCGTCGAACTGGTCATAGTGGAGTTCGGCTTTCCCACATACAGTAAATGCGCTAGAAAAGCGGTGCAATTTTTGGCATTCTAGGTTTCATTCAACTACTCCACTGGTTTAAAGGTTGCATCGAATGTCACAACCCCATATTCACTTATACACTGGCCCTCTCATTTCCCATGCTCTCTAGTACGTAGAAAATGAATATTCATTGAGGCTATTCTGTTGTTCGGATGATATGTTAACTTTTTAAAATTATAGTTCCTGCGATTTATGACCTCATAAACCTCTAATGCAATATCCGGCATTAAAGAGATGACAGGATATATAAGAAGCGACAGCTGATGAAAGCAAACTCGTAAAAGCGAGTAGAACTGTATTGCCATAGCCCCTCGTACTCTTCCACAAATTTGCGCTAAATGGGAGTGTATAGAGCAGTCTCTTGCACCAAAGTGACACCAGATAAGAGATTCACTTCGAAAAGGTTGTCATATGTTCGTTTGGCCAGACTTTTAGTGCATGACGATCCTTGAAATGAACTTGAAGCACTGAAGTGACCATCTTGAGCACTCGACAGACAATCTGTTGAAATTGAAGTTAAAGTAAGCAAGATGAGGCCACGTATACGCTCTATCAGATTTCAGTTCATGATAGGGTATAATTTAATATGCGAGATGGACAACACTCATTTCATTCGACTGCAGTCAATTTCACTCTAATTTCTTATTTGCTTTTTGGCTTAAGCACTTTGGTGTGATATGTCGAAAATGCAGCGTCATAGACTCTTTGCTTCAAATCCATTTGTCTTCTTTGTGGTGCTGCAAGTAGCCAATGCCGAGAAATTGGTGATTGTGAAGCACGATTTACCGACAATCGACCCATGCAACCAATTTGTAACCATGGCGACTTATACTGACAACAAAAGCAGCCGGAAGTCTTGCACTTAGCAGGTTATTTTTGTCAATTAAATAGAACTGCAATTGTTTAGACGATTATGAATTGCCTGAAACATGTTCCATGTGGATTCTGTTTTGATGCACGGTACAGTCGACAGAAGGTTTTTTTTTTCAAGGAAAAGCACCTGTTTGAGCGAATGTTTTAACAGAGATGAAAGTAGGCAATAGAAAAAAAAAGAAAATTAACTGAGCTTCTTAAAGAACTTCTTCCAAGTGACGGTTTTTCCATCCTTATCGACAGCTGCGGTTTCCTGCAACGAAAGAACACTTGAAGCGAATATACTCGTGTGCTTTCATGGCGTTTATTTTTTTTTCCATAAAATTTTAGAGTTGTTTCTCAACGAGCATTTCTTGACAATAGCCAATCGCCACTGAATCGCACAAAATCAAGTTTGCAGAAGAATAGCACACATGAGAGAATGCGGTATCCGCATCCAGCATTCGAGATTCGAGTTGATAGGGAGATAATGGAACAAGAGAACTCTCCGTGTAAAACAGTCGCTGAATCGTCGGCTTCTAACTATCAATCGCGAAACTAAGAAAGTGAATCAATTCCTGAAAGCTCGAAAACACTTGAGCAGGAAAAGTTTTCTGAAGGATAATAGGCGATTCACCATGGACTGCAGACAAGGTTAAAAAATGCGTAGAGATTAGGAGGAAATCTGCTGATGAGGAGGACTGACCGACACAAGCCTAATGAGCAAATTTAAATGCGGTTGCAGATGCCACGGATTCGATTAGTTCATCACTCACTCAAAACCTTTGTTAAAGTTAAATGTGGATGTAATAATAGAGGTTATGCATTTGTACTACTGATGGCCAGAGAAAAACGAAATCGCAGCTCTTGTCGCTTTCATATGTACGCTGTCAGACTGCAAAACTTCCCACAGACGCAGGTTCTCAACGCGGCTCAAACAGTGTTCCAAATAAACCACCCTCAGAAATCTTCTGAAACTTAAAAATCTTACCGCCACAAGTTTGCCATCATTAAATTTCCACTCAGTGATATCATTGTCTTCTCCCTTCCGATCACCCTCCAAATGCTCGTGCTTCTCCGTCAACTTTCCATCAGCGATTGAGAACGTTATCTGTAACAGAATATCAAGTGTTGACTGCTCTCGAAACAAGGTTTTCTCAAAAGAGCTGTTTTACATGCTTCACAGCTCGCCTAACAAAAGATACTGAACGAGACATATGTTACATGCGGTTTTTCGAATCTAAAGAGAACATGCGAACAATGAGGTGAGGATAGCGAAGAAATTAATTAAAACCTCAGACTCAACTACGAACATTCCTCATGAAATCCCGAAAAAGCTCTAGCGGTTGTTTTAAACCGTTCGTAGTCATCATGAGTTCCTAGAAGGAAATGTCTTAAATTAGACGAAAAGCCCTAAACGGTAATGTCATCGAACGTGTAGAAAGCAAATGTTGATTCAGTGTTCTAAGAGAAACCATTCCGGCAGACAAGAGAAGCAATAATAATTCAGCTGGAGCTATGCTTCCCGTTATAAGTTTAAAATATTCCATCAGAATGTTTCTTCTTGAATAATATCAACAAACAGCACACATGTATTGCTAAAACAACTTATGAAAAACTAGTTATAAAGCACAAAAAAATAGCAGTAATACGAAACACTGAAAAGTCATAGCCAACTCTTAATGGCGCACACCTTGTGCTGTTTTCCATCGTAACCGGTTGCTGTAATCGGTTCGTCGAATTTGAACTCATATTCCATCTTTCCTTTTGCTGTTCCTAATGCAATTTTATATGTTCCATCATCGTTTACCTTACTTAGATGGAATGAGTGACTGCTCATTTTGCCACCAATGAGCTTACGCACCAACCATGGCACACCTGAAACTTTAATTTTATTGCAAATTTCACACGTCGTTTTGTCAATTTTTGGGTTCTCATCACGTATTTGGAAGGAAGGATGTTGCATGGCGAGCAAAGGATTTTCTACCTATAAAGAATCATTCTCAGGATAATAGAAAAGTTATTGCTAATCCACCTTTTGCGTTGAGGTATTCGTTGAGATTTTCAGCTCCATCTTGTTGATATTCACCGCCAATAAATTGGTCGCACATCACCGACAATTCGACTGAAAAAAAGATGAGTTTTTCAGTACGATAAAAATGTTTTCACTAGTGCCAAGCAAAATGAAAAATGCACATCAGAGATTTGATTTGAGTACAGAATAATGATGTAAGACCACAAAAATATACAAATGTGCTACGCGTCTATCGCTCTCAAAATCTTTCTTCTACGTATTTAATTTCAGTAGTACAAATAATCATTCCACGGATTCCATAATTCCAGTAGAGATTTTTCCAGAGATTTCAGCAGAGAGGAAATAAAAAATAAAATCTCTATGTATTCGCTCGTAAAAACGAAGAATTAATAACAGTATCCCACATGAGGATGTAAAATTTCATAAAGAGCCCAACACAGATCATTCAATGGATTATAACAAAAGCGAATTTTCTTACATGCAAAAAGAAAAACTATTCATTAATGTAACTAAAATGACAAAACCATCCACAAAAACGAATACACACAATGCTCAGTGGTACCATTTCGATCAGTGGCATTAGCAGTTATAGCGTTGCCGTTAAGGAATACCAGATTGATGAACGAGGAGCGACAACATTGGTGGTCGCATCCAAAAATTGATGGAGAAGTGCACCAGATGGTTGGCAGGATACATCTCTTCAAGGAAATTTACGGTTGCAAGAACATCCGAAGAGAGAATGAATGGATGCTCTGCTCGATCTTTCGAGCTTTGCATTTTGTTTCTTGCTCGACTAGTGATGAAATTTACATTTGAGGTCCTTTGGAAATATTCATCAAAAATATTGTTCAGTGAGACACGACTCCTCTCATACTTGCACGCATTTGAGAGTTTAACGATTGGTTTCGTCAACAAATCAAATTTTCGAATATTTTAAAGCGAAACTGCATCACTTAAGCGATTCTCTATCTTGTCGGGTAAGTCTGAAGGGACGACCTTTTTGGAATCAGAAGTAACCCACAAGTTCATGGGACAAGCTGGAATGAGTGGACCTTAGTCACTTGGAGTACAAGACGGACAAAAACAATGGAACACGCCAATTACATGATAGAGTTGTAGACTATTTATGTGACTACAAGTTTGCAGAAAGTGTGATAGCGCCACACCGAATGGCGCTTTAATGCAAAATCTTACAGCACTTTCACTAGATAATAGACAGCGAGCGTCGAATTGTTAAGATCACTGTGAGTTTATCTTCCTCCGCAGGACAATGTTTGCAAATGATAAGATATAGGAAGAGCTGATTATGATAGTCCCCAGCTATCGTTACAAATGATACGTCTTGACAGGTAAACGACTTCAAACTGATACAACAGTGTGCACACAATATAAAATCTGAAAAAAAGGGACAGTTTCTGTTCTTTGCTAACCTTTGCAAAAATTTTATCTGGTTTCAGTTTAACTAGCACAAACCTACGACACAATTATTCCAATTGGTGTAGTTAACGAGAAGTTGAGAATATTATGAATGCCTACTAAGCTTGACTGCGAAGAAAACCCGTGAAATTTTTTGTTGCATTTTGTGGGGTTTGTGCTTTTTCGCTCAGTAAATGCAAAAAATTTGCTTATACTGATGGAACTTTTAGTCTTCCTTAGAACTCCCTAATTTTTCCTTCCTCATTGTTTCATTCAAAGTGTTTTGGTCAATAATCTCCTCTCATTTAAACGTTGATCATATGTACTCTAGTTCGAACGAATGCGTCAGCCAGTTCACTTTTATTCAGTTACTCCCTTAGAAAAAGCCGACTTGCCCAACTTATCCATCAACAGATTTATTCCGCACGCTTGTACATAGAGTCATAAAAACTGATTGAAGGTAGCAACACTTCCGTGATAAATGCACAATGACTTCAACTCTAAGAGTACGCACTCTGCTCAACGGTTAACCTGTGCACTGATAAGCTCGTCGGCAAAACAATTTGCCATGGTTGTGTCGCCTAAAAAGCTCTCAAACGCAGACGAAGAATATGCACCCAATATTGCTCAACAGCAACACTTTTGTTGCAGCATAAATACTCAGTAATCGCAATTAATGGGGTGGCCGTCTCTGCATTACCTTCTGTTGGGGCAGCTATTGTTAAGAGGATTGTTCACATTGTCAGCACTAACATGATGACACAAATGATACCGACTGCAAAAAATAGACGTGAGGAATCAATGAATGTGACTATAGCTGTAATGCTCAATAGAAACTTCACTTGCTGAACGAATCTATTCGACGGAATTTTACATTTCAAATGTACTTCCAAATCGAGCAGTTAAGTTAATCCAACAAAAGTATGAAGTACTCAATGTGAGATAGGCAACTACCGGTGAATTTCAGATTTCATCGAAAATGCTACATCAAAAGAAGGCAACAATATAAATGACGCCTGCAACACTCCTTTCCAGCATAGGACAACATTGCATTGAAGATTCATTGTTCATGAAAAAAGTGATATTCTTAAAGAAGAGGAAACTATTCAAGAATAACAGAACACAATAATATCCTTCAACCGAAAAGTCATATAGCACGACCATTGCGCAAATAAAACAAAATTATTCCTATGAAAAAATTTTCGCTAATGCCACTAAGGTATGACCGGACTTCGACAAAAAGTCAAACGAGTGGGTGCACAGAAGGTTGGGCTCGACATCTAGCCCCTTAAAGTTTTGAAAATAATATAACAGTTGTGCACGCTCGCAAATTTGCACTTGTTGCACGCATCATTGCAACATTGTACCTGCACACATGCACGTGCATGTGGGTTTGAGTGCGCAAGTGTAAATGCCTCAGCGCGTGTCCGTGTTTATGCGTGTATGGATGGGTGCGAGGTGTATGTGTGTAGCCGTGCTTCTGTGCGTGCGTGTGTGTGTTTCTGAATTTCTGTTGATACAGCTTCTGACATGTTAGAAGCATTCAATGAAAGCATGTATCTTAGAGCGAATTGTGCTGTAAAAAACAATTTTGTTAATAAATGTTTTGTGAAATCGGACAGCTCAGTTGAAATATTGGTTCGCAGTTACTTGGTGAGTGACGTTTGTGATAGCGACTCGCCTGTCAAGTGCAGCTGCAAGAGGGCATATTGTGGTGACATAGCTGACGTATTTCTCACGTCGTTTAAGTGAGAAAAAAGTTTCATTTTCCTTTGGTGACGAATTTCTTCAACCTGAGGTGGAAAAACTCTCATAATCGTGGCCAGATAATTCGGTTAAACAGAATGTACATCACTTTCATAAGTGAGCAGCTAAGCGCGCTGAGCACAATACAGATTCTGACTAAGTGACGCAAACTGCCTCCATTATGAAATGTTTTTGAGAGAACTCGCCATACAAACAATCTGTTGAACGTCAACGAGTTCAGGTTTATCACGAATGATGCAGCTTAGGGAGCAGCAATTCTTCAGATTGTTGGACAGCATAGGCTAGTATGCGGCCGAATTTTGCTAATGCGGATTAAAATAAGCATTTCTGCTTGTCGATATGCATTTTTGAAAATGGCAAATCCAGATCGCTATTCACGAAACGTCTTCAAAATCAAATTTTATCCTCACGAATTCTAATCCAAAGCATGTGCGTTTTAGCGAAAGAGTTCGTGCGCACGTGAGCTTATATTTTAATTAATGTCCCTTAAAATATATAGAACTTATGAAACAATACCCGAACTATAAAGTTTGTGGAAGAGAGCAGAAGAAGAACAATATGAAAGAGAACGAGTGGAAATAGAGAAAACGAAGAGATGTCTTTCTATGATAGGTATTTGCATTACATTTCGACACTCCTCGTTGTTTGTTGAGTTAGCAGGATTTCTTTATGTTCACAGTGTTATCAGATTCATCGATTGGTTGATTAGCGAGGATCTAAAGCAATCATTTGTGTTGCTATATTGTTGCAAACACAATTTTGATCAGATATGTAACATGTGTCTTCTAGTCGATGTAGATGACTAGCATTCGTTATGGTGCACGTGAAAATATTCGTCCGTTTTCTTTTTTTTTTTTTTTTTTTTTGAAACTGGTTTAATGCCACAGTTTCGTTATGAGTTTTACGACCACAGAGGAATTTTTTATTCAGAGAGGCGGGAAGGAAAGGGAAAGAGCTATTCGAATGAGAAGCATTAAGTAATAACTAAGTTTCATTTTGTTTGCAAAGTGAAACTAAAGTTCAAAAAAAAAAAGGAAGACATGTACACCTGGCGAAGATAAAGACAAAGGTAATGCTCATCCGATTGTTTTGTTTAATTTTTCATTCAGAGACTACAAACTAATTAACAAATAATAGTGAGATGTAATGAAAGGAAAGAGACGATAGGCGAAGAGAGAGAGAGAGAGAGAGAAAAAAAAAAGAGGATACAATGAGACGAATGAATTATACTAATATCTTCCAAATTTCAATCACGCGATATTCCATCTCATTTCCGAAACGCGGCTATAATGAATAAATATGAAGCACAACAAGAAATGAAATTAAGCTTATTGTGTTTATGAGGAAATATAAAACATTCATGAGGTTACGAATATCTAGCTGAATTTATGAGCGCTATGAAAGTTTTTACATTCAATTACAGTGCTCTAAAAACTCGATTTTTAGATGCAACGTCATTATTAACTGATGACAAGTGCGCTTGACGGCAATAAGCGCATGCAAGGACATAAGTATCCATGGAAATGGCCAAAATAGAAGTAGTTTATCCGATCGCTTGTACGAAAGATGGCGCAAAAGGTTTGTTTCTCTGCAATTCGAGCGACGCACACTGAGAAAAAAGTCCGGCTAAAGAGACGCGGATCAAAGCAAAGTATTGCATATATATATATATATATATATATATATAATATATATATATATATATATATATATATATAACACCTACAAAAATAAGGGAAAGTAAAAGATAAATGAGTGAATGCATCAGAGCTTAGCTAAGTGTCATCAGATGTGTTAGTAGCACATGAATGAAATGTTGGCTTATATATGAAAACACTTCTCGCCCAAGTAGCAACAGCGGTAAATCCATCTTGAAGAAATTTTTGCCTTCGTTTGTGAGTTTCTTTAACCACCTAGCGGATCTTTAGCTTAGCCATATGCACGATTTAAGTACATGAATTCTTGCCGCACCCCGATTCTACAGCATATAATTCGTATCTCGCAAGATGAAACGACGGAAAATTGGGCTTACTTTTCATTTATTCGAAGTCCTCACATTAAAAAAAAATGTATTCGCTGTGTTTCTGATTCCCCGGAGGCATATCTATCTTTTCCTATACTTTCGTGCCTTTAAATGTGCCTATGCTGTAGAATAGTATCTCGGTTGGAAGTATGCAGCAGTTGAGTATATTAATATCATACTATTCTATTATAAAGCACAGATCAGTCAGGCGGGAAAGAAATTCCACTGATAAGCACACGTACACGGACACTGACACACATACTCACAGCTTCCATGCAAATAAGAATGTTGCAACTTGCAGCATGCCTGATCTCAAATGATTGGGTAAATATTACTGCGCGTTAAACTTGAGGCCGTTATTCCAACACTACTTGAAGGTGAGTGCAGATGCGTCTACAAATGCATTCGATGCGTATTCTGTAGGAAGTTTCTGAACTGAAGGAATGAGTGCATTCGTGAAATGAAGGAAGGCACACGGCTAAAACCTCGTAGTGTTAACTTTTGAATACGTTAGCGCCGCGTCGTATGAAGCAGAAAGATGGAAGGGTGAGGCTGGATCAAGAAGTGTTATGATATCTAGCTACGAGAGATGTGTGAACCGCTGGGCATAGAAAAGTGGATGGTATTTGGATCGAAACCCATGAACTAATAACGATGAAATTTCAGTTCAGATATTTAATTTGAATATCGACCATAATAGATAAAACAAAACTTAGTAAAATCTTCTAACAAGAAGCTTGTGGAAAGAAATTCTATTCGATGCAGTTGGCAATTTATCGATTATAAATTCTTTGGGAGGACCTATTTCTAAAGAATATTACTTTCCAGTTCGACTCTAAGAATGAACGAAAATTTCGGCGCTACACGCCTAGTGACGCAAGAGAGTGAGCACTCAAGAAATTTTTTCTGATCCATAACACTCAATGAAGAAAGTTTTGATTTTGCGAAAGAAATGAGTTCAGAAAATGACTTAAACATGAGACAAGATAGGCATAGAATATTCAAAAATACGTTCGGAAACGTCGAATAAATCGACGAGTTTCTCATTGAGAAACTATGCGCACATATTATTTTCAATTGTGCCGTATTTTAGACGAGTGATAAAATAGATGCACTAAGGTGCAAACACTTTGAATGAAAATGTTTCTTCGTTGTTATTTGTTGGCAAATAGAGGAACGCATATCAATGGCGCCGACGTCTGCAAAAACATTTACCCACGCGCTCAATAAAGCATGCACAACGTGTGATGCACAAAGGTGTGCAATAAATGCAAACGTGGCAACTAAATGACAGCGGCGAGCACTGAACCAACGTACGCGCAGTGCAATGGAGTTGTGCATGAGTAAGGTAGCCAGTTTCGAGGGTTGTCTCGTAGTCGTGTGTCTATGACGATTCTATCTCGTATGCACGGACAAGATTGCACATGTAAAATGCGCGTACCACATACGTACCACTTTCATACGTCCACACCGCGCAGATGACTGCCACTTCTTCAGTAACAATGCTGAGCAGTTCACCTGTTTAAAAAATTAGTAGTGCGCTTCACAGTACGCTAAGAAAAACGATTCATCCAACCTATTCCATTGAGAATCGCATTTTCAGCTGCAGTATTTTACATTATTTGATACACTAACTACGATACAAAGCTTTACATGGATGAGTGACTTGATATTGGATACGATATTGGATACCACTTTTATTAGCATTTTCCGAGGCAGAGCATTGATCGCCAATAATTTATTCAGTTTTGTGTAGCGGTCGATCTCATTATGATTGAAGCAATTTTCCCGAACTGATTTGCTTTTTACATAAATTTATTTGCTAATCAACCCCTAATGCTAAGAAGTTCGCGTTTAAGCGCATCAAATTCGCAAGTAGATTATGAAGTTGCGATCGATGATTGGAATTCGAACAAAAATTTAAATGAAGGTATCTGCTGTCGTTAGATCAGTAGATGCCTCATAGCAGAATCGTACTTGATGGAACATAGAAAGCTTCCGAAAAGTCGAAATTCAAGCTACATCGGAAGACAAAATGCCGTTCACACGTTAGACCGTATACAAAAAACAATCAGTAACAGCTGAATTGCAATGATTTCACCAAGAGAAGGCTAAGTTATTTTCGGTGATCATAAAGCCGTGAGAAGTGGCTAAGAGGAATATAGCATTATATCAACCATAATAATCTTTTGTTCAATTGTATGTATTATGGTGCACTCTTCTAAGAGAGAAAAAGCTTTTCTATAGCAGTTCTATTTCTTCACATTTTGCTTACGCTTTGGAGCAGCCATAGACGACGAAAATTCTGAAAAATTACCACTACGCATTTCTCATCTATGAGTGCTATAAGCGCACATAGAACGAAAAGTACTGCCAATTTGGTGAGATTACTTATGAAATGAATCGTCATAGAACAACAAGCAGCACATGTTTCTATTAGCTCAAACTGAACCATTACGTTGTATTTAGAAGAGTGTATCACCACAATAAATTTCATTCGATTTATTATAGTGAATTTTCATTTGAAATAGGACAAGTCAATCGTTTATATAGAAGGTGGTGAACCTTTTCTATGTTGTAGTACTTTTATTGTTGAATGAACAAGAGCTTCGTTTTCTTGAACAGTACGGGAGTCAGACAACAAATATCGCGCAATAACATGTTAATCACAAAGGGAAGTTGCCATGGTCCCTTTCTGTTCCTTCTTTTCTCCCTCTTCCCTTCTCCCCCTTGCTCATGCGCCTAGGCTCTTAACTGTTGCACATTTCCGCTCGTGCCCCGCACATGTTATCTCAGCGTTTCTGAGTTTTATGACAAGTTGATCATGTGACGAAAAGGTGACGATTGGTGGTTAGATGCTTGAGGTTGAAGTATGAGACATTTGTAGTTTGCCGCTGCGTACTCCGCTACTGCGGTTTGGTATATCTAATAATGCAATGAATACTTTTGCCTACTTCCTGAGTGTTCACTGTGTAGAGTTCGGTGATACACTCACGCTCACGAAAGAGTTTTTTCTTATTCTTATTTATTGGTATAGCGAGTGCAATGTGCGCACATGCCTGTTCTAACCTATCTCTAGGCAGGCCAACAGTACACGAAGTAGTTCTTACTTGAACATTGCCTGATTTAGGTGAGAGAACAAAATTTGAATATTCGACTTGCAAGCCGTTATTTCTTCAACGTTAAAATCCATTGATTGCTAGCGTCAAAAGGTTCTCATTGATGATTTCAAAAAGCCATTTTTGTCGCAGTTCTTTATGGTTTGCTGAGAACAAGAGGAGTTGCATATACAAAAATCTCTAACAGTGTGGGTTTAGGTGGAACGTGGAATAGGATGGAGATGTCCGATCATGCCGTCAAAGCCTGGCAGCGTACCGAGAGCGTAAATTCTGCAGTCCTCAAGCTGTTAGGTCTTATAAATGTTAAAATGGAAACCTTTCAAGGTGCCTGAGAAGTTGGAATAATGCAAAAGATCATCGGTACACCTGAACAGCAACGTTAAAAATCTTTTCGCTTGTCTGCTGTTTGGTTAGTCGATCAGAGAGGTTTGGCTAATGAGCGGCATTCACACACATCATAAAGTGCAGCTGCTCAGCTCGCTTATCTACGGTTGAATTAAGTGGCTTTGGAGGGTTTATATTTTTTGAGAATAACAAATAAAAATATGATGTAAGAGCCTTTTACGCGAACTGAGTACCCATTGCCAATTGTTTTTCCAGAATAGAGCAAATGATTCCTCAGTTTGCTTTGAGAGAGTAAAATCCGCATTGCAACTTTTACACAGGTTTTCTAAGAGCTTTTCAAACCTTTTTTTAATAGTAGAGACATGTTAGATTTTGCTTTCATTAGTTGCACTTTCGGTTCCTACGCAGAGCTAGTCACAAGGACCAAAACTTTTTGAGGCGGCAGGAGATGAAAGCTTAGTGAGGCATTCGTATGGAGTCTGCTTTCTTCTTTTGTAAGCCATGAATAATAATTTTTGGGCTACTATTACTTTGAAACGAACAGTGCTAGTTGCTTATTACTTTTTGAAAACAAATGCTTATTTTGAGCTATCTGTCATTAGCAAACTTAGTGGATAAATTTTCAACGAATTACCGAACAAAGTGAATAAACTTTTAACGAATTACCAAACCTTTTGATTGGAGATAGAAATCGAATGAAAGAGAGAACATATTACCAGATAACAAGAAAACCATATACTCTTACACTGCGATCAGCTGCTCCTGTGCTCTAAGTTTGGAATATTCTGAACAATTGGTGCTCATAGCAAGCCTAGCATCGTGATTATCGTTTCGATAAAAAGGGAGCAATAAGAGGCCTTCGTGAAGTAATAATTTTCATCTTATCGGTGGTTCAGCAGTATGTATGGCATTGCACAACGATGAGTTGACTGCTATGCAAGTGAGAGATAAAGCAGTTCTAAGCAATAACCTTGAAATGCGTGATGCGATTTTATTGAAAGTATTGCGATGGCTCTCTCTTTAAATTTTATAAGTGAACGCTCAAATGTGCAACGTCTATGATGCTCATTTGCCGAGACGAATCGAACCGTTCGACGAGCCCTTTTGCAGCGGTTAGCTGACGCCATAGGCGCTAGTCATCGATAGCTCTTGGCTAGCTGACTAGCATCGAGTGTGGCAGCTACTCGGTTTGAAGAGCTGACGGCATAAAGCTGCAACAGCTAAACGCAGTAATAGGTTTGACGGAAGGAATGCAAAATGGTGATGAGTGGTGCGAATAACGCATACGCTGAACCCGTCGTTTCCACTCGACCTTTCCCATGCGTCATTCATTTTCTTCATAGCTACATTCATTCGATCGAACTATCGCTCACCAAATGCGCATCGTGATAAAATATGCCGTTCGCCAAGTGCAACCGTACTTAAGATTGTATGTTAAATTTGTCTTATATTCCTTTAAAGATTTCTTTTTCATAGAACGATGTTTGAATCGTCATTGAGGTGTTGAGCAATACAATATTTTCATCTGATGTCAGTTTGAAGGTTGTTTTTGTTTGCTGTCAGCACTCAATCAAGCCTCGCAATTTACGAGATATGATTCATTTACTATAAAACACATCTCATTTGTTTGAGTTAAATGCCGTCCAGTATGCGATGTTTCCGAAGCACTGATATCATTAAGATTTGATAGAAATTGAGAAAATTTCTCGCAACGGAGGATCTTAGCCAACTCTAGCTGATCGTCGTTGTGCGCAACGTTGAAGTGCTGAAGCTGTTTCCGCTGACATACGTATATGAACGATTGCAACTGAGATAAATAGAACTTTTTAGACTATGTTCGAAATGTCATCTCCATTAATCAACAGTGTGTAGTTGCTTGTTGGAAAATTCAATCAACATTCAATTAACGATTTTTGAAGCGCAACGTAGCAAAAATTGATCATTTTCTTCCACTATCTTAAGATCTTCACGAAGGTGAAATTTGGGTGAGAGCAGATTAATCGTTGAAGTAAATGAAGCAGCAATGCAAACATTATTTGGCCGCATAAAAACTCACTATTAGGAAAAGAGGGTAAGTTTCAGTATTTATCATAAAGTTCCGAATATCAGTTCAATTGTTAGTCTATGTGCTTTGTTGAAGTTCAGCAGTTCTGAATTGTCCAAGAATGCCATGCTACCCCGAAGAATTTCTCTGATAAGCCTCGCATAGGTTAAAGCATGTGAGAAATTCTTGTCTTAAGTGGGATACTTCAGGGGTCATAGATGTGATTGCAGAATCTTATGCTAGCAGCCTTCTGCTCACTCAGGAGTTATTATCTCACTGTAGTGATGTGAATTCTGGCATTAATTGAACTGCAGACATTAAAAAAGCAACGTTGTGCTAATATTACAGAATGGACCATATTAAACTAGCATTGTAGATTTGATTTTAAAAGCAAAATTCCCACTTTCGAAGCGTGAAAGCATTCATTTTTTCACAATTTTTCTTTACGCATTTTCAATAAATTATTGCCAATTGTTTTGCTGAGAGAAGTCATCAAGTCATTCTCGCGAATTTTATTGGGTGAAATTTGTATGAGATTCTATTCTTTGCGATGTGCTACATTTCATATTTAAGGTTATTTAAATTGGGAAATTTTTTAAAAAGAATCTTACTTAATTTGTTGCAGCAGTCCAATTTCTACAAAGGGTATCTGTGAGGAAATCAAAAGAAATATTAGCTTCACTTTCAAACTCATCGCTTCACTTTTCAAGTCACCATCTCATCAAGCGCCTTAACCCTCTTCGAAAAGAGAATATATGTTTTACACGATTACTCAGGAAAAAACTGTCTCGTAGACTATTCAGATTTCTCCTTAAGTTACGAGACGAACTTTGAAAATGTTTTCGTAAGGAGTGCAATGCTCCTTTGATTCTGTTGTCGAATCCGCTTGTTGCTCAAACATGCTTCTCGTTTCGTTAAATGCCACCCCACTATTCCCTCGCACATATCCGCCAGCGTGGGCCGTGTGAATTTAAGCAGGCGCAGTCAAAGGAGTCCTACACAACATCTCACCGGCGTCCTACATTCGTCAGTGTCTACCACTCATGGCGCAAAGGATCACTGCTAATGTAGCCTTGGAGTGGCGATCACCGAAGAAAATGTGAAAGGTATTTTGCAAACGGAGGAAAGTAATAAGGCTCTTTCGTATTCCATTATTTCATGTTTTAATTCAATTTCAATATTTAGTTTCACACTTATATTAATTTTCTAATGTATTTCAGTAATGGTTTCGTACTTCACATCACCCTGTAAGTTGCTGATCTTTGGCAGCACTTATAAACTTTTTGACAAGAATGATGTCAAAAGATCAGTTGTTGAGTCTTCCTCACTCCTTTTAGGTCGCATGTCTAGCTGAACTATACTTAGCGGGCGTAGTTTTGTCTCATTAGCGTATACCAACTTATTCATCGCCTTATTGATGAGTCGTCGAGGACGTTCCCTGAATTCACTCATATTTGCAAAAGAATTCATCATTGTTCACTATGCGTTCCATCGGTTGCACGCACAAACGAAGTAATGCACTTCTTTGTTCGTCGAATATTCCATCCTTGGAATGCGTGCCTTGCAATCTTGCTATGAACGTTTCCGCTGCAACATTTTGCTTAATGCGGTATTCCATTATGCACTGGCTCCCCTTTACGAACTCCTGTTTCGTTTGTTGCCTCATTTGTTTCATCTTATTTCATTTTGTTCCATCTGTTCTTCCTTTTTTTTTGCTTGTATATAACCCTGTGAATAAAATATGTCCACAAATATGTCCACTTCTCTTATGTGCTATAAATATGTTTTATTTCAAGCACACATGCGTCCACTTTGTGCCCTTTGGTCATTTCCGGTTATTCTCTATTTTTTTACGGTTTTTTTCGCTAATATGTAGATTTTGCTCTATGAAGTAAGCGTCACAAAATTTCAGATGCTTTTTACCAACTTGTAGTCTTCTTTGCGGCAGCAGATATGATGTGATGATGATACTGATAATGGAGGAGCGTAATTTTTCATCAATTTGAACCGCATTTCTTTATATGGACACTTATTTTTGTGAATTTTTGTAGAAGTTTTCGTTATTAGCCATGTATGATTTTTTCACACTTTCTAAAGAAACCTCATTACCTTTTTTTTTTCTGATTTTAGTGTTGCCAGTTGGTTTAGCTATGAGGTGTTCGAAATTCTTAATAATGTCTACTTGCCATCTTTATGAGTGGACCTTCTGACCTCAACCATAGAAATCCTTGGCATTTCATCTTAAATGTGCCTTCAACTGAGCAAAAGCTTATTCGACTTTCGTAAATTCTCTCAAAAGCAGTAAAATTCTTCTCATGCAGCAGTGGACGCGATTTTACAACAAACCCTGTCATAAGATTGCCGGAGTAATTTGTGTTAAATGCACTGTAACCGAAATTTTGTTCTTAAGTTATTAAAACGGTTTTTGTCACTACACCATTTTGCAAATCGAGGATCTCAATGAAATCCACCACAAATAATAAGCATAGTTATCTAACGTTGAACACTAGTGCATTATGGATTAAACACTGCTTGAAGTGGAAAGGAAGTGCTTGATTGAATGTCTGGAGCTGAATATAGTGACGTTGTAGAAAGAATATGAAGGATTAAGTGTGCGAGGGGCGAATGCAGCAACGCAAGCCTCTTAGTCGGCCATATGCAGCGTCCTGCAGGAATGCTTCTCAATTTAGACGAACTTGTCCCGTCTGGCAGCACTCGCTGGCTTCCTCGCCTAGTGCCATTCATTCAGCATTGCATTTTCCATCGTTCTGCATCGCGCAGCTTCACGTCTTCACTCGCGCTCGGCTTCCACTAATTGATGGTCTTTTTTGTTTGTCAATAGCTATTGCGAGAACTCCACCATACCGACTAGTATATCCAACCGATAGATGTCACAATTTTTCACTCCACAACTGCGCATTTCAAAAGCAACTTTGCTTCTTTATGAGATCCATTCGTCACTATCCATCAAATTCTGCGTCTATTGCTGCTGCATTTTTTTTTCAATATTTCAATGAGTTTTTTTTTCTCTTGAGAACTCTTCCATCCGTGAAATCAAGAAATGCCATATTCATAGCTCTATAAATTGTATCATACTTCAATTGAACATACCATCTGCTCGATGAGTTGTGCATAAAATTTCAATCTTTCTAGAAAGGAGGGGTTTTTTTTCTTCATTAATAACAATATTGGAAAACTTTTTCTGATGGAAGTTCCATCAGGATCACCATCGAAGGGATTATTGAGATTATGTGTATCTTCAGCCAAGGAAAGGTAAATAGTTGGCGTGGTGAAGAGCGCTGAGAGAGGTGATTGCTTCACGTTATTGCTGCACATGATTTATTGAATCTTCCCTAGGCGATGCAATCATCCAGAAGGTTCGCATGTTTCGCACGTGCTCGAGACCTAACTTAAGCACATTTTACGAATCATGCCTATCGCTTTCGCTTTCTACTGCTTGATTCCAATGATGAGATGTACTAATGTTCTCACCGTCGTTCATTAAAACATGCTGAGGTTATGGCTCATCCAAGCCTTATGAGAATACATCACATTTAATTTAGCGTCGACTAATGTGATAGGTCCGGATTTTGTAAAATTTCCCCACACAGGATACTCAGAGCATTCAAGTGAAGTTTGTCGCCAGGATCAGTTTGCCTTTAAGCCTTTTCCTCTACTAACTTCAGTTTCCGTTCGCCATTTATTTTATGAGAGTGGAACGTTCAGCCCTGTCGAACCATAGAAAGTGGTAAGTATGTTTTCGAGAGATTGTATGTCCTACGGTAGTGTTGAACTAAGCCCAACAATTTTGCAGAATACTAGATGCAAAAATAAAAGGAATTGAAACTAAATTGGGAAACGGATCGTGCCCAGGCAGTCTGTTTTGTTTAGGGTTTCCCATGGTTACTTGATCAGTATTTTAGGTGAATGCTTAAAATTGCTTGGTTAATATTTTAACCGCACGGTTTTCAACGTTGCTACTATGCACACATTTATGCAACCATTACCTTAGCAAAAATACAATGAAAGATTACGTTTGTCTCCTCACTTAAAGTAAAATTTTTCTCCTATTCGTGGTGAAATGCAGTTTTAGAACTTTTTTCTTAAACATTTAGACGTGATGTTTGCATATGTTTCCTCTCAGACTATGGCTAGAGAGCGGCTTCATAGATGGCCATAGCACAGAAAAGATTGATTTTTTCCCACCATAGACGGGTTGGCCATTGTTTGACGCGCTTTCGCTACGGCTTGAAATTATTGCGTTCGGCGACTTTCGTTTCCCCATGAGACTTCCTGAAACTAAATTTTTTTAAAGAACGGATCAGCCAACTGGCAAAATCGCAACACTCGCCTACGGACTGACAAGCGCTGTCAAAGTTCGCCTCGATCCTCCCTTTGTGGCTCAGCTTCTTTTATGATAGTTTTTTTTGAGCAGAAAGTACATATTGCGGAGGCTCTGCATTCCCATCTGTCCTTCTAGTCTTTTGATTCAACTCGAGACCACGCACCGATTCGGACCTGATTAACATTTTGGGTGGTAGGGCTTATTCTGTCTCTGGGTCTCGAAAACCTGCCAGTTCTCAAGACCGCCGCCTTGTGACCCGTCAAAATTTCCCATTACTGATACTTCCGGACGCGAATCCGAGAAAGAATGAGATTTCACATAAGGGTGCATTCACGGTGAACGGTGGGTTCGTTTGAACGTTTCGCTCATAGTTCTAAATCCTATGTTGCCTTTCATCAGCATCCTTCAGCTTAAAGTCCACTGTAATCATTTCAGTAAGATTTGAAATATGGGAACATTTGTGAATAACTCTGTGTTATTGCGTCATACTCTTCATTCATGCTCTACACTTAAAAAATGAATCTTTTGTAGCTGGTCAGAGACGGAATAAAATATCCCTAAAATCACCCCGCCTAGAACCTAAAATGTAGAATATTAACAAAAATTTCAACACCTGCTAGGCTTTGGAGCGATTGAGCAGTAACAAAGTAATTTGGTTATGGGTGGTAATATAAGAGGGAATTCCGTTGCCACAAATTTTCCTTCGAAAGGATCGGAGGATAAAAAGGTTTTGAAAACATTGTAAAAATTCGAATACTGAGCAGTTTTTTTAGGGGGGAGGGGGGGTTACGTTGGTGATGGAGATTGGTCTCCAGGATAAACGGAACTGTGAGCTTGAGCTGCCAGACAGCATTACTATTTACAGAACACCATCGCGGAGACTCTTCCAAGCGTGTTTTTCGTCCAATTGAAGTATTCGGTGCCTCCCTTTCCCCTCGTCAAAAAAAAAGAAAAAAAAAACACTCGCACAGTAGTGCTCTGCTTTATAGATATGCTTCCGAATTTAGTAAAGTTGTTGATTTTGCCTAGCGCTTAGTTGTTTTTGAGTGTACGAGCTTTTAGTGCCTGTTGCGCAGTACTGCTTAGCCAAAATGCTAGGCTGAGAGCATTTCCAACGGGTTTTTCTCAAAGTCGACTCAAAACAGTCAACCGGAATAGGCTGCTGTGCGAGAATTTCAATGAGTATTTTAAATTAGAGGGATTTTGATAAATTCGTTGACTATCTGGCGCGTTGAAGTTTGTCGAAAAATTGCTTTAATCAGCGATATTGGCAAAATTTGTTTTAATATATCAACTTCAGCATAAAATTTACGCGCAGGTGTGATTCTGTAGTAAAATTACCAATGTGTGAATATTGCATTTTCGATGAACTGATAAAGACTTTTTTGCGATATGAGCTGGATCCAAAGGAGGTTGAATTGCCTCTATAAATTTTTGCGCTTTACTGGTTTGCTATTAGCTTTCCAACCTATTGAACATAGCCATTTTTATGCAAATCATTCTGCTTGCACTTTATCTTTCTCCCGACGATTTGCGTGAAATGAAGAACCACATAAATTTTTTCGAATATTAGCATCTAAATTCTATCCTTTCGAAGTCATTTTTTCACACTTCTTCTTGATGCTAGTCAGCATACACAAGTTTTCATTGCTAAGAAATGGAATAAAGTCAATTAATTGTTTTTCAACACGTAATGGCGCAAGATTGCATGATTTGAGGACGTTGGCATTAATTTCAGTTAACTTAATTGTGAGCGCAAGTCTAACAATTAGATCACGCAGAGATTGAGTTTCATTTTATGTCTATTGCTTAAAGATAGTGCAAAACCATTACTTCGCTGTCATATTTGTCCTCATGAACGGTGAGTGTTCATGAGGACTGCTGATATGTGCTGATGGATAAAAGATAAAAGAAGATGAGGATAAAAGAAAGTGCTGAGATGCTGTAGTGATTTTACTCGTTCACGCAGATGATGAATTTCTTACCTCCGCTAGAGCGTCCATTTGAACAATTATTTTTGGAGAAAGAACTTTAGAAAAAAAAAAAGTTGTAGTCTGAGTGAAGCTACTCAGAGATGGATAATTTTAAGAGGAGTCTCGGTTCGAAAACGATTCTTCAAACTGAGCAAAGCTTAATCACAAGAATGTGGCTGAAAACGAGCCCTGGAACCATGAACCTAGTCTATAGAAGTCATGAAACTGCCTCCAGTAATCAAGCTCACTGCATTTGACCAGACTGACTACTTTTGTTCAGCGGATATGCGAAGAATGAGAGATATCAACTATTATTATATTCAAATGTATGCTTGCACAGGCGATGCTCACATAATGTTGATTATTAGAAGCGCTGAATTAACAATATGTCGGAAGTGTCATCTGACGCTAATTGTAAATCGCTCGTTGAATATTTCGGCTTGATTAGAAAACAGCTCGTTCATCAATGAGAATGGTTCGTCAATCCATTTTGAAACACTAGTTGGAATAGCTGCTATGGCAATGAGTGCTTCTCTTGTTGAAATGATCCTCGTTGCGAAGCAGAGAGCGGTAGCAGTATCAACAAGAATGAAGGAACAACCACGAAGGATCACGTCAATTTCGAATGTTCCATTTAATGACAGTTTTTGAAGCGCCCTCTTTCTAGCATACAACATAGCGATAGTTCATTCGCTTAATAACACCTGTCCGAAAAGTGAAGGTCGCCGTTCGGTTCGCATCTGCAGAAAGTTTTCATCTCTCAGCAAGCAATCTTTAATGACAAATTCTCCGCTCATTAACCAAATAATTTTTACTTGAATTTTCACTCAAGACTATTGTTTTTTTATTAATCTGCAAATTTTCACAGGTGATTATCGATTTCACTTTCGAAAATGTTGTAAAAAATTCATTCAATGTTTTCATCGTTTTAGTTATCTTTAATTTAATTACTGCATGTAGGTGAATATTCGAATCCGTATTTATTAATTTTTCATAGTCTGAAATAACATAATCGAAGAGATGCTGCAAGATTAGCAACATGAACGACAGGTATGCTATGATGCACCTGAGCTACATGCTCAATGCGCAAAGAAAAGCTAACCGAGCAGCGGTGAATTGCATCTCTGTCACGAGTATGACGGCAAGTGGCATTTATCGCACTCTATTTGTTTTAGACGAGAGCTCACTCGTCAGCACACTAACTTGCCTGATGCTTCCGTGAGCTATCCTTGCATCCTGTTTGGCGGTCATCTTCAACCCCTTCAATAGTGCAGTTTTTTCCTCAGTTACTCATTGTTGTTTTATGTGAAATACTAACCAAATAAGTTTTCCCCTGTCAAGAAAATCGACTTATACTCCACCAGAATGACTTCTCTTATTTATCGAGTTTTCAAACTATGTTTCCTTCATAGGTCTTAACTTATCGGAGGAGAAAAGCAATCGGTAAAGGTTACCTAACCGAAACGATAGTTCTTTAATGCTAAGCAAATCTCGTATCGATGCATTTATGATTCATGCCTCACTTAGATGTAGTTTTATGTAGGCTGTGAGCAAAATAAAGTTTTTCATGGCTTCACTATCAGTGGGTTTTTTGTAGGCCAGCTTGCAAACATCTGTGATGCAGGTGTGGTTTTAGTGGTGGATGCATTTTATTGAAGTTATTATAAGCAGAGGTTCGAAATATGCGTTGCAATCACGCCATTTTGTTTGGATTTTACTGCCTCGTAGAATATTGTACTTTGTGAGGTATATTTCTTGTTTTTTTTCATTTGATGTTTGACATTAGATTATATCGAAAGTTTGTGTCTGTCTGGGGATTATCGTCTTATATTTCTATCATTCAATAAAGTTCCTTTTGAACAACTGCAGTTGTAATTCTCTTTTTCCCTCCACTTCCTCTTTTGAAAAAAATGTTTGCTACATGCATCTTCAGTTGAAAGAAGTGGAACCTATTGTGAGTCGCAGCGTTCTTCTACTGTTACAATGCAAATTTTTATTACGATTATCTAAAAAGCACCAATCAAAGAGAACCGATGAAACTGTAAGGGAAGAATGCATCGTTTGATTTTGCAAACAATTTAAAAGAGTCTCATGTTGTATCGGAGCACACTTTCACTCGGTCGTTTCTCTGAACCTCAGATTTCACACTCTTCGTTGTAACATAATATCCAACAGTGATATATTTGCTACTTCAATGTTGAGCTGTTATTTATATATATATTTTTTTAAGTCAACATATTTAACAAGCATCCATTAGAACAGTAAAATTCCCTTAAAGGTTAGCCAACTATCACACAGTAAAAACGCCTAATTCAAATGATTCACGCTTAATTATGTGATGCTTGAATTCGTATGTTACTAAACGAGGACATCTTCTGTGAAGAATTTACGCTTTTTTATCTTTCTTTTTATCCAATTACAAAATGATAGATCACATATATGCACTACGTAAGTGTTACAATCGTTCCAACACAATTCATCAAAAACGCATTTGCTTCCGGTTGCGTTATGTCGATTTTCACCTATCAATTTATCACAGAATTACAATACTGACATTTCCTATATTATCAAGCATATTTTTTTACTCCCTTATTCCAATAATACTATCATCGATGTCAGTCATAAGAGCGATTTAATATCATATTCTTTTGCAGCGATATGATGGAAGTTCGATAATTTCAGCACGAGAGATGCTAAAACATATAAACGCATTTATATCATCGAACCTTTCAGCGAATATTTTATATTTGTTTGACAATTAAAAGCTTTATTAGATTGTCAGATTTCTTACGATTACTTAAAAAAGAGTTGACAATTTAAACAATGAACAAACGATGTAGGCGGAAGTTCGATAGAAATAAACTGACAACTCCATAAACATACGGAATATTTAACCATTTATCCGGTTAGGTTTTTGCTATGCTCTCTTTAAATTGCCGGACCATCGTGAGCAGTCACTCAGTTAGTCACTCAGAATCACCTCTCACAAATCATTTGGCGAATTCTACCTATCGCATTCGTTTCAACATCTCACATTTCAACGCTTCCGTACTTCCATGCCAGCCGTTTTATTTGAGCAACTCCACTCAAGCAGCTGACGTTTGACATTTTGAGGAAACAATTTTTTGACGGCTGAACTTATCTACCTAACGGTTTTATAGCTGGTTCATTGACTGCACTTTCGTTTGTTAACCAACCCATATTTACAAATACCGAATTTAAACTAAACTAAAACTCCCTGCTACGCTTTAAAAAAGAGTCAACCAGACTTACATAAACAAATTGATGAAATTAGTGCTTTTTCTGATTGTGCTTTCAAGTTACTTTTTAGGCCCTTACTATATAGCAATAGAAAAGATGAAATTGAATTACAAGGTAAAAAAAAGCTTTCATAAATACTCATTAAAAACAAAGCAACTAAGTTCGGCTTTTTTCTCCTCATTCGTCGAAAGTTCAATAAGTCATCAGTGTAATGCAGTAAGAGCGCCTTTCATGGTTATTTTCAATTGTTTCAAGTGGAAGAAAGGAAACTTTGACAACTCGTATCTCAATTTATTCTGTATCCGACCTCACTTTATCTCACAATCCTTAACTCACCCCCACACACGCACACGCGCGTACATACACACCCACAAGGAACCTGTTCCTCCACAGCGAAATGTAGTTAATAAAATGAGCGCATTTATAACAGCATAAATGGTTATTTCCAAGCTTGAACGCAGACTTGTTGTGATGTATATTCTCATATGTTTCTCACAATCAAATAACATCAAATTTCCATCCATATGGATTCGTTGTTATCGTTCATTTCATTTTTCATTCCATTCATTCTAGCGCGACAGTTGTGCTATTAAATAAGCACCTCATCGTAACCTTCTCTGAGATTAATATTGCTGCATTGATAGTACGTCCTTTATGCACTTTTTCGGCGCTTGTAGACCGGTTGGTCGGTCTACCGTGATATCGATTTGAGCCAATTCTACATCTTTGAATGCTCAAGTGCTAAGTGAAAAATATTGCCGAATACTTACAGTGTGATACTTTTGTTCTAACGGTATGTAACTGTACATGAGATTAAGATAAATGTAAAAGCTGCAGATATATTTTCGAGAGCTACTACTGATATTACGCTGCAAAATACGATCTCAACCAATCAAATTGCCAACAGTTTTTTCCAATCGAAATATGTGACTATAACGCCCTTTTGAACCCTAGTAACTGGTGAATTTTCATAGAAACTCCTTTGTTCAAATAGGAATTGCTGCCGCTTATATAAGCAAGTGCTTTGAGAAATTTTATGTTTGCTGCAAAAATGAATCTTCTGGGGAACGGTTTGCAAAACTGAGCTGAACTGCTCGATTCTCATTACAAAGATCTCTCAGGTAAGGACCATTTACTTCAAGATAAAATCCATTTTAAAGCTACCTTTATGGTAATTCTTCACAAGTACCAAAGATACGTATTTTTATCACTGAATAGAAGAATTCGCTAAATCGCTCTTTATTCCTTCCAACAACGCAAACAACAAAACGTAGGTGTTTAAGACGGCAATACGGCGCCAAAAAGAAACGTTTCGTTAGTGAAAAACAACTTCCACTGAATAAGATGGTGACAATGTTCTGTGCAAAGCCGAGTACTTAAGTTTAAATAAAGCAACATGTCATTGATTCGGTGCACTTTTTCATGTCAACGAGTAGTGAAGATTTTATTAGATTTAAATTTAGGCACAAGTATTAATTACCAAAAGATTAAGAAATGAACGACTATTCGGTGCTCGTTATATGTCGTGTGTTCGTTGTGAACAATAAAAAGGAGTCATGAGAGAGCATGGAGTGTCCCAAAGAAATGATCTTGAGTGCTGTGCGATTACTTGCAGTGGAGCAGGACAATAAATTTATGACTGTTTAATTAACGTTTGTGATGAAGCTCAACATTAGCCAGGCTCAAAATTTGGTTTTAGAGCAGAGGCAAATGTAGTTTTGATCCGTATACCGGTCTCTGGCTTGGTAACCTTAACGTGGACGCCGCCATGAGATGCTAGCTGCGATTCGTGCGATACCTTAGCACGAATACCGACGCTATAACAAGGAGTTTTTGAGGCGAATAAGACGATTAAAAGGAAAGTTTGAGGTGAAATTGCAGGACGATATTTACGGTGTGCGGAAGGTCGCTAGCCATTATACGAAAAAAGATTGATGTTGGCTTGCATAGCTATGCACAACGGAATAAGCACAACTGCTAAGAGCGCACTTGTCTTCACGTCGTAGAAGCAGCTCTCGCTCTTGCGCTATGACGATGCTTTACGCCGATAGATCGCACCCTTTAAGCTTCTTCCAACCGATCATTGTTGTGTCAAACGTTGAGTGATTAGCAAATGGTCGGTATTATGTGGTAGGATTCTTGCCTTAAAACTTCCGCTTGTTTTAACACAGGTGTTGTGTGCTTATGTTTAACAACCACCGCATTACTCAGCAATGCTTAGCAAAGCGTTCTAATAAGAAGCTTACATTCATTAACGATCTAGACGGAAATGAGAACAACGACAGTCGGCTGCAAATTACGCAACCCTATCAAATGAGCAATTTTGCGGTGTTTTATAGATATGAACGTCGGTAAACGAAACCCACCTGCTGACTCATACAATATGCTCTTATAAACAATACAGTGGGATGAGACGTTCCTCTATGTGGAGCGTTCGTCGAAACACCACGTCACCAATATTTTAAATGGAGGGGAACGAATCGATCACCGCGCGTTATGACAATTTTCACCGTTTTACCGGTCGATCTCCCTTCATATACCGCATGAGCGTGGCGACTACAAACGCGCGTTACATAAGCGCGTGCGTGCGGCCAACGGCTGCCGGCAGACCATCGTTGTCGTAGTAGTGATGGCGCTGCATCGATTGATCAGTGCCACTCGTTGCAAATTACACACCTTTGTTGTGTGCTTAATGCTTGATGAATTAGCAATTCGTAACGCAGATCCACCTATACGATTCGGTGGTAATGATGATTTCTGCAGTTTTGTTGCTTAATTTCAACCTCTCCGGATCTCTTTTTTTTCCCCGGATTTTCGTATTCGATATTTCTCGTCAGGTGTGCAGTATTCTCACTGCACCTTCTACTTTTTAAAATTCATTTTGCGACTAAATTGCTTGCAAGTGGACAAATGAACTGGTTTCCTTATGAAATAGCTATCCACTTTCCTCAAAAATTCTTTCCCTGTCCATCGTTTAGGCGTTCTCAATAAATGTGCTATACGTAAAGTTCAAATCTCAACTGCAATATAGAAATTGAATATTTTGTAGAAATTCTTCATAAGTTACTAAAGATATTGTTATTGACACTATACAATTCGTGATAAATACCAATGGATTTTAAGCAGTAAAATTTTATTTACTTTCTGTTATGATTCCTAGTGAAGGTTATTTCACTTTCTGCGGCCTAAATTTATCCTTTTTACGTCACTTATTTTCGCATCTAGTTTTCCGTACTAGCTTTATATGTCACTTTGCGGGTTTTTTTGTGATTATAACATCACTGGTGACCATATAGGTATTTTTATAGCACACCTATCGGTAACTATTACATCGTCGTGTCTTTTGTATATATGAAGTTGTTTCATGTCAATGAAAGATGGGAGTCGTGGAAGAGCACTTACCTGATGCACCTGGATAGCTATTCATATTTATGGGCTTTATTGAAGGAAAACTTCACTTTTCTCACTGCTTTTTATTCATTTCTCGCAATTCGTACACATTTCATTTGACTTCTTTCTCTTGCTCAGGTTTAATTAAGCGCATGAATAGTTAAGTTTTAATAAAAACTAAAGTGGCGGTGTGAATGCCATGTCCAATTGTAGTGTGTTGATGGAGGAAACGAAGATTTCTGCGAAAATCATCGATTGCGCTGAGCAGATGTTTGAAAAAAAATTGCCGTCAAAAGCGCTATTCCATAAAAAGCCAAAGCTATATGTTCTTTGGCTGAACGTAAGGGAAATTGTTGTTGTGAAATCTTTAAAGGAAACTTTAAATAGATTTATTGAACTAAAATTCTCCGTACGAAACGATGCAATGGTATTTTCATAGAATGACTACTATATATTTAAGTGTGTACTATATATTTAAGTATAGTGTTATTTGGCAAGTGTATATGCTCCATAAATGTGAAATTTGAGAGTTCAAAGTGTGAGCTGCATCAAATTAAAATGGTGCAATATTTTTAGGCACATGTTTCCACTTCTTGAACTATAAGCATTGCAGAGTACCGCCGGAAGCCGGTCAACTATTTCCGCTAAAAAATATGAGTAAGAGCAACTTCCACAGTCGTAAAACATGCAATCGAGCGGTGCTATATGCACACATACATGACCCCCATTATGCAGTGGCAAATAGATATGTTCAGAGGACAACATGAAAGAGGCAGGGTAAGGAAACTAGTTGCAGTTGAGCGCGAGATTAGGGGGATGATGGGTGATTGTTTGTGCGGTAAATTGCCTGTAAGGAGTGATGATTAATAGATCAGCATCATTTGTTTTCGGAATGAGTGTGCCTTTGCCTCGAACAGGTGCTTAGACGGCACTGTCAACCGCCTGAAAGTTATGGCATTTGACCAGGTGTTTTGTCATATGATTTACTGTGTGTGATCGTGGAAGTGGGTGACCTTAAACCCAAGACGTGTTCTTTAATTTGCTCGTGTTAAAACCACCTGTTGTGCTCATGCACAAGGTATTAAAGACAACACTGAATCGAGTAAACAACATCTTTCAAACTGCAATCAGCTGATCTATTCGGAGGGCAAATAGCACACTTTGGTAGGCTATTGCCAAGAGTGGTGAATAAGAATGCATCGAGGTGGAGGAGGAAGATTGGGCGAGTAATCTACGAGGGAAGTCGTACCCGATGTAGGAGAAATACATTGAGACACAATCGTGCTTTGTATGATGCATACAGTAAAGGAAATGAAGCGTGAAAAGCTTTTAACGAATAGAACGGGATGATTAGTTGAAATGGTTGCCGCTGCTAGCAACAATAGGGCGAAGAAAGCCCTTCGTGCTGTCGTACTGCAAGTTGAAGCTAGCTGGGTAAGTAGTTCAGCATTGTGAGGTCCAGCACTAAATTTGCGGGGAGCTTCCACATCGTGGGAAATTTATATTTTGTGCTAGAAATACGAGTGTTAAGGAAAGGAAAACGTTCGACGAAAGATTTTCTAATTGTTGGAGGATCATCATCTGTCAGAGTATCAAATATTTGTTGTAGGTGGTCGGACGAGTCAGCTGTAGCGAATGTATCATAAATACATTACCAGTAACGTCTAGCGTTGGGCTGTTGTAGGATGATGATATATCTTCGAGAGCGCCAATGAAGAGGTGTACCTATATCCACGTTAGCAAAGTGTCTAGTTTCAAATGTTTTTTGAGTACACCTGAAACTGTAAGCGTTGTTTATGCATACGTAATTGAACATCCACAAAATGAGATTTGAGAATTTAAAGGATATGTAAATTTGATGGGAAAAAAACACGGCATACTTCCGTTCCGTTTCTTAAAATCTTTGGCAATACTGAACGTTACTGATTATATGGAAACAAACAGTTTTCAAAACCACAGTAAAAATGTGGCTATGCGATTCATCGTAGAACTTTTTTTTCCTATTATTTCGTAGCAATCTCGTTGCTTCTGGTGCCTGTCTAAGTTCGATTCGTTTTGAGTATTTCAGCTATTAGTCATTATTCACTCGTTTCTAAATAATTGGCTTACTATTGAAAATATATCTTCGCAAGAAACTTCAACGCTTTTTCCGCTATCATTTACTGGAAAAAATGTGGATATGATGCTGAAAACAGAAACTCATTTGTGAATCTCAACGGTAGTGGAAACGATAACTTCCACTACTAGCTGCGGAGATCAGAATTGCTCGTTTTTAAAGCTTCTCTTTTATCCTGAATTTTTCTTTTGCATGCTATGAGCTCACGAATACTCTCAATTAATCCACATTTTCCTCTTACCGACTCTTTTATGCCTCTAGTATTGATTTTTTCATATCCTTTTGTGGATCTCATTTCTTTCAAAATTTGTTATCAAATTTTGCTTATATGTCGTGCTTTTTTTATCATATTTATTATTACTTTATGCATTATTATGCCTCCCTTTGTGCTCAATTATCAGTGATTTTTGTTTTTTGTGCTATCGTTTAATGTTGAAATATTTCCGGCTACTGCGAGTAGCTAATGTCCCTATATTAAACAGTTGTTTCTATAGATTTTTATTATGGGCGTTGAACGACATGAGTATGATTTTTTTTTTTTTTGTTTGTAAAATATCTCTGCAAACGGCGTGAAAGGAAAGTATATTGAGAGCAATTTAGATTTCAAATAATATTTTGCAGCTGAAGCATTTCTCAGGATTGATATCATTTAAGCAATATGCATGCAAATGTTTTGCCGTGCAATAACTGAAGTGTCGTCGATTTAACGGTCTGCTGAGTTGTTGCAAGAAGTAGTCATAGCGAATCTATTTTCACTGCCACTGCTCATACATATGCAACAAGCACAAATCCTATGCAACAAGCACAAATCTGATGTAATTTAATCGCATTTAATAGAAGTGAAACGGCGCAAAGCGACAGAATTCAGATGTTAGTGAATCATTGAAGAATTTTTGTTAGAATATATAATAGTAATCTTTTCCACTCTATATATATCTAACGTGAAAAAATACATCGAATTGCTGATAGCTAGATAGAGGAGAACGTTACGCTGAATTGTGTAACCAACGTAAAACTCTTTTTAATGTTGTTGGTGATCGCAGCGCTTGATATGTGCAATTTGTATATTATTTCATCTATAAACAGCGGTAAAACGATC
Organism: Baylisascaris schroederi; assembly: GCA_006503575.1. Lineage (NCBI taxonomy): Eukaryota > Metazoa > Nematoda > Chromadorea > Rhabditida > Ascarididae > Baylisascaris > Baylisascaris schroederi. The sequence goes on from QEWY01002081.1 coordinate 58,761, forward strand.
GCATATAACGAAGATAACTTTTCTTACGCATCGTCGATGCTTCTTTTCTTTCAGGCGACGAAGCTGTCATGAAAAAATGGGGGCGAAGGAGCTGAATGCGGCTCAGCAGGTTAATGTGCACTACATTTTCTTTTCTTTTTGCTTAGCAGGTGAGGATGCTTCTCTGCCTGTGAAAGTGGATCAGAAGAGGAAGTTAAAGTGCCGACGCTTTCTTCCTTTGCTTTCCGCCGTTTGGTAACCACTCTTATATGATTCAAGAAAACTGGCGTTTTTGGAGTTGATGAGCACCACGTAATTTGAAGAGTTTGTGCGAGCCTGAAGAATATGCGGCAAGAAACGGTAATGCATTCGGGATGCTACCACTGAGCAGGGTTGGAGAGAAATGCCTTCAAACTTGCGCACCTTCTTAGTTTTTTTCTCGACAGAGCTAGTCGTGTTGGCTTTTCTCTTCAAAGAACCTAGATTTTTTTAACCCAAAAATCCTACGAATCCTAGTCACCAACTTCATTAACTCACAATCGGGCAATGGCAAAATCCGTTCTCTTCTAAATGGAAGCACTGGGTGCGTCAACATAGTGGAGTAGCTAAAATTGCGGTTCAGTCATGAGACCACATCTTCTGTTTTGATAAAATGTTGGGATTTTTGGACGAAGCACTAAATCACTGAATCGTCGAAACCAGAAAAATAGACTAGTAAGATTTTGAGGTGGTAAAATATGACATGTTTATGAAATCGTTTCAACCCAAAAGCGCCACAAAGCTTTTATTGTGGCCTCTCTGCAGTAACGTTTAATTAGTAAAACGTAATGGCATGTTTTGATTCCAGTGGCATCGGCTGATGCGCAATAAACGCTTTTAAACTGAGCGTCGTGCCGAAATAGGCCTGATAGAAGTCAACAAACAAATGAATGAATGGTCTTTCTCATCCACTCGTTTCTATGTTGCATCCATTAGGGGCGATTCTCACTTTGAGATTTTAGAATGGAAACGTCCGCAAATAAGCATTCAATACATCGAGGACAACATTGATTTGTTTGAGCGACGTTTTATTATCTTGCTTTGCTTTTTCCATACCAATGATCACTTTCTGAGCTAAAGAAATAACTGTGCAAGATGATGATACATATAGATATAAGTAATGAGAAAGATTCGAACGGAATTGCTATGAGAGTGATTAATTTGTCGACAAATCGCGGATGCTTTCCAAATTCCCCATTAAAGTTGAGCTGTTTGTTTCTTCACGTTGAGTGCTGTTGAAGTAGGATTAAAGCTATCTGTCTATTGAGTTTTTTAATGTTTTTTTTCTTGATGAATGACTGAGCAGAAATGCACTCAGTTACGAATAACTCGATTGCCAATGGGAGAGCTTTCAACTAAGAATTAAATGAAACGTCGCGTTGATGCAATAGAAAGAGTCTCATTTCTTTGTCAAAAACTGAAAGCTAATTCTTTATCAAAAGTTGAGGCATGCGTTAGGGGTGTCTTAATTAATAGTGAAATTGCATGGCTAAGTATTCCCGAGCGAAAGCATTCTTCTAAAAAGTAAGTGATTTGCATTTGCCGTCCATCGTTCGCTTGGTTAATTGAATTCGGCTGTCAAAGGCATCAGTGACGCCCACTCTTCAGAGGTTGCGATGTCTGGCGCTTGTTAGATAACATCTTTGGCAGCCGAGATGTTCCACCATCCATGCTGTGTCCCATTTGTGCTCAGCAACCTACATCCGGTTGTACGCTTCATCAGACGCAAGAAGTCTTTGCAGGAACTATTTGAAGCCGTAAGAAAGGGCGACGTCGACAAGGTGCATTCATGGCTTTCGAACAAGCGCAACAAGCGCCCAAGAACACCCCTGAAGTAAGCAGCAATGCAACCCATTCTGCATTCTTTTAGTGGTTTATTGCCTTCAACTGATTTGATAGCTGCTTCATTTCGCAGATATATTTCCCCTTTTCTCGACGATTTTCTGTTTGTGTGTGAAAAATATTTGATGTGGTGTGATGAGGTGTGATTTAATTGTTAGAATTGTGCAAATGCTTACGTTTCTGCAGGAGATGACCACTTTGGTTAAAGTCATTGGGTTGCTTGCAAAACACTAATTGAAGGTACAACATTTTAGAGGCAGCACTCAGTCTTTTTAATATTCGGATATGTGACACATCCATTAGGGTTGCAGTAGTTGTTGTCACCTAGACTTGGATTCATGACGTTCTGCCACATTAATCCGTTGGCTAAGGTACATTAACGAAGCCCACATGCACATCTCATTGGTGTTCTCGTCCATCTAGAAGTCGTAGGATAGGGCACTCTCGTTTATAAATTAAATGAAGCTCAGTTCATCCACTACCGCTCTCCAACCTTCAATGGCTTCTATCACATAACTTCTTTGCATCAATTTTTATTTTGCGATCGTCTTCTCTGAAAACCTACAAATTGACTTTTTTTTCTTGTTTGATTTTTTTCTCCCATCACAGCTGTCATTTTTATGCAGTTGTTTGCATCTATGTGATACGGTACCTTCTTCCATTTATTAACTTCCCATAATATTGTCATAATGGCAGCGCTTGAACTGTAGGGGGTTTTATATTTTATTGAAGGCCTGAAGGGTTAAAACGCAATACGTAAACATTTTCGACCTGTATTCGATCCAATACACAGTGTGGTTCGTATTTGTAAATAGATAGTCGCCATGATTTATGATCTCTCTTTATCTGTTGGCGATTTGTTTGTATGCGTCTAGCTCGGAAGGAAAGGCAAGGAACGGGAGATAGAGAAAGAGTGCTGATGCTAAGGTCAAAAATTCTTTTGTTCTTTCGATATCAAATTGCACATATTTCAGTGTTTTTCTTTGCTCTGGAGCAGCGTTTCTAAAATCACTTATTAATTCCTGCGCTTGATTCCATCGTCCTTGGAACACAAAGGTTTTCATGGAAGGATAATATTTGTCACAGCTTTTTTCTGCATATAGTGCTTTGTTTTTGCTGGGAATTTTTCTTAGTTGCACAGTTTCTGTCCTCATGGATGGTAGGCGTATGAAGTGGGCTTCTTGCAAGATATGGTGAAGGAACGCATGGAAAGCGGTAATTGCAGACATCAAAAAGTTTCACGGATGTAGTCAATTGAAAAAAAAAAAAAATCCTTCAACCCATGAAAGGGGCAAGGCCACTCCGTATGATCGAATTTTGTGGATGGATGTTTCGAATATATGACATCATTGTTCTTGCGGCCCACAGGGAGCGATTTTTTCGCTGTGACCATTTCGCAGTGGAATAAACATTTGAAAAATTCTATGGAAGTGAAATGCTATAGTAAATATGAATATGTAGCATTTTCTCTGGACAGTTTTAACCTTATCGAAATTCATTGCAGTTTTCTACGGCCGACAACCCCACAGACGGCATGGTTGTGTTCGATGGTGGATCCATCGAATGGATATACCGTCCTTCACCTCGCTGCTTTGCAAGGACATGCTGAAGTAACGAAGTTTTCTAGTCTTTACCAAAATTGCTTTACTGTTACTTAGAGAAGCATTTTTTCTAAATCATTCATTTTGTATTTTTGTTTTGAATTGTTACATATTGTTTTGCTTGACGTTCTTCTCAAAATCATCAGGAGAGGAAAACGACATTTCAACTGCTAAAGAATTTCCTAGGCTCGTTTTATTTTCTGTAAAAGTTAGTATCGGGAAAGAGGCGTTGACACCTTGGCTACAATATAACGTTGAAAATGGTAATAATGTCTTTGAAAATGACGCCATCCGCATAACTTTTTAAACTTGATTTTTAGTCGCCTATTTGAATAACTCTCATTCCTAGTATTATTTTAGCCAAAATTAGAAAGTAGTGGTAACGAAATTGCTTCATTGATAGGATGACGGGTGAACAACTCATTCGTATTGCGTTAGACTTATCAAATTCTAATTACGAAAATGAATGACCATATGCAACATTGTTAAGATTCCTACCAAGTTGCTGGATAATCTACTATTTATCAAATGAGGGTAATTGTTTTCGTTGTCAATATTTATGGAATTTCGTAGAAAAGCTCCATAAGATTTGCGCAATGTTGGGCCAATGAAGGCGATTTACTTCACCTGATAGGCTTATGCAACGGGGTTTTGTTTCCTGCCAAAGAGGCTGTAGTAGATACGCATATCGCTTCGATTTCTCAAGTAGGTGAGCGCACATCATGTCGCTTTGGTCGATGAGAATTAATATATTTACTGCATTGCGTTCAGGTGATCAAGATCCTTCTCGATGTAGATACGAACATGTTGAACGCAAAGGACAGACGAGGATGCTTGCCAGTACATCTGGCTGCTTGGAACGGCCACGTCGAAGCTGTACAAGTAAGTGGAACTCATTATTATAAATAATTCAGTGCTCAGAAGTCATATGAGCCAGCCTAATTTTTTTAAATAGCACCTTCCCAACTAAAGGTCCGAATTTAGACTTCATGAATTCAAATGACAGCACGGCATTGCCTGGTTGTTAAAGCCTAAGACAAGAACAACCGATAAAGGAAACAGTGCTCAGTTTAATTTTGGCTGTTTTTGCAAAGCGCTTGCGCAGTTATCAGATGTCGACAGTTTGTTTGCTTGACATTAGTTATGTGCTGCTTGAAGTGAGAAGCTTTGAGGAGATTTCTGAAATAACCTAGAAACCCTCGAATACTTTCGAGTTAACCTAATAGAATTGTGAGCTTAGTGCAGTCTCGCCGATTTGTGGCACTTGATCTAAACCAATCCTTTTTAAAGCGCTTGAAACCATTGAATTCGTTTTCGTCTATTGCACAAGAAAAATAATATCGTAATTTCTTCAGTGATTTGACCTATCGTTTTTCGGTTACTAACATTTAATCACTCAAAGGAAATTTTTCCTTAAATTTAGATTCCAATTAATCATGCAGAGTTATTCCACCTTCGCAGGAAAACGAAACTTCGGAAGTGCCAAATGCTGGTAATAATGAAGCTATTTCCTGTTAGACCCCACATTTGCAATCATCTGTCATATGCCTACCTGTTGCAACGTTGATAAATTGTAGGTGCTTATCGATGCAGAGCCGGATAGCGTCGATGCTGTTAATAATGCTAAGGAATCGCCGCTGCACCTTTCTGCACAACATGGCCACGGCAAAGTGGTCACCGCACTGTTAGCGGTGAGAGCATTCAACTCAATTCGATTATGCAGTTGAATTAGTTTTTTCTTGGTGCTGATTAGCAAGAAATAGCGATGAGAAGCATTTCTTCCAGTCCATTCTTTACTTTGAGATATTTTCCATTGATTGACGAATAAAATTTTTTATTTTCAGAAAGGATTCATGTTGATATTACAGCCTAAAATCCTTAAATAATAGTATAATATTTTATCTGTCATCAAATAGGTCTCAATTTCTGTGAATACTTATTGCATAAAGCGAAGCTTACTGGGAATCAAGAAACTCCTTAGTGTGCTTTTTTTTTTAAATTTTAGTTTACTGTCAAAGGAAAAATCATATTTACAAGGAGTTCAACTTTTTATATGCATGCGACTGACGCAGACTGGGTGTGTTATTTAATGGTATTTGAAATATATCGTCAAATGGCCTATCTATGCCATGACAAGCGATCTTAAGCACTTTGCTGAAAATGAGTTGTTTAGCTAACTCAATCCTCCTTCTAACATCGACTTTCTACAACTCAGTCGCTTCTGCCTGATAACGTCGTCTCAAATCGGCTTGCTTTGATGACGTTATTTTATCAGTGATTGTTGGATCTATTAGCTAAGAGTTCTCTTCTCTTATCCAACTTAACAACATTGCATTGTGTTGTGAAGCGGTTTCAGAAGCATGCAGATGCACGTTTACGAAATGCACGAGCTGAGACAGCCCTCGATATAGCAGCGAGACTCGGAAAAGCGAATGTTTGTCGTCTCTTAATTTGCAATTGTCCTGAACTTGCCTTACAGGTCTCTTTTTATATTTATCCTTATCTTTATTGCTTCTTGTTTTCTTTCATAAGGAGATTTCTATTTCGATTTATTTATGCCTTCGATTGCCCTTTCTGAAATACAAAAACGACTCTATTGAATGAAATTATTTATGTCGCTAATTAGAAACGGAGAGTGCTTAGGTAGCCGTTCACTTTAGATGAGTGCTAAATAAATGATTGAACAATGCCGTTACAATTTATGCAGTAGTACATTCAATACATTAAACAGTAACGTCATCTTATTTAATTTCATCTTTTAGTTATCACTTGAAGCAATTAGTTGTATGCTTCATCACATTGGAGAACAAATATTTCGAGTTGTAACGTGAATGATTTTTGATCTTTTTCAATGATTATAACTGCAACCTGAGAGTATTTTGAGTAATTCAGAATGGCCGCATTGATTGTTGATCGCTTTCATTCTTGAGAAGACTCTAAGTTGATTTCGCTTTGGATTTTCACTCTTCGGCGTTTGCTTTTTCCTGCATTTGCTCACTGGTTGCTGTTTTTCGAAAGAAAATACTCGTTCAGCGCTTTCTTTGATGAGAGTTTCCTCCAGTGCAGATTTTCACAGAAATTTACGGGGGTACTAGATAGCATTATCTATAAAACATATTGATTGATGCAGGGATAGGTTAAAAGTGAGGAAAATGATGTTTTTTTATTGGAAAGGTTTAGCTGTAATTATTTTGCAGAGCGCTGCGGAGTGTTCTTCGACGGATTCGGGGCGTTCTCGGCATGTGGCACAGGTAGCATATCCACTTCATGCAGCCGCACGTCATGGTCACATCGACTGCTTGCAGATTCTTTGTCAGTCGGGATTCGATCTCGATTATGTTACCGAAGAGGGCAGCGCGTTACATGTGGCTGCGCTCTTCGGCAAAGTCGACGCTGTCAAATTACTACTTGAGCAAGGTTATTGAATATATGCGTTGTCGCGCTTTTTTTCTTCACCATTATTAATGTACTCTTTTTGCAACTTCCTCACATTGGAAATTTTCCACTTCGTTTTTTTTTTCTTTTAACATCGACAGCCGCTTTTGAAAAGGATAGCAACATCTTCCTCATATCAAAAAGTATCTTATATTTCTTTCTTTTTTTTTTTTTTGTTAAATAGCATTGTGGTTTGTGGTTTGTGGTTTGTGGTTTGCGCTGTGGTTTCATGTCTTCTGCAATTGGTTTTGTATTCAAAACTCCGAAAGAGTTTTTTATTGCTTAAGGTATCCGAATTTCTCAGATTGCATCCAGTTGTCGAAGCTGATGCACCTGTCACACAGTAGTGAATTCTCACTAAATCATCTTTTCAGGTATCAGCGTAGAAACACGAGACAGTCAAGGCCGTACTGTGCTTGAGACGCTTCGTGAGCATGAGTGCGAGAAGGCATCTGATCTCACACAAGTTATCCAAAGTAGAGAAGGCTGGTCTGAGTGTAGAAAACTCATCGAAGGTTTGAATTGTAGCCTTAATTGACAGACATGAATGCACTGTTAAGAAAGTTGGTGAATGAGTCATCGAAGAGCTTAGTAAGCATTGCTTGAATATCACCGTTTACCTGATATGTTCAAGGCGTTTCTAGGGACGTAGCCGTTCATCACGCCTCAGCACCTTTAGTCGTTTGCACACATTAATAAATACGAATTGGAATCTGCTGTTTCCTAAAAATTGTTGTCATATTTGAACTTCCTCAAAAGTTTTATTTAGGTGTTCAAGGTGTTTCAGCTTTTATTCAGGTGCCTGCCTTCTTTATAAAATAGGACTAAGGAAAGCAAAATTTCAGAGCAGAGTGACATTTCTTTTTATCATTCCACAGTACTTACCAGCATCTTTCCATATTTATAGTGCATTTTGCTTGCGACGAACTTCAATCAATTCATATAATGGCATTTCTCCTTAAATATTTACAAGTGCTTTTCCTTACGCTTTGTTCACTTTGCCTTTCCGTTTCACATAAGATTGATTCTCAAGGTTTTTGGCAGTTTCAGCACACATAGCGCGCTTATCTCTGTTGCCTTCTGAGCACAAGTCGGGTGCAAACTACGGCTGCACGACGACTTTAAGTGATTCTTGCAATGCTTATCAAAACATCGCGCAGTGTTCAAAGTGTAACACTGAAACCAAAGATGTTGTGTGGAGGCCAATCCCAGAGGGATCGTCCGGTGGGTTCATTTTACGTCTCGTCCTTCATAAGGAATTTAATTGCCGAGCAGATAGAGGAGAGGAATCGGCGCATTACCAAAATGTTTTCTTTTACTGTCTCTAACACTGTAACCAATGCAAAATTGGCTACGTTCAGTTGATGCACTTTTTTAAGTCAATATTTCGATAGTATTCCTTAACATCTGTTCGTTCTGTAAGAAGTATTTTATTCAGTTCGACTGCAAGGCAGCAACCATTCGCCACGGCATTGTTCGCGAAACGCCACTGTGCTCTCATCGAATGGGATTTATCATCCACCTTCTTTATTAGTTAGTCATTGTTTGTTTAATAGAGGCAGTTGTTTGTCACTTGAGAACCCTATGGAACCATCGTCAATCTAGGAAACCTTCCCAACCTCGGATATGTTCTCATAATAAAAAACACCAACTGAGAAATAATTGTCGTCTTGGAAATCATTTAGTGCATTACAATTTGTACTGCTTCAGCCAAAAATCTTAACTGTAGGTAAGGTCATCTTGTAATTATAAGCTGGATCTCACTTACTTGTAACTGATAAAAATTAGATACAATAACATTCCACAGCCACAGTGAGTGTTAAATAAGCCAAAAATCTGCCAATAGCAGTATATGGCTTGCTTATTCGCATAGTTATTCCCAGAAATAGATTTTGGAGGTCTGTGACGTGTGGAAATTTTGGATCTCCCAATCCCCCTTCCAACCTGCCTCCCCCTCCCTCCCCCATTATGACTTCCATACTGCCTATTACTAAATTATGATGGATTCGGGAGGATTTCTATAATTTTTGATTATTAACAAGGGACTCTTTTTATTTCTCTTTTCGGCATTACTTCCTGCTATGTTGGGTCGTTTGTGGAAGTATTGTTCCAAGTATTTGGGCTATTGGGCCATTGTTGAGTATTGAAAAGTGAACATTTTATCCTCTCAAAAGTGAACTTTTTTTTCATCAAAGATGGACCTTTGATGAAAAAAAAAGTGGTTTCCGAGGCAATTTGTCATTCCATTTTCGAAAGGACAACTAATTTTCTTCTGACAATTTTCAAATTCTAATGCAACAAACACTCTAGAAACTTCTGAGATCGAGGCGAGTTGTGAAAACAATTGTTAATAAAGGAAATTTGTTGAAAGTTGGATACATAATGAATGTTCTCATAAGTAGCGGGTGTAACCATCTCTCCGGCAATGTTTGTGGTTCCGAAGTGATGGTTCTGGAGATATTCCTCCGATTTGTGGAAATTTATGTCCGAAAAAGATTGCCTGGTCCATCTGATTCAGATTGAGGTCAAACCTTTTTAGATCAATCTCGTGCTAAGATTCATGTTTCAAATGTGCTCATCTGAAGCTTCTTTGATGGTCCAAACTGTACCATAGAAAGCTTTTAAATATGGGAGCTGAGAGAAGGTCATAACTTCTTGTGAAGTGTTTGATTTCGTTGATGTTCGCCTAGAATTTTGAAATCAGAAAGTCCTTGTTGTCAGACAGTCAATGCTATTTGGTCTGACCATTCTCTTTTGTGTGTGTTTATAAACTACTTTTCATAGCTTTACGCCAAATTTTTGGGGAACAAAATTCGTATAAGTATGGCGAACCGGTGGGTTTCAAAATATCCTGGAAAATTCTTCCTAAGAGTTCCATGGAAAGTTCATGATAATTTCGTCACTTCATCACTTCATTGCTTTTCTCACCAATGTCAGCGATTGTAAATGGAGATCTCGAATTTTTTCATTTGGATGGCAAATATATCCGTTGCGGTAGAGGATGGATTCATCCATAGCACTCAAGACTTATGAGGAGTGTTTTATTGGTCGAAGTAATGAAATGGGAGCTGATTTCTCCCATCAGTGGAAACGGCTTTCCCATAATTGCCTCAGGAAACATTGTTCATACGATCTGATGAAGATAATTGCTAAGGCTGACGTGGTGACATTATCCAGCGATGGTCATGAATTCGATGGTATGTCAACGTTAAGCCTCTCGACCACTCTACCGGATCCTTCGGAACACGACTCCAGGTACATTGTTGAATTATCTATGCAGGAAAAGAATGGCTCTAGTCATCCACAGTATTTATGCTGCTACATTTGAAATCATAACCAGTTGCTCTTGCGCGGTTGTTGCAGTTTTATTTTTATAAATTGTAGAAAATGTCTAGTTATATTTCTCATCCTTATGTTTCAAAATGCGGCAAAACTGGAGCACTGTTAAATGTAATAGCACAGACCATTCGTCAGAAATTTTGAGGTCATCTACTCTTCGGATGAAAATATCCATTTATTTTTGGCCAAGAAATCATAGGTTGTTATCCTCTCTTTTGACCTTATCACTTTCCTTTCAAGCACGATTTTCCGATCTTTTCGTACGGTGCATATCAGTTCTGCTTGCCATAGAAGGGGGAAGGACCACCAACAGATGACCTCCCATATTTTACAATTCAACGATGAATTATTTCGTACAGTCACTATTTTTTTTTTTTTTGCTCACTTCTCCAATAAGCGTTCGTGAAACTCGTTTACGCGCATTAAATGGTTTGGGGATACTCCGAAGAGGGCGTGCGTTGTGCTGTTTTCATTTCGTGAAATGGATCGTCTTAAACTTCATTGTTTTTATGAGCAGCAGTCACATTTGGGAGTCATTATTGATTGATGCGCGTTGATGACTCAGATCTAGAAGGGAAGCTGATTTAGAAATTATGAAATTTACATGGAAGGTGCGATACAACGTCTCACTTCACTTGACAAGGTGAGTACTCAGAATATACTTCAATTTGAAAGGAGGCAAAAATTTCTTCCGAAAGCATGCGCGTCGTGTGTGGTCCTCCCATTGCTGCATTTCACCGCCATTCGAGTCTTGATGATTTCGTTGAATATTGTGATGGAATCAGGAGTTTCAGCTCTTCGATAGGCGAACCTAGCTGCGTATATGACTTTTGACCATGCAATGAAATTGTGGAAGAATTCTGTCTGAGGTCAGCAGTAATACGAACGATCCCGAATGCAGAATATTTGATTTAGGAATCAGGCCAAAATAGAAGGCACTATTTTCCGCTATACTAATTCCCCTATTTTTTGAAAGTTTGGTTGTTTTTATGGCAGAAAGTTTTGTCTCTCTCCCTATCGTACTCGTTTTCCTACCCAATTCACCACTCTACTTGAGTTCTTTTTTCTATATGATTATTGTCCCTGTCCATGATTCTGCTGTTCTTCAACTCCATTCTTCCCTGAAGTGCAAATGTAGTCTTGCTATGTCGAGTGCTTTCATGTGGCGACATTTCCGTCACAGTATCTCTGCTTCATTCCAAGGCTTTGGCGCCTATTGCTAATGCACTTGTATCGCGACACTGTGGTCATGACACGCTCAGACGTTGTACTGGATGGCATTTGCGGTGCGAGACGCTTGCATCATGGGACTTTCGGATGGAAAACGTTCGCGCCGCGGAAACTGCCACGAAATAGCCGCATCTTATGACTTCTGCGTTGTGGACGTCGGCATTGTGAGGGATATTCATCTGGGCATTAATCGCGGGTACTTGCATTATCAGAAGTTGCGCAAGGGGCATTTGCTCTACTGGACAATTTCATTGCTGCAGAAATGTTTGTAGTAGAAGGGCGTATGCGTAGTCAGATGCCAGAATTGCTTAAAAGGCTATTTCATCAAAATGCGATGTGCTAAGCATGAGCCTGCGAAGAATGAAAATTTCGCTGATGGCAGTAAATACGGAAAAGATGATAAAAATGGGCGTCGACTTTAGATTAGTTGCTTACGAAAACGTAGAGAAGGCTCAAGAAGGAAATATGCATGCAGCGGATCTTAGATGCATTATAAAGGCGACAGATGAGCAAAACCGACAAGCGGCGCAAATCGTGGATATTTTGGAGCGGGGAAGAGAAGCATCGCAAAGTCATTTAGTGAAAAGCCTATTCTACCTTCACGTGAGTGAGAAACAATTGAACGACAGCAAGTAGACACCGCATGGCAGTGAAAATATCTCAACGATGAGTTCGGCAAACTTAAATGCCCTGGCATCCGAAAACTTTCATAAAGAATGTCGTCCATCTGAAATGCACCAGAAAACCACCGTTTTAATAGATGTACAAAATGCTGATGCATGTTGAGGGGAGCTTGTATTTGATATGAAACCAATGAAAGAATCTCTGAAAAACACTTTTATTTTGCAAAGGAATTTCGAATTTCATATAGTTGTAACGCGCACATAGATGGTGCATAGATGCACCTGAAACAGTGTCATTTAGCTTCATTAACTGAGCAGTGAGCAAAACTGAAAATATGTGTCTCCGTTTCCAAAAAGGATGGAAATGGAACGGCTGAAATTACAGCTTGATTCGTTGTGTTATATTACAGAATTGACTGAATTTCATCGTAGGTAAAAATACGATGGATTCGAGCGTTCAACTGATAAAAGCGAGTTTAATTGGTTGAAATAATCCACTGAAGCAGTGAGTGTGGTTTTGTTCCCTCACGGGCACGCTATACTCATAATTTTCAATACTGATGCCCATTCTTTACGCTTTTATTTTTATTTTTTTCAAATGACTGTGGTCTTTATCACCCTAAAGCTTGATTGTTTACAAGCTCTACGATCATTAAAGATACCTTTCCAACAAGCTTAGTCGTCGTCTTCGTTTCAGTTTCTCGTCATGATGCACTCTTCCAGTAACGCTCGTACGCTTCCTCTGAAGTATGCAAGCTTTGACTTGGCGATAAAAGTGTGCGTGCGCGTTGTCGTTTACACTTACTTGTGTTAGCGATATATGCATTTGCTTTCTGCTTGACGGATCTAAAGTTTCATATATCGTCAACAAATAATATTTCTATCAGTTAGAATGATCATATTTTAATTCATCCGCATGTTGCAACAAAAGGCTCAAGTTCTATGATCTTACCGCTGTAAAATACCTGCATATTTCTTTCACCTTTACAGGTCTTATGGTTTACGTTATGCCTACCACATTTCACGACTTTAATTTCTATTGCTGTCTAGGCGAAAATATCCGATAAACAAACAGGCAAACAGACACACATATACATACAAAAGGTAGCATGACATTGGCATAATGCTCTGCTCTAAATATGTATTTTGATCATCAAATGTATCGACGAAGTGCTGTCGTAATGTGTAAACAGACATATACGTGAGCACCACACGACACTACTACCATGCATCTTTGCAAATGCAACATTGCGAACGCGCATTAGAAAATGTTTTGCTTTGAATTGAAAAGTTTCACTCTGCACTTCTTGGGCATATGTTAATAAAGAATGGTCTGCCTCATAGTTCTGTCATTTGAGGACATTACTGAACGAGGATCACATACTATGGAACAGTAGGAGCTCACAGAAAGAACTTTTTACAGTTATTATTAAAGTGCCAAACAAAAGTGCATTCTAACAAAACAGTGATATTGTGTTCATATGTCACCCCGCGAAAGTACTTGAAAGTTACACCTAAAATCACATAGAAAGCGAGTACAGTTCGAGAGAGTGGAAAATAATTGCCCAAAAATAAAGGCTTTTGCAAGCAATGCGATTAGATTTGACATATTTAGCGTCATAAGTGAGCAAAGTTTTTCATCTCATCAGCAGCTTATTTGCACGTTTAGGAAGAGAAATTCTCGTGAAAAAAGGGATTTGAGTGAACGATATGTGAAAACTGGCTATGTTGGAAATGATTAGAGATTTTAAAACCGAAATGTTTCCTTAGTTTTGTATTGCGTTGAGTGATTAAAAAATGTAACGAATCGAAAGCCAGAACGTTCCCTTCAGAATTACTGGCTAATGACGATGAATTTCTTGGCTGATACAAGATGAATTTAACAGTTGATTTTCCAAGTTGTTGTTTGATATCTATCTACGGTTGACTAATGCAAAGTGGTGCCTTTGAACTTTGCATTTACTAATAATCATTGGTTTGAAAGTGCCACACTGTGAATTTACAGTACTACATCGATCAGAAGGTTCTTTAGAGTGGGTTGAATCATCCGATTGTTTGGTTCACTTGAGACCTCTTTAAAACGATGCGTTTTGTTTTATCTCATTCATTGAGAAGGGAATGACAATACGTGGATATCTGAATCAATTGCTTGCCCACCTTGATAGGATTTGAACGATAACGCTCCTACACCCTAAACTTGCTGTAGAAGTTTGTCGTAAATCCACATGACAACCTTTTGAGGAACTGCGCTTTAATTGGCTTCAAATTAAGATCTTGCTTTCGTGAACTTGTGGTTTTCAGAACTGTTACTTTTTGTTACGAAAATTATTGATGATTTGTTGTAACGAAATTCGGCGGAATGATTATTTTTTTTGTTCTTTTCTTGTATAATAGAGTAAAGCTTATGTTCAGTACAGACATAAATGTTGCAGTGGTCAACCGTCACCGTCGAGCAGTACAGTGGTGAATGCAACAACGCATCATATCCCTCGTTTTCCACTCACATCACCAAACAACAAAAGTCGACATGCGTCATCTAATCGTTCAGGCAATGTACAGCCGAGAATGGGTGTTGCTCGTGGTTCTTTGAATTCCGGTTCGATTTCATATTATTGCAATTTCACCGAGTTGCCTTCCTCTTCGTTTCATTCTGTGATGATCTCTTTCGATTGTTTAGTTTCGCGTAAACATGGCAGCTCATTGTATTCTCTAAGAAAGCGCCAGATTCGTCGGCGAAAGTTCTAATTCCATGTTTAGCATATGTGATGTTGGTCAGTTGTATATTTGATGCAAGGTCAAGTTGTCTCTTTCTCCTTGAAGACAGATAATGACGAACTAATTTGTCGATAGAGTCAGCTAATAATATTCCCCTCCAATAATCATATGAAAATACACAAGGTTGTGAATTATGCGTTGAGTAGTACTTCCTGCACAAATTAAGGTATGCGAAGATATCTTCTCCATGCACTTTGTGATCGCATTCATGGTTTTTTCATGTTGAAAAAAGGTGCCTTGTTCAGGGCTTAAGACGGGTTGTTCTTATCAAGCACCTCTCTTATATGACGCTTGGTGCCCACATCACGTGACCGGTTATGACAACGTTATTGCTCCGCCGCATCCGCTCATGGCTTATGACAACGTGCCTAAGAATTTGCTTGTTTACGACAATGCTCCACCACCGGGTAGGTATATACACACTGCGCTTTTTAGTGATAAATTAAAATCTGTTATTCTTTATATTGAGCGAAAGCGTCACAGATTCATGCGGAAAAAAGCGCTCGAAAAGCTACATCCTACTCAGCGAATTCGTTGGTAATGCTATTGTTTTGAGCAAAACACCATAGTATCGACAACTAGATAACCCGCATCGGGATATGGATTTCCGTGCAGTAATTTGTTGTCATAGAGCATTAATTCCCCATGGGTGATTTTACTACTTGCCTAAATTATCGATGGAAGCCAGCAAGTATTTTACATTCTGCACCAATACCCTTATTCATGAGCTTAGTTAATTCAAAGAAATTGTTTGATTCGACTTCCTTCGTATTACCGAACACCACATTTCTTCATTAACAGAAACACCCATATGAAGCAGTTTTTCAAATATCCGCAGTTGATGATATTTACAATAGTATATTTCATTTCTGTGCATTGATTAAGCATTAAGTACAGTAATCAAAACTGTGAATGTTATAGAGGGGCAGCTGATTCATCGTGTTCGTTGATTTGTTTATTCCCTCAAAGATTACGTTGAACTCCATTCATATCGCTAAAATATCCATAAGTGAACACATATGCCTGTCTTGCATTTGCGAAATGCAGAAGATTCTCTCCTATCCAAATCCGTAGATAGTGTTCAACGTCAAGCGCGGCTGATTCATTCTGGTCTTCATCTTGTGACGAGCAAATTCGGGCTTAATTCCGCAAACGCTGCTCCCAGCCCACATTTTCTTCTCTCCTGGCTCGTATTTTAGAATATTTTTAAATGATTTTTTTCTCATTGTTCGCTCTGTCAGTAACTGTTGTCAGCGGATCCCATCCTGAGCTATCCCTGTTCAACATTCTTTGCTATCTAATCGTATATTTTTGATAGCGGATAATGGATTCCCTATTATGTCCGATCGTTGTGCCTCATGTACATTCCACTTGTAATCTAACAGCCAAAGTAACCATTGCTGTAGTAAATGCAGTGTCCTTGACACAGTTGTCATTTGGTGCCGTGACGTATCGAACATCACAAAACTATCGGTGATCATTGATATTGAATCTTCTGTTACTTCTACTGACGTTGTTTTTCTCTTTATAAGTACTTCCATTTTGCAGTTCCTACTCTGTGATATGATCGTCATTACCGTCACTCGATATGATAACATGAGATCATTTTAACAATTACAGGTCGTCGACGTTGGGAACATTGTTGCGGATCTAATTCGAATTGTGCTGTTGCCATCGGACATGGTTGTTATTCACACTCATGCAGTGTACGCAGCGATGGAACCCAAACAATGCCACCAGGTTACCCTTTTTTCTCCTTAAGAATACTTATTTCCCTATTTGAAGAAAACTGGTAGTCAGTGATTGATGGATGATATGTAGCTTTCGTATGAATGCATCATTTGCATAACGGATGCATCATTTCTGTTGTTATAGTTCCTGGAAAGTATAATCTCCAATGCGTGGATGTGATTACATCTCGAGACTGAGATATTTTGGCGAAAAATCCACATATCCTGCATCATTTATCTTTTGCGTCAATCAAATGTTTGTTTGATGCTGGTTGTGTGCTTTTCATGCTGAATAATGGTATAACTATGCAGTGAAACCGACCCGTGCGCGTGCACCACTTCTCGCTAATACATTCAAGCCCGATCCGCCTCAACGACGTGATAGATCAGCTGATGCAACAGATGAAGCTCTTGATCGAGTCAGCGAGCGAACAGAGCGTGCCAACAGTACTGCTTCAGTGATCACATTCGCTTGTTCAACGCTTGAGCGTTGTTCGTTTTCTATTTTACTGTGCTGACAGCCGTGGCGTCGAATCTCTGCCCTCAACTCTAGAGTTCTATTTGAAGAGGACAGGCGAGGTTGTAGGGCTAGGAAAAGCCTTATCTCTTTGCGCGTCAGTGTTTGACAAAAGTACACAGAACAAGGTTATTTGGAGTAGCGGCGCACCTGCATATCTTCACTTGCTCGAGCTGAGTGTTTCCTTTCCATATATAGCCGAACGTTTGTATGCCTTAAAATCTGCTTCTTGAATGAAAAGTGTTTGGCGTCAATTCACCTCACTTATGACTCTAAAGGAAAAAAAGCACTTGGGATGAAATTTTTTTTAATGCGCACGTTCATAGTTAGCTCTGTCACTGCTTCCCCAGGTATTATCGTTGGCAAAAAAGTAGTAGCTGATAGAGTTAAATTCGCACTAGTATTTGACAAGTGACGAACATGTACGTTGTTCAGCTGACGAGATGTTTTTCAGCAGCCTCACCAGATGGTGTGAATCGGGCACCGTCGGGGACAGCATCACTCGCCTATGGTCGTGCTCCGTTGGCACTTCCAGAGGATATGTGTGGCTCAACATCAACCAGCATCATGTCCAATTCGATGTCACCTGAACGGAAGAATTCCTTAGACGATGTAAGTGCTGGCCTAAATATTGATTAACAGTCCGATATTTAAAGCATATTCGTTCCCAGAGGCAGCGGGCAAGTTTGTTTGAACAATGCACGTATCGCGCTCATAATCATAGTGCCATATATGAGCAATTTTTTTAGGACTTTTAGTTTTCAGTTAGTGCGCGAAACCTACGATTCATATTCACATTCGATGACTAGTGGCATTTCCTTTAAAATATCTTACTGATAGCCGTAGATTTTCATCGTCAGTGATGACTTCACTTTATGGCTTTTATGTTGTGGGATTTCATTGGTACCATAGAGTTACATCCTCTTCCGCTTTAAAAAGGCTGCCAAAAGTTTCGAGATACCATAAATACCATATTCTTTGTCATAATCTAGCAGTCGTGGCAAAGCTTGAAATCAGAGCACCAGCTAGGATTGGATCGCTTTCTGGAGATGCGGCAATAACACATATGAGACTGTGGCTTCGGCATGTGTTGAAATACATTCTAAAAGCATATATTGCGCGGTGCCACAGCGCTATGTTCCAGTTCGTTCAGATGTATGCTGTCGTAAGCTAACTAGCAATAAGCAATGACACTATAGTTTATGTCAAATTGCTTCCCCGTCATCGGAGACGAAATCTTTTGAATGTTAAATTCCCGTTCACTTCTTTCATGAATTTTCTTTCCATAAATGCATAGACCCGATTCGATTATGCGCAATTCTATGAAGTTTCTGTGATTTCATTGTCATTTACGCTGACAAACTTATAATGCATGTATTCCTCTTTTATAGTTAAGTTTCTTTTTTTCGTTTTATTGTTTGCCAATTTTTAACCGTTAACTGCACTAATGCGTTTTTTTTTAATTTTCTCATGTAGCCCTGTTGAAAATTTCATTGCTTTCTGCATCTTGTACAGGCAACTATTTGCTGCATGTTTATTTGCACTTCGATGCTTTCTCCCATTCGTCGAATTCCCATTATCAATGGAACGAATCGCTTCATCAGAGACGTTAACGAATATCTGTCAGAGAATTGAAGAAACATTTCTATGTGTTCCATCATTATTTATTTATTTATTTGTTTATTTATTTATTATTATTTATTTATTTATTTATTTATTCGTTTATTTATCTATTTATTTATTTACTTTTTTGCTTTTTGTTGCACTCTCTAAACTGTGCGCATTAGGGCATGTTCGTTTCAGAAATCACGATGGCGACGTTCTACAACAGGAACCGACGAGAATTCAGCAATTTCGGACAAAGCATCCTCGTCAACAGTGGGTCCATCAACATCGACGCAGACGGTTTGTTATTCGTTAGTGATGTGTGTGCCGATTTTTATTTCATCGGTTGTGCTGCTTCTTTTGCCTCAATGAGTTGTTAAGCTTGTTAGATTGTTCGGATACGTTCTGTTGTTTATTTTGCTTCTGACAATTCCTTTTCACTTACAAGGCGTCTAAATGCAGGCAGCTTCAAATCATCAGCGCTACTATAGGAGGTGACAGCGTAGGTGAACTCATCCCTTGCTTATTAAAGAGAGCATCTGAAAAGAGATATGATTTCAGGCTTGAGATATAGTAGCATCCTGGAAAAGTTTCTTGGAGTTTCCTACTAGTTGAGAGCTACAAAAAAGGGGGTTTCTATGCTAAGTTATTTTCTTTCTCGACTGCCATAAGTAGCTGTCTTCAATTTGCATTTCCTCATTTCTTACATTTCTCCCAGTTTTCGCTGTTGTAGTCGTCATCATGAAAAGTAGTCATACCTTTTGTGCAGATTGATTTTTATTGTCGCCAATTGATCTGCGAGGAGTTAAAATATTATGTGATAATAAGCTAGCTTTCATAAATTCTGTTTATAGATCACTGTGCTTGGCGAGTTTTAGTTTTAACCGAAATATGTCTTAAATGTTCCTATCTAAGAATATTCAACTTTAATAGGCGTTTTTTGCCACTTACAAAATTTCATCTCTCACCGCGAAACCGATTTTCTCAATGAATAGGAAACCCTCCTATAAATTTGGTCCATTTATTTGTCTTATAACTTCCATAACATTTTGCTGGGAAAAAGGGATAATATTTCTAGACAGCAGTATATGTGAAGCACGAAGGAACGACGACAGATTCCATAAAGTCTTCGGGTGCAGCTGGCAATGAAGCACGATTGTCACATGATCAACAAAGCGCTGATCTTGATGATTTGCCGAGTCCTGAGACTACCAAATCTAGAATCCATGAATTTCTTTGCAGCCATGTTAGTAATTTGATTAAGCTGAAAAATTAGCGCCTAATTTTTTGAAAGTTTTATAAAGGAAATATGATCGATATATCAAAGACGGTAAAAGTGTTACACTGAGATAATACTGATGTAAAGTTCTTTATTCGTACAATGTTTATTATATACCCAGATGAATATGTTTCTCAGGGAAAACGAAGTTAATTAAAGAAAAGAAAGAACAATTTTTTGAGGCAAAGGCAGAAATCATGTAGGTATAAACAGAGACGCAATAGACGACTGTTAAGAGACTAGCTATTTGCTACGAATACACGAAGTAAGAAAAAATGTAATGGAGCAGAGCAAGACCGTTGCTTGACCATCACTCCTGATGAGAAGAGATGATGACCGTTGGCCGTCAGCTGAGGTTCGCGATGCTTCAGAGGTTGACCGTTCTTTTAATGAAGAGAGTGGATAGCGACTCGTTGTTAAAATTGCTGCTCATTGACACAGAGGTTTAGTTTTAAGATTTAATGTTGTGTTTCTCTACCTGTAAATGGAAAGGTTTTTTGACGGTATTGTTTAGGAAGAGCTGAAGAAGCGGTTATCACTATCGCCGACTTCAAGTAAAGCACAGCAGACTCAGGCTCGCCCGTTGTCACCCTCTACGACAGGTACCATTCGCTAATTTCATGCTTCAGTTTCCTATGCTGCTATATAGGTCATGAGCTGAATATGCGTAAAACGTTACTGAGACAGTTTCTTTCAGTGGAATGCCTCTTAAGTAACACAGAGTAATAAATCAGTTGTCATCTGCATCCGGTTAAATTTCCAATTTCCGCTTTTCTCATCATACCCTTTGCTCGTTTTTCATAAAATTACATCTGCTGATGTTTTATCTATTGGAATAATGTTCCCATGAGTTATCTGGTGTGACAGACTCAAATTTTCGACAGCTACAAGAAAAGAAGCCTTTCGTGGTGGTCATACATTAATCAATTTCAGATTGTTCGGATTGCACTTTGGCTTCATCCTGTTCCTTGCCAATAATATCACAGATATCTTCCACCCCTCCATCGCTGGTCTCACCTTCTCGGGAAAGGAGTCAAGTTTCAAAGCAGTGCAGGTATATTCCTCTATCGAATAATTCCAAAAAAATAAATACAGAAAGAAAGAAAATAAAACGCCTTCTAACTTTCTGAAAAACGACTTAACAAGGTTTTTGGTTTGAGTAGAAAATTTCAAGCAAAACACTCAAAAATTCAAGCTATTTCCATGTCATAAAGTTGAAGTGCCAAATGGATTTTCCACGTTCTTTCCACAGCAGATAATCTCATAATAAGAATTAAACCTTACAGAAAGCATTCTTTTATGTTATCGTCATTCCTTTGTGAAATTGCTAGCTGATGAGGCGTAAAGTACAAAGGATCGCGGGTCATCATAGGTAGCCAATTTTCGCGTTCTATCTGCTTCAAGAAAGAGAACCTGAGGATGCTTCACACTGGACAAAAGATAGGTTTTTCTAATATAAAAAAGGGTATTTAAAAGCAAAAGTAGCACTAGATGTTTGGCAATCGTACGGCAGCCACCTTATCTAGCAGGTGACTGGTAGTGGAAGTGTACGTCGCTGTCTTATTGAGGGTCAACAAATTCTTCATTATTTTCAGCACGGAGGATCCATCGTTATGCTCAAATGAAGTGAGGCTACGCACATATCCGGGCCACGTTGACGCGGCTTCTCACCGCGGCGCGATTTTTGACACAAAAATCAACCAGCAAAGTAATTTTGTATATATTTTCAATTAGCATAACAATCCTACGAAGTTCAGTTCATATTAAACTGCCATTTTGATGTTTCCCTCGTTAGAAACCTGCTTGAATACGGCATTCACAACTCTTTCATCGTCTCATATGGGAAGGTGTAAAGTGCTGCAGCGTTAATATCGCGCATATGAATCAAAACGCATATTTGTTTGTATCCGACTTATTTGGCATGTAGTTTCTTCTGCTGTTTCTTGCTTCCCACCAGAGAGTTGTTATCGCAGCCGATCCAGATAAAACTTCATCTAATTTAAATTTCGTCCGTATTTGTTTAGCAGAAATATCCTCAACTCCTAAGTTGCTGCATTGCCTCGAACAGGACTTCCGGCGATATCAATTGCCCAAGACTTGTCAGAAGGGATTCTGGAATATTTGCTGACCATGGTACCCCTCACATTACCACATCTATGCAGTCTGTAAAACAGTATATACATCGAAAGCGGCACACGTGACTATGGAGGAGCATACGCCAACAACACTATTTCCCATGACATTGAACAATCTCTTGGAGCTCCTTTTTTGTGAAGGTCGAAGAAGAGGTTCTAGCTTGAGGCGGGGTCTGTTTCTAGCCATGTCTTCATCATGATGTCAAAAAATCGTGCGGGCGATATGGGAAGTTAGATTTTGATTGCAGTATCCAAATCAGTAAGCACATGAATCGTATAGTTGATTGGTTAATCAGAGTAAATAAATATGCGTCTTATTTGATTCATCAATGAATAAAATAATAAATAAAATGATCGACTACTCAGTCATTTAATTTTTAGTTAAACAATTAAAGTGTACGAATGTAAGTGAATAAATAAACCGTTGCAATGTAAGTGAATTAATATATATATATATATATATGGTTTTTCCAGGAACTTCAGATATGATACAGATACGATATACTTGAAGTGGAATTTAACAAAGCGGGGAGAGGAGGGACTCATTCTTGGGTAACAGGATGTTTATAATAAGTCTCATTTAGCCCTCTGCAGGCACATCAGAGGCATACTGTCATAGCGAAACTTGCGATATGGCTAGAAGAGCGGAGATTGCAGAACAACGAAACTCACAGAAAGCACTGATCAAGAATATCAGTGAAGAGCGTCAATATGCATCGCTGAACGAAAGTATTGAGTGGAGAAAGGTGAGCGTTGATCTTAATTTTCTTCGTTATCGGTGTAGTGATTCTAGCAAAATCTCTACCTGCGACTTCAAGACTTTCTAACTACACCCCTCCAAGGGTAATCTGTAAATGGGAATTTCCATGGTGCCATTGAGAAACAGAATGCGATCATCCTTTTTTGCGATGGGAATAACCCAACAATAAGCGCCTATACCATTCTCATAAAAAAAAACATCAATGATATTTACGGTGAGCCGATGGTAACTGTAATACTCCGCCTGATTACTGAACAACGAACACATCTACTATATCCGTTTTTTTTTGACTGACCAGCCGCTTGCATGATGAGAAGTGTGCGATAATTTCATAAAAATATGAGGCCATACCTGGGTTTTGTTTCTTTTTTTTATTTGACGTTCATATTGCTCACTTAACACTTTAATCGATCCCGGTGGTCGAATTATTCTCAAATAAGTCTTTTATTCATGCAGATTACAAGTTATTGTTTTCCTCATGAGAGCAGATGCTGTGCGAGTGGTTTTTGAAGATTCACTCGTCAAGTTTATCAATTTTTCGCAACGCGAATTGTGCCAATATTGTTTGCAATCGAAATATTTTAATGCATTCTTCTCGTTTGTTATTTGCTTTCTCAATTCTTCACTTATTTCGTATTGCATCGTAAATTGGTGTTTTTTTCTTAACATCATTTCAATTCGATTAGCGCCAACTGATGAGTGGCAATAACGAGTGATGTGCTTCTCTTAATTCTATCGAAAATCTTTCACTTCAACTTCATTTGAGATGATTTTCTGCCGTTCCGTTTTCTGGAAGATATAACCATGTTGCAAACTTTTACAAAACTTTTTCGTCGAATAATTCCAGTCTTTGCTATAAAAGTCTTCCAACTTGGGCATTCGTCGTTCTCTCCCATAAGAAATTCTGAAAATTCAGTTTCAAGCGTTTCCCATCAAGATGTCTCCTTCTGAGGATGCCTCGAAAAATTTGATGCAGTGATTCCTTCGAGATCATTTATTCTCACAAGTTTTTTTCATCAGTAATATTCCGTCTGTTTTTGCTAGAAGTGAGTTGATTAAAGCATTGAGTATACAAGCCACACTACAGCAACAGGCGAATGATTAGTGCTAGAAAAGTTGTGAGGCGGTGTTTAACAACCAGCTTGTTGGCATTTTATGCGGATGGCAAGTGGTGAGATGATTAGCGTTTGCTTGTGTCTGCTTCATGAAGACGGCTTCCTTCACAAATGAAGCGCTAACATATCGCTTCGAATTGTCTGTCGCCGCTATTCTCTCTCTCTAATTCGACCCTACTCAGATTAACGAAATTATGGAATCGTTTGGTGGTGCGATCTGCCGTGAGTCGGTGTTCGCCGATCAGTACGAACCAAGGGTGGCCATCTACTTACGTGACCGCAGATCGCAGGCACTCACTCTGCAACTTAGTGGACCACAATCCTATCAGCCGTCCCAAGCGCAGCAGCGCTTTCAAGCATGTGGCGCTCCTGATAGACGTTCCAGGCACTCGGTACGCGTGAGCACTGTTCTCGCTTCCGCTTATTCCGCTTCCTCTGCTATCGCTTTGCCTGCAAACTTTAAATCTTTCTGAGAGATGGCCTTTGTCCTGTTCCACGTCATTGAGAATATGCTTATCTATCTGAAAATATGCTACAGTAGCGTTTTGGTCTTTTATCCACCTAGCAGCTCACACGTAAGTATCATTTGATAGCATTTAATTCCGATGTTCGTCTGATGGGTTCTTTTAACCTTAAGGGCGGTTAAGGATGATTGGAGTCTTACTATGAGGTATTCGCTTGTTCTTCCAAACTGCTTATTGGTAGTTTTCGTTGGTGAAGAAATTATTTGCCGTTTGATCGGATGTAAGATATTCCTCGCCAAAGTTTAAATTTCAAAAGTTTTAAACTTAGAGCCTACACCTTCATTCACGTGTCGTTAAATTCTTATATCTCAAATATATGTATATATATATATATATATATATATATATATATATATATATATATATATATATATATATCATGTGTGATGCATTTACACGACTACGTACATACGGAGTGCTGACGAAGAGTTTCGAGAATTTGCTAGTTCTAGTAACTGTTTATTCTAAATTCCATTTCCCACTTCCGCCTTCGAAGTACCTCTTCTGTGCTTTTGAACGTCGATTTGAATGACTTTTGCTTTATCGAATGCACTCATCAAGGTATTCTGGTGTTAAAGTCTTTAGAACCTTTTGCATTCAAGCCCGTAATCTTCAGTTTATTCGAAACAGTATCATTTCATTTAGTGTGAAATGACAGCATGTGGGGGAAGGGTGGGATAGCCACGATGTTATCATCTGCTAGGAATCAATGCGCAGTGTGCGACATATCTAAAGGCGAATTATCATCATGTAACACGCATTCCAAAGACGCCGCCTTTCAGACAGCTTCATAAACGACGGCATATGTCTGCGCCACAATCGCTTCGAGCAAGATATCGAAATTCTCGAAAGTTTTGAGTAGCTGCGCATGTATGAATAAATTTAATTTGCAAGTAGTTGCAGTTGCCCAAAACTCGCACTTTTGAAAGTGTAAAAATTGCTAGGCTATTCCTAAGAAAACTTCAACATGCGATGAGTGAGAGCTTTTTTTTTGCTTCATATCATGAAGCATAGATTTGAAAGTTTGTGAGAGTAAAGTTCTCGGGCATAGCCGATGGGGCTAAAAATGTCGCATCTTGTGTTATGTTAATGGTACCCAATTGCAAGAAATTTTCTGTATGTTTTCGCAAAACGATCGATGTTTTCGTAGAACTGCCTAGTTTAGCGATTCCCGTTTATTGTTGGGAGAATCTTCAAAATGTAACTGTTAGAGTACTCTACAGAAATGCTTGTTTTTTGTCCAGACGCTCTATATTTTTTATCTACGAGTAAGCGACCGCACTAATGGGCGCCGATAATATGAAGAGAAAATCTTTTAGCCCAGTGGTTAGCCGAGTCCACGATTTTCACGAACGGTTCATCCTTTAAATAAAATTGAGACAGCCCTTTTTTCAGCCAACGACGACCGCAGTCGCAGATTGGCTGAATGTAAGCGTTGGTATCCCGAATCCTCGAGCGAAAGAAATAGCTACTGTTCTCGAGAATCATGGTTTTGACAGTGTCGAGCATATGGTAAGAAAACGCTTGTTCAAAGCTCAATCAATGGTTTATAGTTGATAGGGTTGAATTATCATCTTTATTACTCATCACTCCCTGAGGGAAAAAGCAATATAATGCAGGAGGCTTATCAATATTCGATGCTGCTAGAATTTATTGAAAAGAATTCCGCGTATTGATAAGCATCATTTTTTTCATGACAGTAATGTAGATTATCACTATAAGTTTTGTTTTTTTTCCGTTTTTACAGTACGCGTGTTCTTTATAAAAATTTCGTATGTGAACATGTAAAATTGCGATAACGCTGTTGCGAAACTTAGCAGTTAAAAAAAAACATTAATAGAGTTCGTCGGTAAAGTTTATGTTGTGGTCGCTCTAATTTCGACACTTTAACAGTTTGATATTCGTTCTTTTCATGAGCATTCCTGTAGGTTTACTGAGTAATGTTAGACAAAACTGACTTTTATCGATTGAATTGATGATTTTCATATTTATTAGCAGTCAACGCTAGATCGAGCTGCGATGCACGAAATCGGACTCGACAAATCGACACAGCATCACATCGGGACCTATCTCGAGAACTATCCAGGTCAACGCAACATTAGCGCAAGTAGGAAACTTTTCTGGCAGCGAATTTCTAGACCGTTCAATATTTTTGTATCTATGCGTGCACGCATGCATTTGTGTATGCCGTGTGCGTATTTATTTATGCGCGTGTGCTTGCGTGCGTGTGTATGTTTGTATGCATGCGTGCATTTATATGTGTACATTTCTGTGTATGTGTCTGTGCCAATTTTCGTGTTGTCTGTATCTGTCTGTATGTATGTTTGTACATATATGTCTGTGCTTGGATTTGTGCAGGTCTTTCTTATGTGTGTGCATGTACTTCTACGTATGTATGCGTGCGTCTGTGCATGCACGGTGTTTATGTCTATGGGAAGGGGAGAATGTACGAGTTGACTCATAGATGTGCAAGAAATTTTTTGTGGAATGCCAAAGCAGTTGCATTTCATTAAGGTAGCTGTCGTCCTTAGTTGCTGACAGGTCATTTTCATCACTTTTAGAGTATTTTTTCCCGCAGCGCTAACGTTCATTTACAGATCGTTCTTTTCCATTAATTTGAACGAAGCAGGTAATATTTTGAGCGTCTCATTTGAAGGCTACTTTCTAGATGGACGTATTGGGTGTGCAGATAACTCAGCATCCGAAACTGCTACCTATTTTATATGTGACAATTAGAGAGTCGTGGCGCACTGTTTTGATGGTAGGTATCATAGCGACAAATTACAAAATCATCAGTTTGCGCTAATCATTGAACACTACTTTGCCACCACTCCTCATTGAATCGGACATTTGCGCCCTAACATTCTTCACTGATGTTCTTAAGCCCAATCTATTTCAAAAAGAAGTGTGACTTCATTAAATGATATCGAAATGGTTTCATTTCCTTGTGTTGATTATATTAAACATTTCTGAGGAATCATATTTATATGTGCCTAGGTGTTATTCTCTTTTTTTGTAGATACCTTCGCGTATGTATCCGACTGGTTGCATTCACTGGATTTGGAAGACTATCTTGGCCATTTTATGAATGGCGGTTTAACATCGATGCTGATCGTATCTGCGCTTGATCCCTCTTCGAAACATCTGAAGGCGAGCCCATTTTATTGTTGCTAAGCTTTCATTTGATGTTATTTTTGCTTTCATTTGCATACCAAATTTGATACGTTTTTCACTTAAAAATTGACGCTTTATTTAAATATGCGAGAATCCCTCTATACGATGTGAACGAGGCGTATTATTGATTGCTTTCAAAATTGCACTCTCCTCGAAGATTACATCATTTGCGTTTATGGAGGAAAAATGTTTCGCATCAATATTTTCTCGTTGAATGTTTTTTTATCAATAAAGAGCACGAGATCATTCTGAAACTGTCGCTAACTGATTTGGTTATTCGCATTCACTTTTCGTGCCCCTAAGTCGAGAGTTGATGAAATGAGTTTTGGCATCCATCTATCCCTATTCACATTTTCAAAAAGCTCTTTTTTCCTTCATTATTTGCGTTGATTAAGTTGATAATTAATGCAGTCAGTTAATTTTTCACTTTAAAAAGCCCGATTTTATTTCCTCCCTTTGTATATATACGAATAAGATTAATGCAGTGGAATTTGCTATGGACTTTCGTACCTCTTGAAGCTGTTTATACCTCTGATTAAAATCATGCTTCCAGCCATTCCAACAATCACAGCATTGCATATCGATGTTTGCTGAAGTTTTTCGCTCAAATATGCAGAATAATAATCTGTTCAAATCGTTATATTTTGCTGTTGACATTGGTTTTATGCGGTATTTAAAGCTGCGCTGCATCTTTGCACTAAGCTAGCTTCAACCGCTTCTGTTGATTTTGTACTGTATTTTCTAAACATAACCAGAGTCTGGCCTTGTTGAACAGGGGGCCTTAGTTTTTGTGACATGTGCCCAGATAGAGTGGAAGGGATGATACGATGCAGTCAGCTGAGGCTGTACTATTGCTCTATGAATGGAAGGAAGTTTCATCCGGTTGGTTAAATGGCGGAGATTACGGGCTTCTTTACAGCTCTGAATCACTGCTGAACGTATAAATAAATGAGATGGGTGACGTTTATAGACTATGAAATCGCTCTTATAGACGATAATTTCAAAACGAAGTGAGATCTGAAACCCGTATTTAAAAAAGTCTTGATAAGGTTTTCTTCTTATGTTCCTACTGGAGCCGGCAGGAAAAGATCTTTCATCTCTCACCTATGTTATCCAATTTGTTAATGGCACTTTGATCATGGCAGGTTTCAGCCTAGTAAAAAATAGCGAAACACACTGTTTAGTGCAACTCTACTCCGTACGCTGTCTGGCCAAGTATGTTTGCAGAAATGTTCTCCGATTATGACTGGTTGATATGCTCACATCATGCACGAGGAGCATGGAGAAAAACAGTGAAACGTGGATACGAAGATGTGTTTATAGGAGGAGGGATGGGGAGGGAGATCGGGATACCCCGCTAGACGCCTTAATAGAGGAACATCTAAAGGCACAAAGGAACCTTTGCTGGCATTCGTACGGGGGCCTTGCAATGACGGGGCATATAGCAAAAAAAAAAAAAACATTCCAACCTTCGTTTATAGTGCTGCAAGTTGTGCAAATTTCAAGCAATCGACTCCAAAAACTTTATGGAGACAGCAGAAATTAATTCATCTGAACCTAAACTTTGTGATGAGGCCAAAATGACAAGCAGTGTGAGGTGTTTCGTATAGGTTAGGCGATCGCTCAATTTTCGTATTTCTCAGCTTGATCCCACGATGATTAACATTCCTTCCCCCGGTAGCTGCATTTTGCTTCCTGTTCTTCTCAAATCCTTTCCTGATTCTTCCCCATCTGTCTATTCTCCGCAGTTCGTAGTATCTATTCTCCGAAATTCCTATTCCGTTCACTTTCTGTATGTCTTTTATTTTTCGTTTATTTGCTCGCAATGTCTTGTGTTATGCAGTTGATTTTTAGTTTTGAACATCGCGCAGAAATATTGCCATTAAGAATTGCAACGAATTGAATAAATATCGAAATATAAATGCCCATTCGAGGTGAAATAGCAATCCCTCTCTATATTATTGAAATCACTGAACGAGATGTTAAATGCTTACGCAATAGTGATGCGCGATTTTCAGTCTTTGGGCATAACTTTACTGGGACATCAACGTCGAATATTGAACTCGTTGAAGGAGGCGAAAGCTGAAAGACGCCAGCGGGCTACCGAAAGAGTTAACGCAGCGTTGCATGATGATGAAACTGACAGTGGACAAGAAAGCAGGTTGCTACCTTAAATGAGCTTTTTATTTATTATCAGAGTTACTCACTCATGACCACTTCTTCACTTTTTGAAATTCTTATTGCATAATAATGCATTCGTCAAATTCCTTTCCAGAGGAAGTAATCGAATGAAAGTGCTATGAATGAATCGGTTGATGAAGGCGGATATTGATGGCTTCTATTACACCTCATTTAATGACGTATAGCAATACCGTTTTCATAAACCTAATGTGCGGTGAAATTTCAACTAAAGAACCGCTGTTTCCTGAATTAACTTTCTGCATTTCGCTGTTAGAGAAAAATGACCTATGTTCTTAAATGTTCTTTCTCTCCTTATGCAGTGAAAGCAATCTTCCATCACGACATTCGATAAAAAGACTTTTACTTATCGGACACTAATACGCAATTGCATCATCGATAAATCTTCCCCTAAAACGTTAGGGGATTAATGGTTTGTGGGAGTTTTCGTCAGAAGATCCTATAGTAGACGGATTAAAGTTCATCGGGCTATCGTTGGTTGCTTCTTAAATAATTTTTGACGTGGTAACATATTGACACCGGAAATATTGCATATATGAACATTCGTTATTCAACAATCACATCGGCTTAATGGAACATCGTGAATGGTTTATCTGAAATTCATTTCTTATGCTCCTTTTGCTATTTCCTCACAAAGGAAAGAAGCGGACTAGTCATGTAAAGCTTCTGCGACTGATTTATTCTACAATTTATTGAGCTGGTTGTTTAGAAGCACTGCACAGTCATCGTCGACTAGCACTCAGAAACCGCATTCAATAATCATCGGCGGTCGTCAAACGGAATGGCGCCATTCGTCAACAACTCTTATCGAGGATTGTGTCTCCTATTCAGCTCATTATCTTGGATCTATGGAAATATCAAACGTTGAAGGTACCGAAGACTCACGTCGAGCTATGATTAAGCTTAAGGTGAGGTTGCCTTTTTGATTAGAACCTTTCACCAAAGAAAGGTATTACAAGCCTTCCCTTCACAAGAAAAAGTTTTCTCAAAACGGTAGCAACATGAGCATGCTTTGCGATCAAAGAGAAAGTTCGATTAGCACTGCCAGTGAATCCACACTATACTTTTAGTTGCACGCTCTGAGGAAATATATTTGCGGGTTGCAATGTTGTGATCGTATGTGCGTTCTTTCAAATGTCCGCCAGATGCATAGAGGGAAAGTGCATCGCAATATGATGGGCACTGTGAATTGATTATCACCAGTCGGCTGTTTGCATTTCAGCAATTTTGTTTCTCCATATTTCTGAAGGGCACACTCTACAGTTAAAGTGTTTTCTTTGAGATAAATATTTTGGGAAAAATTAAACGGCATGCTGGATCAGCAAACGACCAAAGAAATGTGCTAGAAGGAAAACTGTAAAAAGTGAGAAAAACCATTGAGATTCCTGAGATCAAGTTCTTATCCTTTTCCAGAAAGGTATCCGTGAGATCGCCAAGGTGCCTCAAGTAGTGTTGGAGATCTCTGTAGCTGGAGTTCGCGTTCTCGATGCTACAACCAAGGTGAATACCTCAGCATTTCTAACGGGTGTTTAGATTTGAGCTGCAAATTGTTCGTTCATAGGATAGTTCACTCTTATGTGTTGATTTCGCCATTTGATGACTAGATATGTAGGAGAAAAGTTGGAAGCAAAGTATAAAGTTGGCTAGAAATTTTTTTACCAATTTGGCCAACTTTTCGCCCGCTCGAAGGTGCATCATAATGGAATCAGATGTGGTGATGTTAGCTGTAGTTGCTGAAATGTAGAGCAATTTTGGCGGTGGCTGAACTGCAAAATTTTGAGGTGAGCGAGTGACAAGAATTTAAATGAGTGGTTTAGTGCACACAAATGTCACATGAAATTCTTGATTGCATCAGAGATCAATAAAAGTATAAAAGATCGTCAAACAATAAGGCAACAAAACAAAGAAGCGCTGTAAACATGGCGCAAAGACAACATGTGGTAGGGCAACAGGTGGTTTTACTGTAAAGTAGAAAAACACCAGAACAGAGGCAAGGTGAAGGAAAAAGGAAAAAATCAGTGAAGAATCAGTTATGTCAATTTTAATCGGCTGAAGAGACGATGCTTAAGAGATACTCCTTAACATCGTTCCAAGATTTGAGAAGAGTGAGTGGTTAAGTATCTCACTGCATATTGTCTCACAGGTTAGCGTCCTGATTGCAGAAAATATATTACCGTGCATCAAGCTCACAACCCTCAACTATTAATTATCCTTAGACCATTACATATGTTGCTCCTACTAAGAGGTGCGAGATGGAGCCACTCGGAGAGTTAATGTTGTGAAACCCATATGCTTTAGTTAAGTTATTCGCAGACCTGTGTAATTGAAGGGACAATAATTTCAGTCCCTTCCAATCTGCGCTTGTAGGTGAGGGGTGTTTTTACGGTGTTCAGGCAACCGTTTAGGTAAGACGTCACTGGAAATGCTCACTGAAATCAATATTTCTGATCTTTTTAGGACAACGGTGATGAAGAGTAGACAATCCAAAGATCTCATGAAGTTGAGTTTTAAAATATCGAAATTTGTCGTTTTAAATGTCCGTTGACGAAGTTGACCGTGTTACGAGCCTGAGCAACTGTTCGATACATTTCAGTTTCCTCTTTATTAGGACACCCAGATCTTCCTTCGTTTCGACATCTTTCGGTATTTTGCCTGCAGAAGTGAACGACAATTGTCTGGAGTTGTTGATATAGAGCACTAGTTGTTTTGAAGCAGGGGCAAGCATTTGCATGCTGTTGCATTGCAGTTGAAATCAAGGTCACAGTGTATACAGATATCCACCATCGCCTAGCCGTTGGTGAGGAAAAGCACAACTTGCAGTTGTAAGCATATTAATGAACCTGGGCTTTAGTTGTGAGCAAGTAGTAACGTCCATAATATGGAGAAGACCATTTCAATAGGAGGACCTGGTGGGGAGGGGGGAGGGGGGGAGAGCGAGGAAGGAAGTTCTATGAAGTAACTGCTCAGATGAAAACAGTTCATTTCATTGATATCTGCCGAAATCGATTGTTAAAGAGATCTTGAAACCATGCCAGTGATTTGCCTATAGTACCATAGTTTAGCCAGGCCAGTAGCAATATACAGTAGAAAACTGTTTCAAAAGCCTATTCAAAATGGAAGTGGCCATCTCTTATTCGCTTTTTTCTCTCAGAGTAGCCATTCTCTTATCTTTGAAACAAGGAAGTAGTTAAGTAATAGTGGATCTTACGCTGACGAAATCTGCGCTTTTATCACTGAGTGCGTCGTAAGTTCAATAGAAATGCATAATTTTGGTGCATATAATTTTCCCCAGAATTCTAAACGTGGCACAAGTGGGATTAATAGGCCAATAGTTGGATAGGATTTTTTTAAATAAGGGTGATTGATGATTCTCCTTCCATATGAATGAAACGATTGTGACAGCTATATTTCGTGGAATAGAAGGAAAATAGATAAAACAAAAACTATAACCTATTTTTTACACGAAAGAAAGAAAGCGTAATCGGGATCAATGAACATGTACATCAAGATCACTATCACATGCGAAGGTACTGGATGGCTTGGGAAGGTCTGAGCTCCTTCCGTTCCCGTTTTGGAAGACGTGGGAAATTAGTTGTTATTATGATCGGCCTTCACCTTATCTTATCATCATGGGACATCGTACCATTCTGACTCGTCGAAGGGACACAAGGTCTTTTAGGAGTTCTATGGGGAACAAAACTCCAAAACTTTCATAAGGGACCACTTTCAGTTTGCCCCTTAAACATCTCGGTGAAAACTTCTTTGATTGTTTGACCAACTCAAAGCACATTTTACACAGCAGAATTCTTAACAAGTCAAATCCTACGAATAATAATGCTTCCAAAGGCTAATTTGTCATTTCTTCTTGGGCGGTATTCAGCTCTTCTCCTTCCCCCTTCTCTCTCCTCCTTCCCACTCCATTATCTCCCTCTTCCGTTAATTGCGGAAACGCACAAAAATGATGATTTGTGTGATATGCTGGATTGTTTAGCAACTGACAGTGGAGCACGAGATAACGCGCATTCAAATCGTATGTCAAGATGAACGCGACTTGAATTGCTTCGCCTATATATCTCAAGACGGTGACAAACATTTCTGTCATGTATTCTGCGTACTCACAGCGGTTCGTTGTCCCACATTCCACAACTTATGATAATTTTTAAGAAAAGGTTTCCTTCACGAAAATACTCTTATTTTCATTTCTATGCTTTTTTTTGTCTATTTGTTTACTCCTAATACGAGATATCTTCCAAGTAATGTGAACGCAATATGCTCGTTCAATTGCAGGATGTTGCAACAGAGATTATCATAACATTGGGACAAGCGTTTGAAGTTTGCTATCGGATAGCGAACGGTACGTATGGCGGTCCGGAACCAATCGTTATAAATCCTGTGCCATAAAGCGTGCAGATTCTCTTACCGTTCCATTTAACGCAATTCGGTTGTACTGACGGTGGTTCTGCGGCTTTCATCATTTTGAAACTCAGTTATCTTCTTTTAATTTTCAGTTTTACTTGAATAAATCGGAAAGTGTTCTCTGCAGTTGGAAACATGCCATCTTTTTCCGGGTTATCGTCGTAAAAAAATGGCAAAGCATGCGGTTGATTAACGTCTCCTAAATGATCTATTTGTGCGCTGTTGTGTTGTTTAAACTTTCCTGCTGTAGACAATTTCATCAATTTTGCTTATATGCCAATGAATATATGATGAAGACATCAGAGAAGCTTTCACGTTAATGCGAAGTTTCATAGAGATTTCCTTTCGGTGTATTGATTTTTCGGTATCGAATAATTTTTTCGGTGTTAAATTAAAAAATTGGCGAGTAGAGTTTGTTGTGGTCGACAGTGTTGATGAGATGTCCAATTAAACAACACTAACCGTCAGATTCATCGTAGTTTTTTATGTTGTATTTTTTTTACTTGATTAGGTGCCGTCTTATTTGTTCTCATGAGGAGATTTCTTAACTGATTTATTGTGCAGTTGATATGAAATGCGAATTTTTTGTTTTCTATGGTTGCAATCAGAACGCATAAGTGTGACTGTTTTTTTGCCTTTCTTCCGTAAATCGGGCAGCCATCAGTGTTAGGCGCTCTTATATAATAGATGAGAGAGGACGCGTTTTTAAGTAAGCGTAATGAAAATTTTTTGTTCACTTTGTTTGGGGTCTGCAAGCTGATAATGTAAATTCGATGGCAAACTTCGTGCGGATTCTTAAACATCGAACTGATATTCCGCTATAATTTGTATATTCAAGAAAGTCTCCATTTTTGAGTTCAAAGAAATTACTTGCCACACTGATTGCTGCCAAAATTTAATGGTGCTTTTCTGGCTAATTTGGTGAAAATTGTGATTTGCTGTTGCTTTTTAATACGAGAGAGATTTTTGCATTATAGAAAGGTGAATCACTCTTAAATAAGACAGATCCTGCCTATAAAATTAACTAATGGCCAATTGCAGTTTCATAGTGATTGAATTTGTTCGCTCATTATACTTACAACAGTTGCAACATAACCTTGATCATTGGAATATGGAGTAGCTCTTTGCTTCTTCTTTTTAACATGAAGCAGTTAGAATCGAGTTCATGATCCAAAGATGTTAGCTTAGTACCGAGATTGTTATATTCTGAAAGCACCACATTGAGATGCGTCCAGAAATGTTTCTCGCAATTTCGATGTCAGTGCTGCTCAATTAGAATCAGAGTGATATTCGGAAGGCACTGGAGTAATCTGAGCATGAATCTTAAACATGTGAACGTGGCTTCATGATTTACCATGTTTCCCATGAAAGGTGTTGTATTTCTGATGCCACACCACGTAATCTTATTCGAAGCCTCCATATGGAACAATGTTTCATTGGAATCCTCCCGTACTTTACGTTATTTTTATATTGTTGTCACGCACTTCAAATGAAACCGTAGTAATTTCTCATCGTTTGGACAAAAGTTTCTAGTGACTGTGCAATATAAAGACAGCAGTGATAAATACTGCTAAGTTAACAACGATCGTTTTTAGCGGAAGGGAGAGTATATGAAACCCTTGCATAACGTAAGGAGAAGCGGCATATTCACACGTCAAAGATCAAAGCTAGCAATCGTGCTTACCCTTCATGAATGACGTTCATTTAGAATATGATAGCAAATGGAAAAAATTTTTCGACTATTATGGGTTAGATCGTCTGTTGAAGAAGGCTGCTTAGGATGCTATAATTTAGCCTATGGCGATGCACTGCTTGGAATATACGTTGAATAATATTCATTGATTTTCGCGTTATCTGTAAAACTTGCAATAAATCAGCAATTCTGCACTCTTGAGTGCCGATAATAGACAATCGTTTACAATTTTCTCGTTCTACTTTTACAAGGACAAGCAATCATTCACTCAGCCGGGGATTGTGTTGTTTCCCATGCTCAGCGATGAATAGTTATGCGATGGGCGTCAAGATCGCTCTCTAATCGACATTTTCATTCCTACAGTTGAACGGAGTACTGCAAAAGAAGTATTTGTCACCTTTTTGCAACTTTTGCATTTCAGCGGTATCTCCTGAAATCGAAAGAACACTTGGCAAAGCATTTAATCGGGGAGAAAATTTCTCAAGGTTTTTTATATCTGCTTTTTTTTCGCAGCAAGGTCCCAAGGAAGCATGAATGTCAAAGAAAAGGACCTCTGTGAAAATATCACTTTGCTCTTTCCGTTTTGTCACCAATGAAGCTATGAGGTGTGGTAATTGAAAAGTCACACAAAAACCTTTTTTTGCAATCACTGCTTGACATATAGCGGGGATCTGCATAGAATAACCCAATCGATCCCAATGACAGTGCACCGCTAAACGAATTATAAAGGAGAGAACGCCGTTAAAAGTGTTGTTTTCAGGTTTGCCTTGGAACAGGCTGTGGTGAAGTAATGTTGCTGTTGGCAGTTGTTGGTGGAAGATTTCATCGTATGTTCGAGCTCCTCGTCCAATTTTAATCGAGCTATTCATCCAACTTCGAGACTTGCCAAGAGAGAGGTCATCGCGCAAAATCAGCCATGAAGGCATAGCTTGACGGGTGCAATTAGCTTATGTTGAGCAGCTAGCACACTGACTTTGTTGCAAGTGACGACGTGTGGAGGCCGCCAACTTTCGAAAATTTGTCCTCTTCCCTCTCCCTCCCCTCTCCCATCCCTCCTTTCCGTTTCCCAAATTTGTATTATCGTCACCACACTATCATACTTAGCACTAACACATCTGCAAGTTTTCAGCATTCCCTTGCACATTTCTTTTCCTTTAAAAATTTCAGGATATCGCTCTCACCTCGGTTTCTATATCTAGTCTGTGCACAATGACCATTACAACCATTGCTTACAGTGTATCCTAATAAATCATTTTAAAGCATGAAGTCTTCATGTCCACATTATTCAGTGTTTCACAGATATTTTCGATTTTGTAGTAATTTTTCTCTCAAAAAGTAGAACATTACAAGATTTGATATCACAAGTGACCTACGATTCATTTCTTGGCACTGATAATCTTCAACATCATAGGGGTGATCAAACCCAGTAGAACACTTTAGACAAGAAAATGACACAATTCCTTCAAAAAATGTTCTTTAGTTTGGTTTAGATGCCTCAAGGAGCTGCGCAAACGCATCATCTAACAAATATGGCTAGCTATAGGGCTATATAACGACGCTAATTCGAACCCATCATATCTCGCATCGTTAGCAAGCATTTATCCTCTATCCTTTTTTGCAAAAATTTGCATATTTACCCTTGCAAAGCGCATCATGCTTGTGTCGTTTCTGCGCGTATGGATTTACGTATGTGTACCTGTTTTGTACTCTCGAGTTGGATCGGATGTCAGGGGATCTGCAGCTGCAAAACTCGGTAGGTGTTTCGTTCACTTTTGGATGACATGGGATTTTACAGTTGATCACATCAATCCATTGACTTCAAATTCGTAGTATCGCTCCGATAATTTAAAGTATGAATGAATCAGGGCTCATATTTTATTATTTAGCAGCAACGAATTCAACTGGTTGCTCAGTTGAGAAGATTGCAAAAGCGTAAACGATACGATGCGCTATGACACACTTCCATTCGTTTAATTTCATGCTTGGTTCATTTTTTGTATAACTTCACAGATACGAAGCTACAAAACCGTCTTGTTTTTAGATGCATTTCTAAACTCCGATCGTACGAAATTCCGAATAGCCAGGTTGAGTCGTCCAGCCAGTGTCCTTTCATTGATGTCTATCGCTAGAATCGTTGACGGCTATCAAATTTGCGTCTTCATCTTAGTTGTTACTAAAACGAAATAAAATATACTCTTGATGGTGCACTAAGGACAGCTTAGTAGCTGCGTGGAAGCTTTGTTATGGCCTGACCGTGTCTGACTGCTCGATTGAAAAAAGTGTGTATATTGTAGATGTTTCCCATTTAAAAGTAGTGTCGATGGTATGAAAGAAAGCGAACAGAAATATTTATTATGCCCTCACGATGCAAAACAATGGTTTTCGACATTTCTTTTTAACAACATGCCTGCTAAGCACATTTCTCGACTCCTGGCTGTTTGCCAATTGCATGGCATTTCCTTTGACCTTTTGCTCGATTTCTTCTAAACCACATAAGAAGGCGATGTTGAATCCTTTTGAGTACGTTCACTAGTATAAGCTTTCCGCATCATAATGCACAAGCTTGTAAACAAAAACAAAAACAGAGCAAGTAGGGATGCAAATGAATTGATGCAACTTGCTGAGATCTGTTATTGGGCAGTTATGTGCAATCGGTGTTGCTTTTGGTTTTTCTGCAGAGTGATTTCTGGCAACTCAGCAGAGTTACTGTGATGAAGTATGCAGTACAACTTTAGACAAAATGCATCACTTAGCCCTCGGATAAAAGCCCCGCCAACGAAACTTCGCTTGTCGTTAAGCAGCTCAAATAAACAGCAATAGGTTGTTCGTGAGAAGAGCCGTAGAGAATATAAAGCGTCCATCCTAGACCAAAATAATGAGGAACACTTATTTCCTCTCTGAGATGGACATTCCTCTTCTAAATTTTTGCAAAACTTCTATTTTTATGCTAGAGGAGCTTTCATATTGGCCAACAGAGCAGGTGAACATATATATAATATATATGTTCCTCTAATAAGACAAGTGAGCTCAGAGAACAATCAACCACTTAAATATGCAAGGTTACGTTTTCGCATTAATGCACGTTCTGTTCTCGTTGTCTTCTTTGCCGAATGCTAATAATGCTAATTTTTTTAAATAGTAGGATGAAGAAGACAGCTGTTGTGAGCAACTCACCGTTTCAAAACATTGAATACCTCGACTCCACTGTATGCAAAAAGGAATTAAGGCGCAAGATTTCAAACAATGTCGCTATTATCATAACAGGTACGTACATTTATTTCAGTCAGTACTATTGCAGTGAGATAAAGTCAAGTGCCTTCCATCAACTTTTTATGCTCAGTCTAATGAACTATTACGCTATTTGATGCTGGATTCTCAGTGGTTTGAAACTACTGTAAACATTCCTGGAGCATCTTGAAAGGACTTGGACAAATATAAGATGTTCGCATATGAGGCAGCAGACGATTTAGAACGGGTGAACAAGATGGGAAATACAATCTTTGAAGATCTGTTTTTGTAGCCACCCTCTCTTTGCAATAGGTCTTGGACAACTGCATGTAATTCTGCCCACTCTGCCATCATAGAGATCTAGTGCTATAATTATGACACCTGACAGCGGTTCGACTAGCGCATCTCTCGCTTCTTATCGTCCTCCGGAAACAAAGCTCTGTAGATCGCTCTGCTGTTGTGAAATTCGTGTATTTAAATCACAAGGTCAGAAGCAATATTTTACAGTTTAGCTTTTTGTGCGCATCAGTCACGTGTTTACAAGTAATGCAGTCACTGTAACACTTTGGGAAAGAGTGTCAATGCTGCATGCAAGCGAATGCTACATTAACACTGAATCCAATAGCAACTGCTAATCACTAGATGGATCTAAATGACGCAGTATGAAGTCTCGTCGAAATGGAAATACGCAGTGATTGGTCGAAGACAAATAAGATTTGTTGGTGTGACTCGACTGCGCGTTGAATCGTCGTCTCGCCCTGTGGTCGCACTCGGTCGACACGTCAACCGACCCCTTTCGGGCAGTGGCTCTTCATTCACCACTTTCATCTATTCCTACGTTCGCGTCGTTGGCGGCCTTTATATGCCCTTAATAACGATGCGCTTATCTATTTCTGATATAAGTCACATTTATATTACATATTGAGCTGATGCGCTAAGTTCACATTACGTATGCGCTTGTGCTGATTTCCTTTTCTTACGCCCACAGTGGAATGAGCGTTTTCCTATTCATAGAGTGAAATTAAGGGAAGCTCTAAGGTTGTCTTCATCCAACTTTTTTGACAAGACAATATTTTTTGCTTAGGTTTTACTCAACAAATAAATATCCATTATCCTTTGCGATTGAGCTTCACCTCTAGGAATCGCCACCTAAGGCCACCTTCCTCAAAGCAGGAACACATGAACCCTAGCAAAGGACTGGCTTCATGATCGTTGCTTTTGCTAGTCGAATGGAATAGTAGGTTGATGAGCGAAACTGCAGCATATCACAACCATTTGCTTCATGAATCGCCCACGCACTCTGGTGCAGTTGCCACCAGATCACTGGCGCAATTAGCGTAGCTCAATATTGTACCTTAGCCTGAAATCTGCATTTATGCCAGGTGAAACGTGTTATTTGTATATCATCAATAATGTAAAAGGCACATTTCCGCATCGCTGCGCATCCATAATGTAAACTCAAATTGTACGTTCATGGCGTAAAAATATGCAGATGGCGTATGTTGGGTACCCACGGACATTCGTTTCGTTTCTTTTTCAGGCGAAATGCGAACAAATAGCACGAGCAGTTAACGTATTTTTTTTTTCATGGCAAAGGATTCTTCATTGGAGAGCAATAAGAAGCACTCAGAAAATAAAAACGGCTAAATAAATTGGTGTCTAATAGTAGATCTTCAATGAAAGGCAGCTGCATTTTATTCGGTATTACAAGCACATTGTTGTGCGAATATGTTTACGGCGATGCCGAATGCTATTCTTGTTTTACGCATTGCAAGACAACTAAGAGTGCTAAAGTCGACTCACAGAGGTGTGATTGCACTGGAACAGAAATGTGTTTGGGGCGTGCTTGCTTTGTCAAAATTGAGATCTTCCCGGATGAATCGACAGCAATAGTGCAGGTAATATTTGCAACCAAATAACGAGTTAACGGCATTGTTTCTATAATCCGAAACGTGTTGCTGCTGAAAGAATATTACCGAATGCACAGTTGGCGCCGTTGCTGGATTTTCTAAAATTTAATGAGATTTCTTTTGGTGGATGCCGTTAATGATGCCGAGTAAAATGATTGTTGTGCGCTTTTTCTGCATCGCTCTCGAGGAACTTCGGTAATAGTGCTAGCGATTAGAGCATAAATAAAGAGGGCTTACTTTGCTCATATCCTCTGAAAAGTTCTGTTGATGAGTGGCATCAAGTGTAAGAAAGGATTAGTGTCAGTTGAATGTTTCCTAAATGATGATGTACAGTCATCATCAACGCAACGTCTTCCTGTTCTTAGAAGGCCTTGCGTTAATGCTATGAAGTTTGTTCAGAAAGGATGTGTAAGCGATGTGCCCGGGGATATGGAAGGATGTCAATATGCGGGACAATCTGAATCGATTCACTGCTATTGTACAGGCAGGCTGTGCAATACGAGAGAAAAGGTTTCTTTGATAATTCTGCTCTTTTATTGTGCTCTTTTGCACATTTGCTGAAATTGTTGGAAGTGTTTTGCGGGGGAAAGTCGTTTTTAAATTGGAATGCCGTTTTCTCTTTGAATTTCTAACGTTTCACTCTATTTGCACTTCGTCTTACGACGGGAGAATTCCAAAGAAGTTTTCTATCCCTTCCTTTACGAATAAGATTCTCAGTTGCTTCTTAACTTTCTAGACCCTTTGCTGCTATTCTTGTCAATTTCTATTCTTGCCAATAACATCCTCCAGTAATCATTAGCGCAAGGTGATCCGGAGTATTCGACAGTACGGGAGCGTTTAATGTTTCCAGCTGAACAATTACAACACCAAGCGACTGCCAACGCTAGAATGCTGCGAATGCTCAGAACCACATGGCGATCGCTGTCTCGAGAAGAAGTGTCTTCGTCAGTGCAGCGGAAATTATTGCCTGATCGATTTCGATGGCGTTGAACAGGTTTATTGCTTGCCATGTGCGGATCGGATTAGCAAAGTCCTGATCTTACGACTTTTACACGCTCATCCGATAATCAGCTCTTCGGAAATCTCCTCATTTTCAGCAACGGCCATCGATTTCGGCAAAATAGAAGTTCCTACTGGTTTTGTCTAGAAACAATGAAGTTATTGATAAGGCCACGGCTGCGGAGATTAGCCCCCAAAAGTTTGGTCACGGACAATCGGTTGCTTCACGAATTGGTGCCAACCCACGCAAAAAAAGGCGCATTTTAGTGCTCGTTGCATCCTCTCCATTTCCCTTTATCTCTGCTTCCCTTCCTTACAACAAACCACTGCATCTCTCATCCCTATCTACTTGTGTTTTTCTGCCGTAACAGCACAACAGCACTGTCGTGTTTTAATATTCCACTATTTTTTCCAGCTCAGATGAGCAGTTGTGTTTCACTTGTAGCGAGTAGCAAAACAAACATAGGTTTTTTCATGTAAATAATTCTACTGCACTTATTATGCTTTGTAACAATTAGGAATGTTTCCCCTGTTTGTGAAAGATGCATGGCACTCAGTGCCGCTTACAGAAAAGAAGTGCTGTCACTCATCTTGAATAGAGGATGATAATAATTCAACGACTTAATGAAGATATTCACGTCCATTGTAGGATTGATTCTTCTTTCATGAAGTTGCGTTACTCGATTGATCTGGCAGCTATCATGCTACCTTTCTAAAACAGTGAGCGCTTTCTACTGATTAAATGTGTTCAAATGATGCGAAAATTCTGCTGAAAGCTGCCTTCTTTAATCACTTTAATGTAATAATGGTCAATAGAGCAGCGTTAGGAACTGTTTTTTGCGCCATCTGTGTCTATGAGACGACGGAATGCTTCCTTTATATGTGACCATGACCGAGTTTTGTCGCCAACATTATTTCAACTTTCTTTTGTCTCTCTCTTTCGTAGAGATCAATTATGAAACTCATACACAGGATTTATTGCATTCTAGAAATTTAAATGGGATTGGAAATAGAAATTAAACTGTCCAACATTCAGATTTCTCGTCCTTACGATCACAAATTCTTGTGCTTATTTGAACGAAAGGCTAACATTGTATTTGTTTTCTTTATTTCATTCAAATTTCACTGATCTTTTCAGCGATTCCTTGCATAGGAGCGGCAGTACTATTTAATCGGGTCATGTCAATAGTTTAATCTAGTGCACAATTGGGCAAGTGGCGCCTGCAGTCATCGATGAATCAATTAACGGAAACAGATTTTTCTTCGTTCTAAAATTACTTTCTAATGCAAATTTCCGTTGTTCATTCCCTGATGCAGTGATATTTTCAGGGCTGCGGAATAGGTTATCCAAGATTGCAAGGTTTCTTGCGAACGAAAAATTATGCTGACTGGCAAGGACACACCACCTGCGCAAGGTAAAATCCGCCTAATTGAATACTCTTTCATAAAGGCTTTTGCAAATATTGAAGTGCTCATAAACTTGCACTCTATTGAGTTGTGCAACATTTTTTCAG
Source organism: Baylisascaris schroederi (assembly GCA_006503575.1). Classification (NCBI taxonomy): domain Eukaryota; kingdom Metazoa; phylum Nematoda; class Chromadorea; order Rhabditida; family Ascarididae; genus Baylisascaris; species Baylisascaris schroederi. The sequence continues at coordinate 102,422 of QEWY01002081.1, forward strand.
ATATCAAGCAACGGAATCGACTTTAGTGCACGGATGTGTCTGCACTAATCCAACCGGTTCGTGTAATGAGGTGAATAAAACACGAACGTTTCAAGTGGAAAATGTCATCGGAAGGCGAAAGGAGGATCTCACCTACTGCTACACCTTAGAGCATAAGTCAAAAACCTTATTTGGACAGGAGGTGTTCAAAAAGTTGGTGAATATTTTTTTGCCTACCAGAGAGATGCATGCATCGCAATAAACTCTCTGACTGGCTTATATAGGAAGCATTAACATAAAACCATCAATTAGGCATATGACCAAGTAGTGCATTACTTCATCGAAACCAAATAGTGATATTATTGGATGTTAGTTGTGAAGCTCCTTTCCAGAAAATGCAAATCTGGAACAAATTTTTTGGCGTACAAAGTGGAGGAGAAGCCTTTACTTCATAAAATAGCTCATAAGTAGAGTAAGAAGGCTCCAAGTTGAACCTCAAATGGTGTTTTAAGCGAAAAATTCTTTTCAATTTGTGTGTACTGAGTGCTTCGAAAAGTGGCTACTGTTACTCATTGCGTCATTGTAATGCATGTCATTCATGTGGTATCTCTTGGGTCTTATGCAACCTCAACTTTTCCGTGTGCCAGCGTACTTCCACTATGCAAAAGCTTTGAAGAATATTTCTCCTCTTACTGTTTGTTATAAGAGAAACATGACCCCTTTCATTGCTATGAATTTGTTTGTCTTGATTTGCCTCTTTTATTCTACGGGCAAAAATCACAAATGTTCTATTTAAAGAAAATTGAAAAGTTCTCCACTTTAAACTTCATGCTTCATTGTGTTGTACAAAAAAAGCAGACTGGTTTTTCACAGTGTTCATATGAGGCTACTGAAAGACGATAGTGTGATTGAAATAGCAAACTGTCAAAATTTTAGTCAATATTGAGCAAGAACAGATCAACGACGAAGAAACAAAGATTTTCTATCATCCAACATGGGTTCGTCACCTGATGTGGTTGAATTTAGTAATCTGCCCTTAAACTTCATAGAAAAATCATGATTTTGTACTGAACTTCTTCATCCGTTTGTCATAATAACACAGATAGCTGCATGATTCAGCTTGTTTTATATGGGTTTCTTCACCGCTAAAAACTTTTGCGTCTTTCAGCTCAGGAACGTGCGAGGGCCAATACTGCTTTATTTCGTTGACCACTTCTGAACTGATGGTCGAGAGCGCAACTTTCGAAGGAAATTACGAGGATCATAAAGGTGATTGTTTCATTAAATGTGCTGTTTTTATTGCATTATAGACGGAAATCATTGTAATCATTATTGCTGAAATTATATCCGTCAAAGATATAATTATTGTAGCCCGAAAATAGTATCCTGAAGGATTCTTCTTCGTGGTTTTCATCTTTTGAAAACGCCGTGTTGAGTGGTTTTTATTAAAATACGATAGGGCTAATGTTATACATCGTAATCAGCGCTGTGAAATTTGATGGGTTACTGGAGAAAAACACTGTTGACTTAGTTTTTGACAAAAACTGATGGCATGATTCATTGCAGAGTTCATTGGAATAAGTAGACCGCGGTACGAGATGCTGGCTGGGTGTCTCAAAGTTGATGACGATAAGGTGAGTGGCTATTCTTGTTGTGACCACTGTGCGGTGTCGATTTCGTTAAATATTTCGTTAAATGCTTCACTATTACCACGTAGACGAAAAATTTCTGCTTCCAGTAAGCGTTCTGTTTGTATCTTCTATTGATGCGGATAATATGTTTACTAAGATCACTGATCAGCATCATTCTCATTACATTCAAACATTCTCACGCACTTCTAAATTTACAAGAAGGTAAACGATACAAGTCGGAATAATGGATAAGAATTTTTTTTTTCTGCTGAACCTAATAATTTGATGTGATCAGATGAAATCTGTATGTTGCACTGCAAGAGGAAATGCTTAAAAAGTTGATGTTAACTTAGGAAGTTTTTGAACGCAATTTCTTTTAGAAGGTAAACGTTGGTTGCACTACGGAATTCTCGACGAACGTTTCTGAACCGCTTGCAAGGCATTGCTTATGTGATTCTCATCTTTGCAACTTCTACGATTTGCTTACGGGAGATGCCGATATTAGGAAACAGATTGCTGATAGCAGAGGTATGACCTTTGCAATGATTAGCCGCGAATGTTGCCGACTACACAAAAAACCGTGTCTACGGATTTTTATTAAAAGATTCAACGCAGATAAGTCTCTGATTCAAATAAAATGTGGCAGACCAATTTCTCGGGAACTTTTGCTTCAAATCATCACAGACGGAAAACGGAGGAATGCGTATTTGTAAAACTGCCATCAAGACTCAAAGTAAACGAACTTGCTGCTATATTTTGTCCTAAAAATCGCATTATTTCTGCGAAATTAAACAGGTTCAGGAACATGCATGCCAGAGTAGATATCACGTAAGGTGCTTCTCACTTCCATTCACCTAACTAGCTAATTTCATAGGGATGGATAAATAATGAGGTATGCAGGATATTGCCTTTATATTTCAACTGGCTGAACCGCTTCGTGAAGCAACCGTTTTTTTAATGATACAGCCGACGCCATATGCATGCTTCCGTAGGAGTTAGCTCAATTCTAATTTATAGGTTTATCGTTCACACTTTTCACTCGGGAGTGGGTGTTGTAGTCGACAGAGTGAGTTCATTCTTTCAATGATCAGTGGGCTCACGTGCGCTGAGTTTTTACTAGCAAACGCATTGCATACAACAAACACCTCATAACGCACTCGTACTTGATTTTGCATTACCCCCCATAGGACATCTCGAATTCAAACGTTAAAGAGTTTAAGCAACGTTTTACGCACAGCCGCATCAAAACTGCATAAGCATTGTTCATCTAGCCTAGGCACTCACACCAGGTCGGTTTATAAACAGAATGGTGGGGGGGGGGGTGACTTTGAATATGTTATTAAACTTAGAGTAGTTTCTGCAGTGCATTTGCTGGAGAAATGCTACCGCAAAGGTTTGATGGCTGCTTAGAACTACTTATGAGCTCAGCTCACCACATTGCATGTGCGAAATGCAAGATTTTGTAGTGCCATCCATAAAAATGTCGATATGAAGTAATTTAAGTTCTGCTGAAATATGCTAATGTAAGCTGTGTTTTCTTTTGCAATGCTTAACGAATCTGCTAAAATTTCCTGCAAGTTGCTTTTTCGTTAGATATTTGCTAGAAAAATAAGCTTAGAGAGACCTATTTGAATTTACTTTTACAAACTTCACGACTGAAATTGGAAAATGACTAGTGCATAAGAGTGTTTTTTTAGTATGCGAATGCCGGAAAAAATTTTGAATGAGGGAATTTGTGACAATGAAGTTTTCTTTTGCACATTTGTTGCGCGATTACAGAAAATTCGCAGAATCGACGACCTTGATCGTCGTCATTCAAGTTTCACAAAATGCAATGGTTTTTTCACTTTCTTATGAAACCAATTCTGCTGATAATGAAGGTACTTAGTATCCATCAGAAAGTTTCGGAAGATGTTACATGTTTGTCAGAAACCATTCACCGTTTGCATTTTCATAGGAAAAATGATATACTACATTTTGCTTATGATGAGTAATAGGTGACTCATGCAATATGAGATAAATGAGCCTCCGACTGTCATTAAGACTGAAACTGGAGACTGAATTTGGATACGAAAAAATGGAGTCGGCTTTCGTTGACTTCTGTTACAGAAAAAGAAGAAAACAGCCACACGGCCGACAAATTTCACCGCATTTTATCATATGGATGTTTTTTTCCATCATTATTTTTTAAAATAGCACTGAGCATGAATTATTGTCAGGAGGAGCATGTGGAATTAATGACAATGTAGAAGCAATTTCAGCTGCATCAACATATTCCTGCGATGCTCGTTCATTGTAGCAAACTCCGTTGTCCACACCGACTGCTAGTGAGAATACACAAACTGCAGAGCGGTTATTATCAGTTGGCTGTTGAACAAACTCATGTGTGCACATTTATGGCACACTGCAACTTGCTGCAGCAATTGAGCCGCTATCACTGCTACCGCCATACTACTGTTGATCCAGAAAATCGGAACTCTCCACTCCGGTGATTTATCCAGAAAATCATCTTAGCCTGCCATTTGGGAGTCAGACTAGGAAGTCACTGGCTGCTTCGGCAGTGATGCGGTTGACAAATCCGACATTTTGCTCGAAACCTTTGCTGTCACTGTACTAGTTTCCAGAGAATCAGATGAATATGCGTTTGCTTGTCACCGATAGATGGCAATCAGTAAAGGTTGAGGGAAAAGAAATTCTAATGTATGCGGATAGTGAGAAGCTCTTCTGTCTCTCAAAACCTCCATTTGTGTTGAATGTTGATTTGCAGATATATGTGGCCTTATTGACGTTGAAGTTTTAATAGCCTCAGTATTAGCGCCATATAACGTAGAAGGATCTAATATGGCTATGCGGGAAACTTTTTTCAATTTGAAGACGAGGAGAATGAATGCTTAAATGCCAAGCAGGAGACCCCAATATCTTTTCAAGTTTCATCCGATATTGAAGACGAGGAATCTCAGGACTGCAATTTCCTGGTTTTCTCTAACGGGATTCTCACCGTATTCTCCACTTGGTTATGAGTCAAACAACCAAAAAACTTTCATAAGTTTTCTGATTGTTGAAAAAATAAAAGAATAATTCAGCTAACTTCTAGGGTAATGAAAGCAACATAAAAGAACTTTTCAACTGCTATTGCCCGAAACATTTGTTACTTACTACTGCCTAGCAATGGCTGACCGCATTGCGTAATACTAGCACTGATACCCACCATCACTAGTACTTGTGCCAATAAAGGTATTGGCACCGTTAATAATCAACGTGCTACAACTAAGACTACTGGTGTTGCAAATTAGTGTAACTTGTAGTAAACAGCTAGCCCATATGCATCTGTAAAAAGTTTTGGAAAACCTGGAGCGATTTTTTGTCAGAACATGTTTTTGACGTAATTCATTTTTTGGCTTTTGGGAAATAGGAGTACACGGGCGAAAATAGACACTATTCAAGCATCCCAATCCGACTCGGGAGTGAACTCGCTGGTTCCACTTCCTCCTGGAGTAACGAGTGAATTTCCGAATTTATTTGTCAGGGTCAGCAATCTCTGATTATAACCCTCCTTCAATTAAAGGAGGCTGGCTCGTTTCTTTTCTTAGATATCAGTCACCATTGGAGCTTACCAGGCAGGAAAATGTTTGCATCTTAGCTTCCAAGATCGATTTGCTTAGCAGTTAAAGCTTGCTTTCTACATATGAGAATTAGTTCACTGAAATGCATCTTAGAAGAGATTGGTCTTTGCTATTCGGCTATTTTTGTAAAGCTCCATTGTCGATCGCTTTTTGAATTCTAAGAGCATCAGAGACGAAGCGAGTTCATAACAATGCTCACATGCGATGTTTAAACAATGCCATGAGCATCGCTTAAAAGAATTTCTAATAAGTGAAGAAGTATCCACAGAACTCAGTAGTAGTTCTTTCATACGTATTGTGAATCAGTATTACAAAATTACAAGTCGAAAGTTAACAATGAGTCTCTGATTTTGCACTTTTTTGATTATTCCATTCGCAGAACATTGCCCGAATCGCCGTCGAATCAATCATTTTAGTTATTTGAGTCATTTGAGCATTAGGATTGTTTCCGTAGCGATTTTCACTGGATTTGGCTGCATTAATTGATTTCATACAATTGTCGGTGTTTCGAAATGGATGTTGTTTTTTTTTTCTCGACGAGTTGACATTCGAAAAATTCCAGCAGTCAATTCAGGGGGACTTCAAAATTTTTTAGTTGTTTTTTTTCGCACTGAATTCTCCAAGTAATAAAAATTGAAAGCTCCCAAATTTTCCTCTAAAATATATGTTGCTTTATTCAGGAAATCGGAACAGATCAAAAGATCTAACGATTATGAATCTGCGTTCAGTGAATGAAGCAACTGCGACAACAACGCCGTTCGGCATTGCCATTGGAATCTTGCTAATAATTTGCTCAATACTGAGGTTGCAAGTAATGAATTGATGTCGATTAATTCCACAATTAATTTTCCAACTGGTTGTCAACTTTCAAGAGTGCATTCGCATCTTTCTTCCGTCGTATTTCGATAACAACTCGTGAGAAAAATCCTTGGAATATGCGATATATTAATCTAGAAAAAGCATTCCTTATTTAAGTGATTCGTTCGAAATATTCAGCAGTGTTTTATCGATGTGAGAATTCATACCAATGAGCCGAGTGAATTTTGAGATCTTTGCTTTATAGTTCGCTTGCAGCAAAAGATTGTGCCAAAAAGCCAAAAAAAATGCCACTAGCGAAAAGCAAAGAATTTCCGTTCAGAATGGAAGAGCTTGAGAGGAATTTTGAAAACGCAGCCAATACTTTTTTGCATATGCAAATTTTTCATGAATATCTTTTCATTTATTTGATAGAAGTCAATTTATTGTATTGATTTTGAAATATTGGCTGTAGTAGAGCGAGGATTGCTTCGACAATAGTAAATGTTCATCTGCAGCTATGCCTAATATTGTCTTCTGAAAGAAAATGCACAATATTAATTTTATAAGTAAAATATCACCTGCGCTCTTTCATGTTATGCTTATGCTGAAATGAAGATTGGCTTCATGGTATTCTATGATAGTGATGGCTATGAGATGGGTATTTGCTCGGAAAAAGCGTAAATGGTGAAAAATTCAAAAAAAAAAAATCCAACTAGCATCACGAGGTTGCTCAACAATCCAACACTGATAACCCAGGGGAGGGCTCCATTGACATGTTTACGGCTTGCGCATAAGAAGGAGTTGATTTCTACAAAGCATGCTTATGACGATTGCAGTGACATACATGTGACGAATGAGGGCGTTTTATTACTGGATGGCAGTTTGATAGCAATGTTTTCTGAAGCCAGAAGTAACTCAGTGGTCTGAAAGCATGCGAGTAAAAGTTAGATTTCTCATATTTTCGCTTCGCTGAATGAGTTACCTGTTCTTAACACGTCCCCGATCTTATTCTCTCCAATTCAAAGTTGCAATACTCTAAACTGTCGTGCGTGATTCAAAGACCATAAAGAGTAATGTACTTAATAGCCCATTCGCCGCTTCATTGGTGAGCTCTGACAATGGCTACATCATTACTTATTCATTACGATCATTCATGTTGTATAGAATTAAAGGCACTATGCGAGAGATTCCTATAAGTCTGTTGCATAGTACTTAATTTAATTAGTTTGATTAACTTAAACATCGAACATCTGATCAGGTGGACCGGGAGCAAATAGTGCTTTTTTCGGTCAATACTCGGATATGAAATACAAAATGCCACCACTAATTTACTTTACCGTCTAAATGAATAAACAAAAAAATAAAAATAAACAACTTGATTAAGAAACGGATAAATAAATAAACAAACAAGCAAATAAATTTATGTTTTTATTGGTATTAATGCCAATATTAGTATTAATATTAATATTAATACTAATATTTATATTTATATTTATATTTATATTTATATTTATATTTATATTTAGATTTAGATTTATATTTGTATTTATATTTATATTTATATTTGTATTTATATTTATATTTTATGTTTATATTTATGTTCATATCTCTGTTCATATCTCTGTTCATGTTTGTCTACTTTTTATTCATATAGTAGTAGAAAGGTCACTGAGTCTGACTTAGTATCTCTGTGTGCTCAAAGTTTGACCATATACAATTTCCAGTTCAACTTCCACAAACAAAAATCTATTCCAAACTTTCTCGAACGGGGGAAATGGCGTTTTCCTGTTTCCTGCTTGCAATCACGATGCTGTGATTTCATTTAATTTGTTTACTCAATTATTTATACACTGCTTAGCATAATAAATGGCAGTTTGATTTGGTCAATTTGAGCGCAAAATCCACATATATGAAAAAGAATATATCATAGACTCATCATTCATGTCCGCAACGCTGATTGTTTTTACAACAAGCTCATCAAATCCTTTCTCACTAAATCAATTTTAGAGTCATATTCATTTCCAATGGTTTATAATACAGCATTAATATATATTCATTTTAATGAGCCTTGTCTAATTTATTGTAAATACTGCAAGTCGTCCGCTGTTGAAATTCATCACATTCTCATCATCATTGCGGTTCAATTGTATTTCCGAACATAACTGTTTCGCCACTCTAGCTAGGTAGCTTCATGTTTGGACTGTGCTGCCATGATGTTGAAGCTACCAGCCGCTCCTCCACCTCATGTAATCTTTGCCAGTGGTCTTATCCTATTACTATCCACAACTCTCCTTTTCGCAGTATTCGGTCGACAATGTAGTGCAGATCTCGAACGCGGCTGAAATGTGTATTCATTTCTGAATCGAGTAACTAGGAGGTTAAGCTGCCAATTAACTACTTCCTAATCAATTCCACTTCTCTACTATACTACACGCTCACATTTAGGTAATCGTCTCCCTTTCACATGACTGATACCATCTATGCGGTGTGTTCCTTTTTTACACCTATAAATTTTGATTCATTAGCAATGCGGTCGTTCCTCATTCTCCTCCTTCTCTGCAATCTGCTTTCTTTCTCATGTTTTATCCGCCATCAGAAATCAAATTTTGCGCCGCTATCGGTTTTCGTTTAACCATGGTCACTTTTTATCAATAGCATATCCACAGGTCTATACCACTGACGAAATAATGCCCAAAAATACCGGCACCTTTTGCTTGCTTTTCATGGTCTAGCTAACTCTTCCTCGAATTATGGTTCGCCAATTTGACTTACACAAGTTGTGATGTCGAATTGCAGAAAAAACCTCCTTCTATTCAAGAAAGAGGACGAATACTGGCAGTTCAATGTGTCTAGCCAACAAACGTCGCTAAAATGGACGAATGCAAAAAGCAGCAATTGCTTTCTTGGTAACGTTGCCTAAGCAGCAGTACTCACGTTCAATGTCACAATATGGCATTTCAGAGCGACTGCTCATCCCCAGTACTACGATTTTAAGCTATATCGGCTTTCAGTTGTGATGCGATGAGAGCAACTTTAATTCATTGCTGTAATACTGAAAAAAAGAGTCAAATAAGGTTGTAGGTGACGTATTTTTCGTATGGAAATTTGAAACTAAACACTTAGTATCGTCACGACAGCTGCTCTTGCGCCTAGTTTGTACACAAGATCTGTTCAGTATAGAGCGGTTTTGATTTAGAATGGACCGAGACGAGAAGGTAGGGAGGTAGAGAGGAAGGCCCAGATATTCAGATGAAACAGATGGGAGACAATTAGATGCACCAGAAGCTCCCCTCATGGAAGCGAGTGCAAAGCAAATGATCATAGATGGCTTCCTTCTTAATTGTTGAAAGAAGGAGCCCCAAGGAAGAGCCGAGACGTTCGCTTCTCCGGATTACTGGCTAAATGCGCGTGAATATTTAAAAAAAAAGTATGTATGACGGGCTTTCAGTAGTGGACGCGCTTCTATGCGCTGTAGCTCATTTCATTCGCTAATGGTGAGAAACTGCAAAAATCGATGATCAAGGGCTTTAGCCATGAAAAGTTCATTCGAGCTTGCCTCTACTCTTTTATAACACAGTGATTTTTTGGTTCTTCCTGTGCATTCAACACTGCTAACCGATGAATCTCGAAATCAACGCAAGTTAGCCACGCTGTTTCGGCCGGAACAAAGACCGCATAACGAAGAAACACGGCAACCCCCCACTCTAGCTTTTGCTGGAGCACATTCATCCGTTTGAGCGCAGAGCAATGTATTGCAACTTTGTGTAACGTTATTCTGAAAATCCCACGATCTGGCAAATATCTAAAGGAAATAATGCTGCCTTCAATGTTCCCAGTAATTGATGGACGACAACTTCATCCGATCAGCTTGTTTATGTCTCTCTACTTACTACCGAATCACCACACATATCCTTGAAAACATATGCCTGACGTTGCGTTTGTTATGGACCTTTCTTGCTTTCCGTTCAGCAACTAAATGTCTTACACTTCTCTTTCTCAAATCTCATATGCTCAATTAAATACATGACAGAAAAGATATCAACGAGCAAACACAACAATCACTAATCTCAGACTATCCTATACGTCTGCAAATGGCAAAACAGATCATTTTATGCAGCCTTTTATGTGAAAAATCTGCAAAGAAAGCCGGTAGGCAGCTTGAGAAAAATGTTGGAAAGGAGGAAGCGCATTTGCCCTGCCTAGACTTTAGTCTTTCACCCTTCTCTTTTTTCGTGTTCTTTAGCACTATTGGGACCTCATTTTCTTTTTCAACAAGAAAAGCCGTGTAAAATAACAGAAACTACATGTTCACCAATCACGCGCAAAATGCTCCACAAAGGAATGAATCGAACATCCAGTGTGCATTATCGTTTGCAAAGAACTCTCATACATAAGACATGAATAGATGAATTGTGGCGTTAAAAGCTCTTAGAGGCCTATACTTAATGGCAAAGGAATTGGCCAAGGTCGCCTCCCACTTCTTTGCCACGTTCCTAATTCCCATTACCTAACCTCTCCGATTCTGAAAATGGCTGCGTTGCGTCATACTATCAAGTTTATGTTAGTGATTGATATCTAGGAAGACTTTACTGCCTTATTTTTTATTTAGAATGACGAATTCCGAAAAAAATGAGCCAGTAAAAACCGTACTGGGAAATTCGCACGCCAACATCCCTTCACCGAAAGCGAATCATCTTACCGTAACGGTTTGTGGCCTTGTCTAGTTATAAAATCAGATTGAGTACAAGATTTGCGAAATATTTTCGATTTTATTTATCAAGTTTTCATTAGTTGTGTCGGTCTTGGCGTTTAATGACTCTCCACCGTTTGAGACGCGGAAGAATTACGCCATATTTTCACATTTTACTACGATCATATCGACTGGTAGCTGATGCACATTTACTATTCTTATTGCTCTCATGTGCAGATTGGCACCTCATAAAGAACATTTGAGATTCGCATTTTGGAGATGTGAATTATTGAATGCATAGTTGACGTTCTATTTGTTGCATGCGGAACGCTTCTAGATTGCATCATTTCAACAATACCATGCATGAACGATTTTCATCAATCTACTGCTTTCAATGTGTTACCGGTAACGGTATGGTGAAGTAAATTGAAAGCGCAGCGAAAGAATTAATTAGTGCATAACAGCGTCCCACGACACCACAAATATGGATTATTCGGGGTGCTGTATTCATTCATTACCGATGAATTGCCCTTTCTGCACTATTTTGGCTATTACTGATGCGGTAATTGCGTCGTATCGGCCACAATTACTGGTTAAATTGAGTATTCGATTGAAAATTGCCAACAAAGATAGACGAGTATTGAAGTTCACATTTGTCATTCAAGTGCAACTACAATATTATGGTGAACGAGTAGGATATACAAATATACTTGAACATTAAGATAATATGTGCTTTTGATAATAAACTGCATTAATGATGGAGAAGTACGTAGTAACAGCATTTGCGCAAAATTAACTTAGGCGAAAGTCCGAGTCAAAATGAATAACTGAGATTTGCCTGCGTTATTAAACTTATCAGCAATATCTTTGTTTTATCAAATGCAATCATTTGAGGGAAAGGAAACGAGTATTAAAAGAAGTCGGGGAATTCCGCTTCAAGTTCATCCTGCTCGAAATTGTGTCGGTGGATTGCTGCGAATATTTGGATGTTGCTAGACATGTCGTAATGAATCGTCACTTAAATGAGGGAAAATATTTCGCATTTTCTGTCGTCTTAACTTGTTGCATATTTTGTACTCAGCGAAAGCTAAGCTTTTGCAATGTCGGAATCGCAGAAGCAGTTCAAAAATACTGAGATGATAACATACTTGCGATAGTGAATTCGGTTGTGAATATGCCGTTCGGTTTTTAACGCTTTGTTTAACCTAAACAGAGAATCGAGTTGGTCTCTGGAAATATGAAAGATATTCACGCCATTCCTTCTACCCAGCACGCAAATAATGCACTTTGACATTCCAGATTTTGAAATATTGGGACGTGACAACTTTGAGTTCTATGTAAAACATCAGCAATTGTTCAAAAAGCGCACGTATGCGAGTAGGTTGCCATTTGCATCATCAGCAGTGGAAAACGAAGGAGTGAGAACAACTGAGAAGAGTAAGAATGCAAGTGTGACCGTGTTGATGCGTAGCTTCAAGCAATGCTGCATTACACGACACCGGAGAAAACGCTTAGAGACAATCATATTCTAGATTTCGAATGCGAATTTATTTTCGCAAGCAGACTTATAAGGGTGGCACACACGAACATACACACTATTAGAATGCTTCTGCACATTTATGACATTTATAGGCTGTCATGCGTTTCGAGCGCTCTTACCTTTTTTTTTTCTATCTTTTGCAGTTCACAGATGCAATCACGGCAAACAAAAACAATGCTGCAGTCATTTCCTACTCTCTGAGTTCCCCTTTTTTGTGAAATACGAGTCCTGAGGCGCCCAAGACAACATTATGTAATTTTCACTTCCTCCTAGGTACTAATACCCAACATCTTTCAAAATAATATGCATCCCAGATTATGAAGGCTGAATACGGCAGTATTAAATACGGTAGAACCTAAAGCAACGACATATCCATCGTAGAAATGCATTTCAAGTTGCATTCGCATCGGAAATTTCTCACGTTCTTAACCGAGTCTGATGGTCCACGTGTCGGTTCAGTAGCTTGATGCTGCATGTGGATTGTCGAAGTCGGTAAAGCACTAGAAAAACTTCCGCTGCAAGTGATAATTTGAATGCATTCCTCCTTTTTCGTATTTTGCCAGAAGTTCAAAATTTCCCTCACTTTCACCTCGACTTTTTCATATCCTAGAGGAGGGATATTACACTTTAAACGATAAAATTAAGTTAGAGATATTTTGCGCTGTCGCTTTTCTTCATTTGCGGCTCCCCTTATTATCATTCTATGAAGAAAATTTCCCTTCTTCTCGGTCGAAAGTGATCAGTGAACAAATCTGGAAGGTACGTTTTGGGCGGTCTAGTTATAAAATCAACCTAGAAATTAGAAAATCAAGTAGGAGAAAGAGATGTACACATTCGCATATGTAACTGGATGGGCCACGATTACATGCTCCGCCGGTAAAAGACGTTTGTTCTTCAGATGACCGCCTTCTTTCATCATCTGACTTCGAGTAATCAGATATTCAATAATCAGAACGTCGCCTCGAATATGATAACTTCATAAATTCCTTGAAACAATGAAGTCATCGCAATGTTGAGTTACGGTACAAGTTCTTTGGACATTTCGTGTTTGCGTAACTAAACTGACAATGAAGAGGCGCGGTCCTGTTCAGGACCAAGTGATTCCATGTTGCATTATCCAATGCCTTTCAGCCGCATGCTTTCCTTAATTCATTTCAGATGTTTTGTGCTGAACTTCACTTACATTAACAAATGTTTATGCTTGTGGCGTTTTCAAGGCGTGTCTTATAACATAGCGCTGTCAAAATTGCATGTTTAGGGCAACTTCAATGCAATATTGTAGTCGCTTGTTGAACTATTCAATCAAAGGCTTTGCGTCAGCGTTCCAACTTGCCCAAGATCTAAGGACATCTTTAAGAGATGTTTGCACTTTACTATTCAGCTTGCTGCGCGAAACTTGGCAGCAAAGTGGAATGAATTTTACTGAAGTTCGTTGGTGTAATTCGATCTCTAAAAGGTTCATTTATAATTTTATCGCGTAATTAAGTCGTCATGTATTTGTGGCCGGTTGGTTGATAACGACTTTCAATTCGATACTGGTAACCACTGTAGAGTAATGAACCATTTTCGGCTTAAGTTGATTTCCTCACTGCTAAACTGATTGTGATGAAGACTTTATCGAATAACAGCGAAGTTATCGTTTGCGGAGCAGAATTTCGCAACGAATCTTTCAGACAGTATTATTAGGATGTGAGAAGCATACAGAGGAAGTTTTTCCTGCGCTTTTCTTCACCTAGCTACCACAAACATACTCCCCCATTCAGCAAACAAGCCACAATTTTGAAGCATCCCTTCATTCGATGTGATGTCGACAGTTTCTATGAGAAATCGTTCATAGAAATGATTTCCATTAAATCATCTTTATATTCATGTCTATAAACAACGACTACTAATATGCTGTCATCGTTTTTATATGAAAATAAAAACACTGAAAAATGAATATTGTGGTTGGCGGTACGCAGGCGGGTTGGGGTACTAGTTAATCGAACGTTGTAAAAGATCCGGTAAATTCATAACTCCGCGCTTACATCATCGTCGATCCATGACACAAGGAATTAATGAATACTGCTTCACTCTCATAATTCCTGCTTTTCGGCTGCTTTATTTCTCGCAAAATAAACCCTTCGAATTTCTGGATTCATTTTGCAAATTCGATTGCGTCTGCAGTATCGCGAGCCACAGTATACGCTATTATGGGTCTTGTTTCAAATTAAAGCCAATAGGCATGCTAACAATTACGGCTTCTAGCGTTTTTTCCATCACCATTGCATTCAGTTCAGGTGCACAGATTCACGTTGTCTTTCTTCTGCGCTGATATAATTGGATCGCGCCCGCATCTCATGCTGTGCGCAATAATTGATTGTGTTTATGAAAGTCGAAGGTTGCTGCTAGCACTGCTTAATCTTTGCAATTTTAAACGCACCTGTATTTACTAAGAAAGTAATAAAATCGCAGATATTGCATGCCGAGATTCGCTAAACTATCTGGAGTGTGGCTGGCGTTCGTCTTGATGAACACACAGTTGCGCTTGCCTTAGCTTGGTTTTGGTCGACATGTTCAATTGGACACACCCACTCATTCAGCGCTGAGATTAGTGTCCCTAGAAACAGCAGCACCGCAACAGCATCGTTGGCTTGTCGCACGCTATGTGAGAAGACTACGACACTATTGTTGGATCATCCAACGTTAACTTGGATAGATTTCTCACTTGTTTCGGTATGCTTATATGCCACACTTCAAAAATAGCTACTGAGCGTCCATCAACTCTCACGAAGAGATTGGTCACGTAGGTGTGTTGCGAATGAATTATCGCAAATGTATCAACTTGCTATTATTACCTATTCAAACGCATGAGGACTTTGTTGCTCTGCATCCATCCATAATGTTGTCGCTTGATGTTTCATTTACTGCGGTTGATGCAATATCTCGTTGAGTAGCGAACACCACTTTATTGGTGGGATCGCAAACAACTCCTGAAAACTACCTGTTGCATCATGACTTCTAATGAGTCTAGCAAAAACCCGATGCACATAGTTGCTAGGGCCATCATTTAGGAAATCTTCGAGAGGAATGCTGTTTAGTATAAATGACTTTATCGAATGAATTAGGTAAATTGTCGCATAAATTTCATTTCATTTTTAAAAAGCTTGAAGCTTTCTTTTTCTTCTTTAAACAAATGCGGCTCAACTGATGCTTTATTAGCATCGAAATACATTTAATCATATGAGTCAAAAAAACTTTCACACTTTTCCGCACTCCAGTTATGATCCCTTCATCATATAAAATCTCATTTCTCAAGTAATCGAATTTCACAAAATTGAATTAACTTCCAAAAATCACTTATTTACTGAAAGTGAATTTTTTATATTAAATAAAATTTAACGAACAAAAGGTTGTTTTACGGTAAAAAGACACGTTTATTTCATTTGATCAAAAAAAAAGAATTATTTCATGCAATAAAAGAACTGCTTTAATGGTGTACAAATCGATCATTGGTTTCCGAAGGCAGTAATGTTCTCCAGGTAAAACAATCACTGCTACGTTTTCATGAATATCAAGAGACCTACCTCGATTATTTCCCACCATCACTCTAATCCAATGGTTCTTGTTTTACGTGCTGTCTTCAGTCAACCTCCATAAAAGTTCAAATAATTTATTTAATGCATCTTATTGCTGTCTCGAAATTTGCAGTCAACTTCACGTCTCTTTTATTAGTAACTCTACTAAAGTTCCAAAGATTAGTGGTGCTAAACGTCAATGATTCAGATGCAAGCAATTCGCAACAATAACACATTCCTTTATTTTCATAATTAACGATAAGTTTCAAGTGCAAAACCATCATCGTTTGCAGAGTGCTTTAATGTGGGCGCATCTCACCAGCACCCAGTTTTCCCTTCGCGAAATTAAAAATGCTATTATCAGAGTTGCACTTTATGCAGTTTTCGAATAAATCTGTTTAATATATAAAGGTAAAGTTCATCGAAGAGTGAATGTTAACGAATTTCATGCTATGAAGCGTAGTAATGAGATGGCTTAATTCATGTTTATCATCCGAAATTTAGGATATAAACGATTATAACCGATTAAACACTTCATTTCTAGTCTTTTTTTTTCATTCCTCATCTTCGTTGTTTTTGGTAATAAAAATTCCTTCTTTGGTAATACTAGCTATAAAACCAAAGAAAATATGACTTCACTTCCAGCGAAAGGTAGCGTTGCAGTGGTAGGCTCTCCCAGTAAATAGTGAACTATAAGAAAACAAAGAATGGCAAGTACCAATTTCAACTGTAGATGATAATATTCTTGTACGAGTAGCAGTTTCCTCGTTAAGCGGCGGTCTTAATCTACAGTGTACGAAACATAGAGGATCTGCCATTTTTCCCCACTTTTTTTCGTAGAGATGGAAGGCCTGCGAAATACGTATTCTCGAAATCATCTGTTCTAAAAATGACTAAGTTTATCAACTGAAACAATATTATGAAAAAATACGTCTGTCTTGAAGTTTAACTCCCTCCCCCTTCACGCCGCTTTTCCATCTCTCTCCCCACCCTTCCTCGTAATTCCTCTAGCCACAAGGATAACACACTCAGTGCACGGAGCGACAAAGTTAACGAAAATACTGCAAAAAGAAGGGAAAAACGGTGAAGCGAGAGGTATATATTTTGTAAGCCAGCATATCGCATGAGCGCGCCACGCACATAAATACACAACCTAGTCGCGTCGCTGTTTCGTTTGAAAAGTTTTGCAATTATGTTGACGGTTACTTGAACTGGGGTTCGTTTCATCACGCGACACCTTCGTATGTTTTTGTTTTTGTTGGTGTTTTTTTTTTCACTTTTCTGATGTTACCGTTCAAATCCTGTGGATTTCTAGGATGTTTTCTGACGAAGCTATTCTCACAAAGTTCTAATATCACTACTACAGACGGAATCTTTCAAATAGTTCATGACCATCACAGCTATACAAAATTGATTTCTCTATCACTGTTGGGTGACATGGTCGTGCGAACAAAGCGCTGATTTACGCTCGTCGCATGTAATGATAATTGCAACCCTAGCAGGTAGTAATTGTTGCACTCAATTTCCTTTTATTAATTCATATAATAGTATTCTTATCGTCTGATGGTATAATGAAAATCCATTGAAAATCTACAGGATTGCGCGATAGCATGCCGTTCATTTCGCTCTTGTTGAAAGCATGATATGGAATGAGAGAAAGCGAGCGCGTCGATGACGCTATCAAATTAAGAGCACTTGCGAAGAACCTGAAAGCACATCCGTGCAACAATTTTTTTATGAGTGAATGATGTGATGCGCAGTTCATTACCATAAGAATCACTCTTAACGCTCATAAGATGCAAAAACTGCTGCTCAGAATGGATGATTACCTTAGAATATGTACATACGTGCAGGTAACCCACTGTTCTTGTGATCTATGTCATGGCCAAACTCAACAAGAACGTAGAATGACATGCCAGGATAAACACATTATACCTACTCAAATAACTATGATGGTCTATTGCGTCAGGTCATATAGATTACGTGCCGGAACTATCGGCAAGTCAAGTAGACTCATTCGTAGTACGATCGCTTTTATGCGCAGATTTGATTGTCACATGTTGCCACAATAATTTCCAGACATTTTCGAAGTATGTTGTGAGAATAGCATAGGCATGAAGTTAATGTTCAGGTGCCTTTCCATTTACTGCAGTTTGTGCATCTTGAGAAGTTTTCACACTAGTCTCTGTTGGAGAGAAAAAATTGAGTGTTTTCATCTTCATCGTCCTTTCTTGCAGTTCCTTTCAAAGATTTTGTGCGGATTCTTTTTTCGTTTGTCTGGCTAATATTTCTGGTTGCATAAAATAAAGTTAATCTCCTTTCATGACAAAGAACCACAGAGATGCCATAATTTTATGGAGGAAGGTAGACGCAACGGTTGCAAAATAGGTAAGAATGCAATTCGTTGCAGCTTCTCCACTAATCTCGACGCTTCGTTCATTTCGCAGCATACAGCGAAAAAACGCGAAATTAAGTTTTTAGCCATCAGGGTCGCACAGGAGCTAAGTGACGTCTCGATTGATGCATTTCTAACGGCTAAAATGCTACAGAATACCGGATTACGCGTATGCACCGTTGTTACGGTGCTATGTAGCATATATATTGCAACTTCTTGGAAATGCTATCACCTCAGAGACAGTTAAAAACAGGGAAGTTTCGCTCTACAAAAGTCGCAGTGGCCGAACAGCAGGCACTTTGTTTAAGATGCTGTCAGATGGATGAGAAAATAGTAATGATTGGAACCGACAGTTTTTTCTTTGCCTGGGGAAAAGGCAGTATAACAGAAGAAAAAAATTTCTTTTAGAGCAAAACAAGATAGCGTTACTGCCGAATAGTGGAAACAAGGGAATTTGAACAAGCGGAACCCCTGATCCCATTTCTAACCCCTTCCTAGATGAAGTGCAGGAGCATTTTTCAGTGCTCCAAGTGCACAACTGTCACCTCGGCCAGTATTAAGAGATATAGTTGAACGTTTAGAAAGTTGAGAGAGTTTTTAAGGAAAAGAAGAAGTAGTTTTAAAAGATGTGTGAGGTCAGCAAAGGAGTTCAGAAGTTTGGGTGGTTGGATTTATTCTTAATACGTCGCCGAGAAGTTTAAAGGTTCAGACTCTAACAACGTTTATATGTTCAATGGGCAGACTCTCTGCCAGCGAATCTTTTAAAACCTGAAAGTTTTGCTTTTTACCTCTTGTGGTTAAAAGCTTCGATGTTACATAATGGTCATTCTCAAAGTGGATGAACCAATCGGATATCCCTTATGATCAGTGGGTAAGTGTGAGAAGAAATTAACCATAATAGAAAATACAGGGAGGTACAAATGGCGAGGAAATAAAGAGCGGCTTTTAATGGGCAGTTTTTCTTCAAAAATAATCAAGCAGAGACGGAATGTCAAATATGATGAGTGCGCCTGGGACTGATACGATTCAACGGTTCGTTAGTGATATGGTCAATAGAACAATCATTTGAAAATAATAACCTGACGCCAAGGGGAATGCTTTCTTGATACTGCCAGCGAACGTTAAATGCCCAGTAGTCTCAAGCACGAAGCTACTGCGAACCTAGCAGGAAAATGACCTGCATTTCGATAGGACGAGGCGCACATCAAATGCCTGCTGAAAAGGTATTTGTCAAAAATTGTATGAAGCTATGACTTACTTAACCATCAGGCAGAGAGTGATGCAAAGCTACAATGCAACCGCTCAGCAATGACATAAAATGTGCTCCCACCTCCGGTGGGCATAGATAAGTTATTTCTCTGTGCCAACTTTTATCCCACCTTCATTATCGGGCCTAACACTATCACATTTTGAAAACAACGGCCAAACATACAAGTTCCACGCTAATTGGTGCATGTTGTTGGTGCACTTGGAAAAGTGTTGCCAACTGTGATACTAGACTGGAAAGAGGGACTTTGTGCTCCTGACGAGCATTTCGGCAGGTGTCGGGATTTACGGATACCTGTGCTTGACCTCATCTTTCATTTTCTACGAAGGCTCGACTATTTTCTCAAATATCTCCATCTGCTATGGGAAATTCGACATTTGCAACGAAAACAACCAAAATGCTTCGATTATTTTGATTTCTTGCAAGAAATAATTGGGCGATTTTAATTTCGAAGTTTTTGCCAAATCCTCGGTCGCTTCTAACCAATTTATTTCGCCCACGATGTTAATAAACGGGTAAAAATGATCTATTTTTGACTAAAAATCGTCGATTGATTTGAAGATGTTGTTTGATCGGCTTCCTATCTCAATTAAAAACAGTGGAATTTTAAAAGGAAGCTTTCCCAACGCTGCTTTTAACTGCATTCATTATATTAGTGCACAGAAGTTTATGACATCATTTTCGTGCTAGAGGCTCTTCCATAAGCACAGCAGAAAAAAAAACGTACTGAAACTTTCAAGATAAGCAGCTTTATGAAATCCGATGGATTTGACGGCGGTTGATCGATAACGTCACTGGACTTGAGAGATGTTTGCTGAAATCAAGCGCTGAGCTATGCATTTTTATTTTATCTTAATCTGAAAGCATTTCTCTCAGTCATCAATCAGTCACAATTTATGAGCCATTGATGAGCAGTAGTATCTCGTCGTCGGGGTTAACTAAACGTAAGCAAATATGACTGCAGCATAAATATTTAGAGGAATCATCATTAAGCAAACACTGAAACTTCTTAGACATCGTCAAAGCCGTGTTTTCTTCGAAACAAAAATGACGCTCAAACAACAAAGGAAGCCAACTCTCGATTGGTTTATTCTTTCTTAATTGTTCAATTTATTAAAGCCATTATCGACTTTAATGACTAGTTTGTTGATAGGATCATGAAGAGTGTAGTTAGATTCCACTTAATTTTCACGTTTATGGTTGAGATATTCACGCTTTCTTATGCGGCTGAGGTTTCCTTTTCTGTTTACTTTGAAGCCAATGAAAACTGAGTAAGCACTGATCGTGAGCAAAAAGAGAAATGAATAAATGATGGAATTGCGAGGAAAAGAGTTTTTAACGGTTGCTTTCCAAAGGAAAACTGATGCATGAAAAGATGTTTGCATTATTGCTGCAACAAAACAGAACCGCTTTGGCAGATGAGAATTTCAACAACTATTTCATCTCAAATCCATTATTCTATGGGAAGCATTTCTTATATTATACTCTACTTATACAAGTCTAAGTTCTTTGAAAATTTTCGTTATTCTCCTTGCAGATATTCGTTCAATTCGTCATGAATCCTAGCTCGTTATAAGGATCATATGCTTTTCAACTTCAATTAAGCTAGAGAAAGTTTTCAGCACAAGAATATTTGAAATGAAAACTTAACAACATCATATGATAGATACAAATATGTTCATCCATTCGCTCTAAGAAATTGGCAAAGGTTGCTACGGAGTGCATTGGCGAGAGGAATTCCCCTTGCCAATGCACTCAGAAACCACCTTTCCCAATTTTTTAAAGCGCCTATGGGAAAGCCGATTGCTTCACTGGTTGTCATGGCTTAATTATGGTTCGCGTAGCGTCTAATCCAATGACTGAGTAAGAATGTCGGAAAATTTTGTTTCTTTTCTTTATCTAGTCTCCTTTTGCAATCTGATGCATCAACAAACTCAAACTCGTTTGATGTCGTGGATTTGTGCATCGAGTGGAGAATAGACTTGAAAGTCGGCTATCCGGTTCTGGAAGGGAGGAGAAGGTAGAGAGGGTGGTAAAAAAAGTTGGTGAATGGAAACTGAAAATGGATCCTTCATGTGGACCATTGATTTGTCTCTTGAGTTTGATAGGGCGATATCTTTAAAGCGTTGCCTTAAGTTGAATTAAAGCGCCTTATGAACAAAATGCGCAGGGAGTCTATTGTGTTCTTTCGTTTCTTTCTTTCGCTCTTTCTTTCTTTCTTTTTTTTTTTGCACCTGCCCGCGTGAAATTCGTTATCATTATCGTAAACATCGTCAAATCACACCAGGAAATGATCTTTTTTTGTGCGTTTTGCAGGAATTCAATATCATAGTTCATCTGCATTCAATAGAAAAAAAAAAATTAATATTAGACCGGCGATGGTTTGAAAAAAATATCGCCTATTGCAGAATAATATCACTATATTATTTTATTGAGAGCCTACGATGGACGATATCCGTTGATGTCAAAATGATTATAAAAGTGCTGTTTGCAGGGAGAATGAATGATGTGATTTTGTTATTGTCCCTTGGTTTTCCAGTGAATGTGTCGTCGAAATAGGATGTATGAATGTCAAAATTTGCAGCTTAATTTCGCCATTACGCAGAATTAATAGAAGTAAACGCTGACTTGATGTGTTGCATTGTATTGCTTTGGTTGTCACTTAGCTAGTTTGAGGTTATAATATTGCCGTGCGATTACTGTAACATTTTACATGGGAGCTCTTTTCCAGAGCGTTAACCACTTATTGAAGACTCTTATCAAACCGATATAGATGCCTCCTTCGAACAATAAAGGAGGAGTGAAATGGAGGGAGCATGGTACTTGGATAGCAATCTGCTGGCTTTCCCTCTTTTATGCTGTTGTGCCCACCCATAGAGTAGCTCTAATTAGCAGGGGCGCCTGCGAAGCACTCCAAAAATGCCCCAGGGTAGCGGTGATTTCTGAGATGGAATGCAGAGAAAGTAATGAAAGCCGAAGCAGCCAAATCGTGAGATGAGTGATAAATGCATCATCCGGTCTGGACAGGAAACCACTTGTGGGATCCACGGACATGCCGGCCCTGCCTATTGCAGAGCTACCCTTTGCCCATTTTAATAAGCCTTTAACCAGCCTTTCTACCGCCGCGCAATGTTGCACTGTCCAAGGAGAGGCTGAGATTAGCTAAGGCCACCTAGGTTCTGCTCAGAGGCGAGATTGGGAGGAGAAGGAAGGGGGAGGAGGAGAGGATAGGAGAGGGGTAAAAAACGCCACGCATAGACAAAGTTGTTCTCACCGCTGTGGGAAGCCCCAACAGGTACCAAACATCGCGGGTTGCTAGTAAACACTCAGCTCAAGAGCCCTTTGCTCGACCGTACCTAAAATTTCAGCTATGCAAAGCATTTGAGAACCGTAGTCGTTATTCGCATCCCACAAATTGACTGATTCTCTGCTAATGAAAAAGTTCTCATGAGTGCTTATGCGTGCTTCACTGAGCGGTATGCTTTTCATGGCCCTTGTGCAAATTTATACTGTGAGGACAGGCTGTGTTCTCATTTGGACTAGGTCTATCAGCATTTTGATTAATTCTGGATCTGCTTCTCAAGGATATTCTGTCCATATACGAATACTGTCAAGAATTAAAAAGCGGGTCTCTTAAGATTCATTATAAGCCAATCGTAATTGCATGTTCCTGCAACGCGTACGAAATGCTCCATTAAAAAAAATGCAACAAATCGGAGGTAGTTTGACCTCACGACCCGATCTTCAATGACTCCACTAGAATAAGCGTTAAAGAAAAGTACCTGATTATTGACGGCCATATACAGAAATTCTTCCTTAGTTCACCGCGTTTGTGTCGTTTACCTCTCACTCGTGAAAAGCGACGCTATTTCATATGCACATTTGCACAAAAACACCACATCGAACACCGCTACTCGCACAATGTGCTTCCATCTGAAATCGGATCGCTTCCTGCTTATTTGTTCGTCTAAGATATGTAGTCAACGGTTTGCTTCTTGATGTTACTGAGCATTTGATGCGCAACCACTAGATGATGCATGTGATTACCATCGAGGAGTCTAGCGGAGCTGTACAACTTGGCTGTACTGCTTTATTTGAATGTATGAGGAAATATGTGCCATATGCTTATTACATGATGAGTGCTTTAACTAGAGCTGCATGATAAGGAAGAGTGCTTTGATTGTAATTGCCTTTAATCAATCGTATAATAAACGTGTGACTGATATTGTGCTGCTTAGAGGAGGTAAAGAACATTACAATGATGTTTGAGTCGTGAGAATTCACTAGTTCGAAGTTGAAATTCATCAACAAATAAAATCCGCTGCTTTGAGTCGCCATTTATGCAAAAGGACGTGCTAGCCGAAAATCCTCAACACATTGACGCAAAGATAGGCGTCTACCTTGAAGCGATTCCTAATCCAAATTAAAAAAGTTGAAACCGTTGAAACCGAATGATTTCACCCGCTAAGCTTCAAATAGCTAAATACGGCTTCATTTCTATCAGAAACTTCTCCCAAACTAGAACCAATGATATGCATGTGGCGAATGCGAAAAATTTTCAAAGAAATGAACTGAGAATAACTTCAAATCATTCCAAATTTTACCGATTCATTATAGAATGCATCAAGGAGGTTTTTTGCCGAAATAAATAATCATCACCACATGGGAAGTTCCGATCTTTGTAATATTGCGTCAAGAAACAACAACGTAATACTAAATGTGTCAGATATATTGAATAAGCGAAGGGATAAATCTTATGAATAAGCGAAAAGCAAGAATTTTTCGCATTTCTCATACACTCTATAAAATAGCTGTCTTGGCTTTCTATCGATTGTAAATACCTTTATGCTATTAATAAAATTTTGCCGGCTATAATATTCTTCCAGGGGAAGCCGAAATTTATAGAAACAAAACAGGCCCCGATTCAGAAATGGGATGCAGTTGAAATTGACACAGTCACTGCGAAAAAGGGAAGTTAGCATGCTTTATGAAAGCCACTAAGGCAAGACGAATAACTTATAGTCCGCAGCAGTAATTATAGCCCATTATGTTCGCATACAACTGTAATCACCTTCTAACTTAGTATGAGTGATTGTCCAGAAATTGCAGCATGTTTTCCATGCTGTGGTTTTGCGGTGCTACATTCATAATGACTGCTCACTCGAGTTGATATTATGCCGATACAATTATCTGCAACTTAAATAGACGAAATGTGCTAAATTCCTCTGAGTCGGTTAAACTCATCGAAGTCATTCAAAGGTGCAGCATTTCTTTTTAGACGTGTAAATTTCCGTCGTGTTATGTGCTTTTTCCCGTTAATTCTTACGTGTGGCTGAAAACCCTCTGCCTGAACCGCTTATTTCGAGGCTTCAACTTATCACGAGAGCCAAACAACATTTTTCTCAAGCATACTAGAGATGAAAATAAGCGACAGTGAAGTGCGCTAGCTACATGTCATCTTTGAAGTTTCGTTCGACAATTAAACTCTCTCAGTGGTCAGCCTATCTGTCCTCCTTCATTACAGAGCGTTTTTTCTTTTCTTTCGATTCACGCTTTGAACGCAATGTCGCAGTTCCGCCCGTCACTCATTCAAAAGAAACTAGCAAATTACTTCAGCGATGCTGTTGATCATATTAAATAATGTGATCCTATTTCGTACATACGCTATTTTTCTTTGTTGTATTTTTTTAGCGGCAGATGCTCCAACGTCTCAAGAATACTGCCATAGTTAAAGCCATCAGGCGTTTTTGGACATGTACGCACATAACATTATGCCGTGCTACCGTCTCTCATTTGCGCTTCCGTGATCTGTAAATAGGAAAATGATGATGTAAACGAGCTTAGGTGGGATGAAAAAGTTGTTCCTCTGAAGGTAATTGGCCGAGGAGGCTCCAGCGCCAGTCTTAACTTTTGTGTTCGAAAGATGCCATGTACATGTGACATGACTCTCCTGAATTAATTGTTACATTTGTTGAGTTAGTTATTAATATAACCGAATCGTGTTGGTTGATTTTCCAGTTCATTCTTCGGAGAGTACAATTTGCATACTAATCGGGTGCTAATTCCAAGCAAGTGCAAAATTTCTCAGCTTAATGTGAGCACCACACTAGAATACAGTTGATTTGCCGTAGATGCGATATTTTTATTTTTATTTTTTGTGATGTTTTCATCGCGAAATCTCTACTGCTCTGTGATGTTTTCATCCATTTCTTACTGGACTAGGAGTTCGAATTTTTTTCCGCTCAGAAGCGGATATATGACATCTGCTGACTTTATTGCTTATACGGACATGTTGCATTGTTCATTTGAAGAAAGATTAGCATTTGAGCACGTTAAACATGAAACAACGTTGCACACCTGCACAAGGAAGCATAGGTGAAGCGGAAATTTGCAGTGACGCTATGCTAAGCAAACGCATGAACACTTGAAAAGACGAATATAAGTGAAAGGAATACACATGGAGAATATCGTCACATTTTTCGAGTAGTGGATATTGCGGGAGCAATTAGCGAAAGGACTTACGACGAAAACACATTATACTAATTTGTTTTCAGAGGTGAGAGAAATTAGAATGGAAGCCGCTGAAAAAATCGATGTAAAGTAGAGTGCTTGACTATATTTGTGGACATCCTTTGGGGATATTTTACTCTACTATAGAATTAAACTTAACTTCGCTAAAGGCAGCCCCTTACTAACATTCACTGGAGGGTGACATTTTCGCAGCCACACAACCTCATAACGCCCACTTTATACTGACACCATATTTAGGACTCTATTGGCACTCAATACCTATGACCGAAAACAAAACGATAACAGCAATATCTAGCGTTTTTCATTTTCATGCATCGCTCTTGCATCGCTTGATGAACAAATGAGTGTTGGTCCACTTGCATCTCCACATTATATTTGTCGATTTTTGTTTGTTGCCTGCACTCTAGTGAAGCGACGTGTTATGATTTCGATAGACAGTGACGGTTGGTTATACGCACCTAGACGGAGGATATGAACTGTAGGAATGATCATTTTCTTCCGTAAAATAAGAAAAGCAATTTTCAACTCGTTTTTGAAAAGGCATCGAGCGTGAACTTTGCTATCCTTACCTCTTTCGTTCGAGCTTTTTGTGGGCTGTATGCACTTTCAATCCCCTTTCTTTTTAATGCCACAATCTGTTGCCACTTAGACGATGCTACTCTAGTTGACATCACAGTTGTGTAATGCTTGAGAATGATATTCTTGCTCATTATTATAGGCTACATAACTCGTTATATGAGCTCATTCTTCAGCAAAGCAAAAAGTGCACTTCGTACTGCTTTAATAGCACGTCGTGATTTTTTTCAACCTATTTGTAAATTTCTGCTATACTGTTTCCGTTACACCTGAAAATCAAGCACCACTTATTTGGCTGTTGTATTGCAGATATCAATTATGCCACATTCGAGCATCATGTTCTTGATCATGGTTCTTTGCCAAGCCAATTCGTTTCGCGACGATTATGCTTGTATATAGAACGAAACTCGTTGATACTGTTTTCGTGGCGCATTTTTCACTTTTGCCAGCCAAAAACTTCTTCATCGATACAACAATTTATGCGCGTGAAAGAAGGTACACATCGGAACACTTCACAAATTTCGTATTTCGAAAAGCGTTGCGTCTCCGTGGCTACAGTGATGGCCACTAGACCCGAGCATCAGCCAACGTAGAATAAATGGCCACGTATAGAATGCATAGAAGGCAGAATGTACAGCATAGTAAACGTAGAGTGCAGGATCTTACACCTATGTTTAAACGAGTTGCATCCTTGCTGCAGCAGTCAGAACAGCTCCACAGGAAATGTGCTTAGTTGATTCTATAAAGGTTTCGAGATAGCTGCACAAATTAATTTTTATGAGATTGCAAAATCGCCAGTGAGGTTCCTTCTTCTCATTCACGTTCCAACCAGAAAGAAGTCCTGTTGCATTCTCGAAGACTATATATATATATATATAAATATAAATTTTGCATCTGGAGTTAAAAATACTGTGCTGCGCGTCAAATGCGTCAATCGTATGAATGATAAAGTGTTAACCGGTTAAATTTTAATATGTTAACGAAAAAGGGTTGAATGGGAATACAAGGCTAAACAGGTCAGTTTTGGTTCAAGCGTGTGCCATAAAAACTGCCTTATTGGCGATTTCTGATTTCCTAGAAAAAAATTTCCTGATCTACTCCGAAAGCTTGACTGAATTTCAGCTCAGTATTTTCGCTCTAGATCTTAACTGCTACAGTAAGGATAAAAATCGCTTCAGTAAACATAACTTTTGATATTGTACGTTGAAGCGTAATATTGTATGCGTCCTATACGTCGTCTACACGCTGTTTGATGCTTGTGTAATAACATTGGATTTTCTTACTGAAAATTAGCAAATCTGCTCTGTTTTGCATCTTTTTTTCAGCACAAATTCCGTCCTCGACAAAGCAGCAAAAATTTTCGGTGCGTAGGTAAAGAAGTAAATTCATCAGTTTTGGCACATATGCTTTCAATTAAAATGATTTCTTGCCCATGGAAATACCGCCTTCCCTACCACACATTTACTACTAAAAGTACACTCGAATAGTGACCTCATATTTATGATTATTCAGCTATGTTTTCCAGCCAGTTCCAAATTAGATTTGAACACAGCAGACGTTTCTTTTTCTCGGAATATTTGCGGGAATTTTTCCTCCGATAGATGAGTGGTGAGAGCTTTTTACGACTTTTTGCCTACTTTACGGAGTTTTAACTAAGCACTTTTGACCAGCCATTTTCGTCTTCTTCCAGCAATTCTTTAAAATCAGTCGGGCATCTTTTGCGTCTTAAGATTTGGCTGGCGCATGCTGTTTTGAAGATGGGGCTCTTTAAGGATGCTTAAACAACAGTCAAGTGTGCGATTAAGTGGTTGTTGGTGCGTATAAAAACGAAAAAGTGGTACATGGAATAAAGAAGGTTTTGCTCGACTTGCTTGGTATGGCTTAGTTGAAGAAAAAACGCTCAGGCTTAGATGCACTTACGAATGTGAAACGACTGACGATGAGTTTGGCGCACTGCCAACCTGTTATGATGTGTCCCGAAATTAAATTTACATCTTAACACTTGAGAATGAGTGTGGGAATTTGCGAAAATCGAAATTCGCAAAGCGTTACTACGAACTGTTGCGATCAAATGACCGCTTCTCAGAGTGCAGCCATTTCCTCCGACGAAATGCGGTTGGCTAAGCTCAGTGAGTTTCAGTGTTGTCTGCCTTATAGCTCGGACAGTGCAATGCGTAATTTCAAACGTGTATCACCAATGCGTTGCAATTAAACACACCTTCGATGTCGAAGTCTCTCATTACTTCATGTTGAAATTGTATGCGCCATATAAATGTAAATTATTCACATAGATCGACAAGCAATTTAGTGCCAACTCGTTTGACGGTTGCGTACCTCTTTAGTGTTTAGCAACTACTTTCTTCAAGTGTATAGGAGAAGATGCTGTTACACGTATAGCACTCTAATGTGGTTCTAAAATGCTGAATGCAGCACCCTAATTTGTTACGGCAATCTAGCAGAATTGGCTCAGTCTGTTACCAACCAAGCAAATCAGTTCTGCAACCTAAATTCCGTTAAAAGTGAGACTTTTCCAAAAATGTCGGTGGGCGACTGATCAAATTGATGGAAGCATTCGCTTGAAATTGAAATTTAATTGCAACCGAAAGCAAGCGAACATATGATAAAGAGAATTCATATCAGTTTTGCACTATTTTTTAAGTCGATAAATGCCACAAAGGGCTGTTCCCGGAGCCAAAAAGTATTTGGAATCGGAAGACTTCCGATATATTTGACACATCGTAGTCATTGAGTGGGAGCTAAAGTAACGATGAGGTTCTTTTTTCTCTAGAAAAACAATGAATAACCGCAAAGATGAAGAGGTTAAGATGACATTTCAAACCGTAGCGCTCATGAACATAAGGAAACTTCACTTGTTCAATGATCAAGCAACCATTATCGTAAACTCGCTATGAACAAAACGAACATTCGATCTCTGCGAAGTGCTTAATGCGATGCACAATTTTGCAATGTCATTTGGAAGCGAAAGAATTTTAGGAAATTCAACGCCGTTTGGTACTCTGCTGGTTGAAATGACTAAATAAAACAATAAGTTTGTGCGTTGAAATCTGCTCTTCATTAATGCTGAGAATTGTCCATAGTTTGCGCTTCCAAATTTCATGGAAGCTAACAAATTAGTTAATGAGAAAAAAAAAGATATAATGCTTTTATTGTGCTTATCAAATGAATTAGAGAATGCCATATAAATTCTAATACATTTTCACTCTTCTGAAAGAAATTCATGAACTTGGGCCAACTTTCTACCGTCATCTCTGAAGAAACAGGTGGCAATATATTCCGGAGCCAGAACGATCGCATCGCCATTAGAGGTGAAAACGAATTTTAGGAAGAATTGAATTCAGTAGTTGCGATAAAGGAGCCAAATCTCCCGAACTGGCCATCAATTGTATGGAAAGGACATCACTTTGTCGAACTGAAATTTTGCTTCTCGAAAAACAATAAATAAGGGGCGAAAAACTATAAGCAAATTCACCAGCCAGCCAATGCCAGCGCAACCTACAAAACCAAACCATGCAAATAAATACGGATACAGTAATTCTGCGAAAGCCAAATGAAGAAGGGAAAATATGAAACGAAACAGACCTCTTTCGCTACGCTTAATATCTGTTCATTTCGTCTCATACTTGAATAAATCACTATACTAAAAGCGTGCTAGCCCAGAGCTTTGCGCAAACGTCAAATGATTTCACTATCGAGCATAGAACCGATTTATATATACGAATACCCAAATTCTCAATATTTCCCTTTGCATAATCATTGAGTTGATATTATAATTTAGTGAAGGATCATCGGTGCTTTCTTAAGGTAGAAATGTGCCCTGCTTCAGCAGCAGAACAGAGTGTTGGCATTGTCTGTGTACAACAGACTGAGCATCTCAATGTTTTGCGAAAATGCCTTAGTGTGCCCAGCTACATATATGAGAAGTTCCAAATAGGAGTGAATGATCGGCGCCAACCGGTGTGATGCCAAATGCTGCCAGCGAATGGTGAATATTCAGTAATTCGCGCCTAAATAAAGCAATACCCTGTGGAATCCCAACATCGCAGCTACACTCATTGAGCAAACTGTGACTGTATTCATCCTCAGTCGTTATTTAAGTCGTCAACAGTTCTACGTTATTAGTGAATGCTGACTCGTTCAACTGCAACGACAAATTTTTTTTCTAAACGTTGTTAAAACTGACGAAAGGAGGTGTTCCACCACCTCTCCAACTCTTTTTCTCACCAAAGAGCTGCTATAAGCAGAGCTAACAGAATGAATGGTGGAACAACCAACTCGACCGCTAGCAAAGTGGGAGTAACCATGGATTGCCCAGCTTTCATTGTTTTAGCAGAAAGAGTGCATACCACAAAATCACTGGAACATTTTCAACATTTCCACTGCACCTGGTCACAATCTCAAGCAATCTTGCGCAGCGTCGGCGCTGTTCACGGAGACTTCTGAAGCAGTCGGTTGTCCTACTTCATCTATCAATGTGACACATTTCCAATCAACTGTCTTCCATCATCACCTCTTTCTCGAACATCTTTTAGTATAGAAAGCAAGGTAGAATGCCTCTCTTAGTAGGATTTCCGAAGAAACTTACTGAAAGAAAAGGAAAACTTAATTTCGATTTCTCTTCATCAACGATGAAGTGATCGTACATGAAATATTTTCACAGTGTAGCAGAGAGAGTTGAATATTTACGATGCAGGAAGAGAGATTAGCAAAGCTTTTATTTAGAATTAAGACTGCAGTCGCAACTGCAGGAATAAACGGAAGCTGATCAGCGGTGAGAAAAGAAAAAGCAAAGGGCATTCTGCTTGTTTTTATTTTGTTCCCCGTCCCAAATGGGCAAAACGCTCACATAAGTATATGCGAAAAGTAGAGAACGGAAGCAAAGTGGCATTAAAAGTAAATGTTTACTGCAAATAATGGGCAAAGAAATTCAAAACAAGGGCGCAAAAAGGAAGCGCGAAACGACAATCACAAGAATCTAAGCAGCCGAAACATTTATGGCATGAGAGTTGCAATAAGTTCTGATCTGGTAATGCTTCAAGGAGAATACATCATGTGCGCACAGCACGGTACTGAAGGCTATTCAAAACACTGCCTGTGGCGCAGGTTTTCCTGAGCAGCTGAAAGTCGCATCCACGCCGTAGACGTTTAGGGACACTTTCAATGACTGTGGACAGCGAGGAACTACAAAATCGCGAGGCGTCTCGACGCCACATAAAGCAGACAAAAAATGTGAAATTGGTGTTTTGCCTAAGAACAAGTTTCTTGATAAAACGGTTGTCCAACATAATAGCCAATGAACTGGTTTGGAGCTGTGTCATTTTGTGTCACAGTGTTGTGAGTTGTATGGACTCCGCTACACCGATAGATTCTCCTTGAGAGACTGCATCGAGAAAAAAATTGCCCAGGTTTTTGTTGGCCAACTTTTTTTCAGAGATCTCGCCTTCACAGCAGCCAGGTGTGTTCAAAGTAAACGTAGGAAGCGAAAATGAAAAATGACGAAATTAGTGCGCAAAGTGAAGATATGCGCAAAATCCTCTTCCAGATTCAAAAATACAGAACGCAAAACTAGTTGAACGAATAGGAGAACCTACACACAAGAAAGATGAAACGAAACCTTGCGCCGAGCGTCGTCAACATATTTTAATGATGACAGTAACCAAATGACCAGAGAAAACTGCTTGAGATGACCATGGTGACAGAACGAGTATAAAGATCGCGAACCGCCACGATTCGCAAGTATCGCTTGTACAGCTTTCATGTGGTTCACTTCAATTCAAGTGGCACTCCCCCTCTCCTCTCCCTCCTCCCACGAATGTGAAAGGAAGAAACTTCAAAGCGAAGAAACTTTCAACTGCAGCAACGCTCAGTTGTATAAATACACATCCGAAAGCGCGCGCAACAGCGATGTTATTTTAATTTCTTTATGGTTTTATGAAGGAAAACACAAATCTGTCAACAGACTCTTATAGAATGCTTGAAGTTGTATGAACGTGAAACAAATGTATAGATAGGCTTTATTAGACATCATAGCCTCATAAAAGAAAAACAAATGTATAGGTAGACCTTTAGAAATTCTCAAAGTTTCTCTAGTAGAAAAATCAAATGCAAGAGTGCACCTTGGATTATTTTAAGTTGTATCTTTAAATAAAGAATGAGTGAAACCGAATAGAGTTTATCTTAAAAAATTTTAAAATAGAATAGTAAATTACCTAGTAAACGTGTGGTTTGATAAAGTTATGCATGCCTGAGTAGGTGAACACATAGATCCATAGATTAAAAGCGGAAAAAATGGTGTTATACAGAGACAAAACTAACCGAGAGTCTTTTACATGCATAACATTGTAGAGACCAAGAGGAATATGGTGCTCTGGGAAAACAGAATTAAGAAAAGAAAGAAAATTAAGGCAAAAGGAAATATTTCGAGGGCGTAAGCAGAGAAGCAATAGACGACTGTTAGGAGACTAGATAGATGTTAAGAATGCAAGAATAAGACTCGAATGACCTATGAGAATAAAAGGTGACCATGTTTCGAGCCATGCACCTGGGTTATGCGCGGGTTATGTTGCGTGACTCACTTGCGGCGACATAAAAATAACAATGCTGCTTTGTTTTGATACTGTGAAATCGCAATAGGCTGTTCACTTAAGAACTTGCTCGATGAGCTGAAGACAGATAGCAACCCCATTGACGTTACTGAAACTTATTTTCCCAAACCACACCATACGCAGAAAGTTATGTCACTCCTGAATCGCTCCCACTGACTTCTGACGTGTCCGTCGATCGCCCCTAGGTTGACGCCATTCCGTACAGAGAGCAAGAATGGTTGTTATGCTTTGGAATTAAGCGTGCTATGATTTTCGTTGAAACAAACACCTTCATGCAGCAGTTTGGGTCGTTATTATCTATTCGTTGCTATGTCAAGGGAAAAATGCCGATGGTGATATGAAACGAAACAGCACGTTTCATTGTTCCACGAAAAGCGTCGCGCTCAAAGAACCATCGAAGTTCTGATTTTCTGCATCGAGTTAAGGGAAGTGGTCATGCCGACTGCTGAGGCTAATGCGGAATTATCTCTAAGCGACACCGAATGCAAAGATTTTTGGAGTCAAACGGTTTTGATACCGCTGATATGATTCAACTGTTTAGCTCATATAATGTTTTACAATGTTTTTCCACAGGACAGCAAATAAGGAATCAGGGAGATTCAGCACGTCAATCAGTATAAGAGTTCAGCACCGGCCTGCTGTTCCATAGGAACAACACACGTTTAAAGAATTTCCTCCGAAAAACAACCAATCTTACGAATAAGCGAATCTTTGGCTGTTTTCTTGTCCGTTCGCATAACAGCGGTGTTTCTCCTGGAAATATGCTTCTGGAACGACAACGCCACATGGCCACGTTAAGCAAACAACTGTGAAGTTTCCAATCCCAAACTTTCTCGCTCTTTTATCCGAATGCAGTTTGAAATTTTCTCATTATCGATTGCTGTAAATATCCTCAGAAGTTGAAATAGATATAACTCTATGATAAAAAAATACGAAAGCAAGAGGAGCAGCACACTACAAATTTTGTGAGTATATTTCGTTGTTGACATTAAAGCATCGCTTATGATGAACCTAAGGAGCGATGTTGTACACATGTGGGAGCTCTAGAACTCTGAAAATAAAGAGAATTGCTTTTCTTTGTGATTTCAACGGCGAAGTGACCGCTAGAGATAATGTTGTTTTTCGTTATCGTTGATCAAATGAGCAATATAAATCGAACTTCACACTTTGCAATTATTAGTCTTGAATTAGCCTTATTTACTACACACTGCGCTGAATACGATCGGGAGGACTTATAACTTGTTCATAACATTAAATTTTTGCTTATTAAGCTGTGCTATTTGCGGCGCAATCAGATGCATAGCCAAACCTTTAGATTTGTAGGGAATGCGGAACGAAAGCTGCAAAACAAAATGAAGTTTATAACTGACGGTTGCGCAACTGACCGGAAGGCAAAAATCGTATTGAGGTGCCAATGAAATCGAAATGACGGTACAAGAGAAATTTGGATCGATCAGCTAGCAAAAATCGAAGCGACGTCGAATGGAATCGAATTGAGCAGCGAATGAATTTCGAGGTACTAATCAGTGAATATCGAAGTCGGTCGACGAACCAATATGGGAATCAGCGAATAAATATTGAAGTCGAGGAGAGCGAATATCGATGTAGACAAACGGATACCAAGGTCGACAGAAGAAAGGGAGGTCGAATAAGGTCCAGCATTAAATGTAGTCGCAACCGCAACCGCAACTTCGATCGCAACTCTAACCGCAACTGAACTCGCGACTCCGCAACTCGCAACCTTCATAATCTGTTGCACGCTTTTATATCGTCGAGCTCTCCCCTCTGTTGGCCTACTCGGTTCGTTGATTTGAAAGACACATTCTTTGTTAGGAAGTGAAACAGTACATGATTTCTGGAAGTTTGAGAGTTGCTAAGAATCATCACTGTTTCGCGATTATTTGCCACAACTCCGGTGATGCCTTTGTCTAGTGGCGCCTTCGTTCATTCTTTGCGCTGCTATGAATCATCATCACTTCGCGATAATTTGCGACAACATTATTTAAATTATAAATTAAGACTGGCATAGTGCAGATGAAACTCATTGTTTATGGCTTATCACGGTGGTAATAGGCTTCATGAAAATGTGTGGGCTTAGTGAGAAAACGAGGGTTTGTCCCGTCAGTCGCCTAGCCTCATCCAGCCGCAATTTTCTCTGATTCAGAGTTCATTTCACGAGTTTCTCACCTCTGTACTTGGTGTAAAACGTTGTGACGTTACTCGGAGATCACCGATGGCCAACTGAGACTTTTGCTAATTGTACTGCGCCTTTCTCTGCTTTGCACATCTGAGCGCTGATTCAAGAAGTTCAGTACGATTTGTTTCAAAAGCTTTGTATACTACATGCCGTCTCGAATAGTGGTTGCAGCTACGCACTGTATCGCATGTGATAGTAAAGAGGTTCTGTTAGGACTCCCTGAAATTGTATAAATGCTGTATGTTCAATAAATTTTCAGCGCTGGAATGAGGGTAAGCATGCTTTTGAAATGACGGAAAGCATCGAACATAGGCCATACTAGCGGCAAACTCGGCCTTGAAAAGTTTAATGTTGCAGATTTGATGCATTGCAGTCTACCTTAGTAAAGTAGTATGACGTGAGATTCTTCATATAAAACGATTGCATGGCATTTTATTTACAACTTTTTAAAGTCATTCGTGTCGAACTGCATGATTTTAGCACTCAAAGCTTATATAATACACTTGGCACATTCTTCATCACTGTTCTAGTGTAACGATCTCAAGTGCAGTTGCACCGAAAGTTTTGAAAATGAGGTACTTTTCTAACATCTTAGGGCGATTTCTCGATATTGCATGTTTCCAATGATTGTCGCTCTCAAACGGTCTTCAGCATTCAGCTTTTCCTTACAGAACCCAAAAATATTTAAAGATTACAAGATAAACGTACTCTCCTAACGGGTACGCCCACAGTTTGAGGGCAAACTACCAACTCGATGGCATACCTTCTAGCAGGATTGGTTATTTTTTCGCACTAAAGAGTCGTGAACTGAATTCGGTGATATGCGACTGGCACAAATTGCTCTATTAAAATGAATGATTATGTACTAACTAAAACAACCGAGGAAACATCAGTGAAGAATGATCGGCTAGAATAAGAAGATTTTCGCTAATCCTTGCTGTTATCCAAAGATTCCATTAAAGCAAGTCCGGTGTAGGAAGTGCAAAGGTATGTTCACACTGTCGTATGAAAACATCCTGTGAGATGCAAAATATTGAGGAGTGGCAAGGAGGAGAAGTCGTAAATTGTTGCACAGACTCGACAGTCGTGCTCAGTGACGCCGGCAAAGCGATCCTGTTTATAGACCAACGTGGCAGATAGTATGTTAGGAGAGAAAAAAACTACTGAGAAAAAATGTGAATTTTTAACCACTGGTCGATGCTTTGTTACTCACATTACGCTAAAAAAAAATTGATATTAAGTTGCGAAACAAACATATAAAACAAAGATGCCTTATAAATTTATCCGTTTCTATTAGGTTGGTAACATGGCAGAAGCGTTGACTGCAGTGTGAAATACGTAGGCTAGGTGAACAATTTGTTAAGGATTGAACACTAGTTAAGGATAATCTCAGTATTGGACAAATCACAGTAATAACTAAAAAGTAACCAAGTACATAGCATTCATTTAGCAAGACTATGCGCCTCTGGGAACACAAGAAAGAGCCGCAGCACAAAAAATATGATTTGGTATTGGCGCTCTTTTTCCATTGCCTCGAGTGCTCGCTGACACACGTCTTTCCCTATCATTTTCAACATAGTGCCCGATCGCTTGCTGCATGTGCACTGGTGGGGATTTATCTTCGGGGGTTGTATCACACTTGTTTTCGAGGCAAACATTTCGAACCTCATTGGTAGCAGCTATTAAAATAAACCTCTTCTTCGCATTAAGCGTAATAGGCCAAGTAAGGTGGCCACAAGTGGATGCATTTGCAAATACATTCACTTTTACAGTTCTAGATGTCATCTTCATTTCGGCAGTACTCGAAAGTTGCAAAGTTCACATCACTTATTGTGGCCACTGATGAGCGAAGGAAAATGAGACATATCTGCAGAGTTCTAACTAGTATTGGAGTTCTGAATTGGATCTTGGAGGAGTGTAAATAGCGCAGGGAATACTCAATGATTTGGAGACAAAACCTGATAAAGCATAACTTTACATGAAGGAGGAGAGGTCGGAATCCTCGTTGACTGGTTAAGTTATTGTTGCGCTACTGAAGCAGTTGTGGAGGTTTCCTCGCGAAGCATTAGTGCTATACGTAACCGCTCATATGGAAGAAAACGCCCACAAATGTTTGATTTCCATCCGTCCTCTATCTGTTAACACTGCAAGTCATATATGAACTCGTTTCAGTATCTGCTGGGAAAAGCGCTTACCACAGTTAACAGCACCGGGTTTTCGCGTCAAAATTACTGCCATAGTCTAATATGCATCTTGGCATGTGATGAAAATGAAGTCTTCTAAACAATCGTAATTTTTCTTGACAGCAACAGCTCAAAAAGCGTAAACTCAGCTTATGTTGTGTTTACAACGCCCACCTTTGCACTACCTTTCGTACCGCCCTATTAGGGAAGTAGTGCTCTAACTTGGCCAGTTTATAGCAGCCGAGGCCATTGGTATGTGCTCATTAAAGCTCTTAAATACAGAATAGCCACGATGGTGACTAACAAGATGCTTTTTCGCTAGCCTTTTTCAAGTATGATAAGATTTTGCAGCTGCTATTTCGTTAACATACCAAGAGTCACAGACATAGACAGGTGTTTTTAAGCACAAATATAAACCGAAATCAATCATCATTGCTGCTGCATTTGTTCATAATCAATGAACGATTCATCCTCTATGCTGTATTTATTTCTTCCCAATGTATCCAAATGTTTAAGCCAAAATTGGACTGAAAGTAGTAACAAGGACATTTCGCCGAATGTGCAATTCGCTTAGGCAGTAAATACTGCTCATTATAATTGCATCGTCCTTAATTTTTCAGACACCTAGTTGTTTTGCTTACTTTGTATGTTTTTCAACGTAGCAGTATGCTTGAATGGTTCAAGCACTCATGTGAAGGGTCGTAAGCATGCTTGAACTGGTTTGTACTTGAACTGTGAGTTTTCCTACAATCACAATTTTTGCTTTCTCCGCGTTTTGCTTTCCAAAATATTTCATTTTTCTTTCGTAATTCGTTTCATTTTCTTAACATTCGCGATGAATATTGATGTTTTAATTTTCGCACGTTTCCTTAGCCCTTGCACAAATTCACACCGCTTGGAACCTATGAGAGAACAAAATTCGAGCACATACGATTTGTACTTGTTACGTCAAGCTGTTAGCTCACATCTTTTAATCAGGAAGAAAACGAGTTTTATGGAAAGACAGTGGAAATAAGAAGTTTGATTGCTGTCATTTGAGATGCGTTTACAGACTCGATGATGTTTCAGTTGGCTTTCTCATTTCCGCGTGTTTGCGATCGAAGACGATAAAAATTCCACCAACCTTTACGCTCCAGAATCCTTTTGTAATCTGTATTGTCGAATCGTTCGGCTGCAGATTTCCAGCGAGTAAATACTAGCGAACGGCCGAATGCTTTAATTTTTCGAGCGTCGTTCAGGAAATGTGAATTATTCGACATCTATTCAAGAAGTACAGCCTCATGAGCTAAACGGCTCCCTGAGGAGTTATGCAAGAGTTCCCGTTGATACCCCCAGGAAAGCGACGATTCTGACTGGAAGCCTTTTCGCGTTTAAGCATTGATGAGGGGAGTACAACAAGGGTCGTGTTTTATAGGTGAATGCGGAACAGTTTATACCGAGTTATGAATAAAAACTGGCCGTTTCGAATTGTCTAACAGCTGAAGGTCGACAATGTAACCGTTGAACAATGAAAGCTTAGCAGATTCTTTATCTGCGTTAATTGAGCCACATCGTTCTCGCTGAGGCGAATGTGCATCTCACTGCGTAAATGAAAATTTGAAGTAGTCAACAGTGATCATTTGATGAATGCGTTTTTCGAAATTGCAGTAGCGCCAGTGCGTTTACCGTCTCATGAGCATATCCACTTGATGATATTATTCGTGCTCGCCATTTATGCATAAAACACGCAATAGTCATTTTTCTTGTTGAATATTTCCTCATGTGATGCTGCGCGTCACGTATGAACGTGATTTCATCCTAACTTCAATTCTTTTCATCTTGCTTTTATTATTTCCGAATGTTTTCTGGATCTCTGAGATTCCCGGTCTCCACTGTGAAGTAATTTTGAAATGATATTGTATTACGAAAGGTTAGCACC
Source organism: Baylisascaris schroederi (assembly GCA_006503575.1). Taxonomy (NCBI): domain Eukaryota; kingdom Metazoa; phylum Nematoda; class Chromadorea; order Rhabditida; family Ascarididae; genus Baylisascaris; species Baylisascaris schroederi. Next base: position 141,930 of record QEWY01002081.1, read on the forward strand.
ACATCGACAGCTGTTCATACTTTTTTTTTTTACTTTATATGACGAATTCCCGTAATAATTATGTCTTTTTGCATACACTTGTGTGCTTGCGATTGATAAATTTTTGATGAATTTATTTCAATAATCAGTAAAAAAAAAGATCATTTCGGAGCAATAATCCGATGAAATATTTCTCATTTAGTTACAAGTAAACTTGTCGGCGATGAATGGTCGATAGGGAGTAAATGAATGAAGAATTAGAAAATAAAATAGATGGAATTTGCCAACTAATTCCAACCAAATTCATCAACTTATTTTTAGGAGCGCTTGCACTCACTACATCATACCTACTTTCCGACGATCGCTCAGTTTTCCGCGAAAGATCTGGAGATGTGCCACCGATTGAATTGAAATCCTTCGTTGTTTTTTTTTTTTCAGTTTTCATACGTCAATGGCGGTCAACAACGGTGATCTATCCGCCAACGAAACTTGCAATTCACCATGGCCGTCGTGCCTCACGTTGAGCGCCGCTGCTGTTACGATTGCATTCATGCTTATTGTTATGCTGGTTAGTACTGATGTTTGCCGACAAACATTTATTTATAATGAGACTGTCGTGCCGATTCTATAGCGCCCTTGCTGATTGAGACCCTAAGATATCGTTTAATTTTCGGGTATTTCATAACGTGTTTCGTACTCGATCGGCCTTCAAAGCGTGTATTTCGCACAAGTAATGCTTTTCCAATTATTGCGCTATATATATATAATTGTGATAGGTGAAGTGCTCAAGTACTTTTGAAAACTTTGAAAAGTCACTTTTGATTACAATCAATGCAATTCACGCAACAGCAAAAAGATAGCCGCGAGCGCAAAATAATAAACTCGCGACTTGTCGATGCGCTTAGCGAGGTTGCTGTTTCATTTCTGACTGGATTTATGCCAGCTTATTGCAATATCTAATGAAGCTTTATTATATTTAAGGCTTTCTTCATTAGACTTCACCTTGAATCTTAGAGCTCTTAGCTCCTTTTCGAAAGTGTGCGCTCTGGCAAGGTTTTATCTCCTGCAAGTTTCTGTTTGAATAAACTGATGGCCTTATTTTTTCGTTGCATTTGCTATGCCTAAAATTTCTAATTTTACAGTTTTGGAATTTTCCCCTCATTTGAACATACTATCTTCAACTTGTTTCCTGTTATTCGCATTATTGTTCACGGCTAAAAAGCAACACTTGCCTTCGTATTCCAGGACAGATTTCTCGAGCAAGATTGGAGAGAGGGAAGGGGAAAGAGGTACTGTGCTGTACTCCATATAAACTTCAATGAAAACCACGAATGTTGAGCACTTAATTTACTTTCAGTTCTCGCTGTCGCTCACATAAAATATGTGATAGGTGAAGCTTCAAGACATATTCTTTGTCCTGTCGGCTAAACCTTGTATAGTTCGTGCAGTCCATTTCCCACCGCGCATCTTGTGGAGTGCTGTTTCGTATAGTGCGGTAGGATAGAACTGGTCGCCTTCAGGTATCTGAGCGTTCCTTTTTTCTGACACCGAATACTTTTATTCCGTCCTCTGCCATCAGTAGTCCTTCTGCGTGCATCAAGAAACAGCAGCCTTGAGTCTGCGATAACAGAAACCAAACCGAAACTTCTTCAGAATGGAATAAAGCAGAACCATGCGCCTCCCTGCCAAATTCGCTCATCCAAAAAAAAAGATCTTGCTTGTAAAGAACAAATCATCCACGGTCTTCGAGATGCCATTGGGAACCTTAACAAATGAAGTTTGTCGACTTAATACACTGACAAACCTGCAAGAAGACCTCCAAGTACAACTGATGGACAGGATTTCATACTAAAAGAAGCCTTGAGAGAATACAGTATGCGATGGTAGTGCTAGCTGACGGCCGAACAGGACGGACAAATGAAATACTCGGAACTATGAAGAAGAAGAAATCGACGAAATCGGAAAGTGTCTTTTCGGTAAATAAACACAGTGGAGGTGAAGAGTGCTTACGCATTGCTCTCCTATTTCCTGCATACGCGTTCTTCAAGTGACGGTAGTTTGGCATTATAAAATGCTTTGTACTGAAAAAGAACTTAGAAGTCTTTGGAGTTTGTGAAATGTGGTTCAATAATAACTCCTCTTCTCAGCTATTCAAATCAGAACATCGTATTGTGCTCTTGGACTGTAGCCAGGGAATTTGAGTGAGGGGCATCATCGTTGGAATTGGAAAGTCATAAAAGGCGCAGTTTTTTGGATGATAGCTCTGCGGGAAACATGCATTCGGATCTATTCCTGAACTTCAACTTGATCAGCAATATACCTTAATATGAGCAACTTAGAGATTTTGTAATGATGATTATATTCCGTACGCCAACAACCGCAAATTTTAACATTTTGCAATAACCTTCTGATAGCATACTTATTAGAGAATGCTCGAGCGTGTAAACGCCAATTATCACCGGTCGTATTAACACTGCGGTCAAAAGTTCACTGCTTTGAAACTTGTCTCTTTTCAAGAAAGTCTGATTAGCAGGAAATATCAACAACGCGCCGACATATGATCAACGCATGCACTTCACAAGAAAACGAAGGTATTTAAGAGCAACTTCGAGCTATGAATTCTGCTTGAGTGACCATATTCCAATCATTTTAGGGCTGAAAAAATTATGCAATCAAAAAAGAACTTTTGCCTTACTTTACTTCACTGCACTGAACAAAGCGCTCATTGCGAAGAAATTTTGCTTCGTATAGCTTGCAGCAATTTCGAATCAGAGCTTCTCCAATCCAGTGCTTCCTGCGGCCTCTCTTGGACGGCCGCTCCATCGCAGTGCAGTTATTGGTGCCCATCCCGTAATTCCTCTCGGCCATTCACGAAAATCATTTCATTTTGATTAGTAAAGGACTGAGAGAAATTTGTCTTCAAAATGTCCGACACCAGGCTGTAAATATTAATGCTGGAGAAATTCTGCCTCAACATTTTGCGAAGCAGTGCAGATGAGACGAACAGTATTCTCTATGAAGACATCATAAAAGATTTCAACGATATAATTCGCAAATCCACAGAAAACCAAAACGCGAGGAGCGTGTACCCTCAAAAATAGGAACTGAACGAGAAAAAGGAATCACGGTTCAGAAAGATAGCCAAGAGTTGAAAAAATGACCAAGAGGGTCTTCAGAAAAGCCAGAAGTTTCGCCATGAGTGCCTTGAGAGGGGAGGAGAAACAGCCCATAAATGAACAGTTTGAACGCTTTGGGAAAGGATGTGTACAAAGACTCAGAACTAATGAGCAGGAAAATTGATCGGAATTATAGGCATCTAAGATTCGAAATCACGATACAAAAATTGAATGGTGGTGATGAATGGACACCGTGCATGGAACATGATCGCAGCCCCAGCTGACTTCGATTCTCATTGTGAAACTGTAATAGAAAGAGATAAAGATTTCGGAGGTTCCACAGGTCTGCCAGATAAACGAATTGGCCGCAGCACGACGATGAGGATAGCGGTGGTGCGCAAGCAAAAAAAAAAAGACTAAAACTAACAAGACAGATTGCAATAAATACCAACTTGTATGAAGAACAAAACCATAAGGTAAGATTCGGAACATTACGGAGTTTATTAAACATGTAAAGAATCAGTCGGTAACAACACGGAAAAGTAATTGGCTCATGCATAAACGTGGTAAGAAGTTAAGAGATATGTTCTGACCCAAAATATCAAGCAGAGGTATGATAAACAATGTTCGAACAGCTTCAGGGAAGGAAACGATACAAAAAAATATTAAAGAAGTTGCAGAAGAAACTGCTGTTTTTGTTCCTGGTTCTTTCCTTGGTTCTCGTTTTAATTATGCTGAATCGGAATATGCTCTCTGTTATGCAGATAAGCGTTACCGAGCTCAGCAGAATTCACTCACTATTTAACTGTTCTATTTTCTAAACTGCGTTGTGCACGGCTGTCATATACACCTTCTCAGGTCATCAGGGCTATAGGTCCCCCGAAGTTCACTAGCATTGGTTTCCCTAGCCTGCCCCACCCGTACTGCTCTACCACTATGGATAATTTTGAGCCAGTGACTCACATCGTCCCAGATGTTACGTATGACTCCCCTCACTAACTGCTTCCCTCTCCATTATCTCCCAACATTGGATACCCACGCCGCAGACCACCGACAGACCGATGGAGAACGTATTCCGGTAAGGTGAGCCAACAGCAAACATCATCCACAATGAGACACAAAACCAAGTGGGTTAACAACACGGAAGCAGAGAAGCAGAGAAAATATGGATCGCTACGCCAAACTCGAGATGCGACAGTGCATGATCGTCTCCCGCAAAACACCCTGCATTGGTTCCCTTGCGCTTCGTTTTTTGTGGAGGTGTCTAGTTGCTTAAAACATTATACTGAGTGATGGGGTATGCTCCTGGGACAAAGTATGTGAAAATACGCTGAAACGTTAAGTGCATGTCGATTACGGTGTCGGCACTTTTTATTTTGTGTTTTCACGGTGTTTTTCCGCTTCTGCCTGCTTTATTCGGCTAATGTTCTGGTTTGTTTGTGTGCTTGTGTTGGATTCATATGCCGCAAGCAACATTTTTTTCTTGCTGAATGAAACAATTCGTGATTTCTTCATCCCAGACCTTCTTCTGATCCTTGTTTCTAAAGTTTCCATACAGGCTGCATCTCCTAGAAAGGTTCTTTTCCCTTAGCCGGCTGCGGTTGCAGTGTTGTTATTCTACCTTCATGTCATTGAGGCTAATTTTTTCGAATTTTTCAAAAATCTGTACGCAGTGGTTATTGGAGCAGTGTTGCAGCAACTATGGCTGTACTGATCAAACAAAGTTCCATGCTATCCTTTCTACAAATATTCCCCAATGGATCATTGACTAGAAACCGAAATTTCGGTCGATTCTTTAATTAACCCGGAAACACCAAAAGATCAGTTTTCAGGCTGCCGCCGAAATCAGAATTTCGACTGAGTTGCTTCAGTTGGTAATCAACCGACATTTTCAAGAAGTATTTGGCTGCCACCAAAACTGTGTCTTTAGTGATTGCACTGGACCCGTGCGCTCTCTAAATTTTCAAAATGCGTTCGTTCTCAACCGAATTTCAATTGCGAGCCATGCTCTGACTTTCTGGATTTGGAAATTTCGAGAGGCCTTTTGGTTGCTGCCGACCGAAAGAAATTTCGAACATATGCTCGAATTTACTGCAACAGCATGAAGGGGCTGCAGCAGTGTGGCAACATAAAAGAGGTATCCCTCAAATAACTTCACCAAAGTGTTCGAATAAGAGGAAACTGCCTTTGCTGCAGGGAATCGTTCTGGGCAATCTATTGGTAGTACTAACTGTTCATAACGACAGCAAGCTACGAAGTCAACGTCAGAACTGGCTCATTGTCTCTCTTGCAATCGCCGACCTCCTTGTTGGGCTTCTCGTTATGCCTCTGACGATGGCATACGAAATTACCGGCGAATGGAAACTTGGTAAGTGGCTAAAACTGTGCTTAAGCGAGGTGAAATATAGTGCATCGATTAAGCCGTAGGGATCATACATCATGTTTGCCTTGCTAGAACAACGGTAAGATATTGCTAGAAGAAGTGAGAGAAATGAGCGTAACTGTGATGAATAGCTGTGTGATAAAGATAACAGAAAGATGATGTAACATAGTGACTGTCGTGAACAAAACGGTGTTGCGGGTGGTACGTAGACGGCACAAAAGAAAACAGCAAGACCGCTGGTTTACTAGAAAAAGGAATCATAGGTTTAAGAGTCACGATGTATGTGTAATAAAACTTACAAGGAATACAGGCTTGCCACAACACCGACAGTATCAAAGTAGCAAATAGAACAACGACGATTACAATAAACGACAAGAATTGGGGCAGGTTGAGCCACGCGAACGAGGTACGCTAAGGACGCTATAAAGCTGCTCTACAAATGAAGCTCTATAACAATTCTGACAAGGTTTCAAATATAAGTGCACGTTTTTTTCACGAGAAACGAGATGTCGGACGATTGTGTTTGTGCAGACCACCCGGTTATGTGAAGGATGATAATCACCATTGGCTAATGCGTGCGGGTTCAGAGATCTTCGCCGCGAATTGTCTTCTTGGGCCGTCATCATTTTTTTGTTTGTGCCGTTCAACTTTTCTGCTGTGCTCGAAACTGCTCGAGACCTCCAGCAGTAAACGATATATGAACGTGTTTAATAACCAAACTGGCCTGATTTGAAGAGGGCCCGTTCACTTGCGCCCCTCCTTCTCTAAACCAGTCTGGACCAACCTCTTGGTTGGCTCGCCTCAAGTTTGTTCACAAGGCTCGGGGAACACTCCTCAATTCTACGATCCTCCGACACCTCAAACTTGGGTAATCCTTGAATGTACTCTCAAGCAACATTAAAACGCGACATAACGAATACAAGAACATCATAAAACGTGACCGTAGATAGCTAAGGTAGCTTTTTGTTGATGCGTTAAGGAGCGAGATGCGAATATACAGTTAAGAGATCGCTAAACGTCAATACCAACGACAACCAACAATGATAAGCCAATTGCGACGAGAAATTCAAGAATAAAACAATAACGAAACAATCACTTAGATCACTTAGAAGTCGATAATCAACCAGCTGTCCCTGTCACAGCAGACAGCCCCGTGACGACGTTCCGCACTGTGCCCTTCCATAACGATATGTCTACTGCTTTTGTTTTCCATGTTGTTCCTGCGTTTGTCTTGAGAAAATCTTCCCATCTGCGTGGTGGCCTTCCTTTCGGTCTTTTGCGATCTCTTGGATACCAGTGCAGTATTCTGGTGCTCCATCTATTGTCAACTTTGCGTACAACATAGCCGGCCCAGCGTAATTTGTTTGACCTGTATTCAATTACTACGTCCTTCAACAACGTTCCTTGCCTTATCATTTCGTTTTTCACTTTATCGTGAAGCGATATCCTGAGCATTGATCTCTCCATTGCTCGTTGTGTTGTTTGCAGTTTTTTCTCTTCTGCGGTTGTTAGCTCCCAGGTTTCGCTACCGTATGTCATTGCCTTCAAGACTGTAGAATTGAACAGCTTCGCTTTCGTTTCTCGCTTGAGTTTTGATTTTATGACATCAGATATTTCTTCGAATTTACTCCGGGCGACTCTTTGTCTTCTAGTGATTTCTTCCCTCAGGTCGTTGTCCATCCTGACTGTCTTTCCTAGGTAAACTTAGCTTTCCACTTGTTCTATATGTTCTTCGCCAAGTTTTATTCCGTCGCAAGGCAAGTCTTTTGACGTCATAAACCTGGTTTTAGTTTTGTTGACCTTCAGACTGATTTTTGCACCTTCCTTGTCCAATTCCGTCAACATTTTTTGTAGAAGCAGTAAAGACGCGATACCGTTGAGCAATGCAACATGTTTGCGCCTCCCCTTGAACCGAAACGCCGCTTTAGTGGAACGATAAAGTGGCTACGACAAGAAGTCAAATTAGACAGTCTTGTGAGTTGCTGCGTTAAGACGCATTTCAATTTCATGTCTCTAGCAGCTGGATAACTCACTCACGTGTATTCGCGACAGTGATATTGTAAAAATGTAAGTTGATGTACCACAAAGAGGACATAAAGATATAGAGGTGAAAGGTGAAGGCAGCATCAAATATAGTTGTAAGATGTCGACAACATAAACAATGGTAAGATGCGCACACAGGAAACACGTATCATAGAAGCATAAGAAAACATTCGATGACTGCGATCAGAAGGTCATAAGCTGTGACTAAAGCAGCCCAAATGAATTGATATGTTCACGTTAGGATGAGTAAAAGAGGAGAAGAAGCTGAACTCCTCTCCTTGTTAAACGACTATTGAAAACTAAATTGATTCTCTTTTTTCTTTTCGTATAAAGTGGCATGCTGAAAATACTGCTTTGCACTTCCCAGATTTATATGGGAATAATCGTATCTTTGTTTCTCTCCCAATTTTACCCTTGCGTTATCCCACTATCAAGCGCTAAATTATTCAAAAAACTGATGAGAAATGACTTGAAAATTTCCAAAAAAGATGTTTTCATCTACCGTTATATCAATAAATGGAACGATTTGTATCGCTTACGTTTATTCAATCGACATTCCCATACATTCCGTTCTAATTATTACTAAGATGTGAACTGTTCTTATGCTGCAATGAACTGTGCCTAACCACAGCGAACATTAAAGGAAATGTCCTATGTGAATTATGGCTGGCGCTCGATGTGCTTTTTGTGACCGCATCGATTTTGCATATTTGTGTGATATCGTTGGATCGCTACTGGTCCGTTACACAACCGCTCAGCTACCCGTGCAGGCGAACACCTCTACGAATTTCGATTATGATAGGTAAAAGTTTACTTTGACTTCCAACGAGCGTCGAAGGAGTTTATCTTAACAATCCAAATTTTTAAATTGGCTAGATTAACCGGCGAAAGTGGATGTCCTTTAACAGAAAACTGAGTCTTTTAATTTTCTAAGCACTATTTTAAGAAAACAGGCCCTCTAAATTGTTGATGGCTTTTACGAGAATGTTCGCAGCGTTCAAGACGGTTGGGGAGATTTCGTGGGAAAATCAAAAACAGTCTGCGATTTTTCTCAGAGAAATTGAATCTTCAAGAGGGAACACGGCTTCTGGTGTTTCGAAAAAATCAAATTTTCTGTTTGCTCTAAACGAAATATCAAACCGCATGCTCTCTGTCGTTATTTTTAGCGCCGGACTCAATTAATTCCACCAGAAATATGCAGAAGCAGAGAAAGTTGCGGTGACTAGGTTGCTTTGTTTAATGAAACAGTGCTACGTACAGTTTTCCAGATGTTATTGAATGTATATGTAACGTACTAAAGTGATGAGTCTGGCAATTTTTCACCTATATTACACACAAAAGCCCGCATGAGAAGATAGGATGAGGGAAACGGGCAAAGGCGGATAATGGTATGTGGCTTCTGGTACTATCCTTTGAGGACTGCTGCTGATAACTGAGTAAGTGCTGCTTGGGACTGCGGAAGGTTTTGCGCACTCCAAGGATCCGTCCGCATTTTTTCATGGCTTCACAGTTTCGATAATGTCCGCTCGAGCAGATCGCGTCAAGTTTTTGTTTGTTGCGAGGATACCATCAGGTATTCATGTTATCAATTTCAACTGCGTTAGGAAGGCAGGATACTGGCAAGGGTTTTTTCTCTCCAGTTACGTCCGTTTAGGCAGAAGGTGATAAGGCTATCATCGAACACACTTTTTGATACAAGAACATTCAGTGAGGTGTAGTCTTACCTACTCTGCATTTCCGCCTATTTATACGCGTCTTTCTAGGGAATACTGGTCTTTTTTTTTTCTCAAGATAGTTGGGAGGCTCCATCACTTCATTGACCGTCGAACACAACACACCGAGTAAATTATGTCGACGAGGCTCCATTCAGGACACACATCATCATTTCTACTACTGCGCACTTTGGCGAAAGTTCATTATAGTGTCGCTGAATTCTTTTCCTTCAGTGTATTTGAATGCTTCGTAATAAATCGACATCTTCGCTTTGTCTGGGGTTTTGTTGTCTGTAATTTGTGCTACTTTTGTCAGATATCTTGTGTTTTCGAAAGAGCACGGAATTGTGTCGAGTTACGGTTTCACTTCTTTTGCATTTTTGATATAGTATGGATTTTTCGCTGCAAAAATTTTTTTCGCTTACATCAATGCTAAGCTATACAAAGCCAGAGAAGCGAGTCTGAGATGTGTATCTCTTATCTCGACAACGGTTCGTTTGTTCGCTGCGCATCTGGAGCCTTTCTTTTGAATTTGCTATTCCTTTGGAAACCACGTTTTTAAAACGGCAGCATAAACCCACACCAGTCAGTGCTGAACTGTACTTTTTGTCTTGGACGTTCGAAATAGTATGTTTGCGACGTGTAATGGAGCAAAGTCCTGTGGTGAAGGTCAGGTAAGAGTTGGCATGGAGGTATAACAATACTATGCCAATCGGAGGTGAGGAACACATTTCATGTCATTGGTGAACGGTTGCATTGCACCTGACATTGCATCACTTGCTGTTAAATAGCAAAATTCATTCGCAATTTGCATACCTTTGGGGAGGAGAGGAGAGGAGACACCTCAACGAATAAAGTTTAAATAAGCATTTTAGTGTGAATCTCATGCCTCTCCAAATGCTGGTCATTTCCTCCTTCCAAATTTGCAATGCCTTAATGCATAAGACTACTGGCCATTGAATGTTCCTGTCCTTTCCTCTCCCACCTTGCCCCACCCGCTCCACTTGATCGGTGGAGAGTCGAGAAAATCCTCTAAAAGTAACCACTTGTGCTGTCATTTACATACCATTCTTTTCCAATATTCTTTCAGCCGACCTCGTTTTCTAGGAGGCCTCAAGTTGTATTAGTTCTATACGCCTCGTCGTTGTTTCTATCGCTTTTCAAAAAAAGAAATTAAAATAGTAAGGAGTAGCACCCGATTGGTCCTCGATTCGACTGTGATGGGTGAGCCCTTCAGTGATTCGCCAGGAAAAATCAAGAATTTTTAAATTTAAGTGGCTCATAAAATGACATCTGTGAGACTTTCAGCGGTCCGCTTTAAAAACCTTTTGTTCTAATGCTTTTAGCGATTTATTAGGGATGAAAGGGACTTTCAAACTTTGTTAGTGATCCATCCGAAAAATTTGGGCCTTTCATACTTGTTTCAGAAAGCAAACGTGATTTGAACACCTATTAGTGGCACTCTTCAAAGATCGAACCTATTTAACTTTTTCAATGATTCGTCGAGAATAAATCTAACGTCTCTAATATGTCATCACTTTACTGCAAAAAGTTGACTCATTGTAAATTTTTAAGCACAAAAAATTGTTCGATCATTCTAAGATGAATATACAATGCGAAACTGAGAGAAATTTATGGAGGAATAATATGGAAAATAAGCACAGGAAATCCCTGATCACTTGCAAAGTGTGGATGTCTAAAGCATATAGAGTCATCTCTTAAAATAATCGACGAATTATTTCACTTGACCACTTTCGTTAGGATTCTTCCCAGTAAATCTATTCCACCATCAGAGAAATGTCACTTTTTTTTTTTCAGTGAAGTAAATAAGCGAGTTCAAATGTGGTCTGATGGGCACAAATGAAAACTTCGCGTGGTGTGATGATCCCGATGTAAACGGTACGCCCTTTCAACATGCAAAGCTGAGAGAGCCACTTCGCTGTATGAATTTATGTTGCAGGTATCTCATGGCTTCTATCACTGCTAATATGCCTACCACCAATTTTGGGTTGGAGGCCAAAGCGTTTGCCTGGTGAATGCGCTGTTAGCACAGATATTGGATACGTTTTATATTCGGCTCTCGGTTCATTCTACATTCCCGTTATTTTATTAATTATTGTCTATGCTCGCATATTTGTTGTGACGAAAAGGCACAATCGTCAGCGACTAAAGGTACTCTCTCTTTCAATCCTGCTTACTTGAGAGTGTTCAATTAGGTGCGCTACTGCTTGGTTTAAGAAGTGTTGCTTTGCAGGAAACGGAACGAACGGGTAAAACTTTATGCGAATTGGCAGCTAGTGCGGCCCGAAATAGCCTCAGTAATGCGACAGTGCATGGGGCGCCGAGAAGCGCTATTATTACCGGTTACTGTTGAATCTTTCATTGTGCAGAAACAAAGATAACATGCTAAAAAACTTTCCAACTATGAACTTAAAATTAATTTGTTAAATGATAAAAACTTGGCGATGTATTCTACTACATCATCTCGTATCACATGTCCATGCATTCGTTGAGCTAGTCAAATATGGTTTCTTCATTGAAAACAGTAATTTTCAATCTGACTGCAATCGAAAATTAGATGACAAAGTCGTTAATTTGTTCGGAACACCAAGCTTCTCTCCCATCAAGCTTTCTGAATTGCTGTTCAATTGCATCTGTATTTATTTTGATAGTTTTCAGTCGCACCAAAGGCTTCCCGAGACATGGCAGGTAATATGCAGTTGAATGGATGTTGCTCGCAACCAAGCGGTCAGGTACATGTTTATCGTTGATTCTTTGCATCTCTTTTGAAGCTTCAACACAAATGAAAGTTCGGTTGAAACTAGCATTGCATATTTTTGAAGAATATGATTTTTATTGTCGAATATGGCTGTGGAAGGAATCAATTGTAAGTTGGAGAAACGACTCGACTGAAATGTCAATTTTAAAAGTTGCTCACGAAGTGGAAAGCACAGCACGAAGCATTGGTTGGACTGAATACCCAAATTTCGACATTTCTTTCCTTCGCCACTACACTCATTTCGTTCTGCAATACTTCAGACGCTCAAGAGTTCTGCTGTCTAGCGTAACTAGCTATTCTAACCCTCTGAAAAGTTTTGGTGAGGGTTCAGAAATCGTTCGATTTTGTTAGAGATAGTCTTCAACAGTCTATATCAAAAGGCTTCTATGATGGCCCATGGGGACGTCGTTTGATGAAGGGCGTTATCGAAGATTGCAAGAAACGCCATCAGCTTTACAAACGTCGTTAGACACTGGTGGAAACGAAGATTCTTGGAAACAGCTGGATTACCGCGTTGAGGGTAATTAAGCAAAGTCTTTTGGGGCCGTGGTGAGCCATAGTCAAAGCTTCATTAGCTGCATTCCGTGTTTATTGCTACTGTATCCATGTAAGCGCAATTACAATGGGGAATTTCTGCTATGCAAACATAAAGCGACATCTTTCTCAGTGATTCTGCTGTGCTTTAGAGATCAGTGCTGCGCTTCAAATTAAAAAAGAAGTGTTCGATGGGGCACAGATCGTGAAGTATTTGAAATTTAGTAACCGTTTGTGCTGTTTCACACAACACATGACTATGAAATGTTTTTAGCTGAATGCGCTTCATCGTTTTGCTAGGAAGGCATCTGATTTCAGAACAGGAAAGAAATTGGCCACTTGCTCCAGCTCACTTGCGTGATCACTAAAATGGATTTAGCTAAATAGAGTGGTTTCCACGAACCTGTATTATTGTTCCAAACAATGAAAGATCCTTTTCATTCTCACAGGATCATGTTCTCATTTTACAGCCGACTAATTATGCATAAAAAGAAGCCTCTCAAAGAGAAATTTTAATTCGACTGCATTGCGGCACACTTAACATTACTGAAATTTCAGTTGTTATATCCCTGCTCAGAATATGATGCGCTAGAAATTCTGAAAATCTCATCATCTGATATGGGTAATCGAAAGTCTTCTGGCGAACTCCGTCACACGAAGAAAAGCCAATGACAACCGCAAAAACAGAACTGTGTGTCTAAAGGCGCTTCCAAGGACGATTCTCCTCTGACCGTACCCTTGAAGTAACCATGAAAAAAACATATTACGCAGTAAAACCATGCTACAAACGCAGAATTATAATATTCAAGTAAAGAGATTGTGTGACATCGGCAAGAAACTTCAGCTGTATTTAAAAGCGAATGTTTTCAGGTAGGAACAATGCAAAAGTGTTGGAATGTTACAAAATACCGCCAAATGTCGGTGACATATCGCTCTGAACCTGCCAGTACTCTTCTTATAACTCCATCCACCAACGGTATTCCTGCTAAGCAGAGATCGTTCTTCAGCAACGCTATTCTTGAGGTGAAGTATTTAATCGCTTCTTCCTCAGTAACTTCATGTTTTTGAGGCATTTTTTTGAGCTGAATTGCTTCAGTGACGTGAAAAAAAGTGACGGCACAATCATTCTCCAATCTCATATATGCACTTTCTGTTTATATCTTTTTATCGCCTCAACGCGCATTCGGGGCACTGTTCAATTTCTCATAACAGTCTCCTGTGCTCAAGCCATCAACTTCTTTCATACCACAGCACACACAGCGCTCATAAACTCTGATCCGTGGCACATCCAAAAGGCTATATTATGCGACATCCTACTAAATCAGCGCCGCATTCAATTTCGTCGTCATTATTAGGCTTCCTCTTGAATTGCGGATTGTTCCAAATCACCGTGAAATTTCCAGCATAAAAGTGCCAACATCCCCAGCCAGTTACGATGGTAATTCAGGATGTGTTAAACGCCTTCAAAGAATTTCTGCAGTGGCACTAGCAAAGAATTTTGCATATTTCAGTTGGGAAGCCATAGAAAAAACGGCCTAAATGAGAAAGCAAAGAAGAACGCGGGCGATGCAACGAGCGCGTCCACCGACAAGAGGCGCAGGCTACTTAAAGCAAAAGAGCGACAAGCGACATTACTTCTAGGCCTCATCCTTAGCGCTTTCATTGTCAGCTGGTTACCGTTTTTTGTAAGTGCCTTCTCTGAACTGCCCCCTTCAGCTAGAAAAACATGTGAAATAATGTTTTTTCTTCAGAAAAAAAAGCATTTAATCGAAAACGCTAGAACTGAGATAAGCATTTTATGGGTTATGTGGAAATAATTGCAAATAAAAAGCAAATGAAAACCGAAGTAAAGAAGCATCATCTCTCAAGGGATGAAATGTGTAATATTCCGGCGATTAAATCTTTTCGGGTTTCTCATAAACATAAAGAGATTTTTTGCTTTAGCGTTTCTTAGGAAGTTCATTCTGACAATAGTAGTTGGGTGTGTTCTAAGTTCGTTCTTAAATCAAAGAAATTTCGCATTCACCTTCGATAAATTTATAAAGTGCAGTAGTTTGAGCACATTCTCTGAATGTGCTAGGATTCTTCCGCATCATATGGATATGAGTAGTGAGGTCGTGTCAAAGGCAATATGCACTTGGCATGCACAAGATTGGCAAATTGTCTCACATTTTTTGGCTTACAATGCAAACAAAGCCAGGGCTAGCACATTTCATCGAAGGGCGTCGTTGGTTATATATTGGGACTGCAAGAGGAATTCACCAGTTTCACAGCAAATAAGCAATCAACTTAACAGCATCTTACTCACCTTGACAACGACCAGCATTGCTAGGTGTCTCCAACTTATGTAAGTGTTTCGTGGAGTAAACAACATCAAAAGGCTTAACATAAGCAGTGTACGCAATATCATCTTTGATTCTTTGATTGACCGCTGTGATCCAGACGTCCTTTGATGATGCTAGCTGGAATGAGCGATCAAATGGGTCAAAACAGAACTGATTGGGTTTATAAGCTTGTTGCTGAGTGAGCACCATAATGAGTTTTCTCTCCTTATAGTTTCTTTCACTTCCTTCATTAAAGAAATTAGGCTTCTTGGTGCATAACTGTGCATGCAAGCGATAACAACTTTTCAAGTAATGTAGACAATAGCAGTTTTCCTGAAGGATGGAAATTGCTGATATGAGAGGCCTATAGGAAAAAAGGCTCAAAGAGAATTATACCTCAGTGTGTTCAGGAAAATAAGAAAATATCTCCATATGGAGCCGATGAAATATTGCTGCTTAATTTGTCTGAGGTGTTGTTGACATATCTGGCATCTGATTACCACCAAAGTGAATCGTTTGTTCATCAGTTCTCAATGAAAACTGAGGGGAAAATTCAACACTCTTGTTTGAAATATAAGGGAGCATATCGGGGAACTAATTCCACTTGATAGGATGATCCACCATAAAGCCCAAATCACCTCTTAGAACATCAGCATCCTACCGAAGATATTCAACCTTTCATTCACCTACAAACAGGATTGCAGGGAACTGCATTGCACATAAAGCATCTTTATCGCTATTTCGCAAATTCCTGACACTCTATTATAAATCCCTCGCGCATTTAATAAATGTCTTTTGACGTTCCATTTATGACGATCCAGCCACCAAACTGATTTTGGTAATAATTCCCTCCACACAATTCATCTTTTTGTAAGTACACAACGGATGATTAAGTAGATCAAGAACTCGAAAAATTCATAGCATATTTAGTTATTAACAAAACAATTAGAAGAATGACCACCTAAACTGAAATTTATTGACGTTTAATTTAATTTTGATAGTTAACAATTGTGAAAGTCCACTCTCTTGTTCAGTTTCTCGATCTGAGATAGGCGCGCTAATGAAAAAGACCCGAATTTCTTGGTGGCTATTAGGAATTGGGCTTTATTCAAAAACAATTTTTCAAAGTTCACGTTAAAACTTCAAAAGCAATATAAACCTAACATTTTGTTCTATAAAAATTTATTTCAGTTCCTATAAATACTTCCTCTCAAGCAGCAATTTTTTAATTTCTTTACAAATGCACTGCACGATGGCAATTTCATCAAAGTGGGGACCATTTGTGTAATAGCCAACTTTTTTCATCTCTTTTATTGAGAACCAGGCTATAATAAGGCTTCGGCCAAGTAATCGGTATCCTTTGCAAAATGAGACAAATAAATATTTTGTCGAGGTGCTCGAATTCAGATTTTTTGGATTTCTCGAGACCCAATAAATTTTTTTTGGATTTTTTTGGATTTACACGTTTCAGTAAATAATAATTAGAAGCGTTACTCAGTTACTGCTCCATTATGCAGCTTGTATTGACAAGACTCACTGTGTACTCTTCAACAAAGGAATCAAAAAGAACTTTTTTATCGCAAATTCTATGCCATAGTTCTATGAGAAATCTGAATTTTAGCGATTGAATCATACAACTACAACAATTCAGACGAACTTACATTTGAAAAGTCATTGTTTATGCTATATCACCCATGTTTCGGTCAGAATTCAAAAAATTTCATTCACTACAAATGCACATTCCAGAGCTTGCCAATTTTTCGCATTTTTTTCAAGATACAAAATTCAAATGTAGAGGTGAATTGTACTCCGTCGGTCAGACAACGAATGTTTACTTCATATTTGTTGAATGCATAAAATTTGGCTCAATTACGCGCAAGTTTCCACAATTTCTGAACAGTCGCACTGAGTGAAATAGTTGTATGCTAATATATTTTTGCAAATTAAGAATGTATGCAATTTGATGTATGTGAGTGTTGCTTGCTTACACTAAGAATCGTTTACCATCCACTGAGAAAAGGTAGAAACGATTTGATATTACCCATCTTATCTGCCACTCCTTCAGTCTGTTTAAATTCGTAACTTATAACATGAACATGTCCTGTATGTCAAAATATTTATACATATTCGCTGACCTCAAACCAGAAGCTCTCGGTATTCGGACATGGATAACAGTGATCTTTGATCAATTTCAGGAATTGTTTTTCATCAAAGGGATTAATTAGATAGGACATAAAAGCATGTGGAGATGACGTCTGACATTCACTTTTTCGAAGAAATCATCGAAGGAACCCACCACCTTCACTGAAAGTCTAATTTCGACATGAAGCGTGCGCCTGAAGTTCAATCTGTACTAAAGGAAGCTTCTTTGCAGGCAATGTATGTCCTTGGAGCGTTTGGCTATGAGGCACCAACATTGATCTTTAAGTTTTTCTTCTGGCTGGGATACTGTGAGTGATGTTTATTTTTCTTTTCAAGACCCCAACTAATATTTTCTCCGCGAGCAATATACGCTGTTCTTGCAGTAGTAGTAGTGATAAACTTTATACATGTCTTTTCATTAATCAATTACACGCACCTTGAAAACAGTTCAATAGCAAAGCAAGACTAAACATAATGTGCTACAGAAGCCGGCATTTTCATATGAAACTAGTGCTCGTAACCATGACTTGAGCAACGTTCGAGCTGAATCCAGCGAATCGCTTAAAGGGAATGATTCTAGAAGAATGTCTGGACGTTATGAAAGGTTTGATACCTCGCAGTTTATGCTTGGAGAAGTCCTCCATACCTCTGCCGTGTTTCTTTCCAGTTCCTTAGAGAGATGAAAATTAGTCAGAAATTTTAGGGATTTCAAGAAGTGACCTGCGGTAAGTGCAGTAGTGAAAAGGCACAAGAAAAAACGAAAGTTTTGCAGATCTGCACAAAGAGGGACAACTCAAATCACTTCCTTATTCCTAAATCCTTTATTTCCTTATAGGGGGTCACCAACATCGATAATTCACGCATCTCTGAAATAAAACCGAATTAAAGCAATTCATCCGCTGAAGTCGTAATTTCATCCTTTCAAAGGTAATGTCTGGCAGCTTGCAAATCGGTTAAGTTCGACGCCGAAGACAAAAATGCCTTTTGCTTTTTCAAAACAAATTTGCTTCCTCAATCGGAAACACATGTTGAGGCAACTGTGGGTGAAGCTCGCCAGTGGGGAATATAACGTTGAAGATCAATGCTGTCATCATAAATTCCTCCAAGCTTTCATTCTGCAATGTTAAAAACTAAGCAGAAAACGGAGAACTGAAACGCTGATCTCTAAACGGCAATGGAATTAGTGGATGTTTTCATTTCAATTCGAGAGCAATCTGCACTCACGACGCAAATGTTCAGAACCAATCATAAATTTCCGGCCGCAGCTGGTAAAAATTCCGTCTACAGCTGCCTTGTTCAGATACCTCTATAAGAAAAGAGCCCACTAGAGAGCTCAAAAGAAGTCTAAAACTAGACAAAATATTGACCGTTTGAACGAAATCATTTTCTGGTCTCCATTTTCATATCAACTGAGTATAATAAACCCTATGCGTGTGAAACAGCGAGGCGATGAAGGCGAGCAGACCTTTTTGCAAATAGCATCAAGGTAGGCGAGGTGAATGGGATTATAGTGTGCCTCGTTGATACAATAGGTGTACAGTATTTGGAATTTGTGTGCACCGTGTTGTATGGGCTGTGCTAAATTTTGGGAATGATTGCGAATGCATTTGGTGGTACTTGGTCTGTTCATTTCATCTCAGCTGCGAGGTATTTCGCCATTAATCAACCAGTGGGATATTTCGGTAATCTTTCTCATATTCTCTGTAATAATTTATGCTTCAGTGAAGGCGATAGCGTGCTTCGGCGAGAATGCTCTAGCCAATCCTATAAAGGTTTTCTCAGCATGCACACTCTGTCGAAAATAAACTGCGGCTAAGATTTGAGCTGTCGAGGGAGCATTCGAATTGCATCCCAACACATCAAAATATGTCTAAAATGTCATATAATTTTTTCCAAAGGTGATGAAAGCAGCGAAAATTTTGAATGTAGATAGAACCCGCGCGCTTCGCATGTTCATTTTATTAATCGAATCTTCTTGTTTTCTGACATTCCTTCTGATGATTCATGCAATGGGAGTATTTCGAGCAAATTTTGATGTGTTCGGGTGTCTCTAATCGATCTCCTCGCTGTTGCTATCTAAGCCGTATTACAAATCTCTGAACGCGAAAGGAAAATACTTTCAGGCAACTCGGGAATTAACCCTGTGATCTATACCGTATTTAATCGCGAATTCAAATGCGCTTTATGCAGACAATTGAAACGACAGCGTAAATATCTTGCCTCGGTAATGGAACGGTTAATATAAGTGGAGACTAGACAGTCGCTCGCATTATTATTATTTCTGTGTCTAGTAATAAAGGTTACCGCTCATTTTATCCACATTCATTTACTCTCTCATCAAATGGACCATTTCCGTTTGATTATTCATGTTTCTTTTGAGTTTATTGTATTCAATTCTGCCTCGGGCTATCCCTGTATTAAGTGCACTTGCAGGGACATCTGCTCTCCCAGCAACTGCTTCTTCGATATTTGTCAAAAGCTATCATTGTTTTGGGTGAATGCAGAGCTCTATTCCACAGTGCGGTGTAAGAAACGAATATATAGCTGAACGGAGAGTGAATTTCGTACTGAAATGATATTACTGATGGCAGTGCCGTAAACAACACACAATTCTGTCCAACTAATGCTACAATGAAGGCAATAATGACATCAGGAGGAAGAAGAGTCTCTATGGTCATCTAAAACAGCAGTTGCACCGAAAATTACGGTCGTTTCTTATTGATAAAATTCCAGTGTCCACTGGAAGTCGCCATCTACGAAATTTTGAAATTCAATGTCTACTGCTGCATGATGCCTCTACTAGATTCAGCTAAGATGAATGCTGAACTTCCGTCCGAATAGAGTCTCAAGCAAGAATCGTAGCGCCTCGGAATTACTGTTCGCCGTCTGTATAAAAATTGAATGGACTTTTGTTTCCACAGATTACTCTGCCAGCGTGTCTAATTAACACAAATTGTAGTTATGACAGAGAACTTCATATATTTTACAGGTGGAGGTAACGTCCACCCTTGTCCCTACACGTGCAGTGTGTACTTCACTCCCAACTAAACCAGTCAAATCGAAATCCACTTCACTTGAGATGTCAGGAGATGAAAACAGACAGAGGTGCTTGTTTAGTGCCGTAAAATGAAACAGAAAAGCTGTTTAAGGATAATGCACATATCGATGAAAAGATTTTTAAATTGAGATCTCAAACGAAAGCCACATGATACATGACATTCTAAGTGTGAATCTGCTGAAGTATGGCGCAATATGATCTTTATTATCGTACTACATCGTACACATACAGTACCACATACTCTCATACTTCTCATGCACGACACTTCAGAATGATGTATACTGTCTTATGTGCACTGCTTACACAGTATACTTCCGAGTTTTGTCGGACCTAGGATGCACTGACACTAATTTCTTTACCGTGATTTCGAAGTGGGACTGTAATTTGTGTTTCCGACCACTTTTTTTTTCTGCTAGAGCGAAGCAGACTTTCCCACGACAAGGAGTAGCTCATCTCTCTGGCAGCTGAAGCCACCGCCGCCAAGCTTAGCTCATTGCTTCCATAGGATGACCACCTGCATGATAATCCAGTGTGTTTGTGAACACCCTCCGCACCTTGTGCCAAACTGTTTGGCCTCTGAGAGTCCGTGACTCATAGAGATCGTGAAACATGCATTGCCTCCATCGTAAGCCATTGCACGTCTAAGTGCACGTCGTGTGGGTGCTTAAACCATCACAATGTTCACACCAAAAACCCTAATTCTCTCCTGGTGGATCGACGGCAATATTGCAGTGTTCTATGCGGTTTACTTTGATGTGATATAAGTGAATATTTTAGCAGCTATACCGCTATCAGAAATAGTCGTCATGGAATACCATGTAAACAGATACGCGCACACATAAAGGATGAACGATGGCGCCTCTTTTATGAAACAGTTGAATGGGCCGAGGCAAAAAACGAAAAAAGACATGGATCGGGGACGTCACAGGGCAAATTAGATTATATGATGGAAAGCAGTGAAGCGTATTCTTCGCGATTTCATTTCTTTATCGCTTCCGCGCTGCTTTTGCTGATAGGCTGTCTCAAATTTTGAAAAAGTAAATATCCGCTCGTGCCATTTTCGATCTGTATGATGGGTCGTGGAACTGAATGAAGTCGCAATCTTGGTCGGAATTCAAGAGGTGTGCCGTAGACTTTGTCGCACAAAATCGAAGAAGATGATCATATCGAGAAAATTTCTGACTAATGATCTCTTCACTTTTGAACAGTTTTCGTGATAAACTTCTCAATACCAAGACGTCTTTTCAAATTCCATCTTGTATTTTTCACTTATACCAGATATAACAAAATGATGAAAACTACGGAGTGAAAGAAATAGACGCTGTTGTCCATTGCAAGCAAAGAAGTGAATCCGTCATATTAGTCAACCCTTTTGTGTTTGTTCGCGAGTGTGGCGTGTGCAGTCGGTGCGACAAGTGCCCTTATGCTCATGTGCGAAATAGGTATGTATACGTGTGCGCATGTGGATTCAACAGTTTCGACCCATGCTCATAAAGGCTAGAATTACGCAGTTTGATGAGTGCGATATATCCTTTTATACTTCCTTTCACATTGGTTCAGCGGCCTCCAAATGACTTATGAATATTTGAAGGATGGAAAATTTTCTCTGCATTTTGCATCCGTCGGGTCACTGACGACGATTCCTCGATAAAGTATTTGCACAGGCTCTTGCACTGATCACGTTATTCAGCAATTATTTCGTATATTTGCTATCCGTCGAGAATTTATGAGAATGGTTGCTGAAGCTAGCGGAATGTGAAAGCATATGTCGCATCAATTGGACTGGCACGGTTGTTCTCTTCATATTTCTTCATACTGACAGATGTAATTAACATCGGAGTTGACGAACACAAACTACTCTCGCAAAGTAAAGGTACAGGTGGATCAATGGAGGCGTGCAACACCATTAGAAGATTGCCGCACGAAAATAAGGTGGAGCAAAGGTGCTGAGCTTACTAGAAAGGTTTCTTTTGCGGCTAAAACGTACACTTGGCGGGCAAGAAAGTTTTCGTTGCTATGGAAACTGTTATTCGTCGTTCCCGACCGAGCTTTGTAGTGAAGAACATTCTTGCAGGTCATCCTGAAGATACTTTATGGATTTTTGTGGCTATCGGCAGCAGTAAGAAGAGCTTACACAGAGAAAGAACTCCAAGAATAGTCAATTCCAACACGATTACTGCACCATGAGAACTTCAGCTTTGCAGAGATGCCACTACCACAAATGACGCGTTGTGCAGCTTCTCTCACTATCACCGTTCACAAAAAAAGTTCTCTGACGCAACTGCTCAAGATGAAGATTTCTGATGGTGCTGGTGTTAACAACGCAAAAGTCCCAGGGAGTAACTTTCTCTCGGCGTGGAAGGCTGCGCTACGGAAGTCCCGATGCAGCTATTTCTTCGTGCAGGTGTTCTTATACAAAGCATCAGCGTTTCTTTGCACCTTGTTCTACAAAGATCTCACCGCATCATAGGCGTCTGAGCGTTTCCGTAACCGTCACCATGCCGCTCAACGCACTGACGTTCTGGCACACATTTGTTGCCTAATGAAAACGCTGCTTAAAATGACAAGATTCACTACACCTTGCACCTGACAACAGATTACACTCATGCAGAGGGAAAAATGTCGGTGGGAAGATTTATTAGAAAGAAAAAACAATAACAGACTTTGAGAAAGTGAAAAATAGCTGCCAAATGAACTCTTGACGCCAAACAGTGCCACATCGTGGGTGGTCTGTTGAAATAAGCCCAGCTTTCCTCCACACGAAATGCTTCTAGTTTGCTTGAAAAAAAATGACCAAAGCGTTTTCACAGATTAGTGAAAATTGAAAACGTTGCGCGTTTAGGCGGAAAAAGATTAAGCCTAGCATTAGTTTTCTCATGATGAGGGAAAATGGCTTTGTGAACACATACCAGAGTGTCACAACTTCATAATTTCCTTTTTCTGCACAACAGAATACGCCATAAGACTGCTTTCTCGCCCAATCGAAACTGTAGAGTGCGGTCATCAGCACTATTGAGGGAATAAGAGAGGTTTATGCCGTGCTGAATACTTAGGAAAGTGATATCTCTTAGTCATTCTCCGCGCAACATTCCATCGTCGAATCACTCAGTGCTTCAACAAGAGGATAGTCTAATCGCTCCAGAAAAAGGACTCAAAAATTAGTGAACTTGGTTATCGTCAACAACACAGCTTCCAACGACAAAATTAATCAAAACAAATTTAACACTTCATTTGAACTTTATCAAACACTTGGTCGCTTGTTTCCGAGCAGCGTAGGATGATGCCGTTATGCATCTTGTGCCGTTAAACTTTTGCCGTTAAAATCTACTCAAAGGGCAACTGCATAGTCATTTTATGCAAGAACTCTGAAATCATATTTGCAGTTCCACCAACGCTGATTCATTTCATACAAAACGAAAACTATTTTCTGCAAAAAAATTGCCTCCAGTAAAAATTAACCGTCATCATTAACAACCTTCTTCTCCATAAACAGCGATCACCATCCGGAGAGATCTCTGCGAAGCCTTACATTCTTCCAATCTCGTTTCTAAAATCATAACGACCACTTCACCCTATTACAAGATTCGCTTCCTTGAACGCGCATTGCAAAGAAAAAAAGGGATGGCATGGTTGAGCATCTTGTTGAGGAGCAAAAACGCAGTCGAAATTGCATACTTCACATTAAATAGTGTCAGCTTTGTCTTTATTGCCTAAATGGGCTTATCAAGGCCAGAAGACGCCACCCTCTAGGCGCACTTGCAGTGAAGAGGGATTTCTGGTTTTCCTGAAGGTTTCCCCGTTGGGTGGGAGATCTGAGTCTTCCTTCTTCATCTGTGCAATCGAAGGACTTTAAGAAATGAGGGGAGGAAAGGGATGGAATGATAAGATGTGCGGCTGAGAAACCATCATTCTTCCTTCAATAGAAGGCCGACTAATAACTACTACTCGTATATGCGCCTTTATGCATGCTGCCACAACAAATTAAGACGAATAGTATAACTGATCCTTCTCAAGACTGTCGCCAAATCATTGCAGACCACATCCGCTTACTGCTGGGTATGAGAAGAGCAGTTACCCTGCGTTGAGTGGTAAAAGCTCTGTGGTAAATCGAAGTGGGGTGCGACAGCAAGGAGAGGGAGACCTCCATCATATCTCGAAGACAAAGTGCCAGAATGTTTAGTTTCTACCAACTTTCCGCAATTTCAGAAATTTCGCCGATCGCAGGATTAGTATTTTCAGAAGCTGGCTGAGGTTTGCGCACGGTTCCTCTTTGAATCGTCACAAGTAGTCGGAAACTGAGAAGCCTCACGGTGGCCAAAGAACTTTGAGTACTTTTCACGTTTACTCGGTTTCAACTTGGCGCTATTTGGTCTTTTCAGGACTTATCCTGCTTCTCAGACATTGCCAGGAAGGTAATGTTATTGTCTCTTTTGTGATCATCGGAGTAAAGTGGTAATATGGAAGTTCTCAGTCTACAGACCTCATGAGGCTCCTTTATGACAATTGTCTGAGTAGTTAAAAGTTACGAATTTCTTCACCCAATTTTATAACATCCTCCCATAACGTCACTTGTGGCAATCCTAGAGCGAAGAAGTTTTTTATTTGCGAGCGTACTGAATGCTAGCTCGATAAAAACAGCCTTTTGGGTCACACTCGTTTCAGTTGCACGAACTTATTGAGGCAGTTTGCGTCTTATCTAGTTCACTTCTTGGCTATTTTGCTCAGTTTGTGGTTCTTTGCAAAATTTGGGGTTGTTGTTCGATAGAGTGCTTAAAGAAGAAAAGAAATTCCCACATCATCCTCTATCAATAAGTTGAGGACAAAGCCTGACGCATATAGCCTTTGTGATCCACACCACCCGAGCTTGATTTCCACCTCAAATGAAGTCCAACACTGGAGCCATGAAGTGCGGTATGTATAACCTTTGAGCAAAAAACCACTCCCAATGAGCGAGCTCAACCTAAGCTATCTTTAAGCTTAATCTTTTTTTGATTAGCTGATAACACCTAGTTGTGAAGAATAATAAGGAAATTTCATGCTTCTACCATGGGGAACCCTTTATTGATAACTGCAGCAATCCCAACTCTCATCGATTTTGCTGTTGATAGATCCGAAATCATGTGCTGGAGGTATGGAAGACTATGTTTGACCCTCTCGGAACCAAAGCAACTCTTTAGATGCAAGTTTAGTCTTACTAGCGCAAGATATCATCTGCTGACTGGCGCTAAATTGTACCCCAGAGATTTCAAAATTGTGATCGCTGAGCCGCAAACAACTTTCCACTTAGGCAATTCTTTTTCACAAAACAGCTCTACTAAGATGAATTGAATTTGAAGAAAGCACAAAACTTAATCAGTGGTAAGAAATTAAAAGTAAGCAAGAGGCTTTAACAGCCGTAATCATCTCAGTGCTCAAGAAGCCGATTTGAGATACTCAGAATTCAGTTTAAGACAAACAGCAACTCAAAATTCTGCTTTGGTTTAGCGAAATCTTGTGTATATAGTCCTGGAATAAACCCACATACTGCAGAATACCCTCATCACTTCTCATCACCGATTCACCTGATAAGTGTGGAATTGTAAACTTCCACTGGGAGTTTGAAATTTCGTGGCGAATTTTTTCACTGTATGATCTTGCCTTATACTCTGATATTCTACGGACGGACGCTCATGCATTCGCCAAATGCTCAAAATTATAGCAGTTAAATGTACCGCAGGAAAAAGTGTAATTTGGCTGATATCAACTCACAACAGGAATGCTCTATCAGAATAGGAGGGAGACACTTTCTACTACAGATTGTGTTCTTGTCCTTAGTGCTATAATCTGCCCTCAGCCTTAGTGAGCTTGCAGTGTTTCATTATTGATAAGAACTCCCCGAAAATTGCGAATTGTAAACTCTGTGCTTTGTGGCAAAAGTTCTCATGCATCACGAAAAGGCCTTCATCACTCATTACCGATCCCTTTTGGATTACTTCTGTGCAGCCTACTTGTTTGATTTCTAATAATATATTGCTAAAGAATATCTAGAAACGGTTCACCACTATTTTTTTCTTCAAAACTTGCCCGTGTGACATTCCGGCCAAATTACACTACCGAGACAAGAAATTTCAACCTTCAATCACTGAAATATTGTACCCTGATTCTTCGCTAGAAATTTTTCTCCATGACTTCTCCGCAACTGTATTGTTAGAATTATGTGAGTTTTTCGTTCCCTCTCAGTCGATATGGTCACCAGCAAAAAACACAGTAGCATAAACGAAGTTCTGCATTGTTTCCATGTCTCTGCTGTGAAAACTGGGATTCTACTTCCTGCCGATATTCTTAATATATCCACTCCAGTTTTTGAGCTCCTTCTGAATCGTTTAGATTTACGCAGCAGTGCTTATCTTAAGTACTGAATTTCCATTTGTTTGGATTGTATCTTTACGAACACTTTGCTCCCCTTACTGATCATGCTCACATACTTCTTTGCATGCTTTTCCTCTCTGTGACGTTGAACTGGATACCAACAGAATAAATTATTATGAACGAAGGTGGAGGGTAGTGGGAAACATTCAGTTTGCCTACTGCACTTTCGTCGCTCTTTAATATATTTTGTGAAGTCTCACTTCCGTAATTGGTTTTGAATTTGCGGCAATATGACATTGCTAGAGATATGACATAGAGAAATTTTTCCATCGAACGAGAGTAGAAGGTTGCTGTCAGTAGAGAATGTTTCGGGGCATTTATTGTGGGTTCTGAAGTTCCACATGCTTCATTTTTACGTCTTATTCTTATTTTTTTGCTATTTATTCGGCATTTAAAGACATCGCCTAGCCGGATTTAAGCATAAATGTAGTCCTTGAGGACGAGAGGTTGCACACCAAAAATTGTACTCTAATTCCGACTACTCTGGCAAAAGCAGAGTTTTGCATGCCACAGTTGCTATGAACATGATCCAGTTGACGAAATTCTTTCCGGTTACCGCTTTCAGTTCTAGCTGGCTCTTACGTTTTCATTACATATATCTAATGCTACGGCGCAATATCCCTCATTTTGTTCTGCAATCAACACTTTTTATGACTATCGTTCTATATGTGGCAGTTATCCGTCGTGAAAATTGAAGTCCTTGTAGTGCATCTAGATCGCCCCAGTCGGAAAGGACAATGCTTCATGCTTTGCAAACAGTTGGCAGTTAGAACATAAGTTCGTGGTTTTGGCATCTCGAACGATGATAAAATTTATTTCAAAGTGTACGCTATTCACTGCATAATGTTGCTGGAAGCTTATTATTGAATACTTCAACTTTCAAAATCTTCATCTCTACTCTGAAAATATTTGGTCGGTGCTCAAATATGCAATAGAAATATTCACCTCAAAGACCCCTGAAATAACTAATTGTCCGAAAAAATCTTAGCATCTCATCATGAAGGCATGATGGTGCGCAGCTGAATTCAAACTTCGAGTTTTACGGACCAATATCTGAACTTCGCCGGTGATTCCATAGAAACCAGAAGAGTACACCAAGATGACACAAAGTGATTTTCCAAACTGTTTGAATGACTTGCACCATAACTAATGACTAATTTTTTGTTGCTGACGAGCGCCGCCTCCCTGAAGTATTCACAATGCAAGTTCGCTAAATATAGGATATCGAACATGTTATACACGTGCTTCATCAGACGTGTGACCTTCACTCACAACATGCTTCATAGTGCAGAGTATATCACTGTCACGACGAGTGCATTTCATCGAACGTTGGGCAAGCGTAAGCTAGGTGCTTCATAACGAGTAAGAATTGGAAAATTCAAATGAATTGGAGACTGCATGGGTATGCCTTCAATTTCATTGGACCGGCACACTTGCTCGCTTGTGTGTGCATCTGCCATGTTGGTTTAGATTTCAAATCTATGTTTCTTTTGAGTCATCAGTGTGTTTTTGAGGTCCCTTTTCAGTCGCTATAGCGAAGATTATAAAGCTGCCACTTATCACAAGTTTATATTGTTCAAACTTTTCATATTTAATCTCGGTTACACATTAAAGTAAACTGTTTTAACGCTTCCATATCGAATGATGATGAGTTATGTCGAAGGAGGAGGCGTTGCAAGGAAAAGTGCGTTTCTGGATTGTTGTTTTTTTGCCTTTGCAAGCGTGCTGCACGGGAATCTGGTAGGCAATGCGGTGACGGAGGGAAGGAGAGAAGGAGAGGAGGACAAGAAGAATTTATAGAATTTTTGCCTTATCTCAGACCTTCAATTGCTGAAAGAGGGGGGTTTCGCTTCTGTCGGAGGCTGCAATGTATTCAATCTTGCTGGATTCAGTGAGTTTTGTTTGTTGCTTCCAACCCGCCAACTATTTCGCACTCTATGCATTGGTTCAACGAGCCGAAGAGAGTTGTTCATAAGTTTGAAGTGAAGAAATTGCATATCACAGCTGAGAACATTTATGATTCACGCTCACAAGTTTCTTGGACCTTTTACATTCTCAGTGTAGGCAATCTAACCGCTGCTATTTTCAGCTCTAGAAATCCAGTAAAGACTAAGGAGACCTTATCACATAAATAGGAATCGTCCGAATACGGCGTCGATAAGCAGTCAACGTCGACGTAAATAAGGTTGACTGTGCAATCAAGCAGGCACGTTAGGAGGGTAAAGTAAAACAGCAAACAAGCACATCCTATCAGACCGCCAAATTTTCATGACCTAATCGAATGAGTTATCCTAGCCTACACCAGGGCAGAGGAAAGCTATGAGAGTTTGCTCAAGAGATAGGGGAACATGCGGGCAAGAAACGGCAAAGGATTCATTTTCGACGGAGCTGATTTCACCGTCTATTTATTGGCCTCGCTGCTCCGTCCATGTTTTCACTTCTGCTTCAAAGCTGCCATTGCTTCAATTTTTTGCGCGAAAACCCACTACCCAAATGTCTAGAATGTAAGCCATCAAATTTTTTTAATGTGTGCGAATGAATCAGTATTCTTTAACCCAGCAAATTTTAGTAATGTCATTTTTTATATGAAGGAATTTCTTTCCAATCACTACTTTTTCCCTGCACTTCTTCTTTAAACGTCCTCGACTGATGTGAAATTGCGTTCGACAGAAGCTCTCTCGTTTGCCATTAGTGTCATTGGATTTTAAAGTGAATAAAAATGCTTTGTAGGTAGCGTACCTTACAAGCACAATGAAACTGCTTTTTAGGATTTCGTAGCTGCAGTGAATACTCTTTTTCGAATTACATTTAATATACTGTTGCTACCAGTCGATGCTGCTGTCGCTGCTAGGCATTGTAGTTGAAACCAGCCAATTTTTGGCTGCATCATTTCCTATAAGTAGCGAATTTATGTTGATGTCACAAGCATCCTCATTTCGGATTGTAGCACAGTTTATACGATCGAGGGAGTAAGTTAGTGCTTATGTTGGAAGGAACATGAGTAAAGTGATTGTTTATTTTTGTGTCAGATTTCTCACTATCAATAAGACAAAGAGCTAAAGCGCATCCATCCGTACTCTAAGCACTGGCAATCAACGACAGCCAAAAGCCGTAAAAATACAACAAGGCAGTACAGAATATTCTGTATTCTTCTTCTATGCGAGACTGTTTACAAGATGCAGATATCACCGCATTTTGGAACTTAGTAGAAACCAACTATAATAGAGAAACTTTATTACCTGAGGGTCGACATTCAACGCATGCCCCATTAATTAACTTCTGAGAGCAATCGCAATCAAAAATACCCCACTTCTGTTCGCCATTAAACCTGTAAGATTTGGCGAAAATCGGTCGAGTTCGAGCCACCGACTCCGTGAGTTTACCTACATCACTTCGTTGTCAACAGTGGCTTTTGAGAGATTTTTAAGCCGAGCCTACAACTGGCTTCGAGAAGGTGCATCCGAGTTTAACTTCGGTCAGCTTTTTGAGGGGGCCGACCTGAGCCCTATTTGCTCCGTTATTGATTTTTTTCGTTTCTGCGTCAGATATTCAACCCTCTGGAATTACAAGCAAACTAATGCAGGGATATTTGAACACCCAGCTGTACATGCCCATTGCTGCCGTTTCTCAGGTCGAAAGCTAGACTGACTGTCCCCTTACCTTCAAAAATTGTGTGTTACCATTTCTCAAGGAGTTTCTTTGGTTGCCTTTTCCTTCTATTTTGAAATGAACTTCGCTTTCCTGGAAGGTTTGATAAATGGTAGGCATAATCTTGAGCCTAAGTGATCTACAAAGCGCTGTTTTGCTCCGATAAATCACACCTTTGGTCGCTTATGAGAACACAAATATGATACTGGATTTTCAACTGGAGTTTCAGGACCTATCGGATGAGGCACGAGAAAGAATAGTTCGCACATAAATGTAAAAAAACGGCCGATTTTTAAGGAAAGAACCTTATGTTAGTGTTACGTAGCATCTTCGATTTATGGATTTGCAGGAATTGCTAGTGGCGCCAGCCTTTGGACGCTTTTCCTATTTATATTCACTTTGTCCATTCTTCAATTTCAATGCAGATTAGCTTCGATTTTTACGTACCGTGTGCGCGCAACAACTTTCAGAGGAACGCGGTGGAAATGGCAAATTGACCTTGTATGAATAAGGGTTCGTTTCCGTTTAACAATTGAGTGATTCTTTGAGAAGCAACGCTGTAACTTTCAAAGATGAGCAGATACATTTTAGCGTTCCTGGAGTAACATTTCTCGCCTCATCGGCTTGCTAACATTTATGCGTTCATCTGTCATCGTCAGGGGTGAATGAAGGATTCTGTCATAGATGGGCCGTTGACTAAAAACTTTAAATTAAAGTCAGAAGCGCTGGAACGCTATTCAGAAACTGGCAGACGTCATCTTTGGTACATCGAGTTGTTTATTATATAAATAAACACTCCTAGGGTGCTACTGGACCTAGTTGCAGTGTGTCAACCAACCTCATTTTTCCCTTACCTGTCACCACATGCTACACACCCATTACCTATGCAGCTCAGCCACTAATACCCTGCTGATTCTGATCATTTCATTTCATAAAACATCTAGTTGCCACAGCACCTGTGTTCTGATTCACATCCATTTCCCAAAGCCAGGCCAAAATGAGCATTGTAATCTAGGCGGGTTCACTCCGAAAAACGATGCAATTTCTTCATTTTGGCTTTTGTTTAGAAGAGGTAATCAGTGAATACGCTCTTCCATGAAGCTGTTGAGCATGCAGTTTTTCAGATGCCCGCTCCCTGACTTTTTTGTCCAGAAATCTGCCGCATGTTCACGGCGCGATTAGGATTTTTTGAAAATTTCCTTCCATGCAAACATGGCCGTGGAGCTGTTATGTCAAACGGGAGGCATTGTCTAATCCATTCTAGTGTCCTTTTTTTCTGTTTGATGGGTTGATTAGGTTAGAAGAGTTGATTCCTCCTCTGCCAGCTGGAAGCCAGTGAGAGCACATTTTAAGCCAGTCACAATTTCATGCGCACTTTGTGGGCCTTATAGAACTTGGGCGTCGAGTCAACTTTCTTGGGCTTGCCAATGCATGATATAAACACTGGAAATAGTCTAAATAAACTGAGCTCATTCATCCCCTGAAGTCGTTTGACGGACAAACTCGCTGCACATTAAAATCCCTGCTATCTAAGAAAACAGCCCTCGATAATTGAGTTCGCGATAAAAGCACACCTGGGCCTCATCACTTGACTAACGCATCCCGGAAGAATGTGCTCCAAGAAGTACTCCTCCGACAGCTGCGCCTCATTTATGGAATTGTGTTTCTGCAGCCAACCGCGACGAGTTGAACAGTCTGAAATTCCTGCCCCTACCCCCACCAAGACACCCAAAATTTCTTGCGGGCCAAGGCACTAATCGGGAAGAGCACTAATCTGCTGTCTCACAGCTGCGCAAAATCGTCTCAGACGACTTTTTCATCGCTGCAATCGGCGCTTTTTTGTGTGATGTTCTCGTGCGCGCAGCCGTGCTTACCGCTGTAGCATCAATCCGCTCGTAAATGCTCTTCAGTTCACTGTTCAACAGTTCTAAAGGAACACAAGGTCGCACAATGGGACCATGGTCAGCTTACCGACTTGATCAGTTTTCGGCACTTCCGCAGTTTAAAACGATTTGGTCGAAAAAATGTTTTTGAAGTCGAACAATTGTCTCTTCCATTTCTGTCATATATTTAGCTATTTAAAATGTTGTTCGAGGCAGGTATTTTCCTGAAGAGGTGTACCACGTGGGGATGGGGCTAATGGTTGCAACACCTTGCTGAGGTCGCATATTTATGAAAGTTCAAGGACGGATAAGGCTTGAAACTGTTGTGAAATGCAGAGTGTGCAGATTCTGTAGAGTGAACCGCTATTTTGCTCAGAACAGTGCTCCCAGGATAGGTTGCCAGCTTCGGCTATCCGGATTCCTATCCCATCAGCGTTCAAGTGGGAGCGCTCCGTTCTGGTGGATGCTTCGCTTCACCAAGAGCATAGCGTCTCATCATTGAAGGCGATCGCTTCGTAAAGTAAATCATGCGCCTCCAGGCTTCTTAGGAGAACCAGCAAAATATCACCCGTGGACAGGTATCGAACAACCGACGCCAACTTTGCTTGAGAAAAGATTGATCCTACACATTTTTGCACAAGTCGTAGGATGCACACAAAAACCGCTGTTTCAGGAAGAGATGCGTGCAAATTACACCTTTAACTGGAAGGTCTTTGGTCACTTCGCTGGCCCAGTCATCTCTCTTTGAACTATGAAAAGTCGGTAGGTGATGATTTCATCTCTACCGTTTTCACTAAATTCTCATTTAATTCATTCAAATAAACTTCTTCAAACGCCCACTTCCCATGCATTAACATCAACTTTGATACAAGCCCCTCTCTTTACTGTCGCGAATGGTTTACGACAAAAGCAGCAAAGTGAGACGGTAACGCTGACAAGGTGCATTTTTAAAACGCGGGACAAAAGTGTCTTTCTCAAGGACGCACGCACCCTGAGTACTTTCGATCGAGCGCGAAATCCGCCGTCCAGAATGTTATTCCCTATTAAACTGCTTTTCAACCATGCATCTTTTCAACCAAGCATCCTTTGCTCGAATAACTGATATTTTCTTCCATGGCACAACGAAAATAACTGTGTCCGGCGTTTACACTCAAACGTCTCAATGCGGCAGCAAAGATGCAGTGATACTAACAAATTAATGTTCTAAATGCAGCATTCTGCGTGATATCCTGGATTATTGCGACCGCTGCTTGTGCCCTCCTTCGATTGATTTACTGAGTAGACGATGGACGGTCAAGAATTACACAAGCTACTGTTCTAGAGTAAGGTCTGACTCTAAGGGATAATTAATAACCAGGAATGGGCAACAGCTAGGAGCCTCCACTTGTCGCTTTTTGCATAGTGCTCTCCTCGTTGAAGCGGGACAGTGCTTGCAACTATTTTTTTGCTCACCCCTATGAGACATAAAAGGCATCAAATCAATAGCACTACAATTTGGCCTCTATCAGGTACTCTCACACTTCGCTGACATCACTCTTTGCAATCAGTGTGACACCGTTTTCAACTATCATTCTCCTACAGTTGCGCTCGGTGGTTCCTGCACTGCTGCTTGTCTCAGAAGAATGCGTTGTTGTCAGCTCATGAGGTGGTAACGTTTCTCGGCTGGTTTCTCGATGAGCCTTACGATGAACGCTGTTGCCAGGTGAATTTTTGTTGTCGTTGTTGTTATTGTTGTTGTTGTTGTTGTTGTTACTGCTACTGGCACGTTGTGAAAGTAACGTGCGCTTGCGTCGATGCTGTGATACGACGACCGTTCCATTTCGACAAAGCACATATCGCAGCTCACGTCGAAGCTGAAGCATCAGGCTATGGTGATGCATTGCTTCTATTCAAAGGTCACATGATTCATCTCGAAAATGTATATGCAACCTGAATATGCGTCAAATGTGCGCAGATGGTAGCGCACAGATCGAGTCCCAAAGAGAGTCGTACATTGAAATTTCACATTTTACTATCGTTTTCTAAATTCGTAACAAAAATTTGCAAAAGCAGTACCGTAATAAGGTCTTTATGAAACTATTTCAGTGATGAAAAACTCAAAAAAATTTTTTTCTCAGTTCCAGTTCTCATCAATGAAGCAGATATTGTTATGTATCGATTTCGTTAGTCAAAGTTGCACTTCATGTTCTAACATAGCCCTAGATCGTCTGTGATTGATGTGGAGCTACCTAAAACGATGTCAGTGAAACTCCTGATCATTGGATTTGCATGTCCCTGTTTCCGACGCTATGATTTATCTTACCTCTCTTGGATTAGACAGATGCAGACGGTATTGTGTGTAGGTCTTTCGAAACAACGACGGTTGCAAAATCCGGTATGTTAGATGATAAAGAGCGTTGTTGCCCCCTTTAATGCAACGCTTCTTACGGATGAATTCACACATCCCTGATTTGCAACAAATTCATACGAAACGGGGTAAACGCAACAAACAAATTGTCCGTTGTAGCTGCAACCATTTGTGATTCACTCTCAAATCATCTCATTTCATGCACTGATGTGAAATATCGAGAGCAAGATCGTAAGGCATATGCAGCGATTTCACTATCCAACTTTTTCATGCCGCTTAGCGTCAATTCATTTGAAGGATCGCTTATTGCAAACGGATGCTAATTAGAGATGTATATTTTGACTCCTCATTCTCCACTAATTGGTCGTCTTTATCGCTTTTATTAGTAGATTGAATGGTAACCTGAGTGTTGTAAAGTAAATATACACTCGGATTGACGGAATTGTTGATAAAAAATAGTGAAGTCATAACGAAATAAGCCCATTTCGATTCTGACATATGCGGTAGCCACTGCCATGTTGTCCATGTTAGTAAGAAGACAACAGAAACCAGAAAGAACTGCAATCACAATATGTTACGGAAGGTGGGTCACATTCCACTAGTTCCTCAGCAAAGCGATCGTGAAAAATACATGAGTTATCGCTTCTAGCAGAGGAGCCTCAATCCCAACAGCTTCCATGCATGGTTTCATGCTATATCCCATTAAGCAACCATTTTAGTGAGTATTTCTGACCGGATATCCTTTCTCCTACTTACTGTACTTCAAGTTTCAAACTTGTTACATGATGCCGTGTCACGAAGTTTGCCTTGAAATTGTCCAGCAACGTTTCTGTTCACTGGAACAGAGTGAAGACAAATCAAGATTTGTTTCATTTCTAAAATTTCCAGAAAGTTTGCTACAATACCCTTCAGTGATAGCAATAATGTTGCTGTTACACGAAGTTGGGCCACCAAACTTACGAACCTGTATAAAAAGGCGCATTTCCTTCTTGCTGACCTGACTACGAGGCGGCCGTATACTGTTTCCGCGTGATATGTCACTGTCACCATTGCTTGGCTGCCCCTGTTGCTGAAACAATAACTAAAACCGCGAAATTATTGTCAAAGGTACTCACGACACCAAGGACCATCATTCACATCGCCGGGGAAGCGCGAAATCTTTGATCAGTTTCACGAAACATATCCTGAGTCGCTTAAGCATCCGACTGAAAAGTCATCATACGGTTTTAACTGGTTCAAATTTCCAATGAACTTCACACCGCTTAAAATTTGAGAAGATATGTCATATCGGGCATTGGAGGAAAGCGTTAAAAGCCAAAATTTTTTATGGTATTTGGATTTCAAAAAGTGCATCGTTATTGAGAAATATCTACTGCTGTTTTTTATCAAATGTGACAACAAATGATGCATATGAGAGCTGAATTGGTTGCTGCTAGTCAAAGTTCCTCAAGGAGAATAAAAGCGCTGGCTTTTTTCGTAACAATTCATAACGATTGAAGATGCCACGACATTTTGAAGAGAATCCAACTGTTAGAAGCATTTGCTTATGCCACCGATGTGGCATCACACTTAATTCTCTCAGTACTGTAACCGTTACGGATCGCTGCTGATCTCGTAGAGCCACGCTGCCACTTTTTGAAAGCGGGGTACAGTGTGCGCTACGGACATTTGTCATCTGTTGGAACAGGTGTTTGCGCTCCATTGCTGCGAGTCCCGGAACCTTCTGAACCTCAGGACTGCCTCTGACTGTCGGAAGCCTGGAAATCAAGGCTTCCGAGAGTCGGAGGTCTTGAATTTCAGAGTCTACTAACCGATTGGAGGCGTAGGATCTTCGATGTGTGGAATTTTTGAAGTGTGTGAACATTGGGACAATCTGGATCCGAAGCCTCTCGTTTTCAAGAGTCTGCAACCTGGGCTACCAGAATTTTACGGAAGAGCATTTCGAGTGAAGGAAGGCGAGCTTGTTCCGCGTAAAAGTGCTAAGAAAAGTGGCGTGAAGCTACTGGGGTTTCATCCTCAAAATTGTGTGCGAATAGTGGAGTCATCTTGGCAGAATTAATGACTGTGGGACGGTGCGATGGGTTGGAACGTCAACTATTATCGGTATTTTTGGAGCAGGAAGCACCGAAGATGATGGTTACAGAGAGTTTCATAGACCAGCACAGAAGCATAATCGGCGAGGTGTTCCTCGACACGACTTCCTACAACGACTACAAATAATTCTCTGAGACGAAAGCGTATATCACAGTATTTATGATGAAGTTTCAATCCTGCGCTGAAGTTTCAATTCGAAGGGACAGCACCATCTGCATACACATGCTTGTCGATGAGATTAGAGGACCCCGGAACCACTTGTACTCAACAATGTTCGAAGTACGGATGCTAGAATCCATTAAAGCTTTGGCTGCTTCAGGCAATATATTCATCTCCTTATCCTCAGCGAAACCTACCACCAAGCAATATATTCATTCTCAGCGAAATAAAAGCAAACGATGCGGTAAAATCGTATTGTCGGTGGGAGGACAATGCTCTTGCATGATCATAGTAGCTAACGAAGCGTTCAATTTTTGAAAGCGCGAATATTTAAAAGCCATCCAGCGACGCTTCTTAATGTCCATCCAAAGTCCCTCTTGAAAATCGAAAGTTGTCAACGAAGAAGTTTTTTCGATTATTAGCCAAATTTGAACGTGCGCGCTTTCACTTGTCTTCGCTACAATGTGCTACAAAGTGGCATTCGCATGAGAAAGAAAGCAATTTTGCTGAACCATTATGAAAACTTCTGTTCAACGTCCATAAAGCAGAGTTAAATTGTTACTGTGTTGCACGTCTGATGACTTTTGCACATTTGTGAGCGAATGAAACAGTCTGACTAGAACTTATTGTTGGAGATCTGATTCAGTAAAATTACGTTCTACATTTCAACATCTCAGGAATTCGAAAGAGAAGAAGACGACTGCTAGTCTTTTCCTAGGAAGCAGTCGCTAGAAGCAGTTTTGCTTACAAGGACATATATCACATGGAGAGGATGGACTAGCTCTACATCGCTTATTCTTCATCTTCTAGCAAGGTCCCTGATTGTGGAGGTTTTTCTTTGCATCCAGAAAGTGCCGGCTTCAGAATAAAACATTCGAAAGGCTTTCTTTAATAAAAATTTGGAGTGATTTAGCCTTGAAGTATGCAGCAACATTATGATCTATTGAGGAATAAGTGGGCGGGAGGGATTTTTTCTCACATCGCAAAGAACATTTAGTTTTTCCCCAAAAAGCGAGTGATTTATAGTCGGACGGAAAACTTAAATTTGGCTAAAAATGACTCTATTGTAATATGATACTCCATAAATTCATGGTTGCTTCAATGGAATACACCTCTCTGAAATGTAAGAACGCTCTCAAAGTATGAAAACGAATGAGAACTGCCTCATCCGTTCAAGAAAATGGGTAATTTACTTGCGCTGTCAGCCTTTTAAACGTCTGTTAAACTCACTCTTGTCCTTATGGTGAGTTGATACTTCGCCATTGCTCGACCACTCTCCCTTACTTTATAAATGATGACTGCATACGAAATAATCATCATCACCAAAGAAAGACTGTTGACGCTCATGTCTATGTATTTATACCTAAAAGAAAACAACACTATTGCATCATTTATTATCTTCTTAAGCAAGCATGAAACGTCTCAAGAAACGCATTCAGATGGAATAAGGTATTCATTTGAAGTAGCCTGCAAACGAACTAAATCACAAGATCATATTCGTTGTTCGCTCTTCAAAAATCACGTGTCTCCATCTTAGACCTGCACTTGGAAGTGCCAAGCGAGAGCAAGTGGGCACAGCATCGCCGTATCTCCTGCGGTAGATTGTGAGAGACCAATTCATCTAACTTCTTCGTGTTCACTCATAACTAATGCAAAGAAAGTTCTTTTTAAATTTACAGGCAGAGTGTTCAGTAAATTTGTCTAATTAAGGTCAAAATTCCTCGGATTCTGCTAAAGTTGTAGCTAGCAATTACATACGGTCATTTCCTTTTGCTTCCTGGCCATTTCCATCGGCCTTGGGTTTTGAAATGTTAAACTCGCCATTACATGAATTCAGTAGTTGCTGCAGGTCCTCGTTCATGAGTCCTTGTTAATACAAATCTTGAGCGGGCTGCTTATCTCCATTAAAAAATTGGGAGCTGCTATGAATCTTATCGGTCATAAGAACCTGAACTTTGCACCCTCATTTGGCTGCACCGAAAGGATCTCATAGCAACATCTTTGGTCTTTTTTGAACTCAGGGCACCATTTGACCTATTCACAATATACCATACCTGCACTCTCCGGTTATATTGTGCTTGCTCTGTAGTAAAACTTGAAAAAGACTAGATGAGTTGGTGCAAAAGGTTGACCATGGCAGGGATGTTTTAGACGAAGCGTTCACCTTGTGTGAAAATACAACATCTGGTTATCACAGAGTTCGCGGCAGTGCTATTTACATTACAACAAAGGCATTAATCTGTGTTGAAAATTGTAGCGTATAAAGTCCATAAATTATAGCTCTAATCAACGACATCTAAACTCTTAAAATTTTGCTTAAGTTGAGACAGCTCCTGTTCCATATTCATGTAGAAGGATGAGCTCTTATGACTTGAGAAGCTATCAGGACCAAAAGTGCGCGATAGTGCCCACTGGCGAGACGATCCCGCGTGCGAAGATGGGCGCAACCGTGTGAATTACCAGATACGCAGTGAATCGCTCAGGTGGATATCACGTTCTTAGAGGAAAGGGAATCATTTCCGCACGAAACATTAGGCATACATCCATCTCAACGAGAAAATTTATGTTCCTGGTGACTGCCATTTCGCGGTACAGTGCAATTCGAGGGCGGAAGCCGTTGGAATCGTTCCATATTGCCAGGAAACTATGATAAAATTTTTGACATGGAAGAATTTTGATCTTATTGCAGCAGTGTATATATGGCATTGCAGACTGGATAGAGGGATAATATAGAAACAGAAAATCTTTGCCTAGGAACGGACAGTCCACGGTCAGGGCTTTATTCAACAAAAACTTTATGAACTTCCACACCAGCTCAGTGCATCCTTCTAAAAAGTCAAGGGAAAAATATGGGCCCCTCCGATCATATGTTCACCTGAGAGTTTGTCATACTAACGAGCCTGTTCTTTAGAAATGAAGCATTATCTGGTCCTACCAGGTATCCATGGGATCGTATACCGTAATATAATAATCTGAGTTCCAAAGCGTATGACAGCACGGAAACAATGTCGGCAACGAAACGGTAAATCCAAGCAAGTAGCCGAACAAAATAATTAACAGTGATTTCTTCCGAGAAAAAAGCCATTTATATTCCATAGGGTAAACAATGCTAACAAATCTGAAAAGATTTATTAGAAGTCGTCAGTTAGAATTTAGAATCCTGAAGCTGATACTCAAGTTTGAATGACCTTGCATCTCCATTCTCGAATTACCTCGAAAACAAAAAAAAAAAGAAGAAAGAAATCTCGAGTGAAAGCTGGTTATTCACCTCATTTGTAAATAACCGAGAATTTCATGTAAATACTGAGAATCTTTTGCACGTAAATATAAAGAATGAGGCTACTAATGAAAGCGATTCAAGAATACCGTTTCATAGGGCCTTGAAGTTTAATGAGCTACAAATATTTTCGTGCAATGAAAAATATGATCCCGAGTGCTCACATGTCGTAAAGCCGATGAAGTAAAATTTCACAGCATAAAAACAGATCTGAGCAATAATGAAGCTAGCTTTTTGCTATGAGCAACGTCATCCATTCATTGTGTTCTCCTTCCCTCTCTCATCTACCCTCACCTCCGTCTCCCATCCCCTCTCGCAATTATTTTGAGCATCACAAACACTTACATCTTTTTTAAGGACTTTTCATATCAGGTGCAAAACTTATTCACCTATTTCAGTGCTACTGTAACAAAGGTTGTTCGCTTATATCTGCTGATTTTCATAAAATCAATCAATATTCCTTTCTGTGCTCAAAATAGCATCTCAATGCTCAAAATTTCATTGTTCAAAAAATTTATGCTCAATACATCGCAAACATCAATTAATCAAGGTTCACTCAGAAAATCAGTCTATATACCAGTGAGGTTCCTTTCAAATAGTGTTTACTAGTTCCTCTAATGTCATACATATATTGATTTCTTTAGAACTGCACCATTCCGTTTTACACACCAAGCCACTTCAATAAACTAATACGACACTCGAGTATGTCGCGATTTCCTGCTGAAATATGTGCATGCATATTCACAAAAACAAGCTTGAAATTGATGTCTCATACGTTTAAAAAATGCATGCTTGTTTTCTGCAACTCTACAAATCTTATATGAGCCAAAATCTTATAAGCCTTTTCGAATGAAACTATTGACCTTTTATCAGATTGCTGCATAATATTTTATCTCCTTCTCACCATTTGCTTAATTTCTGCGCAATTTCTCGTTGACATTCATTTACGCAATCGTCCCGAAATTCCCATGCACTTCCTTTGTGTGTTGCACAGAAAAAAAATAATCGACCGCATCGAAGGGAACAGCATTTTCAACATAAATTTGTATATTTTGCTGCCTTATTCAATAAAAATGTACTGAAACGGTGTTTACCTATTGCAGGCCATAAGGCCAAGTTGAAGCACAGCGGTATACCAGAAGAGATCGTAAAAAAATATCATGAGGACGTTTCGCGTTGAATGAAACTCGAGGAAGGCACTGTGGAACGCTGTTGCAGGCACCAGATGCACCAAGCTAATCACGGTCATAACGATATCGCATACAGCTAGCGATATTATGAACCAGTAACTGAAGTAAACTTGTGAAGAAT
Source organism: Baylisascaris schroederi (assembly GCA_006503575.1). NCBI lineage: Eukaryota > Metazoa > Nematoda > Chromadorea > Rhabditida > Ascarididae > Baylisascaris > Baylisascaris schroederi. The sequence continues at coordinate 183,127 of QEWY01002081.1, forward strand.
TATTCTTGCTGACGCCGATTGCAACAAGAAGGAACATTTTGCGACGTGCTTATGCAACATACCTGAATGTGTGTATGTTGGGCACTTTTGTAGCGCTCTCGTAATTTGATTTGCACGATGCTGTCTTAGGTGGTTCGATCACTGAATGTTTGAAAAGCTCATATTAGAAGATAGAAATTCATACAGCACATCGCGGCATTCATACATATTTTGTCTCCTTAGAACTTTTCCTGTCTAAAATGCCATAAATCTGACTGAGTCTGAAATTTTACTGAAAATGAAAATCGTTGGAAATACCATAGGCTGGATGGAGGTTGAGGAGGGGAAGACGAAGAAACAGGAAGCAAGCGAACAGTTAAAAATTCGTCACGATCGCCTGGACCAAACTATCCGGAAGAATTATTTAGCACAGTAGTGAATGAAATTAACTGAAAACCAAATGTGAATGGCCCGTGGTATCGATTTCCTCTCTGTGATCAAGGGACGCTGGTCCATTAGCACCACTGGTTACCGAAAATTACCCTCAACGAAAACACGTCGTAGCAGTGGACTGCAAACGAACACCAGGGATACTGGCATTTAAGACAACAACATGACGAAAGCAGTGAGAAATACAACCTAACAGAAAACCTTTGAGACCAAAACACAGAGACTAGCACAGCATTTCCTCGATCAGACGAACGCGTATATTGTGCGCAGCTTCTTCAGCCTGCCTCCTTCTTCACCCCCCCCCCCCCCCCCCCCCCCCCCCCCCACCCCCCCCCCACTCCCACTCCAATCAAATTTTGCAAGAGCGCATACAAAGTGTGCAGTCTCTCAGTCTGCAGATCCCTAATTTTGGTTTCTGCTTCAAAGCATCGTTTTCAAAACTGCCGATTCTTGCAGTGCAAAACAACAGCTAGAAAGTTTCGTCTCCTTCCTGAAAAAGGGCAGGTGAAAATCCTTCTCGCCAGTTTTAAAGTGGAATTTGGGTCCATACTCCTTTCAAAATCGTCGATAGAGCGTTTCTCTCATTCGACTGGCAGTAAGCGTGTTCGTGTTCGCTGATGAACTTGTGAGGAATGAATAAACGGAAGTACATTAAATAGGCTGAGAGATACAAAAGTTCACTAGCGAAGTTGTTGAATATTCGACGAGAAAAAATTGAATTGATTGAGAAGATTACTATAATCAAATTTTCATAGCTCATCATGTTTAAAGTAAGTGAGTTGTTAGGCCAATTGTAGCAACGAGAGGAGAACTTTCAGGGTGTAATTTCTTGGTCCACAACAGGATGAAAAGGTTGGAGACTACTTTTGAACTTGCGTTGCACAGGAAGCATTTGAATCAATTACCGCACTAGTCTGGATCTCGAATAATCTGAGTTGATAACACAAAAAAGTAACAGCTGATTTTTGTTGTCGGACATGTTTTCTTGGAAAATCTGTTCAAAAAGCCGCCTGCGGAATAAGAATCACAGTTTGGTCTAGTGAGAATATACGAATTGACTTATGCAAGCTCAGAAAAGCGTTCGGCTAAATATACTTCCGCCTAACTTGCAACGGAAATCTACTGCTGCAAAATCTGCTTAGAAAATCGTGTGTATGCCACTGGTGGTCTTTCGCTCTCTCCTCCCACTTCTTAGCTGTACTGAGTGAGTTAATAATGTGGATGAAGTACTGAGTGAAGTAAAATCCCAGCAGGTACTTAGAGCGGTCTCTCAGCTAGGTGGGGATGATAAGATAACATCACCGTTTAGGTGAGGATTTAAGTCATTCAGTACTACATGATCGGATCAAACTAAAGCTGACGGGTATATAAGCGGTTGCCTTTCACTTTGTTATCTGCAAACAGTCGTACCCTTGGTATGACATATAACTCCAGCCCTAACTCGTTGAATCTGTCGATAACGTTATTGGCTCTCGAGCATGTTTTAAAAGTTCTTAAGAGAAACATGCTGGTTCTCTTCAATGCGAGCCTTTAAAATATGTGGTGACCATTTTTGAGAAAATACGGCAGCTGTTTAATAGCAGCTTTTGGTAAGAATGATTCAGGAAATAGGCTGGAACTACGATTCGAGGATGCACCTTAAAATGCTTTCCTGTCAAAAGTGATTTACCGAAAAGTACTGATAAAGTAAGTTATCCACTGAGGATACTCCGATTACACTGCTGAAAGATTATGATTAATATTGATCAAGCAGAAAGCAGCCTGAAGCCTTTAAAGTCTCGGTGGATTCGGCAACCCAGAAGATATGCGTCGAATGAGGACTATTAAGTGTATCCAGAATAACTGCTCCACGTGGAACAGTTCATTGACAAGAGGTTATTTAAGTGCGCAAACACGTCGCTTCTTTTCCACAATGCTCAGGTGGTCATAACAGTGCTGTGGCTAAAGCCGCTAAAGCAATGCTAGGCTACTTATATGCAAAGCTTGGTACGTCAATTTTCAGGTTGGACGTAAGAATCGAACGTACGAAGGAGGGAGGAGAGGGGGGGGGGGGCAAGGGGAGAAGGCAGAGGCCGATTTATTTCGAAACAGTTTTGTGTTACAGCGTAACAAAGGAGAAAGGATCAGGCGGCCTCTGACTTGCAGTACTCACAGGTTTCTAGTGCGTTGATATTAGGCTCCCATTCTATGATACAAGGTGTGATCAACCAAATGATGTCAGAATGAAGTGGATTATGAACTCACTGTAAATTTACGACGCTTCCCCCCTGGCAAAAGAGACTTTCCGTGGAAAAATTCAGGAGGAAAGTGAGTTGAAGCCTTCACTGGCCTTCTTCTGAAGTTAGTTCAGATGTCATAAGTTTACGATTATGAAGCACGGTTTCTTGGTACAGCTGCTCGTTTGCACGGTTTCGAGTCAGTGCATGCAATCTTTCGAAAAAGCTGCAACGTTTAGCATTGCAAAAAGCAGTTGCCGGTTCTTGTGAGAATAGGTACAGGAAGGAATACCTTGTTGCTGAGCGCATTGCCAAGCTCCTAGCGATTCCGACGAGAATTAAAATATTAGAAATCAAAGCATAGCTGAGCATCAACAACCAGATGCTCACCGCGATGAGATCATCTCTTTTCTGTTCCCATGACCTGCAATAAAGTTTTTGTGGATATGCATCAGGAAAGGAAAACCCTCAAATTTTCTACTGCTGAGGTGACTGTTTGGATAGTCATTTCCAGCGTGTAGTTGGCATAAACTGTTATGGCCGATTTATTTCACTAAGTAACGCTTCATTCTTTCTGAGATATCGATTATTCAAATGTTGGAATTATTATTGTCGAAACAAACGTCGAAAAATCGAAATTATTCAAATCTGTAAGATAATCTACACCGGTCGGCATGAAATCACAAGCGGGCATGCTTGAAAAATATTTGTGAATCCGATTTCAATGTATTGTCTGTTACCGTGCTTCACTATTTTTTTAAAAAATTACACTCACCTAGTTTACGTTGCACGATATAGAATCCAGAAACAAAGAAAATGCTTGTTTTTGTACGCTCCGGGAATTTTGCATTTCCAGCGCGCATCACTCATTTATAAACAAGTTCTATGTGTATATGTTTATGTGTGCACTTGATGGTATCTGCATGTCTGCTAGGTAGTTTCAACTCTTCAAGGCAATCCAGCTACATGTTAGTTTCTACGCCACTTTTCAAATTGATCCATGAACTTTGCCATGCTGTTATGGAGCCTTCATTATGCACAAAAAGCCGCATGAGTTTCGAAGCAGATCAGATGCGATTTTACAGCGGCAATTTTGCATTTTACAGTCGACTGGTTGGTTCCAGCAGCATTGGAATAGCGAATATCTAGCGAGAAATGCTTCTGTTTAAACGAAAAATATGTTATTATAGAAATTTTACCATTTACTAGGAACGTACGAAACTGGTTGGCCTGGCCGGAACACTGTAAAAGCGCATGTCGTACCAGCTCCTCCGACAGATTTCAACATTCATTCAAGTGCGTTTACCGCACCTGACCAGTAACAAAGAACTTAAATCTTATGTGGATCAATCTCACCAAAGCCCCTTACCTGGAATCGTCACCTTTTGCCATTTGAACGTTTTCAAAATTGACGATAACTGATATTTGCGCCATTACGATAAGCACTGCAAATGCTCATTATAGACTCATAAATGCGCGTCAACCTGCCTTAAATCTTCTACGCGATCCATGTCACTATGAGAGGAGAGTAAGGATATGGATTTCAACCAGCCGGGGATACCAGCATCTTGAGGAGTCTTGAGGAAGGGGATTGTGGGCTAGTCTTGATATTGTCAAAAGATTATGGAAGCGGTCACCTAGTCAAAAAACGCACCGTTCTCATGATTTGTGAAGTATACATTAGCAACAGCGAGGTAGCACAACTGTAGGTATACGCATCAACTGCATGGTACCGCAAATTCCTTCTGCGCAAATGTAGTGAAAATAAGTTTAAATTTTGATATTCTCTCACAACATCGTACTTCTTCAGGAGGTACCTCTGAGCAAAAAAATCGGTGATGCTGGTCTTTCACAAGTTCCCACGCACTACTGTTTTGTTATCCATGGTTAGAGATGCTCAGAAAAAGTTCTAGCTTACAGGCGTTCACATGGCGCAAAACTCTGTTTCCAGAGTTTGCAGGATGAACTGCCTACTTAGAAACAACCTCTTCGATGTAGTTAGCGTTCCAACAAAGGTGAACAACAAACGGCACTCAGATGCAACAAATCCTTTAAAGAGATTCAGATTACTGCTAAATGGTACGAAATAATGAAGCGATGCAACAAACAGGAAAGACGTGCCGACGCGAGGAATGGATGGTTATGAGAACTCAAAGAGCTCATTGAGAATTCAATTTAGCACGAACTCAACGTGCGTCAGGTTCCCAAGTGCTGCGCTTCAATAAGGCATCCCATAGAAATGCGCCCAACCGCTAGTAAACTTTTACACCATGTTTCGTCCTCGTACTCTAAATGACGAGATTCTCTTGAGTTTCGAATGTGCTTCAGTACGTACAGCCGACATTGAGAATAATATTCCATTAATCTGCTAGCAGAGTAGGCGTGCGGGCGAAATCCAGACAGCGGGTGCCTCTAAACAGTTTCCGTGGATGAAACCTCCACGGTATCTGATGACTGCGGGAAATCCCACGTATCGGGAACAGCATTTCTTACGCATGATCTGGACAAGCAGGGCCTCATATGGACAGTGGCCTCTTCTCTAAATAAGGAAGATTTTCGGGAATGGAGTGAAAACTGCTACGGAGGCCAATTCCACATGGGCACCAGTACTTCTTTGCATCAGATGCAACAACTGACACGGGAAAAAAATGCAGTATAATGCAGAGCGCAAACAAGTCGTACCCTGAATCGAAGTATGATAAATTACGCTCATTGCTTGCAACCGTGCATGACATCGGTAATAACAGCATATTGAAATATGTAAATAGAGTGATGGCAATTTTCATGAAGGAGCCAGTCTTAGCTATCGTAGCGATCACATGAATGAACCCAAAAATTCTCTTTGAATGAGATTTTATGGTGTGAATGAAATCTTTTGAATATGAATAATTACTGTCGACCAGCTGTATATACTTAACGTGTTTTTCCCCATAAGAGATGAATTTTCGTTATTGCGATAAATAATTGAATTCCATTCATTTCAACTTTAACAGCAAAGAATTAACGCGAGAATATACCCGAAAATCGAACGGATATATTTGCGTTGCTAGCTAAATATCTGAGCAAAAATTAAAAATTCAGTGAAATTGAATGAATAAATGAAGTTCCCATGAACTTGCACTCGTCTGCTTTTTCTTTTTAAAATTCGAATCTCGCTTTATAGATTATGCATGCAGACTCTTTTATTTATTCGTATATAAAAGAAATTCTATTCATTCACTTGCAACGTGCAGAGTGCCGTAAAATGAGAAATTCGTCCATGCATCTGTGCAAAGAAAAAAAAACTAAAGACAATTGAGATTTTAATAAAACACTGTTTCTAACTCCATGCGCAATATTTTCTATTTGATTCACGGAAGTATGCTCGTGATGAGCTCTTTTAAACATGGCAAAGCGTTACGGAAAAACAGAATTTGCATTTAGTGAGCAACGGTTTCATCCTACTTACCGATCATTTTGGTAAGGATTAGAAATGCAATATTTAAGTCATGCGATAGAGCTCAACACTTTACAGAAAACGACAAGATGGGAAAATGTTTCACTAGCGTTCATCAGATGACACTTGATGATAAATGGCAAGCATCGATAAATTAAAGTTCGGCTTTTGCGAATTACTTTATAAAATTACAAGTTTGATTAACTCAAGGATCGTCCGCCTCAGAGTTCACATAAATAGCTGAAGGATGAAGGTGGGGAGCTCCAATATATGGCGTGATGTTTATCGATGCGGAAGATGTGACTAAATAAGGCATGAATTGCGAAGAATTCGAATGAAACGCGTCTAGCGGGAGATGCTTGTGGCTAACTGCCGACAGCTTCCTATCGAGCGTTTTACTCCTTCGCAGGTTGATCTCGTAGAAGCACTCAGACGGCAATCACATGCACGCATGATGCGTCGTCAGATTGCCTCAGGGGTTTTAGACATATCTCCAACATGAGATCATCTCAAAGTAGACTTTCCTCTTTGCGAAATCCTCTTTGCGAAATATATAACCCAGCATGACGCTTCATATACATGCAACAGGTTCAAACAAGCACAATGTAACTAGGAGGTAGGTAATTCGATATGCAACTTGATAATTTCACTTATGAAGTGTTGGCCGCTTACATACACTCCGACCTCATGTAAGCCTATCACATTTCTGTACTGTGGAGCGCCGCTCAAAGAAAAGCGAAGTAGCAGAAGTGTGAATGAATTATAAAAGGTTGTCCATCTTCACCACTCTCTTATAGTATCGCCTTTTGTGCGCAAAAAGGAGGCCGAAGTTTAACTTGTCATCGATGAACCATTTGAATGTGCTCAATAAGGCGTAATGCTTTCGACATTGCTTCCGCTCTATATTTGATGGTTAAACTTGCGTGCACCCAACTCCCACAATATGCGTTGATTCATTTCATCGCATTTGTTCCATTAATCTTAATGGTGGTAATCAAGTACTTGTAAGTGCTTGAAAAACAACGCAAGAGAAACCTCATTCGACGTTCAGTAATCTCATTCTTGATAAACAGTGCCCAATGAACTCAGCTTGACGTCACTCCAAAGTGAAGGAAGCAAAATGTCTCATTCGTTTCATAAGAGATTTCTTAACACTTTGGCGCACATTTCCCCACGGGTGGAAATTCGCTACCTGCAATTAATATCCGAACTCTTATTTCTGATTTTCGATTGCGAAGAGCACACCTTCATTCTGCCTCTAGCATGAACTGTAGGGGTGGAACGAAAATATTCGCATTCTATTTTCTAAACTGGATTATCACCACGATAAAGCTGGGTTACTGTGCAATCTAAATTGGAATATACGACAAAGTGCATTAGCAATATCAAAGACGCATGTAGCAAATTTGGAATATAAAGGTATTATGGCACGAAATGTAATGTCGTTGCAAATCTGATATGAGTATTTTGAAATCAGAAAGACGAAAAGAAAAGCGTTAAGAAGTAGGAGGATGAAGGCAACCAGAGGTACAGAAAATGAGTTAAAATTATCCGAACAATGGGTAAATCATCGACGGATTATTCTCAAAGTGACACTATTTTTTGAGTGTTATGCAAGGCTAACACGTTAGACAAGTGAACGAAATTATACCCAACAAAATTATGCTTTTTCTCAACGACCTAATAGCGGTCAGGTGTGAGCGGTGAAGACATGGCTTAGACTTTCCTGTGGAAGTGGAAAATCCCATAAAAGAAATGAATTTATTACTAACATTCCCATGTGCAATTCCTCGAAATAAGTAACTGCAAGGAGACTGCAATCAAAAATGGAATTTAGTCAGAATTATTGGACGCAGCAAGAAGAAAGCATTTTAAATCGAAAGCTCTTGCTTATAGGCAATAATTCTAGAAGACTGTGGAATGTGCAAAGTGAATGGCTTTGAAGAAAAAAGGAAAACGACAACAAGTGACGTACTAACGAAAGACATTCATAATTATTTTTCAACAACCAAGGATTGGTATAATCCATTACTGTCCATAAGACATTACTGTGTCTCCACTAATGGCGCAAGGAGTGAGCAGAAATTTGAAGAAATATACACTGAGCACAAATTTTTGACCTGTGCGAAGATGAAACTTGGTAAAGTTTGCAGACTAACTAAGCAAAGAATAGAATGCTTAGGCTCGTTAAATGCATGAATTTTTTGCTTAAGTTAGCTGGGCAATACTTTGCGAATCCATGATAAGAAGTTGAAATCTTTAAGAAAAATCGTAATTCGAAACATCCAAGGAATTATCCCTTAATATCATTGCCGCCTCTTGCAAAATTTACTTGAAGTTTCTACGTGTTAAATGATTATAACCAATTAATCTACACTTGTTGCTGCAAAAACTAAAAATGAATTGAACTTGCATCGGATGATTTCAAAATCTCCCTATGGATAAGTTGTAGGCGGGTGAAGCAAACAACTCCTGCAAACAGCACAACGTTAAGTGAAGAAAAAGTCGATAAATGAGTTCCGCCTGGACGGTTGCTATCCACAGTTTTCATTATAGTTTTTCTCATTGCACCTTAACTTTTGCTACTGCGCTGCAAGATGATACTATAAACACATGGCTCCGAAGTGTTTTCTTATTGTCGATAACCAGTGTGTAAATAAGTGAGAGCATTCAGCAAATACGTCAGTTTCTATAAATCTTGCGATTGCAAAGACACGTGCGTCAGAAGCCGCTTTCATTTGGCTAAATTAAAGCGGGGATGCAAACGAGAAATACCCTTTCCATAACATTTAGCTGAGACTTCAAGAAGTTCTATGCGCACACTTCACCACTTCAGACTTATAAGGCCGCAAATATGAGAGAGGAAAATGCTAAGTAGAGGTTTTTTTAACAACTTAAGATTAGGTCGTTTTTCGAATCACGATGATGTCTACCTTGAAGGACACTCAAATATGGTAAGTGATTTCGAATTGCCCAATAAAACCGATCCGTCCGCTTCAGAAAATTGACAGTGCGACTAGGCGCAAAACGGTTCATCAGTGAAGCACCCTATTGAAATGGCACAGAGTAAGTTCTAGGTATTCGTCGAAAGAATGATAATAGTGGAAGTGGAAGATCGAAATAATTAAAAAAATAAATCACATGCATCCAGCTCGTTCCAGAAGAAGAAGTGCAGATGTTTTCATTCAGGCAAGAATAAAACAAACAAATACGAAAAAAAAATCTTTTGAGAGCTTAGCAACAAATTTCATCACCAACCGATCAGAGGATAAATATTTTATCCAAAGATTCTTTCTGCTTTATTGCCATAATTGAAACAGGTCATGCTCATCTTAGAAGAATAGTCTTCCCCTACTTTATTCCAAAATAACTAAAGTAATGTCGAGAGTGAGTATAACTGCAAGTTGTTTACTGTATAAGCCATTTATTACTGAAGCACTGAACAACTTGAGGCCGTTCCGAATCGTATGCAAAATGATGCTATTTTGCCCTAAAGTCTCTAATATCAACAATCAACGTGAATAAATGTGCATACATTGTTCCTTTTATTTTGCTAACGGATAAGTTATTCCTCAATTCCTAGTTCATTCAACTCCATACCTGATAATACGTGAAATGAAATGCCGCCTCTTTGCCATCGTTCACTCTTTCTCAAGCCTAAGTAGCAGCTGAGATGCGCCATTGGAACTCATAGAGCGTAATGGTACAGCTAAATGCTTAAATATGCAACCAGTTTGCCAGTGGAACCTTTCATGGTTGTCATTGGTTGCCATATTTTTTTTCAAATGGTAACATTGAGCAATAAATTTTTTGCTTTTGAAGAGGAGACCATCCATATTAATCAAATACTTCATAGGCGCTGGCTGAAACGGCGCTCATCTTTCTACCCTACAGAAAAAAAAAAAAAAACAAACAAATTTCGCTGTCTCCATTCAAGAATGAGTCTATTTATAAGGCTGCATGAAGCAATGTTCAATAATGATCTTTTTTGCAATAACAAATAGAAATCAAAACTTCACAGCACACCTATCCTACCCACTTCCTGCTCAAGACTCATTGGTTCCTATTTTCCGAAAGCAAATTTCAGCATTGTTCTCATATGCGTCGTCGATTCATGAAAACAGAGGCTTGCATGCTAGCAATACCACTATTCTCTTGAAAAAAAATTTTGTTAGGTGTGATATAACTCAATCAGGTAACGTAAAACCGTGAAAAAACAAAGCGATCCCAAGTCCCAGCTTATCGAGAGACGTGGACAAACAGAGCGGTAAAGTGAGCAGTGCAGTCGAAACTCCATTTGCTTGAGCGAGCAATCACGGAGCGGAGTCAATTACTTACTAGCTGCATTCTCGACACGTTTAGCAAAGAGCACGGCTCGTCGTTCGATATGTTCTATTTGATTGCAAAATCCTCCATCCAACCAACATAGATTGTGTTCATTTAATTCACTCAATACTTTTGTGAATGAGTGTGTAGTCGTTGTTCATGAAAGCATCTTCCTTTATATGACAAATAAAAAATTCAAGCATATTAGCTTTTCCATACAAGACGGAAGTTTTGTTGCCGCTGTATATCGACCGATCATGTTCTCTATTACATGTCTCCACCCTCTAGACTTTTGCGAACGCCTGAACTAGCCGTAAAGCGCGTCACTCCTCGTATCCAAAAATGCTTCATATCATATTGCCAAATGTTCTTTCCTTCTTAACGCCCGGTTCATTGAGCTGGAAAATTGCTATCAGATTGCAAGTATGTTGCACAAATAGAAGCATAAAAGTATAGATCACGCTGGCTCTTTGAAAAATCGCAAATTTGAGCACTGCTGCAACTTTGTAGGAAAAAAACTTTGCAAATTAATTAGGTTCATGTTGCACCATCAGTGAGTCAGTGAGGTAAACAATGTGATAAATTGGATACTGTCATTCATATAAATGCTCAAAAACAGCCTTAGGAAGAGGGTGTTTTTCCCGATCAATAAATTGGAGGGTGGGAGGTAAGCGGGGAGAGGTAGGAATGATCGGCGAACAACAACATGCATTTCACAGATGCGTTTATGAGTGACTGAAAGAAAATACACAGAAGAGACCGAATATTTTGTATCATATAACAATGCTTGTATTATGACCTAACATAGTTTACCTAATCTAATCCTGCTCGGTTTCCTTTATCTAGCCTGTCTTTCTTTCCTTTATGAGGAAGCTTCAAGTTTATTGCTTTTCACGAAATCGAATGTGCTGTTCAAGATTTATTACTCCCCAGCACTCTGGATGGTAGCTGAACTCTGCAAACGACACTAGACATTCATTTTTGAACAAACGAATTTATGGAAATAGAAAATAATCTCCTTTCGCAAACTAAGTGAACGCTTTACTCAGAGATTCCCTAGGGATTATTCCTGCCAATGGTGGTATTGTGAAAAATTCGAAAGAATGAGCTAAATACAAGGACATCAGTCCCCAGCATGAGAAAATGCTGCGCAAACACGAACTCTATTCCGTTACAAGGGCATCAGTAGCTTGCGAGCTTGCATGGTGGCTTAGGCACTGTTTCGCTTGTCACGCTCGCAGCCACTATGCACTAGCTAGAGTTAACCTTCGGAAAAAATTTTTTTGAATAGAATATTACAGCGTCTGATGATATAAAAATCTGATACTTTCTTTCAAGGCAATCTTTAAGAATATCGCTGAAATATGTTGAAACCCATATCTTATAGTGGGTGCGTCTATCAAATACTATAATTCAATTTGTACTCTCTGTCTGATAAGCAGAATACATCACACTATACACAGTTAGACGAGAGTACACTTGAAAATGCATAGCAGAATGAAAACAATGACCTCGATCACCTACGCAGATTGAGAATTTTTTGTTTCCAATTTCTTTTCATAGTGAACATCGAAAAAACCTAATTCTGCAAATGCGCCGCAACAATCTGAAATCCCTCTAGCGCCACCAAAGCAGCAACATTTAACCGCGTTGACTCTCTCATTAATTCTTGAAGTGCATTCCCGATAAAACATCAAGTGAGCACATCATTCTACTATGGGGGTGTCCGTGCATATTGTTTCTTGTCTCGATTGTTCTCAAGGGTGAATCTCAAAATAAGACTGGAATGAGCTTAATTAAGCTCATTAAATGAGCAAGTTTTGTATCTTCATATACTTTCCAACAATGCAAATAAATTCTTGGAAAAAGTACTGACGCTTATTGCAGAATCAGCTTTTCAGTTATGATGCTTCTTCACCAAACTCAATAGTTGTCATCAGAAAAGGAAGCGACATCAGCAAATTTCGCGCTTCGATGAAACTTAGGAAAAGTGATACATATGATGTGCAGCAAAACGAAATAAACAGCGAAGCTCAAAAGTACTTTTGATGATAATTTCTATAAATTATTGAAACGAACCAGTAAACTAGGAGCACACTGAAAATAAAACTTCTCGGTACAACAGAAGGACAACTTTGTCTTCGCGTGATTGCATTCTCATCAGAGAAATTCGATCACTTTCAGACAAGATCGCTTCGTCACGCGATAACAAATTGTGCAAAATTACGGAATTTTGCATGTGTTCCAGCCAAAATTCAAATTCTAATGCTTGAGGAAGCCAATAAAGGACTGCTAACATCACGGAACAGAAGTAGTTTTGTTGATCTGTCAAACTAGCAAAATTTTTATATTCGCTGCAGTATACGCTTAAACGACCAAAAATTTGTAAAATTTGATCCGATGCTATGAATTACAAAACGAGACACAAAATTTTCTCGGAAAACGCTTCCGTCATATGTCGCCACGGGTAATCGGATTCATTTTCTACAATGGTCGATTGATATGCATCAGCAATAAGCTTATCTCATGGGTGTACTGCTCACCATGCAGATGAAAACAAATGTTTTGAAGATTGGCACAGCAGCTGAAGTTTTCAAAGTGGGTTGGAATAAAAAATTAGTTGTTGCTGCAATGATGAGGCATAAATCAACGAAATGGAGGAAATGAAACTCGAGACAAAGATTTGTAAACCCCCCCCCCTTGAGATCGTTTCCTGGCCAGGCTGATCAAAGAGGCTTCGCCTTAAAAATTTAATCTTTACTCGATATAGAGCGAGTGGACATCATTTAGTAAGAGAAACCCTGCAAAAATTAGAGCTCCTCATTCAAATTCCATCCACCTACGCAAAAGCATTCTTAGTGAAAGCCAATGTTGACAAATATTTTCCATTCAGCAGCTTCATTAGCATCTTCAAGAACAAACAACTATCCTATTGTATCACAAAATATGGCGAAAATTTTCCAACGATAGTACGTCGTTATCGCGTGCTCAGAAATTTCATAAAAAGAGATGTAATGATAATGCCGTTCAACGATCTTCACAGCAATACAGCAGCAAAAAGATTCAAAATACTGACGGCAGTGTAAAAATGTATTTGAGATATTTTTCAGAGATACTTAAGAAGGCATACCGATTGCTCCAACTAAGCAGCAGAGTGATCGGTGATGTGATCTGTCGAAAGCTGCTTTTGTTAGCGTTAAATTTTATAGCGCTTCAACTATTCAAATTGCCGTATGGGCAGCCGTTCGCCTCATTCTCGAAGAATTCAAAATCGTGCTATGTTCTATTCAACATGGTATAATGATCATTTATTTTCTACTGTTTAGTGGCGAGCAATTTCTAAACGGCTGAATGAATAAGTTTTGTTTTTTTATCGACCATCACTGCGGACAAAACACATGTGGGCTTCCCTGAAGCTGTATGTGTTTGTCACCATCATCTAAGATGCAATCTCTCCATGTTTATTTTGATTCGCAAAGGATTCGTGACGTAGGACCAACGAGCTTACAGCCAAGGGAGTCTTCCGAATATGGCAGAAAAAAGATTTCTTTTGAATACTGTCTCAATTTGGAACATGAGAGTGACACGGAAGAGTTTCGATTTCTTGAACCACTAAAATGGATCACACAACTGTCACTCAAAAGTGCTCACCGTGCTTTAAACGTTTGTTTTTTCAGGATGCACCTGCACTACATGATCTCGAGAGTGCTACGAAATTATGCGGGAATGATCGCTCATTGAAATACGCAGCTTACATATATAATATATGATTTTCCGTTCAAGTAGCTCCTCATATGAAAGTCATGCTCAGGTTAAGAAAATATAATCGTAGCAAGCGTACAGTAAATTGCGCCCTTTAACCTGCGGACCTTCGCCATCATAAATGTTTTCCCTCAGCGATGCATTGCAGAGCATTCTAAGAATTGTCAGAGTATTCCAATTAAAGTGCGAAAAATGTGCCTAAAAAAGCAGCCATAGTCTGCTGCTTTTCCTCAGACGACATAGCAAATACAGTGCACTTCACAAAATTAGCAGTGAAGGTGGAACTATTCCCTTCCTCCATAAATCTCGCAATGAATCTAAGATTTCACTTGGGTTAGCATCAGCCGCATTAGAGCAGGCTGATTCAGCGTCCCATGCAGTGAAATCACCTCATAATGCAGCCACTTGTGAAGATTTTGGTGGGCCAAAACTTGTTTCTGATGCAGCTATGACTGCTGTTTGCGCCTCTCTCCACCCCTCCCCTCCTCCCCTGCCGAACAAGTCGGAACAGCATTAAGGTGCAGGAGCAGTTTCGCTTTCGTTCTCCAACGGAACATGGATTTTGGAAAATGAATGAGACAAACATGACATTTTTTCGCCCAGCTTATTTCACTTCTCATCCTTAAAATGCGCGGCTTTTGGCATGATCGCTTGCTTCAGCAATGTGCAGCTGCCATTAAAAAAAGAACTTTAAAGGCCCATCAAAGTTCATGCCTCGTGAATATTATCCGGGTGGGATTGCATTTCTTTTCGAAGTTCTAAGCTTTTTTCGCGAAGGAAAACGTCTGAAAATGCTCATCTCATAATCAATCACATAATGCAGTCTATATGTCACCTCTTAAGCGAACTATTAAGCACAATATGAAAAGGCCATTATTTTATACCTTCAATTGCTTAAATGAGCAATGTGCAAAAAGCGAAAACTTCAATAAATTGCACACTATTTTTTTCTTTCTTTCGTTTTTTTTTTTTTTTTTTAAAAAAAAAATGCACACATTATTTGAAAACATGCATTTGTGCGTTGAAAAAGGTTCGCACCGCAAAACTTCATTGCAAAGTTTACAAAAGCTGCTGTCTATGTGGTTGCGCGCTAACGGCTGCAGTCTGAGTGAGTCCATGTGGGGATGCCGTACGTTCTGAACATCTCGAATCCTCAAGCATATAAATTAAAAGCACGTTTTCAGTGACTGCAGAATGATGGTTTTTGGCAAAGACCCTCTGGAAAAATGCAGCGGCAGTGTTGGCGCTTGAGGATAACATTAAAGTCCACCTGATGAAGCTCAACTTAAATTCTGCTTACATGAGTAGCTCCTTTGAATAGTTGTTGCCTTCTTCAGTGTCGTTCTTCATTTGCATAAATTTCGTGCTGGCGCTACCTTCTTAAGGTCTCTTTCATCTGAATGCGTATAGTCGTTAATAGATGTCACTCTTGTGCAGTAAATCTGAAAGAGGAATAGTGCCTCAATATTGTGAGAAAGTATGGAATGCTTCAATAATGCGACATTCTATTAGCAATAGCACTTCTCTATTGCACTGACTGCAAGAGATCGAGGAATCGATGTTGAAATGAGAAAATGATGAACAATGCGAAACGGTTTTGCTGAAATATGTGTAAACAGTTGTATCTGTACCTTTAGGCCATTTCAGTCAATCGGACTACTCAACTAAGCCTGTAGAATTGGCTCCCAATGCGGCAGCGTATAGAAAAGTAATGGTGAGAGTGTACCTGGGATTCCAATATCACATTAAAAGAACTGACTATAACAGATCCACGATAGTTTATTAGTTATCAAAAAGCGAAAATGTATTACCAGTGTTACGTCGCTCCACCACTTCTTCACCCCCTCCCCTCCCATCCCCTTACTTGTCCTCCTCTCCTTACCTACTAAAAAAATTCACTGAATAGAAAGTTGCCGGCACTCAAGGTAACCAGTGATCACTCATAAAATGGCAATGCAGGTGTCGCTGTGGGAATTTCGCATGGAACACAACTTATCATTCACACGTATGCGAATGCTTCAGATTGTCGCAAAAAAAGTGTCTCAGTCTTGTGTATAAACATAAGACTTCTCTACTGGAAGGAGAGAATTCGCAGATGTGAGAGAAATAAGAGTGTAAGTAGTAAAAAGTAAAGGCATTGAAATGCGAAAGTCAGCGAGTGGTTATTTTAAACTGAGATGGCAAACAGATGACACAGATTAACGCCATGATTTGCGTTCTTCAAACCGTTCAGAGCATAGCCTTGAAATAAGTGAGGCAGCCATAATCGATCTGCTGACATACCAAAAAACCAGTTGCTTCATACTTAGTTAAGCGGCCTGTAGTTTCGAGGAACCAAGTGCCCGGTTATCTGCTCTCAAAATTTACATTTTCATCAATCACAGTTGCAACGGCGTTCATCAAGCAGCAAATCAGATTTCCTTTTAGGTTGCTTCTTTCAGGCTACATAGTCACTCACTCATTCATAAGCAAAAAGCTCCGAAACTTGAGCAACACGCTACTTTTAGAGTGGGAAAAACACCAATGATTGACTCAAGTGCAGATCGCTAGCCACAAACAAACTAATAGGAGCGAACTAGCAAAAGAGCTTTTCGAAATAAGCAGGTGACTATTGTTGCTTAGGTGTGAACTGTTTTGCAAAGCACCGCCGCAGGTGCATTTTAGCATTAAAAATGGAGATCTCGCAACATACGCATTTTTTGGCGCTGGAATCTTGCATCGTTATTACCATTCAATTATCAGTAGCTTCTAGACCCCGAAAATTCCGCTTCATCGTGATAGTCATTTATTTACTAGCTTTCCCTTGTCTGTCTCAATAACTCAATAGCAGTCTTACGCATTGCTTTGGTCACACCTGTTTTCGCTCCGACATGCGAAGAGAGTTTGTAATACTAAAATGCAGCATAAAATAGTCATCTTGCAGCTGCGTTTTGCATCATTCCCTCTACTCTAATAACTACAATACTTTTTCATGCACTACATGTTTTATAGCATCTGTGGATTGAATACGCTATAATTTAATCGACCATTGTTTAGTTACGGCACTGATGGTGATGGTGGCAATGTGGGTGAGGAGATGAAAGTGCGGGTGGAGGAGAGGAGAATATCGAATGAGAAAAATGGTTCTAGATTTTTTAAAGGATATTTATATTTAATATTCCTGTTACTTTATTCGTTTTATTTTCCTATCGAACTGATGAGCACTAGCAATTGCCAACTGCAAGAATTAGCATTTTCTACAGCAGTCACTGTTTTAAAGAATATAAAATCATTAGAAAACTTCAACAGTACCCAAAAGTGTACCTTTCCAAAAAACGCAACAAATCGATGTAAAATGCTGCAATCAGTCCAAAATGCTCCCTCGCATCTCAGAGTAGGCGCAATACCGGAATGATTATTAAAGGGAAGAGATAATTTCCTAGCTTTCGAGAAGAAGAAGAAAAATTTAGCTTGAATGGAGAATGCGGCATCCTGAAGAGTAATTAAAAATGTTGCTAAGGAGGTCGAAGTGCCACGCTCATGCCCTCTTAAAATTCCCGGATTTGCATCACTAACTGTGCTGAAAACTCTGATGCGCTTGCTAAGATGAAATACACCTTCGCATCTAAGCGGCCAAAGTCATGCTACGTTGCTTTCTTTCCATTAAATGCGAAGAATGAAGCTTGAGAATCAATGAAAAAATCGTTTAAATGGAATTGTAAGCAACATACTAGCGCACATATAGAATCGTCGGTGGTTTTTTTTTTTTTTTTCCTGAGTCAAGTTCAGCAATAATGCGAATGAGTTTGAAATTAACAAAGAAGCGATATGCATCCACCTATAGATTGGACACAATGTGATGCAAATCAGTATTGGCGATTTGCAAACGAAGCTCATCAACTGCAATATGGCCCTCTTCAATTGTCGCTTATCGTCGCACTTGAAAACACTATCGAACATTGGTGGGCCGAGCAAAAAAAATAATGAGAAAGCGCTCAAGCCTAAAACGATCACTGCGCACAGCAGCTATTCATCATTCAAGCTGAAACGAATGCAAACAGAATATCTATATGCTTCACTCGCAAAACGCCCCTGGCAATACGAACAAACCAACATAGCCTATCAGAGGCTTCTAATCACTCTCTCATTTAGGCGCATTCATCCTCTATAGGCACTTATTACCACGTCAAAATAAACACACGCTTCATTGCAAATTTAATAAACTTCTGTCCATCATACCGCTAGTGTTAAATTCCCTTTGTGAAATTTCCTCCCAAATAGGGATATTTCATTTTTTTAAATGTTCCCATTGCTGATTATCGAGAATTTCAGCTGCTACATTTCATAATTTGAATTGGTCTTTGTTGATATACCACTTCATGGAAATAAAAAACCATATTGAACATCACTTTATCTTCTTTTTCTTCGTTCCTCCTTGATTTTCATAGCGAAATCATACCCGTTTCCTTCCGCATCAAACATACCACAAAATATTGTCACTATTTTGCAAAGCCATTCTCTTTCTACTCTTTTCATGGAGACACAGAAAGAAGTCGAATCCATCCAACATTGCGAGTCACTATCATTATTCATTTTCCGACAGTATCAACCAAAATTCTCACTGTATCGATATTGCAACAATTCAATCAATATTTGAGGTTATGGCCTAGAGTAAAATCACATTTGAACTCTTGCTTCTAAGATCTTATTCCAAAGAGAGAAAATGAAGTGAGATGAAATAAATGAGGAATGAAAAGAATACTGTAACAACATAAAATTCAAATTGCTGCCTCTCTGTCACGTCTGATTTTTCTTTATTTAAAAACACAATTGTCCTAGAGATTTGATTTGCTCCCTGAATGATTTAAAGTGTAACATAAGTGTGCATCAAGTTCAATATTTGTGTCACACGAGATTAGTGATGGTGACTGCACAGAGAAAAATAAGCATGGCGAATGGTGCATAGAAAATGAATCGCCTACACTCGCAGGTATATTCACATAAATTCTCGGCTTTGAATGCATTCTATCTTCATCTCAATTACTCGTAATAAATGCTGCTGTGTACGCTTGAGCAAGACAACTGCCTTCAAAGGGTGTACTAAACGATCGTAAATCACACCACCGCGGAGACAAGAAGAACAAACAAAATTATGATTGCACCTCATCGTTACTGCCTCCTACAATAAATTCCTATTTTTTGTGCATTTCATATCAGAAGACGTTTTGAAAAACGAGAACCAACAGATGCAGTAATGCCGCATAGAGAAAAAAAAACTGTTCAAGTGCCCAATCTGCTTCAGAGATAGAAACGCGTAATCTCGCAAGAAATAGCCATTACTGTTCAGCGAAGTGCTCCAGGGGAAATTGTTTTTGCCAGTTTAGATTGTTCCCACGTATGTAGTTGCATATATCTTCAAGCCTATTACTTAATTTCATTTCAGTATGCGTTTTAAGAGGCAATGCACTTCTGCTGAATACCGCTACACTCAGCTTTCTAAATTTCAGTTTCTGGTTGCGCTTGTATGACAAGAGCATCGTTCATTTTTGAATATAATGGAAATGATTGGAGACGAATATTTTAATACAATTAAAATATGAAGCACAACAAATGAATGATAAGATTGCATAAAATCATTTCATTGTAGCAATGTGGCTAAAAGAATAATTGGATATATGGTTCCAGTTAAGGAACACAGAACTATGAACGTTTCTTTCACTAGAACAAAAATTTTCGCTACCCTTTGTGCCGCATGTTCGAAATTCTCTCACAGACTTTTCTGCACACCCAGTAGCGCGTAAATAATCCAGGTTGCGAAACCGGAAGAGCAATATTGCCGAACATGTAAACAATCCAGGTTGCGTAAGCAGAAGAGCAATGTTCCCGAAGAGATGATGGATTCGATGAGTGCCGAAAATAAGAGAGAAATTTGAATCACAAAATTTCCTCATCGCAGTCCAGAAGGCTGCACCTCAAAATATGGGAAAACATTACTATAAAATCGTCGCATTGAGAAAATATTTCGAAATTAGTGCAAAGACTATCTTGATCAAACGGAAGCCGCGATTAAATAGTAGCTAGACATAATTGTGGATGAGATGACATGAAAAAATTCGTATGCAAAGTTTTCTTGGAAACAAAACAAAATATCTCTAAAACCGTCATACTTTTGTTGTAACATTTCGTGTAGGAAAAATGAATAATAATTTAGAAGTGGTCTTAGTATAAGATCAATTGAAAGAATCCAACGTAATTAAAAATTTCAAGCGGCAAGTTTATGGCTGTGCTCTGCGTGAATAGATTGCTTAGAATGCGACATGTTTAAAAAATTGCCACAATTTTTGCTCATTGCATGAGGAAGAATCTTGATTCCTCTTTTATTACATCGTTCTACAGTCAAGGAAACAGATGCGTGAGTACCTACATGTTTCGTCATGGATTTTACTACCTCAATCATTGTTTTAATGTATATTGACATGATCGCATTTTATGAACTTTTCTTTCAGTTTCCTTATCACATTTATTCATCACTTCGAAAGTACTCTCAGCTACGATTCGAAGTGACTGTGAAATGCCTTTACGTAGATTAAAGCATTTCACTCTGAATCCAACATTTCAGTAGCACTTGCCAATCAATTACTAAACGATATGTGCCGGATTTTTTTTTTTTTGTTGCCAATAGTGCAATCTCCATACAAATGTGATTTCGGATATGTAATCTGAGCCTTTTGAGGTGCTACGTTGGCCTCGAATTTTGGAGAAATTTTGAAAGAATTCCTAAGCCACTCATGATGAAACATTGGTACTTTCCTATCGACTGAAAAATTTGCTGAAAATTTTTTAAGAAATGTTTTGATGAAGAACTCGAGAGGAAAACCATGTGGTGAGGAAATTTTCTGAACTCGGAATGTATTCACAAAATGGCGAAATATCGAATTTGTTAATCGGCCCATCTCGAATTAACCATCCCATCAGGCTACTGATATAATTTCCTATGCTGACTTTTGCATCATATATCGTATTACGAGTCAGCTTTCTTCTACTTTATCTAATTTCTTCTGAAATTCTTTGGAAAATCCACAATTTAAAACGCACCCAGTCAGAAGATCATAAGATCAGCCATCCAAAGCCAGATGATATAGCTATTCGGCTGTAATTGCTCTTCTGAGCCCACAAACATTGTGTAATTTTTAGAAATTTTATATTCTATGTGAAAATACATGGTAAAACTTCTCCGGGAAGGCAACAATTTCATCAGGTTCGGATACGCAATTCTAGGCAGCCTTCTGCAATAAAATGAACAGCTTAAAAACGCTCAAATTGTGCAATGCACGTCGAAAGCCGACTCAGAGGCTTTTACTTCAACCTCGGCAATATGATAAGATCTTGTTTTCGATAGCTGAAGAAATATTCGATATCTTAACATCATCAGAGAGAATTCTAGATCGAAGAAAAAATTTTCGCATGATGGAAATGTCATCTAAAAGCTCAATTTTCATCGTAATTCGAAGATCAAAATAAGTTAGTCTTTATTTCGAATAAAATCAAAAAATGTGCAAATACCCTTCATAAAGATTAAAGAAAGGAAAAACAGACCTTCTACTGACTAGTTCTGAAATGTTATTTTTAGTGAGAAAACATGTTCGCTTCTACTTTTCGGCTTTTCAGATGTCTCATATTCGCTTCATGAAAATTAGCCAGTCCATAAGGTTCTTCTAGAATGAAGCAAAAATGGTGCGAAAGGAAGGGTTCGATGAGTGCTTAAAAAGTCAGTGAGGGATCATCGCAGCGCCTTTGCTCTCACATCCACCGTATTTCTCAGTGGCACTTATCACATCATACTCTCCGTATGCCGCATACAAAACGAGCTCATATTTTCAACTTTGTTCCGAACGAATTCTACAAACAATTGGGAATTTATTTATTTATTTATTAAAATATTTGTTACTCTTTTCCTTATTCATTCATTCATCTATTTATTCATTCATGTCCTTATTTCCAAAGCAAGCGAAGAGCATGAAATTCACTCAGATCGCTTTGAAAAGTGTAATGTGAGCCGTGTGCAGGAAGTGTAGTCGAGCTGATGAAATGCCATTGCTGTTAACAAAAGATTGCATAGGGTAAATGTAAGTAAGTGTTTGAAAGCAATAAGTGAGTAGATTTGAACTACATTAGCTAAGAGTTTAATTCTAACGTAATACATTCGTGAAGACAAATGTTGCTGCAGTTTTTTTTTTGAACAACGAATGAACGGATCTTTGATTCGAAGCTCGTGACACCTGTGCTCAAATGCCAACTATGACAAATGTGCATGAGATATTAGCATCAAAAAGTCATTACTTATGCTTGATGGCTCTATGGCTATATAATTCAGAACCTTTATGTTAAAGGCAGCAAATCTCTCTTCATAGGGGAACTGCGAGATGGCAACTGAAGATATGCCGTCTTAATATATGAATGATGTACGCTTTTGCTTATGCAGACGACATGTTCAACAGTATAAGAACAATATGCCGAAAAGAAATAATCTGATATAGAGGGGCTATAAGTCGGATATGCTCTTCTGAATACAGCATTGTGGTTTACCATGAATAAGTGGAAAATGAATTTCGATAACAACATATATATATATATATATATATATATATGTTGAGTAATTATTGAGATGTTGGCTGACCGTTTTGTAAAACGCTCAATTGACATGGACAGAACAAAATATTTAGGTGGTTAAGAATACGGCCGTCTATTCTGGACTCTATTGTCATGTAGGTTTTACTAGTTAGACTGAAAATTTGACTGTTCACACCATCATTTTAAGAAACAATTTCAAGAGAGGCGCAAGTAGCATTTGTTTTCAAATGTTCGTCATTGCAATAGAGAGGTAGAATATATGTGGCCAATGCAATGACGATGTCAATGAGACTGCAGATTTCCCAAGAAACAATGCTCGTAATTCGTCTTAGTTTACTCAATGCATTCCACGTATTTGTCAACAAGGTGCGCAAAGAATTTCCCACTGTCAAATCTAAAATATATCTAATATTCAAAGCAGGGTGCACTATCGCGTGTGAATATGGTTTATTGTGATCAGAGAATATTTCAGAGTTACATTGATCACCACGACTCAGGGTGTCCGTCAAGACTACGCACGAAGGTGCATTTACAACGAGCCGCTATTAGAACGCGTGCATCGTCTTACAAAAGAAAAAATGACTAGTAGCTATCTGAGAGAAGAATAGTGGAAAGTTTTCTTTGTAGTGATATCTCTTCTCTATGATCATCGTTGCGATACTACAAACTAACCTCACTCCATGTAGGTCGCAGAATTATCTTGCTGGTTTCACATTCGAAGCTTATTAGTGAACGCGCTACGAATGGCAGCTAAATAATTTTTTCAGAGACGAACACAGTGCAACACATTACTTGTTATATTTTCAAACACTAACAATGGCTTGTTGTTCGGCACTCTCTCAAAAACTTTATGACAGTAGTACATTGGTAGCATGAAGGTTACGCGTGCATAATTTCCTCGACGGTCACAAAGATGCTTTCTTTTTTCTTTAGAAGAAAAATGAGGCATGCTGAGCTGTCGTCAAATGAAAAAATAAAATGGTCACTAAAGCACTCACAACCCAATACATTCATGACAGCGAATCTTCAAGAGGGGAAATCAATCGAGAATATTTTTTTCTTTGATCATATTCTCTTTTCTCCATAAGAAAACATGCTGATTGAAGGTATGAACACTAGAATCTGTATCTAGCTGAGACCAGCTAGCGGCATGTCACTAGGACCGTAATTATAGGAAGAGATGAAATCAGCTGCTCCTACAGAAAGACAAGCCATTGAGAGAAATATATCCACAATTTATAATATCCGACTAAACAATACCGTATACTCGACTCGATGAATGGTTATTGCGATTGTAATTCTAAGGCACATTTCCGTTCCCATCACGTCAACAATGCAACATTTGACGCGTGGGGCTAGCTAAGATCCACCACTTAGTGGTTTTTCTCGTTTAAATAGTAACAGTATCTCCAGTCCCAGCAATCCTTTCACACCGAAATACTGAATAGTCGTTATATAGGAAAATCAAAGCGTTTGTGATACTTCCGTCTGTTTACATCTCAGTTAAGAAAAAATGTTTCCAGTATTATAAAAGAGCGGAAAAAATTTGAGGCAATCTAGCGATTGAACGAAAAGATCCACAATCCCCTAGAAGTCGCCAACTTCTGGAGTTGTCTTTACACAACCCACAATTTCTGGCACGCTATCTCCATCGCCTCAATTGTTTTATCTTTTTACATGCGTTTCTCACGCTTTTTATTTTTTGATCTCGAGCACCATGAGGCCATAAACGACCATTCTACTGTGCCAATGATGACGCTCGTAGCGAAGTAACCTGTTCACGGTTTCCAATATCTTGCTAGTTCTGTTTCTGATGAAAGTGATCGAGGTGATGCCGATCGCATGTAGAGCACCTGCAAATGCTCTTGAAATTTCCAATAGACCCCGATCGCAAATTTCCAAATAGATCCAATAGCGCTTCAGCGCTCGCTTTGCTCTGCAAGTGCAAATGTAGCAGATCAGTTTGGTCGGTTTTTTTGGTCGCCTTGCGCGGCTTGACAAGATCAACAATCGACGTTCTACATTTCTATTCATTTGTAGCAAAGCTAGCCTCGGCCAAATGCATAACGACAACATTCTTTTCTCTTTCTGCCGCTGTTGAACTTGAGAACTTCAAAACTCAAATATGCGAATACAGTTCTGCAGAAGAGAATTTAAGAAGCCATTGAGAGGATTTTTAATGCCGCGAATAATTAGCTTTTTGAGACGCAGACATTATAGATGAGACAGTGCGCGGCGGGAATCGACGGTAAGCTGCTCCATGGGATCATCAATAGAACAATGCAGGGCTTGATCTCTGCACATAATGCAGCAATTGCTTCCGCGCAGTGCGGCTGCAGTATGTCCGAAGTGCGTGTGGGTGTCACCATTTGTTCGGTAAGGTTCTCCGCCATAAAGCTATAATCCTTATGTTTCGCTCATGAGCTCTTCAATATTATAGACAATGTTAGCGTCCAAATTGAAACCGGTCGCTTCGTCGACCAATCCACCACAACACAACATCAGAAAATAAAAAGTGTATTGATGGAACACTCATTTAAGCTGCAGTGAGATAAATGAAGGAATAAATGCGTATCTTCAACAAAATAGCCTCCTTCGATATACGTGGCATGTGCGTCATTAATTTGACATAAATTAATTCTTTTATAATAGACAGCTGAAAAACGATAGTATGAAATAACACACTATGCCAGCAAGTCGTAAAACCATTTCCTAACCCAATACTTTTTAAGAGGGCTTCATCGTCTTCAATTCAGTGGGGAATATAAGTATAGGGAGGTACGAGCTGGTTCTTCCGAACCATCCACAACATGTGCGATTTCAACCAGTTATGCAAAATGGAATGTTGAGAAGTCCAATGCAAAAATAAACAGAAATTAGCAAATTGATATTGGCATATGTGATATACGTAAAAAAGGATCATTTGAAATATTGGTGGGAATTTGTTGTCTTCTCTTAATCACTAAAGGCATCGTCATAAATCCATTCTCAATGAAAACCGATAATATGTAATCATGCTATTGCACGTCAATGTCATATAGCGGATTCTATATAAAGGTATTTCAGCTGATATTCTTTCAATATCACACATACGGATGAATGGTGAAGTAGTGATTCATGGAACTCAGAAACACACTAAAGTACTATTTCAACAATGTTTCAGAATTTTCTACAAATCACCGCCGTGAACATTGAGAAAATTCCCTCTGTTAGTTTTCCAAATTCCCTCTAAAATTCCCTTTCCTAAATCATTTATTTGCAGGAAACGAATTTCTTTCGTAGCAGTTTCCCTCCCCACTTGTAGGAACAGAGGTCATTTCGAAAAATTTACCACAGAGCGCACAACTGCCACAATTGCTATTTTGGCGGATGAAGAAATTTGAATTCTTGTATCTCGCTCTTAGCTACAGCATGAGCAACTGCTATGCTGGCCAGTACAAATAAAATATATTAGTGATCCTTTAGCTACATCGTAACGATTTCATAAGAGGTATTGAAATTTGTTCTCTTCGACAACCAATGCCAAAGCAACTAGCACATTCGGGGTATCGCTAGGGAATTTAACAGCTTCGAAATGAATACCCCTGAATGCAGCGCAAATTCAGTCTTTTTATTGATTAGCTTATGGCAGGGTTTGTTTCCCCTCGCCTCCCCCTCCTCTACGCTTCGACGACTTGCTAGTTGCAAAATGTGCCATTTTGCACCTCCATGAACAGTTTGAAATGTCACACTTTTTGTGCAAGTGATTGGTTGGTCAGGAAGAGCAACTTAAGAATAATTGTGGGTTTTGATATTTTATACTCTTACAAAATACGTAAAGCTGAGATCTATTGCATTGGAATGTTTAGTGTCCACTGAAACTGCTCTCAGATGCTTGCCACAGTAGGAACAATGCGAGTAGAAAAAAGCGCTCATGAAAAAAAAAGAGAGAAAAAACGATTCCACCATAAGGAATAAATTGCTGTTGACTTAGACTAGAAAAAAAAAGCAAAAAAAAAAAAAAACGGCGAGGTTTTAAGTAACAATCGGAGTGCGGCAACACAAGCGTGCAAAAAAAGCATCATTGGCCAATAACGAGCACTTGATGCTTTGAGCATATTTCAGTTTTGGCAGTTATGCCTTCTCCATGCATCGATCATTCATCTTATTTGTTTACTTCAAAACTTATTGCCTCCCGCTTTATGATCTTAGTTCCGCTTGTTATATGGACACGCAGAGAGACCTTTTTTTGCAAGAATACCGTCTCTGCAATGTTCTCATAGATTGATAAATAGAACTGCATTACTTCGCTAGTTTTTTCTAATTTTTCTTTCATATATCTTATTCGAAACTTTTCATAAACTTTTAGCGCATTTGAAAAAAGTTACAGTGAGCAAAAAAAAGCATAATTAAGCGAATTTCAAAGCAGCTTTGAAGAACCTCCTCTCTTTCCTAATTTCCTAACTCAGCTCACCTTCCATCCGAGACCTATCGTAGTAACATCGAAGATTTTCGGCAAAGGTTACCAGCTAATCCAACTTGAACTAATTGAGCGCAAAATTTTAGGGCAGTCGCTGAATTTTGATATCATCAATCAACCGTCAGCAGTTGTATAGCATAGGCTACAGGAAAGAACTCTAGGCGATGGCCAATGTCTGTCAAATTTAGCTCTGAAGTGATTTTAAAGGTCATTAAAAGTGCTCTTAAAGGTGGAATAGAGTGTACGAGAAGGAGCTGCCCAATGTTTCTACTAGCCGTACCTTTGGCCTAAATTCGAACACATAATTTATCATCGTTTTTTTTGACACGTTGTCCTTTTTCAACGCACTCATTATTGTTTTATTACCCACGATCCATTTTTTATTTTCATTTTTTTTTCAAACTATGCTCGCCAAACAACTTCAAAATTTGAACATAAAAAGATTGCATATATTTATGAGACGAATTCGCAAACATTCATCCTTTAATTTTCGTTTGCATGTTTTCAAACTTCATGGAAACTCTCGGCGAATTTCATCTAAGAGAATGTTGTGATAGAATTTCGCGAAATAACAAAGTTTTTCGGAGAGAATCTCCTCTACCACTGGGGACTTGAGCATAGAATAACTATGATAGGGACATCATATCTGATATACTCTTCACGCACTTCACGGACGACTGGGATTCAGCGAATTGCGTTGTTCGAAATTTAGATTTCTACATGCTTGAAATGGACTTTTATCCGAGAATTTCTTAAAACAGTAGACAATGTAGTGAATAGCACAGCTCTCAACGATCTCATGGCTTAGTCTGACGTACACTATTGACTATGCTTCGAAAAAAAAAAATCTTTTTTTTTCAGCCGGCAAGCATTTCATAATCAAGTGGTTAGTATTACAAACAATTGCTATTCATCATATGAAGAGTAACACAAATCGGACCAATGCATTTTACTGCAAGGGTATCTCTCTGTAGTAACTTGCGCTTGATAAAGGCTTACTGCCTTATGAGAAAATTAGGTTGTCGCTAGAGGTGTTCAAACGATTTTACTCGCAGTAAGCTTTCAAGAGAGAAAAGTTTTCTTCTGATCGATTCGATATCATTTCGTTCGCATTTGCGCTCACATTGCAATGCTCAATGCATTTTGCTTTATAACCGAATGAAAGAAATTGAAGAAGGCAGAGCAGCTTCATATCGACAGTTAAGAAGCTGCCTAAGAAGTATTGATAATGAGCAAATCTGAGGTGATCCAAGGTGCCGGCCATTTTTCGCTGCTCATAGGAGCTGCTCTATTGCTTTTTAAGTGTGTTAAAAAGTTAGGCAGAGTCGGTATCGTTGAATGCATTAAACGATCACTTAAATACAACAATATTACCAGCTAGTGAGGGAATGACCAAAGGAGACCCTCGGACCAAAAGGTTCCGACGCCGTCATCAGCATGACAGATAAGGCATAGCAGTGGACAAATGTATGCTCGAACAAGTGAGAGCGATTGCCACAAAAACCAAATGCTAGGAATGAGTATTTATAAGCCTCGGCAATTCAGATGTTCAAAACGTTGTGGTGATGATAGTACACTATTTCTAAATCATCTACTATGAATGTTTTCTATAAGAGAACCAAAAAAATCTCGGACTCAGAGGCATTTCGTCGCTTTTTTGCAAATCAGACAACTAAACTATGAACCGATTAATTTTTTAGCAACAGTAGAATTGAGTTGAATACTAAAGGCGCTATAGGAAAAAATCATACTGTGCGAACCTTAGTGGCAAGACTTTCATGCGTTGGGTAATGCAACATAATCTTGGATGCCTTCCAATTTTTTTGGCGGTCTATGGCTAGAAAGTCTCTGAAATTTTTGGATGATCGCTGAAAAATTGGCTCATTTTTTACTATTGCTTTAGTTTTATTTCTTCAACCATGTCTGCTTCTCTATCACATGCAAATGACTGATGAACAAGAATTGCGGACATACCATTGAAAGAAAATCTCGTCTCTTAAATACAGACAGTTACTTCTGTGGCGGTAACGGTGCACTTTCTAGTAGAAAAAAAACCAATTATACTACGCTCGTCTTCGGACGACGTTTAGCCCAAATGCCATCAGTGTTCAAAGTTTGATTATGCCCCCTTGGCATTCTTCGCTCTTATCTGTTGCGGTGGAAATCAAGCGTACAAAGCTATCAGCAAAGCACTATTTCTCAGCGGCGAAGTGCCAGGCGTAACAGAGGTACGCCATTAATATCCTCAGCTGAAGAATATATATTTTAGTATGAAACAGAAATTTTTGGCACTGAATTTCCAACCTCATTCCGAGCTTTTGAGTCTTGCAGCATTCATCGGCAAGTCCAGTTTTGTTGGTTTCTGCACTTGCTAGTATAATCTAAACTGTACCTGATTCATGAAAAACAGACATTTTAAAATGCGAGCAGCATGATTTTTTGTATGGCCATGAATAGTCCAAGCAGCAGCGAATTACTCACCGATCCTTTCATTTCTCAGCCTCAAGTGACATCGCCACTTAAATATGAGTTGCAAAAAGTTGCCGACCTCCTGTGTTAAGTTTCAAACTTTTTTTCTGAATTATTTTTCATGTGTGAATAAGTCACGCTCTGCCAGTATAAATAAATTTTCATTGAGTAATCTTCTGGGGAAACTTGGACTTCAAAAAGCATTTTCAAGTCGAAAATCGTCAATTTGACTTCTGAACATAAAAAATCAGTTAACTCTGCTGAAATAACCCTTCGGAGTGGGTCATGGCGTGTAATAATAAACTCCAAGTACCGCAGCAAATATGGATGCATGCGAAGATATTGCAAGTCCTGCTTTTTCGGTAAAAGAAACTCCAGCCACTCCTCCTCTTGCTGTTCACCATAAGTTGTCTATGAGTACAGTGAAGCTAAAATATTTTAGGAGTGCGTATTACTT
The DNA here is from genome assembly GCA_006503575.1 of Baylisascaris schroederi. Classification (NCBI taxonomy): domain Eukaryota; kingdom Metazoa; phylum Nematoda; class Chromadorea; order Rhabditida; family Ascarididae; genus Baylisascaris; species Baylisascaris schroederi. The sequence goes on from QEWY01002081.1 coordinate 213,291, forward strand.
GTTTTATGCCTTGATACGGTGTAGAAAATAAATTCGGAACGTAAAGAAAAATGGCAAAATGAATATGAAGCCTTATAAACTTGGTTATTATGAGATTAGGACGAGTTGCAACAGCGTCATGCTTAATGGGTTAGAATGGCATATTGTATGCAATGAAAACGCAGAAACGAAATAAGTTGACTAGTTGCCCACGAAGGATTTGAAGCGAGTGAAGCCGACTGCCCCCAGCTCTTGTGTGCAATTTCCACGTGGTTGCTCATCGTCAAAGCCCTTGTGATTATGTTAAATACGCAATCCTCAGAGCTAACCAACTCTGCTTACTTAGACCGTAGCTTGGAAGAGATCATTTTTTGTCCTTTTCAATAAATTCGTTTATTCGATTCTAAATATACATGATAAACTAGATGCCTATCGCTATTGTGCGTTAAATTCACCAAATATTGTAACAATTCTTGCATTTCTCATTTATGATCACAATATGAAGCGAATGAAAACATTTCAGAGCATTGTTTTCTCCGTTTTAAATATTTTTATGAGACATACAGAGATTGCGTCTTTAAAAAGAAATGAATCAAGTTGTAGTTTGAGGCAAATACGCTCGACCTTTGCCGTTAAATTTGATTCGCTCGAAAGAAGCGGCGATGTATTGTGTATTTTATTTTATCCTATGAAATTTAATGTAGGCATTCCAGCTTAACGAGTTGCAATGTAGAGAATATGAAATTTAGAAGGCGTTTTTCGATCCATTAAATTTAAACTAGAGGCTAAAAATGTCTCATTAAGGATGCTCTGCATTTTTTCATGTTTGGTCTAAATCAATTTGTGCCCCAGATCGAATCCACTAATCTTAATCATTTAATAGTGTTTCAGTGGTTTTGGGCATATTTGCTGGCTCATTGTGATAACATTACGAGAACTGAACGAACTAGAATGAGAAGAAAAGCTGTAGCGGCAACTTCGGAAAAAAAAACAGCTGATGGGAAACAATTATTCAAGGGCTTAAACTGTGACACAGCATGCACAAACGCGCAATGGATGACCGCCTACCGTAAGCATCTGCTGGCTAAACCAACATTAAATAATTTCTCTGTTTGTAGCATAATTATATCCTTTTGGAATTGACTCCAATGACTGAATGTTGCAATGGACGGCAAGAACTCCATTGTCAAATTTGTCTGAGAAATGGGAATTCTTCATTAAAGAAGATATATAAGTAATTTCATGAAGCTGTGGCGTTTATAGCTCGCTTGAATCGACTTCTGGGTGGCATTTCCATGAAGGTTGTAAGTGGGAATATTCAGTCAAATGACCCCTCTCTTGCTGCAGCATCATGCAAATGAAGCAGACAGCTCATTAGTTGTGTAAATTGATCATACGGCCTATACATACTTGCTGTACTGGGGAAATTGCTTCATGGAAAGAATTCAGTGGCATTCAGTTACTGGGAACTCATTTTAAAACGAATGAGATAAGAAAGGCTTGTCGTTCTTGAAGTGAAAGCAAAGATAAGTCTCTATTGAACGTGAACCTTAGACTGAAAGGTGAATCTTAGACTGAAGCAAAGCCTTCATTGAAGGTGATGTTTAGATTGAAACAGTCATAAAAAACTAACCGAAAACCTTTATGACAAAATATTTGAACGCAAATATGGCAAACTTTCAATGAATTATGTAGAATAGAATGAACGGTAATCACATATATGAGCAATTTCAATGGTGTCATCAATTTTGCGCACTCTAGTGTTTTCACTCTCCCAAAGGAACAGTCGATCATCCGGCCTATTACATCATTTTCGATCCCCATTTCGGTAACATGTTTCTTTGGCAATTCCGAAAAAGCAAAAGGGCTATACCTCAAACATACATATGCACTTTATAGCAATTTCCTCTTCCCTTAGCAACCGGTACTTTTAGAATAGAATGTATCCCAACAGGCAAAAATTCTCTGCCTAATTATGCACCTAAGACGAGTTATTATTTGCAGATACTCTGGTGAGAACATCTTGCAAAGTTGCCCTAGAAGATACGTTTGATGAAAGTGGTAAAATTGAATAAGCGGCAAATCGAAATTCTACTCCACATTTAATTGTTGACGAAATCCTCTTTGTAAACGCCACTTGGGGCCATAGCAACTTATTCAGAAGAACTCGGATCTTTTTTTTTTCAACAAGGCAAAGCGAAGCAAAGCGCAACACAGAATGTGACAGCGTATGAGTTCATTGCAGCGGTTATTTATTCATATGACAGACATTAAAGGTGTTAAGAAAAGTCTCTCAAAAAGCAGTTGAAAACTTCGCATAGCGGATTAATTCTTTTGCGAAATATGCAAAGACCTTTTGAATGTACCATTAAGGAGTGTTTGCATTTAGAAGTATTTTCCGGAAGCAGATTGGAACTTTGTGGAAGAAATCCGCTGCTCAAATTCGAGTCACATATTCATAACAGCGAACGCCAAAATCAATATTTGCAATTGAATTGAATGAGAATAAAAACAGCGGTGATTCTTTTTCTCATAGCATCACTCACGTCTAATTCACTGGTCCTCAAAAGGTGGTGGCCTAGTCGCGTCCATAAATTGAGCACTATGTCCCACGACTTCCTTCAATAGAAGGAAATTGCAGGTGCTATGAGGCGTTTCAGCCAAGAAGAAAAACTTCGGTATAGTCGGCTAAATTTTATGGGAGAAGGCGTTCCCATTAATCAATTGCGCAATGATCGAAACGCTCACTAGAGTCGTCAAGTTGTTCGCCGATAAGAAAGCAGCAAACATAGGCTGAATGAAACCTCGCTGGCAGTGGCAGCCGCAAAATATTCACCTCCCTATGAAGCATACGGACAATTGTACTCTAATTACGCTGAACTTTTTGATAGTGCGACGCAAAATTCTAACTGATCTAAAGTAATCTCCCCACTTTGCCTATTGCAATGATTGTGACAGGGGGATTTTTGCTATATAATACTTAATAATCTACTGATTTGAAAAGAAAAAAACGATGAACATAAAGCATGCAAAAAAAGTTGATGGAAGGTCTCGTCGATCGCTATAGTTATATATGCGGCGATGTTCGATTGCGTTCACATTATCAACTTCCGCTGTTTCGATAATTGCTATTAAAATAAGCAAAGCATCTCGCATTAGAAAGCTTCATCATCTCCAAATAAACGACTCTTCGATTAGCGTGCCTCGAGTCGAAACAGTAGCTCACGAACGATTTATTTATTACTCAAGAGAGAGTTTTGGACAATATTATTGAGCTATTATTATTGAGTTTATTTATTACAATATTATTCGAATGCCTCAGTGCTCAAGTTAAAACAGGCAAGTGTCACGATTATTACAGAGGCAATCCATATAAGTGCAGCAGCTGTCGGAATATTGGCACTCCATTTCCGCCCTTATAGATGATAATCCGGGCATTGCATACTTTTATGAACATTTCCAACAGTGGCAAATACAATATGCAACTTGCGAAAGACGTTTTTTTTCCAAAGCAATTGTAAATTTGAACGAAGAAATTGTCTCACAATGATAAAGTGAAAAAGCACTGTGATGAAGCACGCATAAATGGAACATTAACAAATTCAGCTTCCTCCTCCTATCATCAAAATTTATGCATTCTTTAGGCTAACCGAATTAATGCAATGGGTGCTTCGCTCGTGCACAATTCCCTTAACAAGATTTACAGAAAGGTAAGTTAGTGTACTTTGAATGAGTTGAATATGTGTTGAAGTTGAATTTCAATCTACGTGACGGGAAAAGCAAGAAAACATTTAGAAGAAGCAAATTTACGCAATAAGAGCCTCTAATAGAATAATCGATGTTTTCCCGAGCCTTAAATTCTAGTCTCGTATTGGAACTGCTGGAGTTCTAAGACGTGTAATTTTCTATACTTTTGTTAGCGTATGAAGCGACGATGCATGAGAAACAATGAGAAGCATATGAAACAATGAAAAAAATTGCAGCCAAACGTTCAGCTGCCTAATCTTTGAAAAAATATTTCCTGTCGAATTTTGGCGTTCAGGAATCTCTGTTGAAAAGGAACGGAAGAAACGTCTCATAATCTTTGTCATTGGTGAACTTGATTTTCCAAAAGCGCAAATCGATGTTCTTGCAGGTAGCAAAAATAAAATAAAAAATTTCGATTGGGAAAGAAAAGTTGCTAAACTCAACTTGTACAGTCCATAACAGCAATCATCGAGCAATATCATAATTGGCTATGATAACTGAAGGATGCGGAAGGGGATCGATACAAAGTGTTTCTCCCAACGATTGTCACGTTGCCTGTCATCCCGGTTGGGAAAGTTTCTCACAACGATGGCTCAAACAAAGTTGAAATTTCATCTCTGTCTCAATGACTCAGTACTAAATCATGAGGGAATGATAATATTGTTCTGAGTTGAAGTGATGGTTAGAAAATAAACTGAAAGCGACTTATTGAAAACAATGATAGATTACTGCCATGCTACCATCGTTTCTATGAACTCATTTAGAACCCACGCCAGCGACTGCTGACTAGAGTAAAATGAGGTGGCTTTCTCTCTGATTGCGGTAGAGTTCAAAAGCGAGGTTCGAACCACCAGCTCTGAATATGTAAAAAAAAAAAACTGTGCAGTTCAACTCTTGAAAAGAGTAGATATCCCTCAGGCAACTCTCTGACTTCAGCTGCTCACTAAAGCAAGCAGCTGATCCTCGAAGTAGGCCCTGTAGCCAATAACTGAACTGTTTAGGACCAACTTTTCATTGAATTTGCCTTGAGCGGTTCATCGCACTTGTACCTGTGGGTGTTATCCAATGAAGGACATCACCAAAAATGTTATAGGACACTCTACACGATCACAGAAAATGTTATAGGGCACTCTCTACACATGTTACATATGCACATGCAAATTAGGTAATCGGAACAAACCAAACACAAATCGCCTTCACTAGAACAAACTTTCGTTTATGGCCCTCTACGCCTGGTGAAAAACAGCCGCACTCTCATTCGAATTTTTTGATGTGATTCCTTTTTCACTGAAGAAATGTAAAAAACATCTTATTCATCTGTTACGAACAGAAGCTGCTTAATTTCCTTTCCTAATTTTAAAATTTCTCGGTGAGCTAAAGAAAAGGTGCGGCAAGAATCGAAAAACAAGGTGTCACAGATAGGAAACCCGAAAATTGAGACCTGTGATGGATGAACTAAAACCATGGAATCATTTACTGCATCAGTAACATATTATGCAGTTCAATTTCAACATGATAGTGAATGCTGTTATCATGAAACAATGCATTAAGCTTAGGAAACACAAAAGTCTGCTGAGACATCTCTGAGATTGAAGAATGCAGTTGTTTTCCACTGACGTGTCTTTAGCTTTTCCACATCCAGCGTAGTATTAGCACTAGTTATTGCCTGGATGCATCATTTTTGACAAATTGCAGGTTTCACCGAAATCCGAGATGTGATCTGGACAGCCACTGTAAAGACGACTATAAAGCTTACACATATTCTTTCGTTCTCGATAGCAATATAGAGACTGAGAAGTTTGAGTATTTGAAGACAAAGTAAAGTTCGATTAATTTATACAAGCAATAATAGTGGGAATTTAACATATTGAATTCACAGAACGTCTGGCAATGTGGAACCTATCAGCAAAGTAATTTGATGCTTATATTGGAAAAGTCATCATAGACGCCGGCGGGTGGTGGGAGTCCGAATGCGAAATTTATGAGGTATGAGTAAGAGCTAGGTAGCGAGGAGTGAAGGGTTCGGCTAACACTACCAAAACATAAACACATTTAAATAAGCAATTTGTCGGCATAACCACATTCCCAATAGACTGAATTTTCCGCTATGATGATAGCTGGGTGTTATGCTGTCGGCGAAAACATAGAAACGGGCAAGCGATAATCATCATTGACTTGGGGCACACTTATGACGTGCTCCGGCTATAGCAACAATTGTGCCGCTGTCATTGCTATCGGCCATATTGGTATTGGCGCCGATGGCATTGGAGGTGTACGATTTCCATTTTAGCGATTCAACCATCCAAGCGTGGCATTTGGAAGCATGGCGAAGAATTCATCGAGAGATGCACCTGAGGAGTTGCATCTGAAGTTTATACAGGAGCTCAGTGCATCAAGATAATGAGATTAATATGTACTTACCTTTTCTCATATCAGTAGGCGTCACTTGATTGATGTCTGATGAGCAAACGTTCTAGGGTTATATGTAAAGAGTGCAAAAGCTTCGAGTTTCGAAGGAATTTCCAGAAATCCATACAGATTATGAACTGTTTACAGATATATTAGGCTTCCTTTTACCCGAGCTTCAACAGTCATGGCCATCGCTCAGATTAGTGTAAATGAATCACGAGTAAGCCTGCACAAGGAGGGATTTTTGAATATAGGACGGAGAGCTTAAATGAACAGATGTTGACGAAAATGATGCGACCAAACCACCACTACTGCAGAAAGTCAGGGAAAGAGGGATAATGGGGATTCCTCTTTCCCATTTTTCTCGGCCGAGAGTTTTCCTCGGATTCTCCGGTTGATTATAAGTTGAACGACTGTGAAACTTTTGTAAGCAGGAGATAATCTGGCGTGTTTTTCGACTACTAGAAGTGACGGAAATGGAATTTATCATTGGAATTACGAGCATTGTTCACAAGTAGGTGTTGCTGACAGCATTACTGTGTGCACCTACAATTGTTACTAGCAACAGCGTGAAGTGATTAATAAATGTGCCCATTAATAGTTAGTGCAGTAATGGGCACCGCTACCACAAACCACCATTGATGATGACGTGATTGTTAAAATACTTTGTATTGTTGCTAGTATTATGACTTACCCCTGTTGCTAAAATGCGTTATTGTCAGTTTTCAAGACAGTAGCGTCACCAGCTATTTCCAGCACTATTTCTGCCAACAGTAGATAGTGTTCGTGGTAGACCGGGTGCCGCCACTAGTGCCATGAACACTACACCGTTTGGCACTCGTGTTATGAGTAGCACTACTTTGGGCTACTTTCTTAACTGCTCGAAGGTCTCGGGCTATGAAACTAGCCTAGGAACCCAAACAGGGCCCTAAGAGTTATCGGCGAAGCCCTTCCACCTTAAATGGGGCTTTTGCTTCTGATGCGTGCGAAAATGAGTCAATGGTTGAAAATGCAGTAAAATTGTGTCACTAACTTGCGGAAATGAATCTAGCTTCAAATGACGGCGACCTTAGCGAAGGAGGAGGGTGAGCTCTTATAAGAGGGGAATCGACTTTGAGGTGGACTCAATAATCGACGACAGAACGCCCAAAATTCGTTCTACACCTGAAGCTGGATTTCTTGAAGCTGATTTGTAGATTAGTCCAAGATCAAATCGCACAATTCTCATCCTCGTGAACATGATGGGAACTTTTCCATTTCGATGCTGTTACAAATTTCACTCCAATTTTAGTGACTGCAAGTACTGAATTGTTATGACTGGGAATCCGATCACTTCTTGTCGTCAACATTCTCAGTCACAGAATTTTTCCTTAACTGGCTGTAGGAAAAAAAATTGGTAGAGAATTGAGAAAGACGGCGAAAAAACCCTTCTCTATTAACAACGACTAAACAAAAACTGCAATTTAACTGTATAACAGCAGCCGTTATTATGCCAACACATCGCATTTACCGTAACAAATCATTCTTCGCCCTTCTTAGGATCAGCATGCTCTAGAAAATAATGAACCAATGCATAGGAAGTTTCAAGTGAGAGGCAGCTAATCGGCGAATTATTGTAACCTGCGCTGAATGTTGAAAAAAAAGGAAATGATATGAAATTACTGATGCAAGCTCACAACTGCTGCTTTTTGCTATTGGTTTTCCAAAAATAAAGAAACTGGCACAGGATAATGTACTTAGAGCGGCGAAACAGCTTCTTGGATCTTAGCAGTCTGCATTAAGTGCATATCCCACCGCGAAATGCAAGGAAATCAGAGGAAGTGTTCTCTGAACACTATAATTACCACTAAGCCTGAAATGGTGCCTAATGCACATAGCGGCATGTCATTTTTTTTTCACTCTGCGCAAAATTTTGACCTTCCGACTGTCATGATTCCTTGGCACTACCTCCTCGAATTTTTTTCTTTTCATCTTCCAAAGTCTCTCCTCTCACATCACCATGAGGCTTTTCTTTTCTTTTTCATTTTCTTTCTTGGCCACTTTTCTCCTACTTTGAAGCTTTTTTTCGCTGTGCACCTCTCTCTTTTTGTATGCTTTCAGCTTTTCTGCAACATCTCATGAATTACATGCATTATAAGGTTGCCGCTTTGCATTTGTATTTTTGGCGAAGTGACAAAACCGCCGATTATAAGTTCATAAAAGTGAGTATGCAATATGTGAAACACTGCGAACAAGAAGAAGTACGTCGATGAAGCACTTGTCGGGCAAATCTGCCTACTCCAGCTTTATGAAAAAAAGTGTTTTGTCTTTCTGTTTAAGAAGAAATCTAATGCAATCGATGTGAAAGTAAGGTTTTTGAAATCTACGATAATCATGTGTTATTATTGCCTGCAAAGCTTCAAAATAATTCACTGAAAAGGGCATATAACTGACACATCGATTCATCATTGACAGTGTTTGAGCTCAGTACGATATTGCACCGCACTTGTGAATATTTCAAATAGGCGATAAATTTATCGAAGCTATACACCTCCAATATAGGGCGTTATCAATCGCGAATGAAATATGTGCGCGGATGATTTATTTACGTGTTGAAATGAGAGCCGCTTCGATCACAAATTAAGAGCTCGCCTTGGGTGCACGTTGATAAATGAGTGCATTCAATGTTTACACTCACATGCTAACTAGGATTGAACTCAGCAACAACATTCAGTGCAAAATATGTGCTCACTGTAATAGAAGATTCGTCATCTATGTCTTGGGCAACTCAAATTATGCAGAAAATTAAATCCCGGAACAATTATGCATAAATAAGTGAACGTATGTGCGAGCGATGTATGAACATTTCAAAAACAACGTGATTATATAAACAGTATAAACGAATAAATGTATATTCTTATATTTTTACTTGTATTTATACTCATGTTTATATTTCCATTTATATTTATGTTTGTATTTATTTGTATTTATATTTACATTTACATTTATATTTATGCTTATATTTATGTTTATATTTTTATCTGCATTTGTATTCATATTTCTACTTGTATTTATATTTATATTTATTTCTATTTTCATATTTGCATTTATATTTATAATTTACATTTATATTTGTATTTATATTTATATTTATATTTATATTTATATTTATATTTATATTTATATTTATATTTATATTTATATTTATATTTAATTTATATTTATATTTATATTTATGTTCACATTTATATCTACATTTATATTTGTATTTGTACTCATATTTATATTTATATTTATGTCCACTCTTTTATGTATAGTTTAGCCATTAAATCACACGTTCTCAGCGCAGTTGCTTTGGCTTTGCTCCATTTAATCGCTTGCATATTTCTTCAACTGCAGGGATTTGTCACGCGCATGAGTTGCAAAGCGGGAAACATGAGTTACAAAACGCATGAGTTACAAATAAACAATCGCAGCCATGCACAGTTGTTATTCGTGTTATCAAATTTTCTTATCACTATCATTGTTATCGTCGTCATTACTATCATCATCACTTTAATTATTGCTACTATTAATGGTGTTCTTGTTGTTGCTGAAATTATCGTCATTAGCATCTTATATCTTATTCTCATTAACATTACAGTATATGCATTGATGCAACTATTACGATAAGCACAATTTACAGTATTGTCGCCATCACCATTGGCTGTTGACATTGTGCTTATGGATGAATCATTTTCCGCTTTCACTAATGAAGAACATTTTCGTACATAGTTCATTGAATACCTGCAAGGTAAACTGTTTTATCAACCGCAGCTTCAACACATTAATTTGATGTTCTAATCAGTAAATGGCTCTGCCGTTGACTGCGGGTAGGGGGAGTTGAATGGACTGGTGAAAACAGAGCAGCTAAACTGTGCTTCAAATAGGGGCCATATTTCGGCTTCCATGAAGTTATTCAGCTGTGACAGTATAGCAAGCGGCAGTGTGCCAAAATTTTCTCCATCCGCAACTTGGACAGCTGAATTCGGAAGTAGCACATATATGCAAGATCATGATCACAAGGTTACTTTCCCTGCTACCCTAAACTATAACTGCTAATGGCATCGGAAGCTATAGACTCTTGGATTCCGATGACAGCTTATAAGAATAAATTGTTTTAATATCTCAATGCGAATTGTTAGGTGCAATATTTGGCGTCTGCTGGTTTGCAGCTCCGAATTTCTAGCACATCCAAGATTTATGGGAATTGATCCTGATAGAGGTGATGAGTTTTGATGACATGTTCGAACTTCGTTTTCAATCTGCTTTGAGCTAATCTGGATGTTAGCGAAGTTGTCGAAGGTCAGGAAATTAGCGTAGTTCAAAAGACATGTGACAAAGAAGAAATCGTCTCAACGATCAAGTAATGTGCTTATTGCGATAAATGGAAGATGATTACTGCAGCATTTAACAACCAATTCACGTATCTTCTTTCACTTATAAACTTGCTGCGGTTGGTTAATATCTGGGCACGAGCGTTAGTTGAACATAAATGTGGCATTCTTTCATCCTTCACATAGTCACTCACTCTGATTTGACGGTAACTGAAGCGTCACGAAAATGCATCGCATTTTACTATGCGAACGATGAGGCTACAATGCACTTTACAGCTGGCATTATGCTCAATATATGTTGATTTCTTATCAAGCCGCAAGATTGAACTGGGAAGCGCGTGGCTGCAAGTCAGGTTTTCCAAGTACGATCACTCTAGTATAAAAGCGCACTACGCTATCTAGAAAGTATAGCACTTATGAAGATTATTTATGAATAGTGGTTTTACTTCCTAAATCGTGTACTGAAAGTTCTACTGATATGGTTCTTGAAGCTAGAAGGAATTGTACGTATGACCTGTTTCGTTGTTGTTTCTGTTGTTTAGATGGGATTTCTGCTTCTGAACTCATTTCTGGTGTTGAGATCCATCCTTGAAATGCTTATAGTCGTGCATATGTTCACACATTGCATGTGCTGCTTTTATCCTAAGGTTTTGCCTGCACAGCGGAGAGGAACTAAAGCGCTCCAGTTTTTGTTGCATGAATTCTGCATCTGGTCCGGTAGCTTGCCTTTTTGAAACCGCACCTGGTGCATTTCCTGTCTTTTTGCGGATTCCGAAGTCATTCTACATTTCCGTCTGTGATCCGATTACATTCCGATTATCAGTTTCGCCCCAACTCATCTGTATAATTCTGAGGCCGAGTTTAGACTGCGTTAGTGCGTGCTTTAGCAAGGCACTGGTTCGTGTGTATGCAGAAGTTTGTAATAGCGTTATAGCAAATCAACGATCAGATAGTGCTAGTGGCTGTTGAAAGAAACCATGAAATAATGTTTAGGAATGACAGCTAGGAGAAGTGAGAAGAAGCAACAAAATCTAATGGAAATCCTCTAACAAAAAGTTATCCGCGTCTGATGTGCTTGAATTGCGAGAAAATAGGGTTTAAGAATTGAAGTGTGAAAGTAAAAAGCAAGAAGCCCAACTGCACCAACCAAGGAGAACATCACCGGCACTCTCACATGAAATCATAAAGCATTTTCAGGCTATATTCACGATGTACACTAATATTAATTTTGACGATAAAGACTCACCTATGTTTTCAGCCTAAAAAGGTGGTCGAGCACGCAAAATACGCAGGAATCTGCGATGTTTGAAGAAGGGTAATCGCCATTAAAAGGATATATATCGAGAATCTTTCAAAAGAAGATGTATGAAATCGTTTGCTAAATGAACTAACGAAAAGTGCGCTAAAATGTTTCGGCAGTGAGCGCGTCATCACTTTTATGCGAGCCGTGGGTGGGCTTCGTCAGAACGATCCAATGACCACTGCTGATAGTATAAACGACACTACCGCCTCTGATAAATTTTCATAATGAATGTCATGTAGGATAGTGACAGCTGAGGGATACTAATGACAAAAATGAATTGAAACACAGCAGTATTCAAACGAAGTTACGAATGGAAGTGTGAGCATTGGAAAACTAATGCATGGTTGTATGAGCTTAATTTCTGGTCCTTTTGAGTGCAGAAATAGTTGGTGCATAATTTTATAAACAAGCTAGTGCAAAATCCAGTCCATTGGAGAGCAGATGTCATGTTTCTGAAAATTCCGTTTTTGGGTAGTGTTGTCTTTGACCCCCTCATCAAATTAAAGTTTCATGCCATGTAGCTGTTAAAATTTTCAAATACGATTTGCGTGAACTGATGGTGTAAAGTTTTTCAGAAAGAAATTAAGGAGGTGATAAAATTTAATTGACTCTCAGAGATTCTCCTGGAAGTTGAGACCTTTTTGGGAGAAAAAAAAAGGCGAAATGCTAAAGACTATCGCTCAAATATCTGAAAAAGCAAATGGCAATCTTCGAACTATAATAGCAAACACCAATATCCAAGATAAACTTTTTCTTAATTGCACCTTTTAATTTTAGTGCTTTTAATTCATAAGAAGCAAATGCCGTTATTGTTGTTTCATGCAGTATGCTATTCCACAAGTGTGGTCCATTTTAAATTGCAAAGTTTGTGAAAAATTAGTTTTATTAGCAACATTTCGTGATGAGCATTGCTTTCGGCTTTCCGAACCTCACTAGATATACTGGCGAAATGTTTATTAGACTATATTTGCCCTTACAGAAAGCGTACCTCATAGGCATATAGAAGAGTAAGAGATGACTGTCCATTGCGCAAGTTCCGCAGGTTGACGAACATGCCGTTTTCGCAATACCTACTTACCGTCTCTTGGGAAGCTTGGAAAGAGTACGCCAGCTCATTTTCCACACCAGTCAACCACTTGTTAGCCCAGCAATATTGGATGGCTTAGAGAAAAAGGGGCTGAATGGACAGGGATGGGGTGGAGAGGTAGGAGAGTGGAAAGATGAGTGGAGAGGGCATTTTTCGCCCAAATTCGCCCTTACTCGGTCGATTAAGATAACGAAAACTTCGACCGAAATTTGTTCTCGACATGTGCATCATTCATAGCAAAACAGCAAAGGAAACAGTGAGAAAAAACATTCGTGAAGTTTTGAAATGCTCACATTGGAATTTAAATGGCAAAAAAGATTTGCTCACATTTGATGGAAGCCTCATAAAATAAGAAGGTGAATTCCGGAAGTCGAGATATGGCAATCTGCTGACCGAGAACTTCAAATCTTTCAAAAGTTTTGCAATAACTCGTTCATCCGGCTCAGACAGCTCAAAAAACTTCTCTGCCGCTTATCACATGAATGCTTTCGGAAGCAGACTTCCATTTCATGCTGTGAGAGTAAATAATTCCACCAATATGAAATTTTTTTTCTTCGGATCTCAGTTTTCCAGTAAGGTTTGTGTGAAACAACTGCTTCTACTTTATATGAAGCGCAAAGGAGGCCCTGAAACGAGTAAAATGTAAAACCATACTAGGAAGTCGTGGAAATGAGGTAATGATTGCTGGTTTACAGACTGCCAGATCGAACTGCAATTTGTTGGCGGCTCATCTCGATCAAAGAATTTCCTTCCAGAACTCTATCACCGCAGCGTTTCTGATTGATGGTGGAAACAGTGGCCACATGAAGGGGCTTATAGATAACAGCCTTGTGCACATTTTTCTTTGCTTATGAGGACTAAGAGCCACAGTTTGCAATTTACATTCAAGAGGACCAGCTCTATACCCTCTGAAAGCTTCACAGGTATTCTGAAATGTTCTTGGATGTAAATGGCTTCATTAATTCACATTATTTACTATATGAGCAACTGTTAGCGTCTGCTTTATTTTGCTGTAAAATATCACGCTTCTAATGTTTAAAATCTTACTGGAAGCTGTACCTACGTTAATCAAAACAGTCAGCAAAAATACTGGATCGAATGTGCCTCAGGAAAAGAACCGTCGTAAATTTTAACAGCCACTAAAATGGAGCTAAATCTCGAGGTTATCGCATTCGATACGGTTAGCAACCAAAGAAAGTAGCTAGCTTTGTTCGCCGTAGATCGATGTTCGTATTTGGTCAGAACAATTAACACTGAATTGAAACAGTAGTGAGTCTTTGTAGGCTCGATGGAAAGCGTTTGAGTTGTTCATTTAGCAGCGAAGAGATTCTCAGAGGTATTATTAGAGGGGATGCACGGCTGTCAAGAAGAACGATGAACAAAAGATTTAACGGTATCAATTCAAGTTTGCGCGTCCCATATCTTATAGGGCTTCACCTTGACTTCAACAACGGATGTAATTTTGAGTAACAAAACTACACAGATCGGTATCGCGGTGAACAAGAAGAAGAAATCTGCGCTATTGCACGCAAGCATTGATCGGCAAGTTCATACTGTGCCTCTACGTAGCCTCTGCATACAAATAAAAGCAATCACCAACAGACCGCCAACTCAACAACATTCATCGTCTTGCAGTAAGTCCCGTAGGATCATGGCTAAATGACCGCTCTGCGCCTTTGTCCGCCGCATTTTCTTGTCATTAGAATTTCATACACTTGCAAAAATCGGTCAGTGTCGATGTTTGGTGGTAGTCACAGCGTAGTGCCAAGCAGATCGTTTTATTTGCTCAATCAGTAGTTGAAGTATCACTTTAAACATAGTTTACAATACTCGCTCGACGGCAATGAAAATTTGCAACAGCGGATATTCAATGTCACTATATCTCAGCCATCTAACCATGCCACCTATTGGGAAGTATTTTAACCTCCACATTCCATCCGTCCACATTCGCCATTTATCCATTTTAAAAGCTATAAATTCAATTTATCGTTAAAAGAGGCCTAAAACAATTCATAGCAATGAAAACGTAAACGGCTAATTGGTATGAATAATGCATTCGAGTAGTAAAATCGGCTACTCGCCACTTATAGACCTTCTTGCGCATTCGCCATCACAGTAAATGGCTTCATTTAAACAAACAGCCCATCATTTTCTTCTACCCGAACCATTCGTACACCATTGACGAGATGTCTGCTCCGCCAAGACGAGATGCTATAAATCTCGCTATAGAAAACAGCGAATGGTATCCTCTTTTTATGCGTAAATGGAATTTCACCAATCGCAAATGCTATATTTTTCTCGCTCGAAACAGCATAACAAATGTGATCGAAATCACCCAATTAATGATATATGATTCGGAAACGCGAGAACACCAATTGGCGAACCACATTTCACAAATAATATAGCCGTGAATGCTTCAGGTGGTCGTTTGCTGCAGCGAGTGGGGCTTTTTTCATTGACAATAATGTGCCTCATAATTCTTTCACAGTTTACGGCTTTCCCATCTCACTCCCTCCCATTTGCATTAACTCATGCATAAAAATTTCGCAAGCTTTTCGCTTATCCTCGACGTTTTTTTCACAACTGTGAAACACTTTCGCAGAATCACCTCAACCTGACTACGTTGGCAGATGCAGCAGGAGCCACTTGAAGACGAGCTTTAAAAAATTGAGCACTTCCAACTCGATGAAAACAGATTGCCACATCCTATTTCAAGCATTTGAAAAAAGAATTTCGAGGCCACATCTGCTATTTGCTATAGATCGATCCGCTGCTCAGCGTAAAAGAATACCAAGCTATAAACCTCGATTACGTCAGATGAACTGGCTTAATTGTTAGGCGGTTTTAAATTTCCTGCTGAAGCCTCTGCTCGGGAGACGCTAAAGAGTTTCAAATTCCCATCCGAACGCGTATTGAGTATACATAAGCAGGGTTTTGTTTTCATGATGCAGTGTGCTGAAATCGGAAAGAGGCAATGACTTCGAAGATTCCTGGATGAAAAGAGGTGGCGAAGCGCGTAACTGGTATTTCTCGTTAATGCGATACGCACCGCACCGCTTAAAACAGAGGAATCTAATCGCATTTTTCCAAGTTTAATCGGTGGCCAAATCGAAAGTGGTCCGTAAACTGACTGAACCTCAAATGAGATTGTACTTATTTCTCAAAGCAAGGCGAACCAGAGTCTACTCGATTGGCGAAATTTGGAAAAAGATGACTAGACTCTATCGTTTAAAGTATCGACACATAACGCATCTACAACAACTAGCGACAGCCGGTATCACCACTTTTTCATCTACGTAGCTTTTCAAAAACATCACATGTTTTATGATGCGCTCTGAAAACACATCTCTGCCGATATAAGATAAATAGCAAGTGAAGCCGAATTACGAGGCAATTTGACGTTGTTCTTTGGCCACAGACCGTAGCAGAAAATATGAAGCTCTCTAATACTTTCTCAAACATGTGAGTGCGAGCAATCCGAGGATACTTCAAACTTGCAATATGCTTTAAAACGACCGAACATGTTAATTTTTTTAACTCGAGTCCCAGGATTGCTGTCTACTCAACCTCATTTCATGAATTACAGCCCTTAGGAAGTGGATGAAGATCTGTTCAGTAGTGGCGAAATAGGGGAAGGTTCTGTTAGCAAGCGCAGCAGACACGGGGATAAATTCAGTCTAAAATCTGAGGGGACAGGAAGAGGCACTTTACACACGGAGATGAAGGGGAGCCAATTTTGTTTCCAGTTAGGAAGTTTTATCTCAAAATTACGCGCCATCTTCTCTTTTTCCGCTCAGATTGGAGAAGCGCGACCTTTACAGGGATTTGCAAAGAAGTGAAATCCGAGGGATGCGGAGAGTGGGAAGGGGAATCGCTCCTGGTGGTGTGGGCTGAGTTGGTGGTTCGCAACCGTGTTTAGGGTTTCACTTGCTTCAGAAGCATTGCACTTTGCTGAGGGGAACCGAACAAATGCCGATCGCCAAAAATTCTGAACGTTAAGCTGTTTCTGAATGTTCAGTCAGTGGAGTTTTGTGATCTAAAGTTTGGAGAATAAAGGTTCGGCTATGAAGAACGCTGTCATACACAGTGAAGGCCCATTGCACATGATGGATACAGGGTCGATACTTTTTCCAATAGATTTGTCACACTCTTGAGCAACGTCTCCACCAAGTCATAACCACCTCTCCACCCCCCCCCCCCCCCCCCCCCCCCCCCCACCCCCCCCCCCCCCCCCCCCCCCCTCCCCCTCCCCAACCTCCCTGCTCTCACAAGAAGATACGCGCTATCACATTTCCCCAAATAAACACCACAATTGTATTTCCGCATCGAAGTCAACATCAAATTTTGAATAAATGCGACCAGCATTGTGCAGCAAGCATCAAAACGTAGAACATTGGATAAGCGGATTTTCTGATTGTGTAAGCAGTGAGGAAACATGCTTTCACTTTTTCCTACATAGGTTTATTATGCGTGCAATTTTCTATTAGAAAAACGACAGAAGCGATGTTCGAAGTTTCAAGACGAGATGCAACTTCTTGCAACGAGGCAATCATTTTCTATGAATTGAGATATAAAAAGGAAACTACGGCCACTTTAGAAAATCTTTCAAAAGCTTATATGTACAATGTAAAACGTTCAAAAAGAATCAGGAAATGCGCCTAATTTGTTCGGCTGACCAAAACGGATTCTATTGACATGTCAGCAATACAATTAACGCTCGTTGAAGGTTCAGTGCATAAAAAAGCTGATTCCAGCATTGTTGTCGAGCACTCAGCCAAAAGCGATGTGCTTGCAAACTTTTTTTGAGGAAGTAAAAGGATGACGGTTTATCGCCCGATTTTTTCATGAGATACCTAAAAAATGGAAACATTAGCATCAACCTAATTCCAAAAGGAGTCATGAAACTTAAGCTTAGATGGTATCCCATCCTATCTAATCAAGCACATAGTTTCCGACGTCCCGGTATGACCCATCAGCAGAGCTTTTCATAAAGCTAATTTCCTTCTTTCCAAAAAATCGTTGTGGTGAATTCCATTTTGAAAAAGCATTCATCACTATACGCAAGAATTAGAGACCAATTAGTCTCATCTCATCTTTATTTAATGATGGAAATGATTGTCAGAGGCTTCATCCTTGAACAGATGAAAATTGGGAAGTTGATGGCCTCCAGCTCATACGGATTCCTGTCAGGACCCTCAACCAAATCTCAGCTACTATCAGCTTTGAGTGATCAGATCACTGCGATTCATGAAAAAGTACGGAGCAATGTGGTCTCTATCGACTACGCTGAACTGTCCAATTCTATAAGCCGCCCAAACGTTCTGCTTGAACTGGAGGCATGGAGTTCATCTTTCATCTTGTCCAGGTCGTTAGTTAATTGGTTCGAACCCTCCTTTCAAATATCTCTTCAAGGTTAAGGTTGGAGCTTCGCATAGTGAGAGCTAATATGTGGTCAACTCATTACCACAGAAAAGCGTCGCTGGGCCACTACTTTTCGTAATATGCATTAACGACGTTTCTGGCAAACTGGCCAATGCAGATGAGCGGAAAATACGCCGACCGCTGTACGGCTTCGGTATCAATTTCCGCACGGTTCTAAAGTGACCTTCGTGTTTCAAGCGAATGAGCGAAAAAAGGTAGTTAGATGTTTTGCGTAACATATGTCACGCTTCGCTTAACAAGTATTGCTATCAATGCCTCATTCGATGCCTCACACGATACCATCTTATGAACTTCAGATGGCATTCGTGATCTGAATTTACAAATTTGCCCTAATCTTAATTCGCATCTGCACTGTTTAGAATTTGCAGCTGCAGCCATTAAGGTAGCCAACTATAATTACTTGCTTGACAACATAGGTGCTTGGAGTCTTGCCTCAGTGCTTACGCTGTGTATTGTCGCTCTATCCTTAATTGCTGTCCTCAAGTTTAATCACCGCATCTCCGCTCTGATGCAGTTTGTCAGCTCAAAAATAATTGCCGCTCTTTGTGGTACCTTTGCAGGACTCAAACTCCCAGAATACAGGAGTGGTCTCAAGGTCTTTGACCTGCAGTTACTGGAATAACATCCTGTTCATTTCGATTTTGGTCTTTGAGACTTGATTGTGAAAAGCTTCTCGGACATTTCTATAAGTGCAAAATCCTCATTTGCTCTCACGAGAGAGCGGCTGGTAAATGATCTGCAATTGGCACGCAAAATTTGCGCACTGAATAGTGTGTTCAGCAGCTCTCGATTCAGAGCTGTACGATTTTGGAATTAGCTATCATTATTGAGACAAAAAATTGTCTCCTTTTATGACTCGCTTTGCGCCCTTTGATTTCTACTTCTCTTGCGAATTACTGATTTGAATAATGTGCATTTTCGATTTCATATAACAGTTACTTTGCACAAACATCCAAATACTGAGGCTCTTTTAAGTGGTGCCTATATTTGCATATGCTCGTAGTTCTCCCATTGACCTTCCTGCGGATCTGTTGCCGCTTTCTTTTTAGGCGATGCACCGAGCTATCGATTGAATAAAATGATTTTTAATTGCAAAATCGTTCTCGAAAAATCATTTGTTACTCTGAAAAGTAGTTCGGCTTAAATTTTGAAAACAAATTGGCCACATCGTCAGATGATGACATCAAACCGTTATGTTGTCGGTAGCACATTTTTTTCACTTCTCTTCAAGTTTCTACCGATATCCGATGATCACTACATCAGGGAATCATGCTTCCAGCTCCTGTACAGGATATACAAATGTTAACTGTCACTTATCACCATTTTTTGCCACCATTCAATATCCATTGATGTCAAAAATTAGCACCTACTTGACACGCAGATTTCATGTTGGTACAACAAAAATAATCTCACCGCAAAACAATTAGCATCCGGTGAAGTTCGGTTGGGATCAGACTTGGCTGAAAGGACCAAATAGCTTTCCAAAAGCAAGCGAAAGTAAGCAGGCGCGTTCTGTAGCATAACATGTTTCGCCACGATGGATCACGACATTATCACAAGACATTGCTTCTGAGAGCATTATTGAGTATGAAGAAAAGTTAGCAAGAACCGAACCGTACCATATCGTGGAACATCAACAGATATATTTTAAGGCAGTAGTGGAGATACACTATTGGAGAGTTACTATAGCAGCTGGAAGTAGTTGAGAACACCGAACAGATAGATGTTATAAGAACCAGCCGCCTATATTCAGCAGTTGCCAATTATGTTGCATATCTGTGGAACCGTTTGACTTATATTACTCTTCACTGCAGGAAAAATCCCATTCCGCTCATTGACCTTGACAACTTTCATGTGGTTTTTGAAAAATCAACCAATCTAGTCCAGCCAAAACTTTGTTTGATACCAAAAAAAGAACGCTTTTTTTTCAAATCTTCGTTATTCGTCAGCCATTTTGTCCCTGAATAGGTTGACTTGAATCACCTCTATCGTTCTAAACATCAATTATATTGAATGTTGTTCTCAAATGAGTTGAAGCCGCAGCTTCTAAGTTATTGCAACATCGTTACCGCAGTTGAATGTAAATTTTCATCAATTGGAGCGCTATGAATTTACTGCTCGTCAACGATGAATTCTAGAACCTCTTTTGATGCAATCAAAAGCTAGCATTTTGTTTTTAATCTATGAAGTTCGCAGGAAAGCTCAGTAGCGTGCGCATGCACACATTGTTTCGATGTGATACTACTACTGCTAATGTTATGAGAATAATTCACTTAATTCGTTTTAAATTCACTTTCACACAGTGCTATCAAACACGAACTTCCGAAAACAACATCAAATAGAGAAAACAAAGATGCATAATAGTGAGAGCAACGTGTTCAATAAATGTTATGACGATGAATGCATCAACACGTGAATAATGGCTGCGAAACTTCTGACAGTTAATTTCGGCATTTCCATCGCAGCCGAACGGCATTTTCAAAAGTAAAAAAGAAACCAAAAACCAGTCAGATGATTGAGCTCTTCCATCAGTGATTTACTATGCTGTCAATGGGCACTTTCAAAGAGCAACACGTAGGAGAAAACAACGCATATCTAGGATGCATCGACGTTGCCATCGCATAGGGAATAGATGTACTCAAGGAACGATGAATTTTCCAGCATCCATTTTATAAACCACCATAGCAACGAAGACTTCCAATTTGAACGAAGAGTGCCGTAAATCAACCTAGTCGATCTCTGCCTTCAGCAGAATTTTTTAAACGCATCCAACTGCTCACTTCGATAAAAATAAGCGAAAATACCTACTTTTAGGCAATGTGAACAAATTTTGTAATCGTATTAGCCTATGCGAAACTAACCTCGATGAAGGGGGAAATTTCTCATGTGCTATTTTCATTCACCAATCAAAATATATTTCATGACACAGTTATGCTATGTGATTTACGGACATAAAGTTCCCATCATCGAGGATCTTTTGTTTTTCGATTTCATTGTGCAAAAACATACATAGTGCGTGGAAAAATATGTCATTATTATTAACGATCGCCCAAACAACCGATCACACTATGAGTTTATGTGATATTCCGCTGCCTTAATCTAATATTATGAATGTGGCAGCTTTATACCATCTATATATCCATTGCTTCATCAGTGATTACGAAGGAACGCTCGCATTTAGGCGACGAGTGTTGTAGCTATGTTACTGCTGATGTCTCTAATCATTGCACATTTGATGCCCATCATCAACAACATCAAATTGTCTTCCTTATGAAAATATCACCATACCTCATATATGAGATACTTTTCACATGAATCACAGTATAAACTAGCACATAAGTGCAAAATGCACAACATATATCGAGTATGGAAATACCGCTGCCAACACTGAACGATTCGTAGATGAGCGTGTAGTGCAATTGATTGGCGCAGCTTGCATGTGACTAATCTATTCTTAGCTTAATGATTCGAGCATTTCCATCGAAAATCTTTTCAACATCAGCATTTATGAGTGAGAATTTTTCCACATCAATACAGAGAGTGTAAGCAGAAAGCAAGAAAAGAGGCATTAATCTAATGGTTTAGAGCAAAAAATTAAATGATGAGAGCAGTTGCAAAATGGTGAAACTGCCTGCAGATTTGCACAGCATCTGCTTAGCCAGTCACTGCCGCAGCAGAAGACTCATACAATCTATGCACATTTCAGCAATCGAGCAAGCGATAGGTGTGCTATTTGATAAATTACCATGTTGTACCATGCTGCACTTAGAAATATTCAGATCATCAAACCTCACAACTGGATTTTCGAGTATGAGGACATTGAATATGATGTCGTCACAAAATGAAATCATGAGCAACGTTTTTGACGCCGTCATTGGATTTGGCTTACAAGTGTTCAAATTGCTATCAAATCTTACAGTTTGTTGATTCGTTCAGAACATGGAGATGGAAACGAAAACTTATGGTCAAAAAAACCATCTAGAAGACTTCTTGGTTGCGTCAGTGGATCTGGCTTAGAAGTGCTAAGACTGCCATCAGAAATCAATAAGCGGCATTTTCGAGAATAAGGATCTTCAAAACGGCTAACTCATATGAAATTTTCGAATAATCCGGTTCTGGTCACGCCCCCGCTGTCTGTTTCGGTTTTTTATGCATAGGACGTTTAGTAAAATCGGATGTTTTCATAAGACAACGTTTTCGAGGATATTTGTCAGGAGAGCAACAGTAAATGGTAAAAGAGCGATAATGGTTGAATACAATATTCTTTGCAAGTGAGACCTCCGATTTGGTCATGCTAAAAAAAAGAAATGTTCTTGCAAAACATCACAGGAGGTGAACGAAGAATGCCAACACGTAGAAAAACCTGGCTTGATCCACATGGATAACGTTTTTTCCTGGGAAGAAAACTGTTGATGGCCCCCTGATGAATGAAAAATGGATCGTTTATTTGAACCGTTGAAATCAGATTGTTTACTAAGAGCACTGAGCAGTTTAAAAAGGACAGTAGATTTTTCAATATATGATGTAGAATATTTTACAACACTGTTTGTTTCACGCCAGTGGTGAAATTGCTTAATCGTAGGCTTCAGAAGATCTTACAGCGAACTTAATAATACTTCACTTAGAGTTCTGCAGTACCTCGATCAGCTGCTTTTTGCTGTGGCTTTAATGGCAGATTTTTAACACTTTCAACAACGGGCTTTTTGCAGCTTAAAGGTTCGTCTTATGGCGCTTTTATGAAAGTTATTATAGTCTAACTATGTCATCCATTGCTCTCTCAGAAAAGTGACCTCTAGTGATGCATATTTTCAATGATACTGTCATTTACAACAAAAAAACTGGTGCGCCAAATTACTAGCGTTACTCAGTGAAATTCATTTCTGCTGTTACTGAACTTTTGAACCTCTGCATTGAAAATTTGCAAACATGCATTAACCAGTGCTGAGAGTCGCCCATTTTCTTACAGTAGCATGTTGTAGTTCTCGTGAATCAATCCTTTCCCCTCCCCACCCCTCCCCTCCCCCCGCCTACAATCCTCTTCTCCCTACTGTAAAACCATTTTTGAGTGTTTTTGTCGTTACCTTCGTCATGTCCTTTCTGCGAAGATAAAACGGAGAAGGATTGGCTTTCATTGATGATTGGAAGAATAAATATCCTTCCTTAAAGCTCAACAAATACAATAAAAGAAACACCATCTACATTTGCGAAACTTTAGTGAAGCATTTCATTAATTCTTCGGTTGTGAGTGGCCATCTCATGTTTATTCTGTTACGGTAAGCCTCAACAACGAATTCAGCCAACTTAGAGAAAATCTGTCGAGCTATCAGTTGATATACTGCCGCTCATTGGGGTTGTGCATACTCAAATAGACACAACATACAGACTCTTATCTTACCAACCAAAAATGCGCTGTTGTAAAGCATCTCAGGATATGTTAAAGGGAAACTTTGCGGAAGGAGGCTAACGAAGGGATTGTTATTACCGACGAAGGTGAATCAGGACCCTCCTCGATGAAGACCTGCAAAAGACATTCTCTTTCACTTTGTTGCAGCCCTCAAAAGGTCTGATAACAATCATTTAATGGCAGTAATAAGAATCGCCGGTAAATTCCAAATAGCATCCAAACCACCAAAAGTAACGTCATTTGCATCGAAAATATTCGTCAGAAGATACAAATGCACTGAGATTTTTTCTAAAAGACAGAAAAAAACGTACTGAGATTGCCATCAAACAGAAACATACTCAAGATGCATAAATATCCAGAGAAAGTTTCACGAGTCAGATGCAACTATTTGAAAACAAAGACAAAGTCAACTTAAATCGCACTATTTCAATGGCGCAAAAGTATTGCATAATTTGTAATAAATTGCTCTCCTAAATGGTAAATCAATGCCGCCATATTTTGATCGCTGGTGTTATCTGCTCCTATGTCTCTTCCGTGTCGGCAACATTGTCAAGCCGAATTAAAGTCGATGAAATGAAATATGTTGAAATGAAATGAAATACTGTGACTGTTTTGAAATATACTGAAATATCCGAACACTTTTGAAATGAAATATTTCAACAGTTATGCATACAACAGAGTACAACTCACTGCAACTATGCGAAGGTTCAAATCACATTTCCTCGTCGAGAGGTCTACGCGAAGTATATTAAAATAATTGGATGATTGCATCATTCAAAATCTAGTGAAAAAAGGCGTTTTATCTTGAAAGCATTCAAACAAATAGCTTTCATGTATAGGAAAACATTATAGGCATTCTCTAATTGCACAAATTTTGTCACATAACAAGCTCACCTCTTGAAGAACAGCTCAGAAAGAAAAATGCAGCGACTTACTATCAAAATCACCTGCTTTTGTCAATGGTGCTGCACTCTCAGATGATTCCTGATTCTTCTGTTGCGAATACGAGGAAAGATGGTGGATATTGCCGCCAATCTTCTAGATAGGGTTCCTAATAGCCGACGGTGTCGTCAACAGGGATTGTGTCGGGAAGAAATTCCTCTTCTTTCTTGTCCTTGGCTTTTCAGCGAAGGTTCTCATACTGACATATCCCTCTCTGTCGGAAACCCCTCCCCACCTTAAATGTTGTGCATTAGTCATCAAAACACAAAATGAAACTTTTTATCGGTTTTGGGCGAAATGTGAGCAAGAATATGAAGTCACCTGCTTCAGTGCGGCATGAATAGCTAGTGATGCAGCCAACACTGTGAAAAATTGCTCTGTAAAACTGTTTTTTCGGTGGACTGGACTAAGCTGCAGAGATGTGGTGGGCAATCATAAACAAGCCACTACGTGGAGCACCCGAAGAGCTTTTTCGCTGATTGGCTGCGTCGAGGTGCGTTTAGAGATCACTTCTGGCAGACAGACTTGAGTATAGCTTTGGAGCATCATCCGAAATCAATGGCATCATTTTCACGTTGCGGGATTGAAGAAGGTGATAATGACACCGTATGCTGCTTGTGCAGAGGCAACACAGGTATTGAAAACCACTTTGCTTGACGAATCAGTGGAAGGGAAGGGGGAGGGGGAGGGAGGGAGGGAGGGGTGGGGGCGCTAATGCAGCCAATTGGTCGTCATTTGGTTGCACCGGTATTGGGAATGTTGGTTTCTAATCCTCCTGAATAACCCATCAAATAACTGCAAGCATTTCCATATTCATGCCATCGTGCCACCCAATATGCTTTCAATCATAAGAGCCTACCTAATATTCCCCTAAAATTTATGGATTAATATTTTTGTGCGACTTCAAAGTCCTCTTCAATATTGTCCTGCTTCCTTTACATGAAAATGTGCAGCAAAACTAGACGTTTAATGACTTAATGCGATATTGATAAATGAAAAGCTTTGACATGACAGGGATTTGATGTGGTCTTCGGATTGTTGATCGCCTTTACAAAACATTACGATGGGAAACATTGAAGCGCAATACCATCAGAAGATACCATTAATTTCTATTCATATCACCAATTTTTTTTTGCATTTTAAAAGTTGAACCTCCCTTGAAGAACGCTTCATACTTAAAAGGCTACCACCGCTGTGCTTGTCCTCCACAGTCATCTTCCCTAACAGCAATCTTTGTCAGAATTCTTAAACCAAATCATATTTGCGTTATATTTAAAAGAATTTTTGATAATTTGCTCTTAATTTTTTTGCCCTCATGTAATCGTATGTTATTGGTGTAAGGCTCTACAAGCTATGAACATTACACATGTACATCAATGCCACGCCATCTTTTCCTCACCCACTGTCAGTACGCGTTCAGGCGTTTTTGATGGAGTTCGCGAATTGCGTCAATGCCGGGCACTGTTATAATTCCTTATCACCTTTTCCGCAAAGGTCGCTTTTTTTGCCTATACATTTCTCACTCACGATGCTTTTGTCCCCGTTTCATTTCAGTTGGCGTAACGCTACTAAATCTTGCAAGTGAAAGAACAGTGCCAATCACATCTAACCATCAGCTCGTAAGGTAAATTTTATGCATGATGTAGGAAGTACATAAATGATTGAATAGCGGTTACCGCTCATCTTTCCCTGGTGACGCAAATACTCAACTTTGTTCAATGTCGTTTGGTGTTTAATCACTAGTGAGTATTTTAATTCGTTTCGTGAATTCTCGTCTGTGTGAGATTGAAGCGATTGAATACTACTTAAAGCATGAGCTTGTTATTCAGGCATTGATTCGGTCTTCTGCATCAGAGATCAGCTATGAATTGGCTGTTGTTTCTTTGCCAAGTACTTATAAGTGTTTCGCCAACCGACGAAATGTGAAAGGCGACAAAGCATTCGTTCCCATGGATGACGGAAGTTGCTTATTTGCTTCGAAACGTGCAATGTTATACAACTGGCGAAATTCGCATCATCATCATTTACTATTTTGTGATGTTGTAAAACATTGTGATGTGGTAAAACATGCGCTTCAAATCCACCTCCGTTACTGTTATGCTAGCATCAAATAGCACGTAAGTATGGTTAGGCGGCGCAGTCACAATTTTGGCGCATCGATGAAGAGTGTAAAAAAAGGGGAAGGGTCCATTTAGTTAACCGCACATCCAAGTTTGACTGTCTGTCTTCATGACAAATTCTTGACACACGATGCATCTCAAACTCCTTGAAACTCTGACTAATATTTGATGCTAGCTTCTCGGTCGTCCCACCCTCTCTTTTACTCATTTCTGTTCCTTTTGACTATGCTTAAAGCATGAAACTTCCTCTGCAGACTTTTTAAAGCATCTTAAAACAATCCCCATTTACGGGCCTCCATTTCGCCCATCGAAGCTTTGTATTCTATTCTGGCAACCTTACAGCAGCCACGCATCTTTGTTGTGAGTCATACCATTTTCCGCAATCATATTTCGCTGTCTCAGTTTTGCATTTACGATGTGTTTGAGGGTGCTAAACCGTTGAGATAAAAAGTTATTACCAGGATGAGGTGCTACCATATGTGATTACAAAAACAATAATGTTATACTAATGAAAGGAGAATCGCATGAGCCGATCGCATTCGGACCGATCCTTCGAAAGGGTTCTGATGCAGTTAAAAAGCCTTTATCATGCGCTTGCCCCATGAACGCAGATTTCGCGGCGCTGCCCATGTTTCAAATTGGCTACATACTTTCATGCGCTAATGATTGTCTTTGATTTTTTTTTTCTTTTGGCGGCGATGCTTAATTCAATGCTCCTCGACGCATTGTTTATTTCATATTTAGTTTTCTGCCTTCATAGCAGATAGAACGAAGCTCCTTATTTTTTCAGGTCGACACCTTCATGCTGACTTCTGAATCTTTCCTTTTTTTCGGCGCCATGGAAATCATTAGTGCTGCGCTCAACATATCTAGTGTATCGCTTCACATCTCACTCTAACTAGTGGCTTAAGAGGTGTTTCAAACAAACAAGTTGAAAAGGGAACCAAGCGGATTTTCGCGGCACTGTAGCGTTGATTTGTATGTAGCCTTATAGCGGTGTAGAATGGAAGTGTTCCTTTTTTTACAGCAGAAGTGCCAAAACGACACCGCATCCCGAATTTTGGCTTGCAGATGCAACGATTATGGGACATAGTGGTCTTAATTCCTTCCAGAGAGATAAAAAATGAAGTTTTGGTCAACGTCTTCCGTTACAGTCCATTCTTATAGTCTAGCTGAGACTTAGATGACAACCACTGTCTTAGGGCCAATGAAAACATTGTCCGCTGACGGTTGAGATTCCGAACATCACAAAGAGAATGAAAACGTTGTGTATAAGCTGATAAGCTCATCAGGCGTGTTGCATTATGCGCAAACTAGAAATGACGAGAACTAGAAATGGTTTATAGTGGAGGCTTCTGTTGCAGCTCAGTGGTACAGCACTTACTCCGCAAACGTGAGTAGTGGTTGCCTGATCATCACGCAATGGGGTTTTATTGTATGATCAAAATGACATCAATCAACCACAACACATCACATGGAGGTTACAAACATTCAAGGTATTCGAGAAGAACTTGCTATTTCGCAAGTTAAATTAAGTTTCAACAATCAATTTCAATTCATTTAATGCCCGAGCTGGACTTCTCGAAGATAGTGCCGCAGATTTCCCAACAGAATATAATCTTTGGGTACCAATCCGGTTGATTTCTAACAGATGCACTTCGTTGCCCGTCTTTACCTATTGCACTGCACTTTTATTTCGCGCATAATCACTTTACTAATTCGTTGGGGCTTTTTGCTGTCAAT
Organism: Baylisascaris schroederi; assembly: GCA_006503575.1. NCBI lineage: Eukaryota > Metazoa > Nematoda > Chromadorea > Rhabditida > Ascarididae > Baylisascaris > Baylisascaris schroederi. The sequence goes on from QEWY01002081.1 coordinate 241,822, forward strand.
AACTGATCTTTGCACTGAAAGCAATATACAACGAGAAATGTTCAGCATTTTTGATGATCGCTTTCTGCAAGTTTTATCTGCAAAACGCATGTTTTGCTTTTTTCGACACCAAAATTCGCCAAAAAGACAGAAGATTCTCATCAAGAACTAATCTTTCAATCGTCGGCGCACATTGGTTATGAAGATGAACTGTTGTTTCATTTGGCATCTTTGTGTGTACAATGCATACACAAGCATTAATACCCTTTCGTAGCACTAACATTTTAATTCATCACGAATATTCTATAAAGTTGAATACAGTTATCCTGATAATTGCAAGTGGTGATAATATCAAGTAATCACGAGCTGAAAATTGAGACAATCTTGATTCAGTCCTGAACTTCTCCAATTTTATAAAGTAGTGAGTCACATTTCATGCTCATTAAGTTGCACAGATGCGTAAATCACCCGGGTTCTTTTCCTCGTATATGGCAGACTAAGGTTGTAATGATACGAGATACTTTGCTTTGCTCACGGATATGATAGCAGAGTGCCATACGGTTCCTTCCTTTTATCTTCAACATAAACAGCCCTCAGACAGTACTCGCATGCACTACTTTCGGTGACTTCTTCCTTATGTAGAAGTGAGATAGTGCTCTGGAGTTCTATCAGTTCCCTAGAAACGCAAACGCTATATTCATTCCGCTAAATCTTCCCTCCATTTCTCAACGCAGATATTGCTTCCGCACCGATTGCTACATTGATTTGAGGTAAGCGATTTGGTTGGGGCTTTTCGACTCGCCAGTCGCTACCACCCGACTCAAAAACCACTGCTCACTCATATAGGACGCTTTAACATTCGAAATGCACTACCTCGGTGATTACACTTCATCAGCCATATGGCACGTTTCAGTACCCTTGATAGATGTTTCGGTTGCATATTTCTGCACAGATTGCACGCTCTATTTCCTTTCTGATGAACATCAGTATTGGCGGGTTATGGTTTCCCTAAACAACACCGTTTGTCAATTCATTCCCATCGGCGAGTTTCCATCGAATTTCATTCACAATCTTGTCTATTTATTATGGCCCCATCTGATACATAACCTTTAAGAATATGCAGTTGTCTAGAACCAAGCCAACAGTAGTGCCTATTTCTAAATCATGCCAGATCTATCAATTTTAAATATCTAAAGTACTGAATTAATATCTCGCCAAAGAAATTGTGTGATTATCGCTTTTTTTTGTTGCACTTAAAAAGATTGAATTAAAATGAACTCGTAAATATGTGAATCTGACACAATTGCTTGAACGTACAGCGACATCACCCTCCCTTCCTTCTCCGGTCTGTAAAACCAGATGTATAAATCCAGGTTTCTTAATGAAAATCTTCTTTGAAGATTTGGTGACTTTCTCAACGACTTGAGGTACAGTGCAGCTCATGGTGGCTTTGTTATAAGCAGCTGTTGCAAGTATAATGATTGTGTGGAAAAAATGGGTGATTGCAACATCAAATCTACCAGTATCATTCTCTGGAAAACACGTTTTTCAAAAAATTTCAAAAATTCAAAACATTAGATTTGAAGAAAAGTTTTGCAACACTTTGGACTTTCATTTCAAAAACCTTCGAGCATAATTCTAGGAAATTCTTCGGCAGAAGTATTCGAGGTATGCAAGAAGGCGCCAGTTTTAGCACAATCTATTTGTCAAAATGTCACCAACAACGATACAGTTATGATATGAATCCGCATGGCAGACAGCGAAGGCACACTTATTGGTGCTACTTAGACAACTGCTAACAACATAGCTATCGAAATCAACAAAAAGATGAGATCTAGCACTGCTCATTATCCTTCGATATTTCGATGATTCAACTGCTTCAAAGATGGAGAGGTGAATTGTGATAAAAATCCAGTTTGGGATGACCCTCTACGTTCGTCTCGACGATCTCAAGCCCGCCATTGAAGATGACCCTCAGCAGCCAAGTTGCTGCTTGGCACAGAGACTCCAATGATCTCAATGGGCAACTTTGAGGCGCTTTCATGATTTGGGAAAAAAAATGAAAACTCGGTGCATGATTCTTTCATGAACTAGAGCCTCATCAAGTCGCAGTGCGATCCGACATTTTTAATTTTCTCCTCATCCACCAAAGGTATACGAATTGTTTCGAGGACCTGGTGACCAGCTTTGAAAAGTGTGTGCTTTATGTCACCTAGACCATCAAGCGATGGTGCATCACTTGTCAAGAAGAGCACTTTACCAATGACAGCATCCTCACATAGCAAATCCAGCGCTTCTCTGGCGAAAAGCCGCCCAATTTCTGCGAAGGCAGCAGCACTGATCTCCTGTTTGTGCATTGGCAATGTCAAGTAGACCGTGATTACAGCATGTGCACTTTATCGAGGTTTGATTTAAAATAAGTAAACGATTTTTAGTAAAGTTGAAAACGTCCTGTAAAGCTCCTGTTCCAACCTAATAATAATGAATATCGATTTAAAAATAAGTTGAAAGCATTCCCGACTGTCATCACATTGATGTATTATCTAAATTTTGTTCTTTTCGTGCCATTTTCATTGATGCAGACTTCACCTGAATCGAGTTCATTTTTCGTTTGCCAGATGAGAAATCGCCGGTAAATCAATTGCGCATAACGAAGAGTACTGCTGTCAAGATATAACAAGGAACTTCATTCCCATAGGGCTTAACAATCATAGTTGAACTAATTTAGTTTTTATGATTCTTTCAACAACCACGCAGAACCTGTATTTGCCTCAGGGTTGCACAAAATTCAGATTTGATCAGTATACTTTGCAAGTTTCAATACTCTTATTAGGCAATTCTCTCGGAAAGGAGAATGTCGCACGACCCCACTTTTACCTTCCGGGGCATGTAGTATACAAATTTATCCAGATCGGATAAAAGTAAACGTAGTGTGACTTAAATGCGAAATACGCCGAAATTTTAATGCCACCAGTCTTTGTTTTCAATTACGCCGGTCTCTAAAAACTCTATAGGTATCACTTTATCAAGGCTATTGGTCAGGAATTGGATTTTACTCATCGTTTAGTCAAAGAGGTGGTGCTCCCTTTTATTCGGTTATCGAAGAGCCGAAAATAGCAGGAAGAATTTTTTTGCACGAGTCACATTACGAGAAGATATTCTGATGAAGTCGAAATCTGATATATTATAATATAAAAGCTGTGAAATGGAAAGTTTCAATCTATTATGAGGCAGCAGTGATAGTTCCTAGCTTATACGAGGTGATGCCCACAATAGACAAGCGGACCCACGAAGCAGAAAGAATGATAGTATTGCAGTGAGAAGGAGATACTGATGCAACAACATCTGCATGCACTAAGCTTTCTGCTATTCGTATTCAAGAAGCATCGTTATGTGGCAAATACTGGCAGGAAATACTGTTTGTTTAGTAAGCTGTTCCTTCAACGAACAAAACAAAAACAAAGCTGTCGCTTGCATAACTAATCCAAACAGAGCAAATATTCCGGCGAGAAAATACTTTATTCGAAACTCAACGATTTTCAAACGAAAGATTTTCAAGGGTGAGTAACAAGCGATAGAGCGTTCTGTCACCAGATCGACTGCAGTTGACGTTCCCGTTGACAGCGGCACCGATCTGAAAGTTGACCACATACCTCTATGGAACGATTTGCTACACAGCGAAGTGTTGGTACAAAGCCTGAAGCATCTTTGATGCACGAATTTTCTTGATGAACTGAGAAGCTTTGCGAGAAACGAATAATATTTGAAAATAACGTTCCACAATGCCAAGTTGCGTCGACGTTAAAGCCATTTAGCACACCATTGTATAAATGTACAATTGTAAACTTGCTGAATGTCCTTTTTTATGGCGCTTTTGTTGTCGGCGATTTTTCGCGATACTTTATTAACCACTGAATGCAACGTCAAGCAGCATTTTAGGTCGACAACATCGTTTTTAGCTCATCATTAAATCAAAAATCCAAAAATAGACATTTCGTACGCTTGCTTCTTGTAAGGGTAGGTTCCCCTTGGCTCGTTTAGTCGCCCAGATCTTTTTGAGGATCTGCACTCGTTGTCGAGCTTCGGTCAAGTAAATTGCAAGGCAACTCAGATAAAGGGTGAGCAGTTTATTACACATATAATAAGGTGACAAACAAATACGGACTCCTTCACAAAAATGGCTTCGATCGTCGACACGCTCCTGCAGTCGACCCGATGAACTGCCACGCTGCCGCCGACCATCAGCGCGATCCCACGGCCACACGTAGCCTCACCTGGTCTTGCAAACAATCTAGCATGAGCACATCAACCCCTTTTATATCCTCCTGATTCTGCCTCAGGCTAGCCTAACGACACATGCCGAACAGCTGTTTGACCTGCCTGTATGCTCTTGACGTTCTATGACTTACCTTGTAAGGCTCACTATTCCCACTTCATCTATAGTGCCTAGTCTACCTTACATTCTTCTATTGGAAGTCCATGATCGAGAGATTATTTGACTGGACAAGCCCAGACCATGGCAATCATGCATCCTTGGCCATACAGCAACCCTACATGAACATCAAAATCAGGGTTAACAATCATTTTTCTCAGTATGAAATCATACAATCCAGATTGAGCCAGGAAACTGCATATCCAGCCGAAGCATAATTAATAAGTTCCTAAAACCATACACCTGGGCTTCCATATTCTCGACGAAAAGATATTCGTGCACGCAAATACGAAAGGGCAGTCATGCGCGCTTTTGCTTTCGAAGATGATAAATTGCGCATGGTTCATGCTGGAATTCAGCCAATTTCAATGGGGACATGTACTTGACATCATTTCAACATTTTTGTTATTAGTATATGACTAGTGACGAATTGGCGCCTTGTGATATTTGAGAATAAAGCTGAACGGAACATATTACGCTGTCTCGGGAGCCCAATAAATTCCTTAACGAGAAAATATGTATATATATAGTGCGCGTCTCTCCCGCTTCATCCAGCTTCCCTATCCCTTGTCCCACCTTCGATTCTGCTATCGGCCTGAACTAAAATCTCGTTGAAATGCATACATTTGACGATTCCGTTCACATCTGTTGCCACTGTAAATATCTATATTAGGTGCAGCGGCCATGTCACATCGACAGTCACAAACTTTAAGATCTGCTAAGAATTTCAATCCGATCTGATTTCTTGGTCGTAGGAGTTAACGATTTGTTGCAAGTTTGACGCATCTTCTGTAACATCCTTTGCGAAACATCAGCACCTAGGTTTTTGCTGCAGTGAATCTCTCTAGTTTCATGTTGCCATGAACGCTTCAGGCCCATATGCATCCTTTTGCTGTTTCGCTGTACAGCATTTACATTCATCTTCTACACTTATTGTGTTCAGCCAGCAAATTATTTAACAAATTAGAGCAATTCGTGGTGCAAACAAAATGAGTTCAGGCTCAAAATTTCCCGATAGAAAAACGAAAAGGTGCAAACTTCCAAAACACCTCGCATCTGGTGGGTCTTTGTTTGGTTTCAATAACATATAAAAGGTTGCTACAGGAATGGTGGTCGATGATTGTGCAGCTTTGTTCGAATGCATTTGAGCGTCTTTGACTGATTTCGAATAGATTGCTATACACTTTTGCAGTCGACAAACGCTTGCCTAAGAAATATTATGCATATATCTGAGTTGCTTTGCTTCGTCATACAGTAGAAATTATCCACCCTGTTTCTTACACATATAGATCGTGGGGAAATAGCAAAGCATTCATCGAAAACCATATTCTGGAAATTGCAAAAAAATAAATAAATAAATAAATAAAAATTGAGATCACTGCATCGAGCTGCAATAGCTACCATAATAATGATTGCTTTTGTTGATCAAAACTGTTTGCTGATCAAAGCATGTAGGATTTCACATATACGCTTGGGTACATTATGAAATAATTTTCTATGTGTTACTGAGAATAATTCTGAGAATGAATGAATAGTTGCCGAACATTAAATTACTAAATAAATGTGCTTTTACAGAATAATATTCAAGTAATATTTGACTTTTCATATGCATTATATTCGAAAGATCTTCATTCCTCACTGGTTGTAACCAACACTTGACCAGTCGCTAAACTTTTCAAGAAACGTCCAACATTGCTTTTAGCGTCGCAATAAATTTTTCGCTTCGTTCAGTTTTAGTGCAGCTGAACTTGAAACGCTTGTCCCCACTTGTTTATCAGCAGCTGACTGCCCTTGCAATTAAATTTGCCCATTATGGCCAAAACAAATCCTTCGGTTGCTTCCATTCACCTCATTTTGCTCGCTCATTACTGACACATCTTTGAGACCGCATTCATATGTACTCAATGAGTTGTATGGATTTTTTCATTTCACTTCTACAGGAAACGATGAAAAAACGATACTTATATAATGCTTTCATCGTTCTTGAAAAGTTCTGATCCTGTTCTTTTCGTTTGATGAGCAAATGTCTTCTTTAATCGAAGATCTCGAATGCCGTGCTTTACTGGTAACGAAAAAAACTATAGAGGAGAGCAGTCAGCAGGAAGAAGTATGGGAAAATTGTTTCACATAATTTGTTTACGAGAACAGTTCGCTTGGTTGTATTTCGATGTTGAGATGCATCATTCTTTTCTTCTTTATATCTATACCGTAAATTCAGCCCGAATTCTAATGGAATTTATAATTGCTATTCTGCTAATGTGTATTGCTGCGTTACGGTGACAGGTGGTCTAAAGTGTTCAGAGTTAACTGCACTTTCACAAACTCATTTTAGATTTTCAGAGGAGATTTCAATCTAAAACGGTCTTCATCGTACACCTTTGAGGTGAATACTTTAATGCCCATTCGTCGAAGATCAAACGTTGACAGTTATCTTAAACACATAAATGCCTCGAAAAAACAGAGAGTGGATATTCCCGACGTTTATACACAGAAATTTAATTGCTGTAAATGGAACGGAAGGGGATGATTTTTTAGTGGAGCGTAATGGCATCGATGCTTGTTGCACTGCGCAAATGTTAAGTACTTAGCATATAACCTTATCACTTGCATCAAATATGACAGCGAACGTTTTCACTCGACGACCTTCAAAGCACACGTCGACCTCAGTCGATATTGTTGGCGTTAAAATCCTGCATACGCAGGAATCATTCGCTAGCTGCTTCCAATCTAATTTAGATCTCACCACTGAGGAATTTTTGTGCCTTCGCTTTGATCTATGCTATTTTTACTTATTTTTAACACATGACGATACAATAAGTTGATTAATAATTCACTGTAGGCAAATCAATTCTGCAAGTGACATTTCCGTTTCAATAGCAATTGAGATATGACAAAAGTAAGAATTTAATAGAACAGAAGATGATGGAAACTGAGCCGATGCTATATTTCACTAGTGGCCATATTTTTATAGCCTTTGTGAATCTCAGCATAGTGACATGTTCGTTGATGAACGGCTATAAACTTCTGTCTTCTCATGTGACATAAAACCATCTAACACATCAGTATCGTTTTCTTCAATGGTAATTGCGAGTTTCTAAATCTCGGATATCATCTTCTAAGTGATATTGACCTTCGCTAATAGGGGCATTGGTGAACTACCATTATTACCCTACTTTACTTTGATACAGCAGTTGTGCCTTTTTATAATCACTCATCACAAAGTTTTATAAAGCGTGCCTCTTTCAGCTTATTGTGCTCTCATTTCCTTCTCACCCGCATTTCCCCCTTATTGCGACATAAAAATGCAAAATTTTCAATCATTACTATAGAGGATTTTTATATTTTCAAACTCTGTTCGTCGCTTTGCTTTACTCGTGCCGCCTAAAACATAGTTTACCATTGAGTCGTTCACACGCTTCATGTTTTCGATATTGTATGAGCTTCATTCCTAGTACTCAGGCAATACTATTAAAAGACTGATATCAAATTATGGCGAAGTTTTGTACTGAAATGTCCACTTCTATGGCCATCCTTTGCAGTCGACAAATGCAGCGCAAGCGCCTTATACTTGTATTTATCTTACTATTTATTTTTACTTCCACTCTCAACATGACGGCAATTAAAGTTTCCGACGTCAGTAGAAGGAAAAATGCATGTTCTGCAAAGATCTGCGCCATAAGTTTCTTAGTAGCTCCTTGTCACTTTGTGACCTGGAAGCGACATATCCACAAATTTCATTATTTCTCAGCAATGCGATAGGAAGCAAAAATGATTAAATTTATCAATGTAGCTGTCCTCCAGTAATATATGCGCTATTCTTCATCCTCTTTCTGGCTATTCAAATGAGCAAGGTTTTATTCCACGGATGAGCTAAGAGATGTGTTTTTCAAGCTAAGCAAGTATCTTTCAATGGCTAGTGAAACTACAAAATATTTTTCGCTTTTCTCTCACTAATTCATCCCAAAATATAGGTTCGTATAGAACTTGTTTCAGCATAACTTGTGCGACTTGCAATTTGTCATTCGTTAGAAAAAGCAGACCTTAGTTGGTCGTCGAAATAGAAGACGGCATATACTTTTCATGGTGCGTACTCGAAGCACCCATGGATTCTCTTTCGAAAAAAATTTTTTTTTTTTTTTTTGCAAGCGTCGATGTAAACAGGATCTTTTTGAGTATTCACGCAATTGCACTAATTGATATTCTCTTTCGCTGTTAATTGATGACTAAAATTGTATGTGGCCTATTTAAGTAAATAAATTACATATGTGCATAAATGAGGACTCAAGAACCAAATAATTTTGGTGGCAGTTTAACATACATTGGCGAGCTGTGATTTTAATCAAAGATCGAGTAAATATGTCAATTATTTTCTATTCCAAACGCATACTGTTGACGCGTTCGAGTTATTTGACTGCGTTTTCTTTTCCGATGTGCAATTATATAAAATCAACTGCATTTAGATGCAAAACCGTGTTGTTTCCTAAATTACCGTTTACCTCTCGAAGTCAGTAGTTCTAAGCTAATGTACTAAAAAAGGAATAACAATGAAATAATTTGCATTGCAACAAAGACGAAAAATACTTCCGCAGACATTTTAGAAAATGCTCGCGTCGAAAAAAGTTCGCCTCCTTATGAATGCACAATGAACAATGATGCCATCTCAGTTGTATTGTTCAATTCTAGAATGTCGTCTGTCAAGGTAACCGCTTCTACCATTGTTGATTTTAAGCGCAGCAAAAATATTCCTATAAATTTCGCTCATCTTGTTCTCCATAAAAATTTTTTCATCGCGCACTAACCTCATATTGGGTAAGCAACTCTTGATTTGTTAAGTTGGAATGGCACCTTCTGTTACCTTCGTTACCATATTCGGCAATTAATAAACCCTTTTTTTTCGGTTTTCAGAGAAGAATTTTCGCGATGAAATTCTCCATAAGGTCAGAACCAATGCTTAGCGAATACGAAGTCATATTTTAAAGGAAAAAGGTCACTATTGCACTGAGCGAATCAAGTCATTGTTGCGCGAACCATACGCGTATAAAAATCGCTTCACCTCGTATACATTGATTATAATATGCATGAGCGGAGATGAAACATAAATCATGCATCATTGTATTGCATACAAACGCCAAACGCAAACTAGCGCATTTCATTACTCTGTTCCATTTTTCGTTTTTTTTCAGGAAAAAAATCCCTTTGAAGCGCTTGTGTCTCTTCGTTGGCTTCCACTTTTTTTCGGTCTAATGATCCACCATAGCGACTGAATTGAAAATTGCATTTGAATATTGGGGCGCATTATTCGATTCGGTATTTAAATGCGAACCTCTCCTATTATCTTTCAACTTCTAAACTTTCCTACTTATCAGTAACTAAATTCTCGATGTCGAATCCAGCCGGAGATGGATATTTTTCTTTCATATATACTGAAATAAATCAAGCTGATTGTGTGCATCAAGAATCCGCCTTCTTCTGTGGATCTCGCCTCTTGAATGGGCTAGCAGCTGATCCCACTGTAGTGAAAACAAATGCATCCCATATTTGAACAGAGAACACCCTATTTTTCTAAGATCGCCCGAAATTTCAAATCACACGGCCTTTGTTATGAAGCTGTGACTATGAAACTCGGCCTTGAGTGTCAAGCCAGCATGGGATTTCGCCTATGAGATCAAGCATCATCCTTCTTAAAAAATGTCAAAATTTTGCAGCAATGTAGCAACGATATGGTGGAGGAAGTGTCGCAATTTCTACCCCAATGCTCGAGCGAGATTTCTACCGTGCTTTGAACTATCCTCTATAACGGCACGCTGTATCCTGCCCTATATACGGCACCTCTCAATTTTTTGCTTTGTTTAACACATTGTCGAGTACAATATATTATCAGCAGGTTTTGAGACGGAAGCGACGGTCTATATCCGCCAAATGAGCATTGAAATCTGGTGGGTTAGTCAGCCAGAAAAAATGTGCTCGGAGTTCGCCCATCCTGTCCCTAGCCCAACATAATTAGGCCGCTCGATCGTAGGTCAATTTTTGACTCAGTCTGTTCTCATTTGCGCTTTAGCAATATTTTGAAGGGCAACTGAGCAATTAAGTTTGCAGTCGAAAAAACATAAAGGTACTGCATGAAAATTGAATGTGGGTGCTTGAACGCATGCGGCGCGATGTTGTTTCAGCTTCTTCCGTGGTCCTAACTGGCCTCGAACTTCGACTTTTTCTTCTCATGATATCTTTGCTAAAATCGTAACCTCAACGAAACTCAAGCAGCACTGAAATAGGAGAAAATCAAATTAGTAGGTAGATTTTTCTCAGGATTTTGTTCCACATGAGGGTAAACGAAACAAAAATGTGCACCAGCTTACCCATGCACTTACTTTCGTAGCATACTGATCATTCTTCCGTTTGCAGCACCTTCAGGGATGTTATTCCTCGCTGGTGCTATTTGATTATGCGACGGTGGAATGTTCGAAGTGCTTAACCACTGAGGAGAGTGAAATAGGGCAGCGGCAAAGGTCAAACAGCGCCACTATCCTCACTTGCGCATTGTGCCATCGAAAAGGTAGATATGAAGAATTTTGATTTAGTGTGTTCCAAGGGCAGACAAACCGACTGACTGGAACGAAATTGAGCCAAACAGCAGTGACATAGCACAGAATGCGAAGTGAAACTTATAAAGCCCTCAAATGGGTTAGTCCAGTCCACTTTTGTACACTGAGTCTACATATTACAACATTTTGTAAAGGTTTCGTATATAGAAATTAATAAATCGGTCCTCTTACAAAATTATACGCAAACTGTAGTATGAACAGCGTTAAACATGAGTTCAAACTTGCTAGTGAACGCGTACAAATTGAGGTGGAGTGTGTTATTTGATGCCCGCGAGTGAATAAATTAAATTCTGAGAGGCTAGCGCACTATCTTCTATGATGCGAGGGAATACCCTCACTTGTCACTTACCCACCTTAGCCCCCTCNCCCCCCCCTCCCAACCTCCTTTCTTATTTTCTTACCCCGCCACTCCTTCAACCATGCATGGTTCCCTTCCCTTGCTAATTTGTACTGTAACAAGCACATGGTCAGAGCGCTTAATATTTGATGCACGTAAGGAACACTCACTAAATAACAGCTATAAAAGCCCGCAACTTCGATACAGAAATGGAATAACATAAAAAGAAAAATGGAACACGTTATAAAGCCAGAGAGAAAACCCCTTCAGTCTACATAAATCTCCTTTCCTTTGAATGCACGTCCCATTTTGATGCTGCTCAAATATATAAGCATTGTTTCAGCTGTAAGCCTCTCAAAAACAACGGCTCTTAAGGAATTAATAAAAACAGTGCCTCGAAGCAAATGTCTGGTGCGGATGGATAAGCGGTTGCGTATTTCAGAAAAAATCAGCACAGCCATCTTGGAATATACCTCAACGGTACACCCTTATGCCAACATTGTTTAAATTATCCCCATTCTAGCTCCCCTCTCTTGCCCAATACACGCATCCTACTAGAAAATATGCTTCTTTGTAGGGATATCGGAATTTATAAGCATCTATATGCAAAGCCTTCTCCGCTCAAATGCACACTCGTCTTCAATAACCAAGAAAGACATAAGTGAAAATTAAATGAAATTTTAAAAAATATGGGACACAACGATGACTGCACGGAGGGCTTCATATAATGAGTGCTGATTCATGTGAGATAGCTGGATCATTGCTGTGCGCCTTCATCGTTCGCATATATGTTGCACTTGAAAATGTCAGACTCACCGCCATTCCTATCCATCACAACGTGAAAAAAACACTCCAACATAGCGCAAACGATGTCTCAAGGAAATATACACCATTGCATTTGCTCTTTTCAATTTGGCTGTGCCTTCCAAAGTCGGATCTGCAAGCCCCATCTTAGCGATGTTCCACTCTCTATTTACCACTGGGAAAATAACCACAATACCAACCTACGTGGAATGGCAGAAATAATGATGTGAGGATTACTCACTTCTTTGCATCATGGGTAAGTGTCCAAGAAATATTAGTCGTAAAAGGGGAGCAATTATGGCTTAGAGGAAGAAAATGTAACTTTCGAACGAGTGCTAGGTTCTGCGAGTTAGTTCGGCGAGCTCCGATCACCTCGATTCCTGACCCACTAGCTTACGAACGGGTACTGAATGCGGTTCCTTCCGCACGATGGAAACGATGAAAGCGGATGTTTCGCGAGATGTGCTCTTTTTAGTGTCCTTTTGTGCGCACAACAAAAACTTGGTATTGTTGATGGTATTTTTAAAAGTCTTCTGCTGATATTCCACCATGCATAATCGTAATTACATACTCCATAACCTTCTGACGACAAGGTGCAAATTAATATCTCTGCATAATTATACATCATGCGTCATTTTACGTATCACTTTGCGTGAATGAGTACCGTCGACATATATATATAATATATATATATATATATATATATATATATAATTTAATCAACAAAATATGTCTCACTTAATTTTCTATTAAATATGCCAAGGAATCTGTATGTCTTCCTCGCACTCTCTCCACTTCGTTGTGGAAGACAGACGCATGCACAACGACAGTTCCCGGTACGTAGAGTGCAAAGCATTTTCGCCTGGAAACTTTTCTGTCGTTAAACAATTGATTCGTTATCTTAGTGGGAAAGAGATGAACTTTCTGACATAAACAGTACAAGGAGAAACTCTTAAAAGCGCCATTATGAACTGAAGATTTAAAAAACTGGTTAAATCAAAAATCAAAGGGGAAATTAAGAAGTTACAAAGAGAAAAAAAGTGACAAATGCAACATTGGAATACACTTAGTGAATGGTGCAACTAATCCGTCTTTATCGCATTTGTATGGAAATAGAACAACACAACCGTTGCCATCTCAAGTCGAAAAAATGCTGAGGCTGCAACTTCACATAGTCAAAGTTTAACGTTGCCATACGTATGCTTCATCGCTCCTTCCATCCCTTCACTTCCCGCAGCCTCTTCCATCCTCGCTTCTATCTGCTCCCCAACTTTGCACCACACTGCCCATCTCGGCTTTCCACCATTTTCCCGTTCTCCTTTCGCATAATCAACCAGTTGCTCCATTCAAAAGCGCTAAATAGTTCTGTTTAGATGGCGCTCAAAGGAATTAAGCAGTGACTTAGGTTGCACTCGCAGGACGACATGTTTAAAACGCATTTTCAGGAAATATATAAAAGACCGCAAAACTGCGCAGAGTGCACTTGAATCATCTCAAATGTTGGTCTACAATTGAAAATTGCTTTTATGTGTATATTAGCTATCGGAGCATACTAAAATGCTTCCTACTCCAATATTGCTTTCCATTATGCTCATAAAAATGCAATCACACCTGTAGAATCACTCGTATACCTATAACTCATTGCAATTCGCCAATGAAATAAAAATAAATAAAATAAAATAAAATAAAAATAGAAAAATAGAACAATATCATTGACATTCGAAGAGTATTTTTGAACTGTCTCTTTGTTGGCGTTTTCCCTCTGTTGTTCGATCTTTCAAAATTGCTATCTCTGCAATAGTCTCATAAAGGTGCACACAAATGACATGTTTCTTATCTAAAGTGCAAATTTAATTGCGCTATATATTACGAGTTAAGCTTTAATTGTTGTTTTCTTTATTGAAGCAATGAATTCATAAATAGGATTGTGTTCACTATGCTCCCAATATAAATGCGATGCATTGCATACAATTTGCGCTTGCACAAAGATTTGCATCCATTGTTTATGGAGATAAATGAGAAGCGATGAGATACAAAATTGCAAATAAAACCACCCATAAGGCAGCGCTTTTGCATGCCGATCTTACTTTCCCACAAATAATCATCTCATTAAAGAGTTTCTTAGTTAAAAATATAAATTATGAGACAACCTATTTATTCGCTGATAGCTCGCATTGTTAAGTTCGCTATTGAGAGGAAAATTTATCGATAACCACTGTAATCACAATTTTTTGTTTGGTTTCTTTTTTCTTTTCAATTCGCATCGTCTCCAACCATTATATCAAACAAAAAATCATATGAAAATTACACACAAACTAATGTACGAATTAAATGTGCCAATAAACCAATACGGACACATTTAATCATAGACGTTAAAACACAACGCATTATGTGGAAAAGTCGCTTAATATCAATTCGTCAGTATAAACGCTATTTGCAGTTAAATGTTATCGAAGGAAATCAATGAATTGCTCTTTTTCGTTTGTGTTTTTATGCGAAATTTAATGTGGAATATCTCAATCGGCGTGGAAATTTCGACTCGAACGAATCTTCCTTCGAATCATTCCCATATATCACCTTCACACGTTGTGCCGCTTATCCAATATTAATCACTGATAACTTTTTCATTGAATTTTTCATTTCGATGCGATGACTTGTTTTGTCGTATGAGATGATTAGTGAGAGTGAAAAGTATACTCAACAATTATATAGGAAACGATTTTTTGATAAACGGAAATTCGTTTCCTTTTGCAGTCAGTTTTTTGTTCGCTTGGACTAACAAACGACTCACCTTCCACTATACGCACTGAATAGCTGACCACTTCGTATTGTGTAGAAAAGATAGACAGAATTTAAGTGTATTGCTGTGATAATATTTTCGCTTTGATTTGGAATACTGGATGATTGAGCGACAATCCGCTTTTTTTTTCTTTTAAGAGGAGCGATGACAAGTAAGCACAAATTTGCAAGCGAATGCAGAAGCGTTATCCAAGCGAAAGGGAGTCCTGAAATAGTCCGTAAATATGAAAATGCTCATTATTTCTGAAGGCATCTACTGAAGAGAATGAACATATATGTGGCTAAATTACCTGTTTTCTTCACTTTTAAAATCCGATGCTCACTTTTATTTCAAATGAGTACTGTTTTGCATCGATTTTTCAATTATCGCGACTAATATTTTTCTTCTTCTTTGGCCACTGGAAATGTCCTGTCATCGCTTGAAACATTTTGGCATCACCGCCTTTCTGACTGTGGAAGAAATAAATAAGATTTAATATTATAGCTAAAGGCATGTGACTTAAAGGCAGCACAGCAGTGAAATTGTTTCCAGATTCTCGTGGTTTTTCTTCTATTGCACACGAGCAGGTAACTTCTGCTTTTTTATTTGGGAACATCAGAAAGCAGCAATCTTCAAGGCTTCAAAGTCTCTTGCGCCGTTGTTTCAACTAACTGAATGTTCATTTCTAGATACCACTGCGTTCACGTAAACAATATTTTACTTCTGAGTGCAGAGAAAATTATTGGCCGTTATGACGTTGTTGGTAACGTTATTCTCAAAGCTTGCGTTTGCGCTCCTCTGTTAGCATATGTCCTGATGAAGATAACGTAATAATCGTTCGTTTCCTGCCTCTTTTAAACGCATATTTGGCTTTTTTTTTTCCGCTTTTTTTGTCCTCCGCCTTTACAAAGAGTGCCAGAGAAAGGGCCTCCACTGTGTGAGGGGAGTGAATAGAAAGGACTGCCACATCGTCATGTTGGTAAGATTTGTGCATTGCGGAATCGATTTTCACAAAGCTAACAAACAAAAGAAGATACGAATCTTTTTAATGCTGCTAAAAAAATTCTTTATTTCATCGTAGGTGCCCGAAGTAGGAAGCATACAAATTTCGGGCGTGGAGTTTTTGGGCCTTCTAACGAGTTCTGTGGGCCATAATTTTTAGGGAAGGGTGAAATGAGGGCTTCTCAAAACTTTAAGGGACTCAAAAGCAAATCCTCTCGGCCAGCAGTAGTACTCAGTTTCACTAGTGAACAGAAGTCATCTTCTATGATCTTAATATGCCTCAGAAGATGTCTATAAGATTTCAGTTTGTGTGTAACGTAGTGCAAAATTCTATAAGCATGTGAACAATGCACCCATCGCCGCATCATATACAAAGCATTGCACTACAGCTTGTTGCTGCATAAACTTATGTATGGCATCATATTTGGCTTTTAAAGCTCTCGCTAGAGTTTTGAAAAATGTTCTGGAACTTATATCTTCAAAAGTCTATTCTTCTCGAAAGACTGATGCACAAGCATTAGCATAGACCCCAAAAGGTGGACTGGAGGCTTAAACTTGGCGCACCAATCATCGATTGCTTGCAGGGCGCCGATCTGGTGTTTCAAATCAGCAAAGTTATCAAGCAGAAGAAATAATATTTACGAATACAAATGTAACGACTATATGGCTATTACCGATGACATTATCGATATTGTGCTGCTAGTATCGTCCACAACGGCGATTTTTCGACGAAAAAATCTTCAAATCCGTCAAGTTTGAAACCTTTGGCATCATATTACGTTGACAGAGGGGAGAATTAGGAAATTTCTCAAGAGATACTTGAGCAATTAGTTAGCACGAGTGCTGTACGCAATTCAGTGCGTTATGCTGGAATTCATCTCTCGAATCGAGAGTCGCTCTATGCGTGATGCGCGTCAACTTGCTATACCGCCTCCCTAACCCTCAACAGCTATTCGTCGCAGATGTTTTCCCTATAGAGCTAGTAGCTAGAATGCAGCGTTCTTCTTGAGCTGCCAATTACTCGTATCTAACGTCACAGCATTCCTGATGAGGCGTCCTGTTTTTCATCTTTTGCGGAGCTATTTTAATCAGTTAGTCATTTATTCTTTGAAATTCCTGTTAAGAGTAAATGTCGTAAAAGATTTTCGTTGAGTTTCTATGTGTTTATTTCATAGAACAATTGAATTCAACATTTTATAGAGCAGTTGCACTTAATCTAGAGAATAGGTAACATTTCGTGCTCTGGAATTTCATGACCACGGAAATTTGTCTCTGATTTGTGCAGTATTTAGATGCAATGTTTTTTAGTTCATGAAACCTCATTTGTAATTGTTTTTCCTGGAAAGGTTCTTGGCATCAACTTATAGTCAACATGCGATTACTAATTACACATTGTGGCTATGCATGTGCACTAACGCTCTCCCAACAGACTATACAACTGGTAAAGCTATTTGAAGGCCTTAGTTTCGTCGTACCGCTTATCAGACAGCGGTAACACCACCGACGTGTTTTGTGCACTTGTTCACTTTTTCATCATCGCAGAAAAATATTGTTCCATGCTTATGTGATTTTATTTTGAGAGCCAGAGCAAGGGAAATTTTCCGATCGAGAAGTGCAAATAATCGCTTTCTAGTTAGTTCCCTATTCATTAACTCTGGTTAAATCTCCACCAAATGTCCGATGGCTTTACATTAAAATATGGATTCCCTTGCGAGTTTCAGGGTTTATCTAGTTGTTGACTTCAGCCACTAATGCGACCACGAAAATTATGAACTTTTTTGCCACCTCCGGCGCAGCAATTGTGCCCGGTTTTTTTTTTCTAACTGAAACATGCCAATATACTATCACACAACCGCCCATCAGGACGTTGATAACACACCTTAAAGAATTGTCTTCAACCAGAGTAAACAGAATTGGCTTTTGTATGTTTTCTTCAAGCTGAATTTGTAACTACTGAATCGCTCTTGGGATATGGATTGTAAATACCATTTAAATAACGTCTGTGGGTGGTCGAGGTGAGCACTAAATTCGATCACTTAGTTACAGCGTGTCTTCATCTCAAAAACTGTTGTTTGCCTTCATCTCAATAACTGTTGTTTGCTGCGAGAGTTTTTATGATTTGTTTGTGGTATAATATAAGTCGTCTTGGGAATGAATTTCCTGTCTTGGAAAGCTTGCTCGTGAAAAAATCTAATCATATTCGTTGAGACACACCTGTGCAGGTGCATCTAACAAAATGCATTAACTTCGTTGAAAGGTTATAACGGCTGTAATCTCGCTTATGTAGGCGATTCGAGTATGCCTCTCTTTTTCTGGTGCATTTTTGCACGATATCAGTCTAACACTTTTAGCGATCAACAATTAAAGTGCACTTAGAGGAAACCGATAAACGATTCGCTATATTATGCTTGTCAATCGGCGCATCAGTTAAACCTTCTCTTGCCCATTAAAATTTCATCTTGTTAAAAAAAAAAAACAGCACTTCGTTATGCTGCATTTTTTTAGCCCAAAAATTTTTTTGTAATAAGCCGATTACTTGAAATGTTTTTTCGCATACTCTAAACTACTCTTTGTCGCTAATTCGCCCGAGTTTGCTTCAGTGAATTCAGTTTATTTCCAAGAAAGTCATGATTGGGATTCAACGCATCGAACCTCAAAAGTGGACACATTTTGAACAAGCATATGGTTAATAATCACTGATTCGCTGTGAAGTTTTCCTTAATTTTGCGAAAAGCAGCACTGTAGTAATATTATAAATAGGCTTATAAATGTGTTCGTGCAAGTGCGTCCTGTCATTGTGGCCGATTCAAATCGTTCGTCACAATAGCTGAGATTTGCAAAACTGCTTCAAATTCTTAGGTTTAACTTTAGTCAGCATTTCGTTTTGATAGAATGAATTATAGCGTTAAAAAAAAACTCATCCGGCGTCATTCCTTCGCGAATAATTTTGCACTTATCCTCATACATACAGCATAATAGATGAAGTTTTATTTTAAAATGAAATGCAGCGTTATTTGAATGATTTGGAAAAAAGAACATTCTTCAACAATTTTTGTTTGATTTCTATGAGCGCATATATTCAAATGCTTCTGTCACTGAGAAAAAAAATGGTTGGATAATTTTTATTGCGCTCATAAAAATTGATTAAATACTGCTAAATTGCAATTCTTCAAATACGTCTGTTGCGATTATACTATTCATTCATAAATGATTCTTTCACTTCCTTTCATATTTTCATAGAAATGAAGATAAAGAAATCCACTATTGATTCTTCAAGAAGTCCTTAACTTAGAGCTATCGAAGAAGTAGGATAATACAATAAAAAAATAGCCTATTTTTGAGAAAGAATTTATAAAAATGTTAGAATGCTCACGAGAAATGACGCATAAAATTATTGCACAATAATGTCTAACTTAATAACGCCGCTTGAACCAATGCCCAAGAAGTAGGATAGGGAATTCTCTTATTATGGATTATTGAAGACCATCAATACAAGTGAATTTTCAATTACATGCTTACGTGCACTTCAGTGTTCACCAAAAACGCTTCAAATTGATAAGAAATGTTTTTTTTTTTTGCTCAATTTTCCTCTTCGAAGCAATGTGAGTTATAAACATCTGTCGTCTCACTTTCGTATTTCGTTCGATGAAAATCGCACAGTGACATTTTGTATGCTTGATATTGAGCAGTATGACTTTTCGAATGAAGTTTTCTCTCCATATGAAGTTTCGCATGCTTTTGAATAAAGTTATGAGCAGCATTACCCGTAATATTTTGCTCAAAACTTTGCCAAGCAAGAAACGTATTCGCTAATTTGCACAATTGTAGCATCTAATGAGTCATACAACAGCCCTTCATACTCATAGAAAGAAAAACATAAAAATGCATTACTATTTTTACAAATTATACTCATACTTCTAAGATTATATTTTACCTCCGAATATGTCGACGACAAATTAGAAATTTATTGTTAAATTTTTCCGTATTGAGACGCTCTCACCATCACCTAGCGGTCATGTTAATATAACCGATACGATGGTTTGTGCCCAAATCGGATACCAAGAATGACAGGTTTTGTATGTATCTATTTGTCGAACCGTAATAGCTAAGCAATCAACAAACTCAAAATCACGTATTGTACGAAGTGCACTAACTGGAGTCATAACTGGAGTCATCATATTTTGCGCAAGATGCAAACAAGCTTACAACTGCATAAATACTTGGGAATAGCGTACGCATTGGTATCATTTTATGCATCCTCCATCTAGCTTATACTCACCGCACTATTTAGAGGTATCACTTGCTTGTCGGAGCAATTTTTCACTCGATTTGCTGATGACTGTATTTATTATGTTTTCTTCTTTTTTTTTTTGCTAAAATCTAATCAATCTTATTGTTCCTGTTTGCTTATACGTGTGTGCATCTACGTATGCGTACGTATGTCTCGCACAGAAGTTGCGTTGTTTATCTTTCATTTTCATGTTATTTCCCTCCCTTCCTTCCTTCATCTTTCGCTTGCTCCCCCTAACCCACCTTTTTTTTCAGCCATTCCAATACTCAAGTGGTAGCCTTAGCAGCTTGAGATTTGAAAGTGATCAAACTTCTTGAATATGTGAAATAGCGCTACAGTAATACTTTCTGACGATTTGTAAGGGTTTGTGAGTGGAGTGCCGAAGATTTGATTTGTGAGGTTAACTCATCTTCTCCACAAAGCGTAGCCCGGAAGGAAATTTTAGAGGATTTTTTATGAGACTTCTTTTTTACACTGCGAAATAAAAATTTGTGCCCTTTTTTCAATGAGAAAGAAAAATTTGCGCTAATTTCCAACCAAAAAATAAAGAACTTTAGTAGAAGAATTTCACTAAATCTTTAAAAAATTTGTTAGCTGGGCGTGAAGTTCATGTCGAATTTTGCATCACTACATGTAATTCAAAGCAAACAAACTCTATGAATTTTGCTGTGTATCACGTTCCTCAGCTTTTCAGTCCGCTCGTCCTGCTCCGAAACAGTTCCCTTTACGTTCATGATTGTTGGCATCTGCTACATTATTGATTATCTTATTTGTTATTGCATTAACATCGGCAAACGTTATGCTATTCATTAATACTAGAGAAATACCCGGCTAGTTACAACCTTAAGAAGTAGTCTCGTAAAATTCCCGCAGAAGAGTTCCTCAAATGACATTGAGAACGCATTTAATATAAATGATAATGAATGCTTTAGTGTTTCTTCAAAATTCCATCGTCTGTGAATGCCTATGTGAACCTCTAGCGAAGTCCGGCCTCTTGAAACCTCAAGCAAGCAAGTGAATCTTAGAATAAAGCCGAGTTATTTCAGAAGCAAGTATAAAATGGTGTATTTAATTGAATGGTCTATGTATGGAGGTGGTAGGGGATCAGCTGAAGGTGAAATCGAATGGTTGGAATGCTCGCTTCAGGCGCAAGAAAACTTGAGAGCGTTATAACTTTCCGCTGCAGTTTTTATACAGTTGAAATTAGATTCCTTCTGGGTGAATAGATCCGCTTCCAAAGAACGCATTTTGATTGGTGAGCGAAACTTCTGAATTTTGATGTCATGAAAAAAGCCAGATGAGAACGTGTTTTTACTGAGGACAGTGAACAAGAGTGGTATTGACGAAATACTGATTTCTAGACAAATTTAGCTGAAAGCAGTCTCATTCAAAACTTATTCAAAGTTTCCAGGACATGCACACTATCATCACGCATCAAAGGATTGATAAAGAGTGCGTATGCACAGTGGATATCAGCATAGGAAGCAGTAGTTGGTGTGGAAATAACGTCTAGCTGGAAGAAGCGATCTTCAAACTCAGGTCTCATCCGATGAAGGAAAGAAGGTCATGAGGAACGAAGAGGTGGACGAATAGATTTTGTCTGGCCATATCAAGTCTGCTCACGTTCATTTCCACTATTTCTGCTTTTCGTTTCGGCTGTCCTTCACATAGAGGTGCGTACTTTTTTGCTATCTTCAACTGTGATGTTTACACGTTTACAAAGGCTAAAAAGTGTGGGTGCTTAGAACTTGCTGGGAGCCAAAAAAGCAAAGAATCGCCCCCTGATGGAACCCATTTGCGTCTTCGGATGGTTTCCATCTAATTTTTCCGTCGAATTTCGCTAGCTGCTACAAAAAATGCATATTCTTTGAAAGCCGCCATGGAAATTCCAAATTTTACATTAACCTGCGAAGGTTTGCACAATATGTTTGCTTCCTCCGAGGTGCTCATTTGTGTCCAGAGCGTTTTTTTTTTTTCTGAATGGCTGAATGTGGAAATGAGTTTCTTGGTTCGCTTCTATTAGTAACTCACCGACTAAGTTCTGATACCTGTATTTTCCGGAAAAGCCAAAAAAGAGATAATTACGCAAATTTTTTGAATAGTGCGTAATCGTGAGATGTCACCAAGATTATTTTTGGTGCTTTTAGCTTACCCTAGCTCCATAACGATATGTGGTTAACTACACATTTGTAGGTCTCTAATTCCTACATAGATAGTTTTGCTCTGTATGAAAATGTGCGATAAGTAATGTTTGATGGTGGCACTCATATCCACATTAAAAACCAGCTATGAAGAAATTTACTTAAAGCACCGAATATGTTAACATCTGTGCTCGCCTGTGCATAGATGGTCCTCCTCCAACGTCCCTCGCCTCATTTTCGAGGCAATGCGCTCCCACTCCCTTCCCTCCTCCATGCATGGCCAATAGATTTGTCCAGATGACATATTTAATGCTTATGAATTCGCTTCACACCAGTCGCACCTGTTACCTCGCCACGAAATTGCTTTTGCACTGCTCAACCATAGATCACTTGTTTGTGCTTCGGCTCCGTTCTCTCTTTTCCACCTTATATATATAATATATATATATATATATATATATATATATATGGTCATCCACTTTCATTCATTTATTTGTTCGCTTATTTTTTCATTTATTCGTTCATTAATTCATTTTTTGTTTGTTTATTTGTTTGTTTATTTATTTCTTCATCCACTTATCCAATTATTTGTCCATTCATTTAATTATTCATTTATTTAATTATTCGTTCGTACTTACATTTATATTTACACATTCCTCACCAACCCCTAGATATTTTACGTCTATCGACGGATCACAGCGGAAGAAGCTCAATTCATGGGAAGAAGAGTGCGTGTGGAAGCCGGAAATAGGGTTGGTAACGACGAATATAAGTGCTGTGCAGGAACATCGGGATAAATATAAAAGAGAATTAGGAAGACTCCAGGCAAAAGAAGGTCAGAGAGGTAATGACAAATAAGGCAAGCATTGTGAAGGCGGAGGGAGATGTCACTCTGAAGCAATGTTTACCAACGACATCTAAAAAAGTAAAATGCACAACCATGCACGCATGGCCGAAATCTGTGAAAGGTTTTATAAGGAGTTGTATTCTTTCAAAACTGTCGTCACGAGGACCCACTCTATTGTTGACAGCAGACCCATACGAGAAATTACGTGGAATGGAGTGCAGTCAACAGTTAGGCAATGTGAGGTGTTTAAGTGCACAGGAAATGGCACATCTATCCGTACATCTAAAAGCCGGAGGAACGGTGCTTTTTGAGGCATTGGTGGCTCGTTTCAGCATGCACTGTTGTTCAGCTGCGGCAGGGATGAAGGAACCTCCTGCTGCATGGAAGGCGTCAAGAACAATGCTGCTAGTGAAGAAAGAGGCTCTGAAGACCTCAGCAACCACCAGCCAATCACGCTGCTATCTCACATATATGAGACTTTAACGTGTATTATCCTAAACTGCCTCACCAAAGGCCTGGATAAGCTCACAAGCAGAGAACGAGCTGGATTTCGCAAGGACTACTAAACGATCGACCATGTACATGTGACCGTCAACTACTCGATAAATGCGAGGAGTTCTAGATATCTCTCTTTCTCACGTTCATCGATGACAAGAATGCGTTCAGTTCGGTGAAGATCAGCGCGGTACTCAGCGCAACAAATAAAATCGGCATCAATCCGGAATATGTCGATCTGCTACAACAGCTCACCGCCAGTTGGATCATAGAAATCAAATTTCTTAACGCTGCCTGCCATATCAGTATTTGAAAACGAGCATGCCAAGGTGATTCAGGTCTACCGCAGCTCTCGGCATTAGCTCCAGGTGCGCTGTTCAGTTCCCTCGATTGGAAGAGGGGAATCTCCATCGACGACAAGCAACTGTTTTTCAACTACTGTGTTATACTCGGCAACCAGACGACAGAACTGCAGAACAAAGCACCAACCACAATAGCTTCGGTGTGAATCCAGCATATCAGTTGGGAAATGAATCTGATTAAAAAGAGATAGATGCAAAAACAATTTTTTCCACCGTTAACCATCTGTCTTGCCGAGCAAGGCATCCAAGAAGCCGCAAAATACGCCTACTTAAGAGATGAACTAAACTTCGGCGACAACTTCACAGACAAAGGTAGAGACGTAGGACGGCATCATGGACTAGTTTCAGCAAAATAAGAACCATATTCTTGACGACCGCCTACCAATGGAAAGAAAAGCCGAGTTATCACAGTCCACAGTCACGTACGGAACGCAATTTTGATCAACAACAGAAGCAGATGGTGAAAGAATGGCTGTGGTGCAAAAGGCAATGGAATGCATAATATGCAAAGCATCTCTGAGATCATTCATCGTTTTACGAAATTGGCTGACGTGGTCCAGGAATCGTACAAACATAAACGCGAATGTGCAAACCATGTAGCGCGCATGACTGACAATAGATGGACCATAATAAGGTTCCCCAATTGGGTGCCTCTCGAGCAGAGACGTCCACGCGGTAGGCTGAAAACCCGCTGGACAGATCCGATAATGAAAATGTTAGGTTACCGATTGCTACGGCACGCTCGACAGCGGAATGTCTGGAGAAGAATGGATCTGCACGACAGGAAGACATGGTCTTAAGGACAGATCCGAAAATATTATATCTATATGCCTGAGAAATTTACTGTGCGCATGGCTCTCAGCCCGGTCGCGCTGGCTCCTCCGATAGGATAATGCGACCACATCTTCACTTCGAAAAACGTGTTTATTTATACACGTCCCCGAAGATATACTGTATGCCACAACCAGAAGAATTGCTATTACGGCGTAACTAAAGCGTTTTATGCATCCACATACTGCTGCAACGACACAGATGGTGGATGATTAAACTCCCACCAAAAAGACACTACTTATCAATGCATATGCCACTCGAGATGATTACAGCGGACAAACAAAGGGTACAGAATTATATATCAGCAATTCCATTCTATAATGTGAGAATAGCGGTATCATGTTGATCGATGCATGCGCAGTTAGTTCTAATATATTAGAGAATATATTGCTTGTTTTTGGCATAGTTGAAAGGCGTTTATAACTTTTCCGTCCGATCACGGCCTGAAGTTGCTCGCATCAACGTTACGCTCTTATGACCTTGACTTTCTGAGTCTCGCAAACGCAACTGCGAGGTTAAACCGATAGAGCTGGAAGTTATTCTGTCGTTGGCCTTTATAATACATGCCTGATATTTCGATCTCTATGTCATATAATGATGTTTCTTTCAAGTTCATCATTAATAGGGATGTAAAAACATTGAACTGAAACTTCAGTAAGAAATTCGAACGGAAAAGAATTTCCACTAGCTTCCGCCGCACCTTGAAGCGTACGACGCTACGGCATCTATGCTTTGTTCGTCTCGCGTAACATGATTTCACAAGATGGTTTATGCCTACTTGTTCGCTTGAAAAGTGAGTTCACTGTGAGATGCAATTGAGTTACGGCTGATTGCAGCGCTGAGTTAGCGTCGAGAACGCAACTCGACCTTTGTTCTTTTCCGTTGTTTTCGTTTATTTTTTTCTACTTTTTCACTGTCTATAATTTTTTTAACTTTTTTCGGAAGCTAATTTAAAGATAGAAATTATTTTTTAAGCTCATCGCTCAAATAATTTCCAACTTATTGGCTGCTTTTTTGCCCCTTTTCGGTATATCACAAAACGTTGTCGTCATTGGTATCCAGTACCACTTCCTAAGGTTTTTGCTCACTTTCCAAATGTTATTATCCAAATCGTTTATACTCTAGCATTTGAATAAAGCGAACTTTCCTTATTTCTTATTTTGAACCGTGTTTGGTTTGAATAGTCACTCGAGGTGTGACACTTTAATTCCCCGAACGCTTTCTTAGTGTCACATCTTTGGGAATGCTGGAAAACGTGGTCGAAATGAAGTGAATCCATCTTCAACCCCGATAGATCCTGAAGTTCAGCCTGCAGACTCCCACTGCGACTACACAGAAGGAGCACGTACCTTCAGCTGGCCCCTACTCCATAAAATATAAGTCATCTGCTCTCCCCTAATCATCCAGCGCAAGAAGTCGGCTCTTGAACTCATTTGCTCATTAAGCTACACTCTACTTGCGGTAGTAGCTCCCGTTAATGAACGCAGTACCATTTCAGGCCATAAAACAAACTTTCGTTGGTGGCCAGTTCTACACTGGCGAAAAATCATTCGAATGCCACGCTAAGCTGCAAATTTTCCTGCGCTCTCCTTTTTTTTCATAGAAGCAATAGAGAAACGATCTTTCTCAGTCATATGGGAGTTCCGCAATTTCTCTCCAACGTTCTAGAATTTCTCCTGAACTAAACGAAGAAGTAGAACTGGTGTCTATGATCAAAATATTGGAGAGTCGATGAGCAAAAGTCAAGATCTGGGATGGGAATCATTAGTTGCAGCAGAAATGTAATACTCTAAAACTTCTCTCCTCAAATAAGTGAAAATTTCTGGAAAAAAAATAAGGAAGAGATTTCGTAATGTCTAAATAGTTTCAATAAAAGCATCACTACAGAAGCAATAGTCACAATTGCTGCCTGAGGGATGAAACCATCATCCATTTTGAAATGTTTCATAGTTATATCAGAGAAAATAAATATTGTCTGTGAATGGTGTTCTCGGTGTAACAGAAGGTCTATCGAAATTCATGCTCCAATTTGAATAGCTTCGTTTGTTATAAAACTTGAACAGCACTCTCACGCTGCCTAGAAACGTTCCTTTAGAGTTGTACGTAATGTTTTGCATAGCAAAGACATTTCAGCAAATAGAACAGGTGATTAGTTCGATCAGCTTCCTTATGCTGCGATAATGATAAGTTGGAAGATGGACTCAAAGAAGTGGTAATAAGGTGGAACCAATTTTCCTCACATTAACAAATATTTATATTACTATCATAACCGTCCTAATGTTAACTCTACACAGAAGATTGATCTGAGGTACTTCATCCTTCGCTAGGCCAGGAATTCATAGAAAGTTCCAGAAGTACCAATAGCTTTAGCTGGGATGGTTGGTTTGACGTTGGTGAGAAGCTTTTAGATAGTTTTAATTATAACGGATAAATATGTCCGTGTCGTTTTGCATATGGATGCCATTTATGATATGTGCTGAACTTCCCGTTTTCAAAGTCTCAAGTGAAATCCCAGTTGATTAGCAAATGTATCAATTGTCCTTGCTGCTAAATTTTAGCGTTCTCAGCTACTGTCCTGCTTAAAGGAAAGGAAGCAAGTAGGAAAGGGTTGAATGGGAGTAATTTTTAGGTCGCGGACAAGGAGTATGAGTGGCAAAAGACTAGACAGGGGGCTCCAGTAACGTCATTAGTTCCGCAAAAAGTCTAGGACGTGTATCCTGCCGATCCCTGCTGCGCACTTTTTCAACTGTGGTAGCTCAAAGATTCTCGATTGATTATGCTCCCAACAGAAGAATTTTTTACAGGCAAAAATGGTTCGACTAATTCCTCAGAAACGGTAGAAGTGACGACGAGAAGAATTTATTACCGCTGCTATCATTATCATTTACACAAGCCTTACTACAGCTTATTATATCACTAAACATAGCATGGTGCTATTGCAATTTCAATTGGCACTTGTTGCTGCTAAATTGCCGATGCCGACTACC
Source organism: Baylisascaris schroederi (assembly GCA_006503575.1). Taxonomy (NCBI): domain Eukaryota; kingdom Metazoa; phylum Nematoda; class Chromadorea; order Rhabditida; family Ascarididae; genus Baylisascaris; species Baylisascaris schroederi. The sequence goes on from QEWY01002081.1 coordinate 269,711, forward strand.
GCTGCAAGCAGTGCTGTTAAGGGAGTGGCAACGTAATAGCGTTGGTAACAGCAGCATCGCTTCTAAAATCACTGCTACTGCTATTGCTAGCTGTTATTAGATGAAGTCAACAATATTAATACCAGTAGCAGGATGTATTCAGTAAATATGACTGACATTGACTACTTCCAGAACCACTTAATAATATCAGTGGCACCACCAACTTGTAATGGTTCCCACTACTGCTAAACTACTTAATAATAACTGTATTAAGAATCAGTGCTAGCAGTACAAATATCAGTTCCGATAATCGATCTAAGCACTATTTCTATTAGTTATAGCTGGTCTTAGCAGTAATAGTGGCACTATCGCTGGCGCTAATAAAAGCACTAGTTAATAGTTGTGCATCCACTATTATCAGCAGTTACTGAAATGATCAGTGATTAGGTGAGGAAGTCGTTGGGCGCCACAAGCAGGAGGGTGTCGCTGGTGGTTTCCAACTGAAGCGCCCTAAGTGAAAGCAACATTAGTGGACACAACTTTTGTCCGAAATATAGCTCTTTTGATACGAGTAAAAGGAACGAAGTCAAACTAGCAAAAATTCATGACTTAAATCCCGACTTAAGAAAAAAGGCTAGGTTCACAGTTTCCCTGACTCCGGAGTGCAAAGGGGTCAACTCCTCAACTTCGACCCCTCACTGAGCAAGAAATCGACTGCCTGATTTAGTTCAACAGTCGGAAAAGAAGACGACTATGAAGCTAAATTGATATCAACTCTCAAGTCGCCTATCATGGGAATCGGAGAAGGGTGGAGGGAAGGGGGGGGGGGGATTATGTGCACATGCAGGTCTACACATATTTCAATCGGTGCAAATGTACACCACAAATCAGAAGAGCCATTCATTAATGAGCATTTACGAAAAAAAAAAACACAAATCGACATGTGAGCTTTAGAGAAAAGATGAGTGACCGTGATTTAGAGTAGCTCGTTGCAATGAAAATCTATACGAAAATTAGTAAAAGTGCTACTGAAAGGTTAAAGCTATCGGAAGCGTCGTATGGCGATAATATCTAAAAAGTCAAATAATGTTAAGTGGTTAGGAGGCTGAAGAGGGAGCAAGATATGCACTACGACACTAAAGAGGGACAGCCAGAGACAGACAGGCGTAAATGTGGCTTCAGCACGCTCCAATAGACGATTAAGTGCGCGATTTATGACGGAGGAAATAACGATGGACAGGGGAGCAATAAGAGAAATTTCGATGGAGGAGTTATGCATGTGAAAATTTTATTCGACATTTGTGTCGCAAATATCAAAAGATGAATGAAAACTAAGGGCTTCAAGTTACAATTGATTTTTCTCCGAATCAACACGTCTTTGAGAGGGTTACTTCTACGAGTGAGGGCATATCGTCTTGCTTCCAGTCCAGTTAAGAAACCAGACGCCAAGGCGTGCACCGAAGAACGCTGAGTTCATCACATCCGCAAGAACCACCCACATTACACTCGCAGCTCAAGATCAGAAAGATATACGAATTCACCGAACAACGACAAAAGACAAACAGTAGTGGCTGTTCAGATGTGTTCAATGTTAAAAGGTTCGAAGGAAAAAAGTTGAACTATGACTTGATAAATGGTTTGTTAATCGTGAGGATGGTATTAACCAAGATGGGCTCAGGTAGCACATTGAATGATCCGCCCGATTCACCTGTTATAGCTGTTGCAATCTCCTATGATCGAAAAGAAATAAAGCCGCCACAATTTTTCATATATTTATGATATAAGGAACGCTCTCAGTAACATTTAGAGAGGTAGTTACACGTGTTTCTGGAAATAACGACTGCATCTAAATAAATGGTTGGCTATGGAAGGGGAATACTTCGGAGGCAACTTTAGCACGGAGACTTAAATTGTTAAATGTCATATTCTATAAGCTGTAGCCATTGAAGTAAATTTCTAGTTTTATGACTGGAGTGAAATTGCCTTTATTAATTGACAACGAATTAATGCTGCAATCATATCATAACTTTCAGCAGTTAACTAACAGTATGGTAGCAGCAGGGTGATAATCTTGGTTTGTATCTTTTCGCAAGTCGTTGATTTTTTCTTTTTCAACAGAAAGAGTTTGTGCATGTATTCCCAGAGGAAACACCTCAATACAGCGCACACAACGAGAGAGCAGAAAAGCACAAAACAACATTCTCTGGAAACATAGCAAAGGCTCAGTTATATAAATTTCGATGATTATTAAGTCGTGAAATCCGATTTCAGTATGTTGTAAGATTCGAAGACGGATTGCTTCGTGAAGAAAATTGAGAGAAAATTTCAACTTCATCAAAAATTGCTCTCTAGGAGCATCTTGCCATTTTATTTATGCTACATCTGCTTAATAAAACTATATTTATATGTGAGAGCTAAGTTGGGTTTTTTTTTCTGAAAATTTTGGGTCGTTGTTAAGAAAAGCGCCATGAAGTGCTGGATTTTCATTCCACACATTCAACTTAGCGTTGAGATTGCGATATTACTAGTGCAGAACGAACTGGGCAATTGTTTAGTGGTAGCTGCTGACTCTGCGGTGAAGACAGTAACGAGGGTAAATAGTAGCCGGAGTGATAATTACCGATCGATGGTAATTCTTGCTTGAGGACCTTCATGATATCATCCAGGAGCGAACACTAGATGAAATTCGCTCATTGTAATTGCCCCTTCGAACAGGGTAAATACTTCTCAGCAGTAATTCCTATGTACCTGAACGGTATTAATCGACTGCACCAAGCTATCCACCTTTGTAGCATCGCAGCATCTATAAACCTATGTTTGAATTGCAAAATATGTATGCAGCAAATAGCGCTCTAAGCATAATCCAGATCACCTAGCGACAGGTCTTCGCGTCTTCTCATAGTAGCAGTATTCCAGTTTCTTTATTACCTCCGTGCGGTAATTACCATCTGCTGTGATAGCATAACACCACTGAAAGCATGCAAGCACAATAATTAATGAACGGCAGAATATGCGCATAAGTATTCGATCGTATACATTTTTCATTGATCTATAGTTGTGAACCACTGAAAATTTCGAAAGTCATGCAGATTGTCGAGCTAACGTGATCATCCCTTTTGTTGGTGCCGTGGGAACCTGCCAAAATCAATTATGACGCCTCTTACAGCCGATATTTCCTCGTAGTGAGCGAAAACACTTTCGCAAGGTTCAGTAGCCCCTTGAGCGAGCACATCGGATAAGATGAACCGTTAAGGTACGCTTTAAAGAATTTCGAGCCTAATATAAGTCGTACATCTTAAAGTTAACGTTCATGGCATTTGTCCATTTATCCATTCTTTTCCGTAACATATAACTGCATTAGAATCCAAGCAGGCCAGTTCGGTTCTATCTTGCTGGCATCTTTTTCGTTGAAATTTTTGGAGAGGTAATTAATCTCTGATAAGGAAGAATGATTTATGAATTCTCATGAAAAAAGCTTTTAAATGAGGGAAAAGAAGACAGCTGATAATGTTCAATTATAATTGATGCATGTGATCACGAATAAGCTTTTCACGGTTGACTCTAGCTAGAATCTCTGTTTCAAACATTCAGCGGAACTTATAACTTAGAATTTAAGTTGAGTGAGGAAAATGTTACCTCTGTTCCACTGTTAGATGATGATTTCTCATAAATTGTTCGAAATATTTTTTACGCCTTGTTTTGCATCATTTCACAGTGTTAACCAGTTAAGACTGCATCGATGATTAGTGTTTATCGTTTCGAAAACAGCAACAACAATCATTCAGCTGGAAAAAAAGGAAAATAAGACACTCATTTATCACCACGTTCATTTGACGCAAATTGTATCTCCTTTAATGGTTATTCAGTACGTTCAATGAGAGATTGACTCATTCGAATAGGCGCTGAAGTAAGTTGGGCAACGGCGATTAAGCGCATGCGTCAATAAACTAACATTCACTGATGCAGAAGAATTCCCTGCGGAAACTTCAGCAGTTGCTTCACTTTCAAAGCCCCTGTGATCGTTAACAGAAGAGTACTATATCTATTGCAATGCTGAGTGATGATGATCGGTTTGAAGAAGCGACGAAATAAGTAAGTTTGACGTAATCTCTTAATCGCTACCGTTCTGTAAGCTGAATAGGAGTATTTCGGCATCTTAAAAAAAACGTTTCAATGTTGTAGGCGCATGGCAATATGCTGATAACTTCACTTTCTTGTGCCGTGGTGTGGTCCTTTTCGCTGTTGCTGCCAGTTGCTACTGCCGTAGAATCTCGTCCATATACTTGGAGAGCGATAGGTTTCTTTAATTTTACCTCAAGTATTATTGATATGGCATTTTTCAAAACTGGTCACAATGCGAAGGAATAGAGATGGAAGGCGCAGATGTTTTTTGCAAACGATAACTGCTGCATACTGCTGCATGAAGATTAGAAAATAATAAAAGCTGCCATCTTGTGTTGTCCCCGTTCGACTTAATGGATGTGTAGTCGGAGATGATCGCATAATCAGGGAAGATATAGAATCGATAAGAGTTTATGGTAAGGATGGAATCTTGATCGGATTTTCAAAGATGTTATTTGTTAATCGGTGTGTTGCATCATTTGCAAACTTTCGAGAATGTTATTTTCAAGTTTTTTTTTTAGGGGGGAGCGCCAATTTGATTACAAACAATTCTTGCTGAGACAAATCGTTTTCGTTTTTTTCGCCATTATCCTGTCTCTTCCCTCTCCGCCCTTCAAAAAATAAAATTGCGTCCTTCTTCGGGAATGTTTTTCGCTTAAATCGCTTCTCCACATCGTCCGTCGCTAATTAAAAGCATAGCGGCATATGTATGTGAAGGTATCTCTAAATTGCTCGCCACATAATTATTGTGTGGGTGGATGTTTTTCGGGTATCTAACCTCGCACCAGATGCTGCATTTAGTAATGAATCTTGTTGCCACAACGCATTTCATTGCTATCTGCTGTGCAACAGATGGCAACCTTACAGAGGAGATTTCTCTTCTTCTTTTTGCTCTTTTGCTGTTTTTGTTTATAAGATGAAGTCAGCTTTCTTCTTTTGCACATTAAGATGCGTCAGTTATAAGCCAATATGCGGAATTTTTTGAAGAGTGCCGTAGGCAATTTTATTCACCGAAACGTTGAGTTTTCACCCTTGATGGGCACAATACTAAACTGCTGTATTTTTTCAGCATTCGATGAACAAGACTAGCTTGTGATTGGTGAACATTTATACAATGCACGTTTGGCGCATTTAGTGAGGATGAAGAATTCTAAGCACTTGTAAATGTCATGGTCGCGTTCTAGCTTTTCTCTCATACTTACCCTCGAGACTTCTTCGTTCACCAGGATGCGAACACGAAGTGTTTCTTTGGCAAGGAGATTTAAATTAATTAAGACAATTTCAATTTGTTCGTTAAAAATATATTTTTTGAAAGAGAATTGAAAATATGCAGCTATGTTGGAAATTTTGCGTTGTTCATTCGATAAGAAACTGTACTATCGAATATGTGACATACGGCAAACGATGATGCAACCGTTTACTCAGGGTATATCCACTTACAGAGATGAACCTAACAGCATTGTTTTAGACTTATATGTCGATGCGTTATCTTTATAATCGTTATGCAACGTACGCCCAATGAAGCGTAAGTATTCGCTCTTCAAAAAAAAAAAAAAAAAAAAAAAACGATCTAAAGATTCAACGTTCACTGTTATAGTGCCGATGACAACGTATAATGACGATTCGAGTGCATCGAATTTCGCCGCTTCCACCGTCGAAACACTTGAAGAGCCACAGTGGAGGCATCCAGCACTCGCACTCCTCTTTGCCACTTTCTGCACGCTTACCATTGCAGGTGACAAAGGAACTGTTCAATGACTTTTTTCTAGGATTAAATCCATTGCAATCATTCTATCTTCCGATTAAATGGAATTATTATTTATGTGCACAACATTGCTAGCAAATAATGCAAACCGGCTCAAAATTTCTTTTCTTCACTAACCATGTGAAGTTTGAACGAGCTCATATGCTATATTGACAACGCTTGGTTTTTCCTTTTGCGCCATTTGCAGACATTTTCTCATCCACATACATAGTGCCCCTCATAAAAATTCCCCGTGGTGCAATTAACTGCCTAATTTAGAAAGGCTATCATGTTGTCGTCACTGGTACTATGCAGTTAAAACTCTCATGGGTAAAAAAGCATTTGGTTATAACACTTCGGTTTTAAGATGTTTTCAAGATATTTGGGAGGGCATTTCTGCATTAATCAGGTCCTTTTTCTTCATTAAGTTTTGAGGATCTTCACTGTAAGCATTTTTAAGGAAACTGCCTTGTGGTGACGGCCGTATGCACAAAAAAATATCTTCGTAATCCAACTGGTTACCTCATCGTTTCGTTGGCGTTCGCTGATCTCATCGTCGGTCTTGTTGTTATGCCCTTGAACAGCCTCTTTGAAATGACGCATCATGTTTGGATGCTTGGTAATTTTTTTTTTTTTGGATTTTCTATGTTGCAGCTTCCTCTGTACTTCCACCTTTTTTCTTTTCAGTTCAATTTCTTTGGTTCCATTATTATCCATTTGCCTAATGTTAGAAGCTTCAATTTTTCCTAAAAATCGGTTTTTCGTTGGTAGAAAGAATTTCGCGGTGGAGGTAAAAAACGAGGGATGCTCACAAAGCAATCCAATATATTTTCAATTACTCACCCTTCAATTACATTTCAGTCGAATATTTATCGCATGTACTTAGGTGTGCAAAAAATTTTCATCGATACATTCGCAATCCCAGGCTATTCCTAGAATTTCCAGATTATAAAATAGAAATGGTATGCAGTATTTCTGGAAAAAACTAACTGGCCTTTAGCACGCTTAATAATTATGATGTTTTTCGCTGTTTCTAGCAATGCACTCAAACAACCAGCTCACCGCCTCAATCGTTTATGCTATAAATTAAGCTTGCATGATGTTTCATCTGCAATCTTAACACAAGCTATACATCCTATTCATAGAGAGCAGATGAACACTAAAACTGTTGAATTCACAGACGCAAGAAATATTGCATTGCTTTACTTTTTCCAATCCTGTATATTTGTAAGAATATTAGTCTATTTGATATTGCATTAGTAATCACAAGGAACTCTCGTAGTAAGATGAAATGTTCTTTTTTTTTAGAGGAATTCTTAAGGAGTCTAGCGAACGGTATTAGATATTCTATTTCATAGGTTTGGCAACATGTGATCTCTTTCATGCACTTGATATTCTCGCTTCAACTAGTTCCATATGGAATCTATGTGTGATATCGCTGGATCGCTATATGGCTGGTCGAGATCCGATCGGCTATCGCGATAAAGTCTCCACTCGACGCATTACAGTCGCTATCTGCTTTGTATGGATCATGAGTGCATGTAAGTAAATTCAATTAATACCGAATGTGCACGCATGCCAAAATATTTCAATAGATATTCGAACAGCACTGCATTTTGCGTTATAAATCCACATACCATTTTACATGAGACACTAGCCACTTTCTGAACGGAGGATTTCTCTTCAAATTAGGAAAGACGTTTTCTTCACTGTTTAGTTGTTGAAGTCGCACATCTCTAGAACGAATGCTAAAATGTGCTGTTCGTGCAAGTGAAGCAATATTTGTTGGCAAGAAGCGAATCGCCCGCCGATCTGTTTATCACCTTAAAGATTTATTGAAGCGCATTAAAACTAGAGCTTATTTCAAATTTGCATGCGCTCTAATTCTTCGCAGAGGAAGCTGAACTATTCCTTATAGAACGAAATGCATTGCCAACAGATAGCCAATCGGATCGATAACTTCACAGCACGATATTTTAAGTTCATTAGGGTCACCTCACGAATGTACACTTTTATTGAAATCTGCATTTGTGAGGTGACTTAATGAAGAGCCTGTAATGTACATTCGACAAAAGTAATTGGATTATCTTCAGAACTAAAACCGAAAACAATACTCGTGCTCACCAAAAAAAAAAAAAAAACAACTAATTTCAACTCTTATGCTAGTTAGTCTTGAATGCAAGAAGGAAACTCTTGAAAGAGTCGACTTGAGCGCCTCAAAAAGAGGCCTTCTCTCTAGAAAAGGAGCCACAGTCGTAAATACGACCCGAAAATTCGATGCACTTTTAGCATCGAAAAAAAAAACATTTTTTAGCTTTTGAAGTGATTTTCGAGCCGTGCGACTTTGAACAATGGCCAACAAAACGGCAACCTTTTATGTTAGTTCAAATGGCTGCACACAGCTCCCCGCTGCGATTGAGCAGTTTCGTTCACTTGGGGGGTAATTGTTAACACTTGTAAAGCAGTGCTGAACAAATAGACGGCTGCAAGAAACGAATCATATAAAGCATTTTGCAATACTTAATAAATGCTTTTCTCAGCATCAATAACAGTGCTATATGGTTATTGTGTTATGCTTGAAAAATACAATAAATTTGGTCTTAGTGAATGAGAAAGATCGTCCTTAATTCCACGCGCATTCTACCACAGCATTATCGCGTATCTGAATAAAAAATAATCAAGAGACTGCCATTGTTTATGGTGATCGTGAACGGTGATCTCATCAATCATAACAAAGGACACTATCATCATTCGTCATCCTACTTTTCTGAAAATTTTGCGAGAGTGCTCATTGAGAAGAAAGTATTATGGGTTCGCATTTTTGTAGGTTAACCTGTGACATAATGATCAGTGAACTAGTACTGATATAAAGTACCAAAAGCTAAACAAATTGCTACTATTTGATTCTCATCAGTGGCAATTAGCGATTATGCTAACATATCGTTCGCTGTAACAAATTGGACTTTTATAAAAATAGTTGAAATATTTCAATATTAAGTAAAAATTCACTTTCTCAGCAATTTTTGAGTGGTTTTTTATTTAGGTATCGATAATGACCCTTATTACTCTACTAAAAATAAGTGCAAAAATTTGTTGAAGAAAAAAGTGGGAAATTAGCATATTATGCCAATGTCGCTATGAAATGACCATTTTACGATTATATGAAATAAGTGGTAAGTTTTCATTGAATTAAAACAGCGTTTATCTAGTACCGCTTATTTAGCGACAGAAATTATACTAGATGAATATTGCAGGTCTTTCTTTTCCGGCTATTATCTGGTGGCGAAAGAGCTCACCGCACTTATATCGAGATCAGGTATGTTATGCAACGCATCAAAAGATTCGTTTTTTAGATGAGAGGAAGTGAATGGAAAATGATGAGGATCGTCTCATTTTTATCACCACTGAGCGAATATCGTATCTTTCTTGTTTGAATAGATTGTTTACACCTTTCTGCTAAAAAAAATGCCCTAAACGATCTTGAAAAGACCATTTGAAGGTATGTATACCCGCCCGCCACCCACTTATTATTTCCTCAAGCATTAAATAATATAACACTCAAATGCCGCACGTTTTCAGTCAACGCTTTGCAACATAGTGACTTTGCATCGGATGATATGAGAAAATTGTTACTTGGCAGAAATCTCAACAATGTTTCAAATGTCAACCATTTGACGCATCTGTGATGAAAATAGTGGAATTGCTGAAAATAGCTGAACGGTAATAATAAGATCGATTGGTAAAAAGGCTTGATAAATTATGGAGCTTGACTCTTGTGGTGATGGATCGTGCTTATCGAGAAATACTATAGCAGGTTGATTTGCTTCGTTTCGATGTTTCCTTCGTTGTAGCATTTATCACTAATATCTTGTGAATACGCTAAAAACGGCTGAGCTAAAACGTTTGCGTCATTTTTTTAATGCATTGTCCACTAGCTAACAGCCTTTCATGTTTAGCGAAAATGTCTCTTTACGGACAATCGAACTTATATTCTATTTTCCTCGATGGTCTCATTCTATATTCCACTTATTCTCATTTTATTCGCTTATGGCAAAGTGTTCGTTATAGCGACACGTCATACAAGAACGATGAAAAGTGGCGTAAAAATGGTGAGCTTTTCTCATGCGAAAGAATAAATTTTCACTGTCAAAATCCTAACGAAAAAATGCTTTTAAAGTCAAATTTATTGGTTGCATTTGCCTCGTTTATCACCATCCAAAGCAACTCACTTTCCGCCGACTATTGCAAAATGATTGTTGCTTACGCAAAATGATGAGAATTTTTACTGGTCCTTAGCACTCTTCGTTAATTTTCATCACAGTAATCCTCGTATTCACTCAAAAATTGCGGTAATTTCTTTCAAATTTTGAATGGATCCGAGTGTTATATCAACCTTCTCACTATCCACTACCAACTTACATGCTAGCACTGACTGGGAGAGAATATCCACATTCTCAACTTTTCTTCAGTTGTCATCTATTACAAAAAAGCGAAGATTTCAAGCGTGGAGGAAATAAAATAATTGCCTAGCGTTTGTTGATCGGCGAAAGATGTATGAAATTTGAATTTTACGCGACAAAATTTGTTGACCTCACGCCAATAGCCGCAATGCTTCAAACGTCGTATAAATTCGCCAGTGTTCATGGAGGCAAAATGTGGCAAAGTTGTGGTGACTTTTACCAACTTATCTAGACTCAGATATTGCACTTTTTGTGCTGTAGTAACGCATCTCGATCTCGGCATACCTCTTGAAATAGCATAAAAAATATTTTTAGAAATCAGCACAGAATGCATGCGCATAACGATTGTATAGTTCTCTTTATTTCAAAAATAAACCGATAAAAAAATTTCTTAATGAGCATAAAGTATCATATTGTAAGATTCTATGCAATTTAAGTTACGTAACAAGAAAGTGAACTCGGATAGTTGTGCAAGCGAAGAAAATATTCAAACATTGCGGATCCATTGGGGTAAATCGAGTGTCACGTCAAATGGCCGAACACCCTCATTTGTACGCAGCAGTATTCGAATGCCACGCTATAACTCACATAGCCGATCAACAAATTCAAAGAAACTTCTAAAGCGGGTGATTGAGTTTCATTACTTGATTCCTCCTTCACAGTTAACACTATTCATCGACAATCCGTTATTGATTTTTCTAGTCGGAAAATTTGAATTTGAAATATTTCCTTTGATTTTGTTATCCTGATGATTTGCTGAGAGCAAAATCATTGAAAACTTTGCAATAGAAAAGAGTAGACAAGACAATAAATATAATTTTGAAGATGCTTCGACTTCCTTCGTTATAAAGATAGGAACTCGAGGTACACAAAAAGTTGACTGATGAAAAATGAATAAGATCGGCCTTATTCGATATTGATGGTTTCAAAAATGCGACATTTGAATTAAATTAATCAGCACTTACTTCGTTGTTCACTCACTTCAAGAAAAGGTGCAAACAAGTGTTTTTTAGTATTGCATACATACTTTGTGTTGACTCATTTCAAGTGCTTCATTTTGTTGAATCTTCATGGCAGGTCTTTATAGAATTAAATCTGAAAGTCCATTATGTTGTGCTGATTACAGCTTTTGAATGGCAATATTTTTTTGTGATATGCAGATTGTTTCTATCTATAAAACATTTCATTTCCTTGCCAAGTTGAACTTCTCATGACCGTTAAAGACCTTCGCCATCATATGAGAATATGAAATTTTGAAATGCTCATAAACGTGCCTGCTTCTCGTCCGAGAGTTTTACTAGTAGAAAAATTTGCTTATCTTCGTTAACAGTTCAACTACCATCAGGAAGAAAAGTGCTAGAAACTCGTTTTGTTCATCGGGAAAGAAATTTGATGTTGAGAACTACTCTTATCGGAACGATTTTTGCGACAACATTTTACAGTTCTCACCATTTCTACCTATGTTTGTGAAGGAAAACATCACTTAGCGCCTCATCCTGCTAAAGAACGCGACCCAAATTTCGTAAAGATTCATGCCGTAAACATTTAGCCAATATGTACGCACTACTGTGATGTAGTAGACAGATGCTTACGCCACTTTTCTTTAGGTTTCATGCAAATCATTAATGGAGACACGTTGTGCGGAAGATCGCTATTCCACTACTGGCTCGACGAGTTGTTCACAGTCACCACTTCTACGACCTGAATCGACAGCTTCATTCAACACATCCGGCATTTTCAGACATCGTCCAAATAGCAAGCCCTCCACCAGTACAAGCCGACAGAATGCATGTGGAATCGATCGTACTGCAAGCATGATTAGTGTTATGCCCAACGTAAGCTGATCATAGAAATAATGATTCAGCACTTTTAATCTATGATTTCTTCTTCGTTTACAACATCACAGTAACATTCCTGATAACCGTATTTAGTGGCTTGCGCTGAAGTTGGCTCATCTGACAGTAGGGAATTAATTTTCTTCCAATGCGATATACCGATACCAATAAGCCGGATTTTCTAAACTTCACTTTTCAAGACTTTCCAGGACAAGCGTACGGTAGAATCCGTTCCGTCGACTCCAGCAACGGTGACAAAGAAAAAACTAGGTGTTCGCGAGAAATCACGGCAAATGATGAAATATGTGCACGAACAACGAGCAGCTCGCACATTATCAATCGTTGTAGGTGTATTCATCGTCTGTTGGATGCCCTTCTTCATTTTTTCGCCCATCATGACACTGTGTGAAACGGTAAGCGCTCATTAATCTCATAACAGATCTATAGCTGTTCGTGAACAATCCTAAGAGGCACAACGGTGCCCATCGGTGAGCTTCTTTAGCGTGCGTCTCAGGCTCTATAATCGACCGTATTTTAATCACTGATCGATGTCTTCACGGCTTCCTTTTGAGATTCTGTGTGAGAGTTGTAGATTCACATTTTGCACGATGCATATGTAAGTGAACAACACTATGTAAGCGAACAACACTCGAGAACTATGCAATATGAATATCGAAGAAGCGTTTCAGTGCATAAGCAGTCACGAGCTGGTCTTCTCGGTGATCACTTGGGCTGGCCATTTGAATTCGATGCTGAATCCGTTTATTTATTCGAGATTCAGTCGTGAATTTCGACGCGCCTTCAAACAGATTCTCACTTGTGAACGTGAACGCCGCATTAAGACTGCCATTCGAACACCGCTCGGCATCGTATTCGCACAGCTTGTTTCCGTCACTCAACTTTGGGAACAGCCCAACGAGTGCACATCTAGTGCCGCCATTGACTAGTCCCTTCCTCCCTCTCCCCCCCTTGCATCCTCTTTCGCTTAAATCCACCTTATTATCCGGAAGTAAGAAAAAGAAGCAACATCCCAATCAAATATTTTGTGAGGTTGAATGAAATGTTGAGAATAATTCATCTTTAGATGCGGAAATGCATCAAATATATGATTGTTGAGGTTTCACTGAATTTGAATAACTTAAATATTACGTCAGTTGCAATGATTCCATAAGTGAATGAAATTCTAAGGTATTAAGTTATCAAGACAGCGATTGGCATTACCGCCGACAATGATACTCTCCAGCAGCTTATAGTTATTTAAGAGTAGACGTATCTTTTGCCTAGTAGGCTCTTTTCAACACTCAAACATTCCTTCTTTTGGGTTGAATCAAAAACCTCGAGCATAATACATGGTATTTAACTCTCTTTTCTGTTTTATTCATTGAGGTTTTTTCCCTTGAGATTGAGATCTCTCTGCTATTTTTTATCACATTTGTGTATTCTCATCGTATTATATAGCTTCTCACAACGATATGTGATATTTCACTTGCTAGACTTATATGACAACTAAAGATCGCACAAGAATTGAAACTATTCTAAATAAATATCGGGAAAGGGTTTTGGGGAAGTTTACGGTAGATCTACCTTATTTGAGCGATTTGTGCTTTAAAAAGCATTCACAACAATTCGACGATATCTGAAGATATTGACATCGCATCTTCCAAGTTGATTGATTAATTCACAAGTGATAAAATTATATTTGGCATAATAAGAACATTAGCAATCTCTAAGTTAAGACGTCATGTTCTCTATTCTTTTCTTACAAATTGCTACATTAAAATATTGCGAAACGTTCAATGTGATTTACATATCACATAAAATATGCGTCTATAAAATTTCTTAGCGTAGCAACCGTTTAATGTGTTATTGTGAGAAGTTGTCATCGAATCCTTTACCTGGCCAACTAAAACGCTGCATTTGTCGACGGGTTTCCACGGTGGCTAGTTAAGCCTTCTTTATTCACCTATAGAATGGGAATAGAACCATAGATGGATTTTTAAACTTCACAGCCGCATCTAAAGAACACTCTTGAACCGTAGAGATCAGTGGTGCCAATCATCGTCAACTTTGTTGTTTCTTTTAATAATATAAAAGAAGGGATTTTTTCTATCGAAAACATTAGACAACAACAATTTACCTCGGATCATGAGCATCTCAACTAGCCGATCCTTGCATTCATTTGTTCAGCAATAAATGAACGAACGCACTGTGGTCGAACTTCTCCGCCATTCACCATATTCGCTTCATTGTGCTTTCATTTCACTTTACCATGCAGATATTTACATTGTTGTCTGTGCCGTAAAGCTCTGATAATAACAGCGATGATGCAGTTCTCTGATACCAAGCGGAGTGCTGTCGTTTCTTTCTTCCATTGTGAATGTATATAAAATATCGCATATTTTTTGCTTTATGCTTAATGTGGTCATTCTATTAGAAATGCTCATCTCATCGCAGTCGTTGGCCTCACATTCTTAATATCAATACCACCAACTAGCCCAATTCTAATGCAAAACAACGGCTAACCTAAGTTGATTGAAACTATTCACCTTCCTAAGAGGCTAGTAGCTAGTAAATGAACAATTGCTCAGAGGTTTCTCAATAATATCTAGCCATTCACTAGAAAGTCAATTTACTTTTAAGCTCACAATAATCCTATGTTTAGGAGGCAACGAGATGGAGATGAAGCTAACTTCTAAAGCTAGAGAAATACAAAGTTGGCCGCCTCTTTCAGGAACGCAGCATCTCTTAAGCATTTCAGTGGTGAAGCTTACCTACCTTTTTAATTGCGCTGCTTTTTCGTATTTGAAAAAAAAAAACTTGTTTGTTTGGGAAGAGTAGTGACAATACACATGCTACACTCCTCGGAGTCAACATTCACTTTCTGGCACTCTTCAATGGAAATTCACCGCACCAATTCGTACAAACCCTATCTGCTGCCACCATATTTGCAATTTTTCTTGCTTTCTTCACTTATTGCTCATATCAGTTAGCTTCCTTTGATTCCTACGTTCGAAACAACGAACCCTTAACATTGACCTCACTGATGGCTGCTGCTCCCTCACATGTTTTCACCAACGACTTCTTCCACGCTTGAACTGAGATGCAAATATGCTTGGTGGGAAGAATGAGTTACAACGCGCACATATATGAATAAACTTGTTGTATCGCTTCGTTAGCAACAACGACTATATATCAAATGGAGGCAGCGCCATACTACACTCATGTATCATTCAGCAGTGATCTCTTCACATGCGGAACACCCGAACCTTAAAAACTCAATCCAAAAACCGTGCCGTGACAGCTTACACGATTTTACAGACACTACGAACTGAATAAACCGACAATACTCATTTACAAAAGCATTATTATTTTCCTTACCACTGCACTAGGTGGCAAAATTTATTGTGGATTGGAAGGTTAGTTCAAAACTCGGGAACTCGCAGTGAACTTGCAGCACCACTCGGTGCGCATGGATGCTTCGCTGCCTCATTCAGATGCAATCCGTCGTTACAGTGAAACTTTTCCTCTGCATAATAAACAGTACTCTTCAATATCTTAAGTTTTTGCCCACTTGGATAAATGACAGCTGCACGCTCTCGGATTCTTTCCACAAGTGGAAGATTTTCATCTGCTGTTCTACCAGTTTTACCACCTGCTCTGCAAGTTTTCATCTTTATAGCTTTCGTTTACATCTGATACCAAGTTTTGAGATGAAAATTCAAAAGCCAATATATACAACTCTGTTTATCTTCATTTGACGTTTTTTTTTTTGTGAAGGCATATATATAATAAAAATAAAAACAACTGCATCAGGTTTACACGAGACAAACAAAAACTGCGAGGCGCATTAGAAGCGATGCACGCAAAAACAAAAATTGCAAGCGCGAACGGTATCGAGACTGCCTTCAACGGTAGTTCAACGTGAGCAAATCTTTGTTCTACCACACAACGTATAAGGCACTTTCCATTTCCACGCGTTTAAGATGTGTCCTTTAGCCATCAGCCACTCGCCTCATATCAACCTTCTTTCCCCTTTCCCTCTCCGTTGGAAAAAAGTACGCAATGCTAAAAAGCAAGCACGTCCAAATTTTCTCCACCATTTCTTCACGCACCTGGATAAGATTCTCCTTCACCTTCTTACTGAAATCAAATCAGTACGACATTCCACAAAACGATGAAACATATTTCTTAGGTATAAACATCACTCCAAATTTATAGAAAGATAACACAACCGATATTCATCGAATATTCGATATTCGTCAAAAATTTCAACATGAAATCTATGAAAGAAAAAGCTCACTTCATAATTGGCCCCACAGTTATATTACAACGTACAAACGCCTAGCGTACGAAAGAAGACGGTATTAAAAGTACAGCAGATGAAACTATCATTTAAAATGAATTAAGAGAAGAGCGCCTTCACCCACGTTTGTCTTTTGAGCAATAATACAAAACAAACATAATGAGAATAATAATTTGGATATATGCGAGATAGCCGACCGGTAGCACATAATTTGCAGACAATTGTTGCAATTAAATTTTTAAAAAAAACACTTCTAGACAAAACGAGAAACACGAACAGACAACGTGAATTACTAAGAGGAGAAAGACACCAATGACGCACATTGTACAAAACAAATGCGAATCCAACAAAACAACCACATTCAAGAATTATTTCACAAACTACAAAGCATTAAAAATAGAGATCAGTAAAAGGTTCGTTTAGTGTGTCTGTTAATTATGGAGGCCGCTTAGCATTTCAAACGCTATTTCTAGAAAACTTTACGAATATTATCAATATAAAAACAATGAACGCCTCCTTTAAAAGAGTTGATTAGTAAGCTTTATTCATGCAGCAGAATGCTAACGAAAATATTATACAACTTTTCGTAACAAATACCAAATTACCACATAGAATCTAAGAGTACGTGGAAAATACCCATTACCTAACGGCTAATATTTCGTATTTATGATATGATAATATCGCCAAAAACGCTTGCATATATTAGCAGATCAATCAGCCGCACCCTTACTTAGCATTCGATGGATAGGACCACTCATAAAGTTGTAATAACAACCAAATTTGCACACTAAAGAAGATTTCAATCAGGCTATTCCTCACTTCATTCCCAATGCCAATATGCTAATCGGATTGCAATGCTTTTATATTAACTGATGAAAATGAGCATCCACGCAAATTCATTCGCGCACTCAGTTCTCCCTGTGGCTCGCACAATTTGGCTGACGCTTAACTGGATGCCACTCACAGCAACAAAAAATAGATAAATAATCTATGCGAACAATCGTCGTTAACTCTTGTCAGGTTCTATCTAGTTCTATAAGTTGGAATACGATATCGCAAAAATTTGGCAAAAAATATTTGCCAATTATCATTGATTAACATTCCACTGCATGGAGATATAGGTATTGACGTATCAAAAATGGCGCTTTTGTCCATCAATCAACAATGAGCTGCGTCTCAACTGCTACGACAGCCCAACGATATCATCAGCCGGGAATAATGAAATATAAAAATCTGTGAAATGTTGAGTGTGCAAAACAAACAACGTTATCCAATAAAAGCTAGCAGAAGCCCTAATAATACATATGACCAACAACAGACCTGCAATTCTATCATATAAATCTATAAAACCTCTTCCCGTTGTTGGGAAATTCAAATGCACAGCTCAGCATACTGAAAATATGAATGGCTTCGACCTAATGTTGGACAAAAATAAAACATCAAATGTTACACCTTGAGGAAAAAGTAGTGGAATAGAAACTGGCTGAATGGAATCTAAACAAGTGTTGAGACCTCTACAAACAATCCCCTCCGCTCCCCCACCTCCCCCCCTCTCCCCAATCATTTTTGCGTTTCTCGCCGTCACCCGCACGCTCCCAATCAATAAACTTTTGAGATCGAAGGCCAATAGCTAAAACAATATGAATACATATTTCGCCGATACTCATTCCACGTTTAAAATATAGCAGAGGAAAAATCAATGCAAAGAGAAAATGGTAAACAAACATGAAGCAAAATAATTCTAATGCATTGATTTAGAGGCTAAGAGGAAAATAGTCATTATCATCTCAAGCCAACGCTCTTGCGTGCGAAGCTGAATACCTGGCAACATTTCGCTTTATCTGCTTAATCGAGAGGAAATAAGTGTAGTTTAAATTTACTCAATGTGAAATCACAAATTTCATTAACTCTTTGAACATGACCAAAGTCAGCAACAGTAGCCGCGTAAAGACAGTTCATTCCCTGCTAATCCTTGAAAATACTCGTCAAGAAAAATCCAAAAGCTACCTTCTCAACTTGAGCCATCGTTCTAGATTTCTGTGCATTCTTGTAAAATGGAACCCGCAAAAATGCCGTAAATGAAACAAGGCACTTGCGAAGCAAACCAACCAACAATGCAAAGCATGCCAACGTGTAAAAAAGAAAGCTGTCGCACTGAGAATGCAACTCATTAAAAGCAATCGATGATTCTACTTGCGCGGTTTTTTTCCACCTGGGGCACCTTTGCTTGATGAGCTGCCCCGTTTTGCGTTCTTCTTTGCGCAACTCTGGCAATACCATGGTACATCGACTGGTGGTGCAACCAGAAGCCCAACACAACTCCTGAAATTTTCCACGACTAGTTATGAACAAACCTTCATGATGTACCGAAAATATATACGGAAATTTCATTTACTTCTGAAACGATAAGCAAATCTCTTGATGAACCTAAAATAAATTATCTCATATGGCTTCTCTCCATCAAAAAATGGAGATCGTCTGTCAAAACCTTTCTGACTGCGAGGAAAAAAACATTTTGAACCCATTTCCCATATTTCTGGCACACTTCCCAATCAACTGCTTAAATGGACATTGAGCGCACTGACAAAACAAGCGCTAGTGCAAACGGAATAAACCAGAGCCTCAAAAATTGTGGCCCAAAATCCCTCAACTTCATCACACGAGGTTTTTATAGGCACAACTGTAGGTCACGTCGTCATGATGGAAGCAGAAGGAAGAGGAAGGAGTAACAAGAAGGCAGGTGCCTCTCCGACGCAACCTTCCTACCAATGAAACGATCTACAACCTTTCATCCTTCGCAACTAATTTACCGCTGAAGGCGACATGAAAAGTTCGGTTTTGCATTCCGAATGTGAGCACATCTTGCGTGTAATACGATCACGTCTTGGAATGATACCGTGAGAAGAAATGAAATGAACTCTGGCAGTGACAAACAGGCACAGTCTGGTGAGAGAAAATGGAACAGAAACAGTGATAAGTCCATTCGCGCGCATACCCTCCGATCGCTAGCTCTTTATTAGCAGTAAAAAAGCGAAACAAACTTATCAAACGAATCGGGGGATGAATAAGTAAAATAAACTTTCTTGCCACGAGCGTCGAACTCATTCAAGAGGTCATAACTAGGCCAAATTTTTAGGGCACGCTAAGACCGGCATTGCGTCTCGAAAATGAAGGAAAACGTCACAAGGGGCCTACGATTTATCTCCAAACAGATTCCGAAACGCCTAGATTCACTACTAAGAGTTAACCACTAATTCAAGACTAAGAAGTATTAATAAAGGCTTACCCACGGGGATTAAAAGCATTTGAAGTACTCAGCAACATGTTTCATACAACTAGCCTCTACTGTTTAAATTTGGAAAGTAAACCAACAGCGACGAGTACCCAACATTTGGAGCGCCTGATGCATTCAGCAAAAAGTCTGAAAGGTTACGATACATAAAGATTTTCTGCTCTTTAGGAGTTGGAGGATCTTCAGGCTGATGTTACAAAAATTTAACGTTAGCAAAAGTGCTCTTTCTTGTCAATTCGAGATGAATCTAACGCATCTCTTCAGCTCTTGGTTATCAGGAAAAAATTACATACACGTAAAAAGAATCTACAAACCTCGGATTCCTTTTACAAAGAGGAGAAAACCCATCACAAAGAGGAGGCTGCGTCGGTTGTGCCAAGACAGTAAAGTTTGTGGCCATTTAAAAAACCAACATCAACAGGTTAAGAGCAACTGAGGTGCTCATTAAAAACTCCAACTGGACATCATCAAATTTAAACAGTTCAACATCCGTAAATGTCGTTTTTATATGAATAAGGAATTTAAACAATAAAAGATCTACTATTGCCCCTATAAACAGCTGGTATTCATCGACCTAACACGAATTCAAACTTGTTTTCACAGATCGGCTAACAGATGGTACGCAAATATACATACATAAATGCACATTAGATACATAACACATTACACGTACACGCACAAACTAAGACGCATGCACATACACAGACTTGCATACACGGATACACGCTGGGACGAAGGAGACTTGGGAATTCTTGACGTCGTCGGTCGTACGCTCAAAATAATAACTAGATACGAAGAAATCGCCTACCAATGAAACCAATTGTCGCATGCATCGCAGCCAACCATGTCCGTCGCGCCGTCCACGTAAGCAACCGAGCATTCCGGGCAAATCCACACGTCCTTGTCTGGAGAGTCATCATTTTCCACTGCGATGCATTGCTACAAATATACATTCAAAGCGCACTGCAATAATCGCCATCGGTAAATAGAAACTAAAACTTTAAAGCGAGTGGCAAGGGATATGATTTCAACCGACTCCAATTTGCTATTCAAAAATTCTAGAGCCGCCAAATTCGACTGCAATAAGGCGTCCAACCAAAAGCACAATAAGAGAAGCAACTCCTTTTGACTATTGAACTTTTGAGATAAACAGTGTTATGCACAGATATGCCATCTCAAGTCGAAGGAAATAGAGCCTGCTCATCTGCCTCGCCTGCTGAAACGTGATTATCTTCCGATGGAGGAAAGAAGTACAGGACGAATGAACATCTTCCACCAACGTTCATCACTTCTCTCAACACCGAAGAAGCCTCAGGAAGGATTCGCTCATATAAGTTACAGAACTACAGTTAACAGCAGCACATCAGTTGCTTTCGAGCCTTTCTCTGATCAAAGCATACAGCATTTTCGTTCACGACCAGGAGGCTGACTCGGCATTACCGACAGCAACTCGCAAAACTAACGATCATCATACCGTTATTGTTTATCGATCACTCTATACATCATAGAACAACCCTGTATTTTGGCTGTCTTTTCGCAAACTTATTCCGTCCAAAATGACTTCTTTTGTAGGAATACATCTCTCTCTTCTATACAAGAAAAAAAATGACTATTCATAATAAAACTGTGAGCTGTATGCCTTTTTTCAACCAATTTTCCCCTAACGAGTATCTATGAGCTTCTCTCCCAGCAGGAAATGGTAATCATCCATCACAAAACTGTACGCCTGTTCTGGCATTATTAACCAATTTTGTCTAGCAATCTAGCGGTGTACAAATTTTAACTTTTTCCTATTTCTCCCAAGAAAAAAGTAGCCATTTACAATCTCATAATGTCAAAAAATAACGAAACGATATTAAAAAGCGTATTAAAAAGCATAGAAAATATCTGAAAGCAAAACGGAAGATGCTGCAAAGCTGCGTTACCTTTTCTTTTCGTTTCTTTGTCGATCCTTTTGACCACTCATTCGAGAATCGATCAATTTTCGTTGCAACCATTTCGGTCTCTTTTTCCTTTTTCGGAAGACCTACAAACACATTCGTCATAGGTAATAAGAACAGGCGTAATTTCTGCCAAACAACCGCACAGCTTTGAAACTTGAAAGCTTAGAGCCTCAATGAGACAAGTGGAAAATGAATAATCTCGAACCCCAATTGTTTCACGGGTGAAAGAACAAATTTACGGCTTATCTCCTTGCGTACTTTGCTTGTTCATTAGTGTCAGCAATAGTGCCAAACGCACGTCGAAACACTGCAACGATAGTGCAATTTCAGAATCTAGTCCTATACATTTTTCAACACTACCATTTTACACTTCCCAACAGACCAACCGTTCCGATTGCTAATCACCTCAAAGGATGAGTTATGCAAATGTTCTGGAAGAACTCAAACCTCCAATTCCGAAGGTTCAACAACGGCAAGCGTATAGCAAAATGTAACGGATGCCTCATTCCCACCTTACTAGCTGCATCCTCACTCAGTGTGCAATTCACGATCCTCTCCCGTCCTCCTCGCTTTTAAGCGATCACAGTTCACTGAAACGGACAGTTCAGCAAAGACCATGCGTGCAGTGGCGCACACGAACAGACATTTGCAAGACTTGCATGCATGCAAACCGATGCGCTTCAAACATTTTGTTCCATGAACATAATAACTGAAGAGATAACCACTGCTGCCGGCTTGGCCAGACAACAACAACAACAACAAAAAAAGATCGAACAGAATCCTTAAGCGAGGATGACGGGAGAGCGGATCATTGGGGGTGTCGGATAAGGTAACGGTATAAAACCACGGCTAGGGGAACGGGAAACCACCCTCAGATTGAAAGAGGGTCGTAGCGGCACCTAACGCTCGCATGCAAGCAAACTGTAGCACCGAGAGGCTGTGATTTGGAGCGATAAGTGATACCCGATGAAGCGGATGTCTTCGCGTCTTTGCCTGATGGCGGCTTCACGTCCTTGCCAGATGGCGGCTTTATTTCCTTGCCCGACAATGGCTTCATTTCCTTGCCGAATGGCGGCTTCACATCCTTGTTCGACAGAGATTTCACGTCCTTGCCCAACGGAGTCTTTATGTCTTTGTCTGACGGTGGCTTGCCGTTCTTTTTTCTCTCTTTTTCCGGGCCCCTCTCTTTAATTTTCTCTCTTTGCTTCTCCCTATCTTCTTTGGATTTCTCCCTCACTACTTTTTGCCTTTCTTTTTCCTCCTTTGTTTTTTCCTTGTCATCGCGTTGCTTCTCCTTCTCCTCTTTCTGCCGGCTTTTCTCAATCCGTTGCCTTTCCTTTTCTTCGCGTTGCTTCTCCCTCGCTTCCATTTCCCTGGCCTTTTCACGTTCCTTCTCCCTTTCTCGTTCTAGCTCTCGTTCCCTCTCACGAGCCCTTTCCTCTTTCTCCCTCTCCCGTTCTCGTATTCGTTCTCGTTCCACTTCCCTTTCTTTCTCACGTTCCCTCTCTTTTTCTCGTTCCCTTTCGCGCTCCTTCTCAGCCTCTTTTTCGCGTTCCTTCTCCTTTTCCCGTTGCTCCCGTTCTTTTTCCTTCTCACGTTGCCTCTCCTTTTCCCGCTCTCGGTCCCTATCCTTCTCACGCTCTCTTTCTTTATCTTTATCCAGCTTCTCTTTATCTCTGTTCTTGTGATTTCTGTCCTTGTTCGAAGGATCTTCTTCGCTCCTCGACTCTCTGAAAAATAAAACATTGAATACGCAAAAAACAAAACTATGCAAAATTTAGGGGAAATGAAACGAGATATTACTCACGGCCGAAAAAATTATTCGTTAGGGAGCAAAGAATCACCGCCAACAAAGAAGAGCGACTACAAACGTTTTTCCCATCATCATTCCACGATCGGCACCAACAGCACAACAACACAAACGTTCACAAGAACATTACTGTTGCAGTTCCACCGCAATTCTCTCCGACCCTCCCAGCTGGAGTTCTTCGCTTCAGATCCTCCACTAATGTTTTGCCTTGAAGTTTGCGCTCAAAAGAAATATCCATACTTATGCGGCCAAACTGTTTAAAAAAGAAAAAAAAAAAACGCCGTTCGATTAAAGAAAGTAGAGTGAAGAACTGGGTAGGATAAACGGTCTGACTACGTTTCTCCAACTCTTTTAAAATGATGAGCATATTAAAAGACTGAGAGCTTCTTTTCTGTTACCAAAAAGGACCTTACAAGTGAGAAAACGCATCAAAGTGCACCTACGAGATGAGTATTCCTTGCGTTTGCTCGCTTGGCAGCTACAGAACGATGTTCACCTATCCATAAACAGAAACGCTTCACATGTAACTGACAAGTTACCACTATAAGCCCTTTGAAAATGGTCCAAGAAACACTTCACCAACGAACAACAAGCCGCTCGTCCGACAATTCTGGAAAACCCATTCCAAGCGATCAGCTAACAGTCGTATGACTAATCAATCGCGTCGTGTCTCAGTGATGGATATATCTCATAAATAAGGCAGCAAATTCATACACTTTTTGTGAGCAATTAGTATGCAAATTTCTGAGGGCTTATCGACAGTTTTTGTGGATGTCATGTGAAACTTTCGGTGGTAAAGATGCAAACGTAATGAAGGCGAAATGAGCAGCTTGAGTAGTGGAGAGGGGACAAAAGGCATGGAAAAAGGAAGCGTAGCTTAAGTCGATCATTTGTTAGCACTTACAGCTTGCAAACATTAACTCAGCTAGCCGTATAAGCAACAAACTTTCTAGTCCACCCTCCCCCCTCCTCTGAGAAGACTATTTCCTTTATAAGCTTCTGCAAATATCACTCTACAGAAAGGTGCCTGCTGCTTTGAATTCCATTTCCCAATGAGTTAAGAAATTACTATGAATGCATCGAAATGCCGAAAATCTATGAAGCGCTTTCCACTTCAGTAGAAATACGAACACACATATCAATATCAATATGCTCCCACATCACGCAAAAGAAACTATGCGCCATAGAGTTCTTCATAGCCGTTTATACCTTAATCGCGTATATCGACGCTAACGCCATCACTGACTATTTACTATCTCAAATCATTCACGCTGACTATATTTTGCAGTAGCAAAACCAGGTATATGGACATACACACGTCGTATTACTGAAACTCGTGTCTTATTTGAATAGGGAGTTTTTTGCAATCTGAAGGTTATTAGCCTATCACAGCAACATTTCCTTATGTCGATTAACAAAAGCGAAAAAAAGATTGACTGTCACGTAAAATTTCCGACGCGAGTTCAATAACTTTCTAGAAACGTTTTCCAGCACATAATGAATATCTTCCAGCGAAGTCAGTTTTCGTGAGCAAGAGGACAACTACGCATCACAAAAAAGTTTTGGTTGCACTCCTCGATTTCTCATGAGATCCAAAACTATGAGGATAAAATTCAAACTTTTATGTCTTCTATAATCATATCACTGGCCAATGTGATCCAGATTTGCGAGCAATTGTTCTAATGGTGAATTAAAATGCGCCCTTTCACACATGTATCGGTGAAGAAAAACAGTCACCGATGTCAACGCTGCAAATGAAGATCAACACTTTTAGTTGGCGAGCAACTTCGTTATTCAAGAGCGACGAAGTTTCGAAAGCTTCAAAATATGCGATTTACACTTGTTCCGTTCATCAAAAAAAGGAAAAATCGGCGGCAAAGGGATCGGTCGCTTTCTGAAGGGCATTTTAAGTGAAGCAAATTCTATCAAGAAAAATTCAACATGGGAAATGAAATTCCATTTGATAGCCGATGGTCAAGAAAAGCGATCAACAATAGCGTTACCTTTGCGCCACAAGCGAATACCAATAACGAATGCAAAACGAAAGCGAAACAACGACAACCGGAAATCAAAAAACGGCAAAAACACAGCGCACCCAATCATCAAATATGCAAGCGTGCCGAATCGGATGAGCGCTTCGCACGCTTCGATGCAGAACCCTCGTTGAATAGTTGAATAAGTGCTGGGAATGCCTCAATGTCGAGCTTCACGTTACAAGACACCGTATCTTCTGGACATCCAATATTACTCGATGCAGAATATTACATCACGAAATTCCGGACGTGTGCGCAAATACTTTCCATCTTGCGACGCATCAACCAATTAGGGCACTATCGACGCACGCATACATAAGCCCTCGCCATTTCGCCCTTTCTTGCTGCATTTGAAATCGCGCTAACAGAGCGGCTATCAGGCGCACTCCTCATGAGACACCCCACGCAGCCGCCTTTGCCATATACAAACGCAACCTTATTGACAGCCGTGTATGAATCAGCCGTCCCATTCTTCCATCGAATGCTGCGAGCACTATGCGCTGTCAGCAAAGCGCATATGAATACACCTCAACTTTCGATCGGTTCCATCTTGTGTTGCCCACAGGGCCAATTAAAGCAATGGAGGTCAACTGAAATCTTGGAAGTGCAGTAGATCACTTAGAGGTCGTTGGCTACACAAGCACACACAGAAATGAATGGAATGATTACGAGTGGTGTAGTTTTCAATAAATTACGTTGCAGAGCGTGTTGTTTGTACTCTTCTCATTTTTTTACAAGCGAAAATATATTTTAAAAAAAACACTTCAAGAAACAATAAAAAAGTGTGGAAGCCACGTTGAACACGTAAAGAAGCAAGCAGATGTAAAACAGAAGCAACCAAAGCTGCATGCAAATAACCATAAAAAACTGCGCCTTATTAAATGGCTGGTGGAAATAAATGAAGAAAGGAGAAAGAAACAAAAATTAAATTAACACAGCAAAAATGGCAATAAGATGAGCAGCATCGATATGAAACAAGAAAAAGAAAAAGCGATATCTGTCGAATTTCATTTAGCCTCACCATCAAAAGTCATATACCAATAAATCAACGCAAATGAACATCGAATATATATGCAGTGAGCATTACATAACAAAACAACAAGCATGCGTCGTGCAAATGCAACGCAACAGAGCATGCGAAAACGTCGAAAAGCAACGAAGCAGCCTTTGGCGAGAGCTCGGTTAGACACATACTGCATCGAAAGCTAGGTGACAGGTGGCGAAACAGTGCGATTGCATACCTAGATAAAGAAACACTCATCCAAACAAAACATCTGCTTTTTACCGAAAAACAGCACATCTCAACTTTGCAAACGGCAGCATCCACCATAAATTATCGTATTTGTAGCTGTATTATCCTCTAAGCTGATCGAGACGCAAGAAATATTTCAACAGGATACGACTAATAGCAACATTCCATGCATCAAAACATCATTGAAAAAGGGGAAGGCGATGGGGATTCAGAGAAGCCTCAATGTTTTTACTGCAAATCGACTGTATCTTCATTTGTTTCACATAAAATCCACTCCTCAACGAAAGCATTTTTAGTAATTAAACAATAAATTCTTGTAATGGATAAGTTCATATAAAATTTACTATCTCGAACGCAAAACTGATAACGCATTTGTTGAAATTATTCAACAATTCTTAGATACTACCCAGAAAAAGGCGGCAGAAAGCGAACTGTCACCAAAAAGTGTATAAGATAAGATGTGGCCAAACAGGCTGCCACAGTTCATATCGAAAAAAAAGTAAAAAGCCAATGTAATCTTAAAAGTCTGCTCGAAATTTAAGAAATCGCTAGCAAAAGCCACGAAACCTCGAAATTACTTGTTCACAGAAATTGTAGAATGTAGTGTGGGATGGTCACCAAAGTGGAAAATGTCTTCGAGAAGCTGGTTGAACGGCTACAGAGCAGACTTTAGAACAGTGGTGTTAGAATAACATTATTTCCGCACTCCTAGTCCCACTACTCATAGCGTGATATCTTGAAAGGACGCAACGCCCATTTTGCACAGCCCTCTAAAAAAAAAACATTTTCCTCTTACTGCATTTTGCGTGGAACAAGTTGATTAAGTAAGCCACGTAAACACACACCTCACCAAGAACTCTCTGATCAGAAAACAAATTAAAACTCCACAAAGCACAAAGCAATATCACAAGATTACTTCGTCCAATAGCACTGACACATCAAACAGTTCGTCTAAGATGCTTAGATAAGCATTAAATTTATGCAGACGTACTTCCATAGCTAAAACGCCCTATCAAAAAAAATATTTGTGTAATAAACATAAAAGAAGTATATCTGGGAGGAAGCAAACAAGAATTGAACAAAACTTCTGCCAATTTGCACGATTCTATCGCTAATTAGTGATAACTGTTCGGTCATTGACCATAAAAGTGAAACTCGCACAGCAATTCTGCACCACTTTCATGAAAATCCGAAAGTTCACACCGCCACATTGCAACAGAACACAAGTGCTACATGTGTGCAACTAAAATCTTAGACCTGTGTTCGATTCTTTCGATTTCCCACTTTTCCATGTAGCGCAGAAATTGTCCAGAACACACTCCCTTCATAGACGCCAAGAATCGCAAAACAAACACGACAACGTGGGGGGTCCCCTATGAGACACTACCTAAATTCACTAATACCTCCCTCCAAAGCCTCTGTTTGAAATACATTGCTCGTGCTGCTATTAGCGAAAAAATTATCTCGAAAGGTGACATGAAAGTAACTGTGTCAACAGTAATGCCACAGCTAAGCGAAGAAATATGCGCATGCAAGAAAGTATATAATAAACAATGAATGATATCAATCATTTACTGCAAAACCTAAATTTCAGAATTCAGATGAAACTACGAAAAACACAACTTTTCATCAACGCCACCTGTACAGCATGCACCGATTAATGCTCTCAGTGATCACTGCAACATCGGAAAGTGGAAGAGTAGTAAGATACGAGAAGCACCTCATTGCCAATTTATTTAGTTCGGAAAGAGGCATTCGCATAAGATGTATACTCTCACTTTGGGTCGTTCATAAAACTTCTCAATATGTGTCATGAGATGTGCTCTCTACTACATACGCATACTACTTCTAAGCAATGACGACGGTTATCTGCTTTTCCCTATTCAACGGAGACCTACTGCAAATATCGCTAATATAAATATACAAGATATGATAAGCACGCGCAGTTGAAGAAAAATAACCGGAGAGTAATGCATTGCACATAACAAGATGGCTGTTCAAACATTACACTTTTAAAGGCTTTAGGTTTCACAGTAAACTCGAATAGACGAGACACTTATATGCATTTATAGGAGGGCGAAATTTAGCAAAATTTTTGTTAAGCTTCAAAGAGCGTCGATCAACTACTCACGTCGGCCTATTTCTAAATGAACTCGTGCCAAACTTCCACTCGAAACTTGGAGGAATGCCGAATAAAAACGTTGCAGCGAAAGCGTTCTTCACTGTGTTACATATTGAAAAAAGCATTCACTTTCTCGACAGCAAACAGTTACGTTATGGACGCGAGCTAACCAAAAACATGAGAGGGAACAATACGAAACGGGTGAGCGGAAATAGAGCCACTTCGATACTAGGCATTACCCGTAGAAAAAAAAAAACTCCGAGAGCAAACCAATTGAATTTTTATGAATCTCAGAAGCCTGGTCGTGATGGTCAATAAAAATTCTGATAACGACAGCTGGCAAACAGCGATGCAAATAGCTTTTTTCCAAAAGCTTCGAAATACTTTGGTAAAAACTTGAAAGAGGAAATACCCTGAAAAACTAATGGCCAAAAATTTTTATGCACAGGACACGAGAGTTCCGATTTCAAAACGGCTGACAAAGTGATGAACGACTGAGGATGCAATGATGCAAAAGCAACATATAGAGTGATGCGAATGCACATAAAAGCTAGCCATCCATAGCCTTAAATATGCAAAAACATCCTCCAACTTACTGCTTTCTTGTCATAGCTATCAACGGGTTGATTCGCTTCTTCTTCGGAGGGCTCGATACCGCCTTCAGCTGAAATTTCCTCATCGATAACTTGCAGGGTTTTACGAAAAGCGTAGCCTAAGACCTCGATTAGCTGAGGCTGTAACTGAACTCAGCAGATCCACCGCCTCCCACCTATCAACCCCTACACTGTAAAGCAAAATCCCGCGATTTCCGATTCATGAAGAACGCTAATAGTAAACTTGACTTGTGTAAGAGAGTCTCGTGGGCATCTCAAGAGCTCTCATAGGAAAGAACCTCTCCCTCGCCCTCTCAACACAGGCCTCGTAGCAGGACAGAGAGGGGAAAGAATATTCTAAATCACAAGCAGATTACCAATGCAATGCAGGTGCATACCTCAGCTTTCGTCACACATGGAGGACGCTTTTGCTCCATTTTTTCCTCAGCCCTTTTGTTATCGGAATACGACGCACCGCCTGGCTCTATCAAATGTGTTGACTCAGCCGACTTCGAGTTTGCGTCACCAGCAATAACTTGCTTCGGCTGTTGTGCGCATGTCTTTGGAGCACCCGGCGACAGAGATTGAGAATCATAACCCGAGCTACAACTAAAATGCAATCAGCGCTCACTGATGGCACTGCATTTTTATGTTAATTTGAAAGAGGTGATATAAATATAAAAGAAATTTTAAGAGTTGTAAGGTGCCGCTATCAGTAAAATAGGACCTGGGTTGTGTTACATGCCACTTCCTTCAGCGTGATCATTTCTCTCAAAATTCGACCAGCATTCACAAATCGCCTTTTCTAATGCCATAGTTTATTTGCTTCGCCACATCTTGACGGATGAGTTCGTAAGTAAACTCTAAATCTGTCGAATACGCCTTTCGACAAGCTCTGAACTCGAATCAAAATAAACAGTATGGAAGGAATTCTTTTTGAGTACGCTTGTTTGTTTGGATTGTATCAACCGTCGAAACGCAAATTCTAACAAGACATTCGAGGAGCAATAAAGGTTATGGCATAAGGTTTCACATACTGTACTTTAGAAGTAAAAAACATCACCGCATAACAACGACCAATCTAAAGTCGAAAAATAGGCTAATTAAAAACTAAATAGCGCAAATTTTTTGGCTTTTATGCGCTGAAGTCATTACAGCTGTTAGAGATGACAACGCATGCGTTTCAAAAACCACAGAAATATCGAGTTGGGGGCGTTCTACTCGCAGAAATGAGAGGCGGAGGCGCAAGAGATCCTAAAAATTCCTTGATGGAATCGGACACGAAGTTTCTGCATGTTGAAAGAGGCACTGGAACCATTTTCTGTAAAAAAAAAAAGACGAAGCAACTCACTCTTGGGAAGTGACCGGCTTCACTTTGAGCTTCAGCTGATCGTTCATAACCGGTGAGGCGAGTGGAGAGCAGGTACTCGATGGTGATGCCTGAACACTGCTTGCGCCTCCACCGATTATTATTTTCAGTTTCGGCACCTTAGGCAAAGGCTGTCCATCGATCACATCTGCAAATTCCTATAATCCGGACTATTCCTTCCGAGGAAAGAGAAACTGTCTCACCGAAAAGCCGCTAAAACGATTACCGCAGAATATACAATTTGATCTCGATATTTGTTCCATTTTAGAAAGCCATCATTTTCCATTCATGTAGTCTACTGTTGGAAGGGTTTATAGGCATACAACTAGAACCTTCATCCTCGGACACTTGAAGTAACGAGTAGTGAAATTTATGGCATCACTATGCAACAACCATTATCCTTGCAACTATCAACAAAATACCTAGGTCAAAGATCACGAACGTGCTTAGACAATCATCTCAAGCCGTCTATACGATCCAGCTATCTCTTTGAAATAAAGCTCGTCTATCAAGCACAGAAAAAAAAGCTTGATGTATCAATAGTAGAATTAAATCTAAAATCATACCCGTCTCGTCGATATGCCTCTTTTTATTATGTTTCCCTTCTGAGCTATGTGCTTCACGTTCGCTCTTTTCTTTCCTCTTATCCTTTCGGTGTTCTTTATCCTTCTTCTTATCCTTATGTTTATGCGCATGCTCATGACCCTTCTCGCGATCCTTCTCCTTGAATAACAATTCATTTGCGGAAATAAAAACCGAAGTTGAATCATTTTACATAACCTAAAAGATATGCATCGCATCTCATTTCTCTCAAACAAATCGTTACTTTAACAACGTACATTACATATGTAATGCAAACTCTCCATTTTGCATAAGCCAACAACTCCCAACAAATGGACTATAGAAAAAAGATTTAGAAAAAAACAAAACAAAGCAATCTGCCAAGAGGAACCTATAAATTCAAATTTAAGTTTTTGAGAATATTCGCTCGTGTACTAGCACTTTAGCTAAAGATCTCTCTCCCTCTCCCCAAAAAAAAAAAGATCCTTCAGTTATTATCGAATTCACAAACACCTAAAATTAATTCGAAAACAGTGAATTTAGAAAATCACCTCCTGCAAAAGTCGCATATTTCATTCATTTCATCTTCCTTCAAAAACGACAAACACTCCTCTCCAATGCAAGTAAAAGAAAAAAAAAAAACTAGACTGCGTCTCTATTGGAGAGCAAATTGCACAAATGAACCTTCAACCCTTCCACCCTTCACCAAAGTGCTTTCACTTGCCTTTTCTCATACATTAGTAGCACTGACAGTTTTGAATAGCGAAGATGCACCGACTGTTGCGTTTCCTAATATTTTTAAACGTCTATAATTAAAAGGTACACCTCTAAACATTGACCAGTCAACTTCTGTTAAAAGAATAGTCGATGGGAAAGTTTCACCTATTGTAAATAACACCTGAAATATAATCTATCAAACTGCAGCCACATCGCACAAAAAGTGCAAAATTATTATGCTGCAAGCCTCTTTAGATAACACAATAACACGAAAAAGATTGCTATGAGTGGAGCTGCAAGGCTGCAAAAACACAAAATCCCACTCATTGCAGCCACTACATTCACCCAAGTTGGCAACAAACCGCTCGAATAATAGAAATCGCTTGCCTGCCAATGTGATCAACGGATGCTAAATGCTACTTACGCACTGTGCAAATGAAAATTCGCAGTACCACTCGTAATCAAACGAACCTTCCTGTGTTTTTTCTTTTTGTCCTTTGTATCGGTGACTTCCGAACGGTCTGTCGGATAGGCTTCTCGAAGCAGCTCAGGAGCCGGCTTTATTGCCATCCCACCAACGGCCACCTCCTTTGTGATGCCGAAATGATGCCGATCAGCACCATCCGATGTCGGTGCATAAGTGCTTTCAGATGGAGATAACATTCCTGAACAATGAAGTGACGAACCAGGCAAACTGATATGAACAAACTTCTTCTACCAATAGACCTCAATAGGAATCGAAAAGGAAATTACTGTTCATCACAATGATCAAAATCCCCCCCCCCCCCTCTGTCATGAAGAAATTGAAACTTTTAGCGCGGAATCAAATGCTTCATCATATTACTGCATAAAATGATACCCAATAATTCGCCACAATCACTATTTGGCTCATAAAACGTCACTTCCTTCTCCTTACGCTTAATGGAGAAAACAAGCAGTGGAAAAACATTTCCACCTACTTCCCTTCTTAGCAAATTGCTATACAAATTTGTAGAATAAGGTAAGCGCGCTACCCTCGAAACAGGTGAATGAAAACTGAGTTTGGAAACAGATGCCCAAATTCACCATGATCCCATAAGCACACAGTTTCCAAAATAACCAAAAACTGCAAGTTCTCAGGGAAACACGTATTTCCTTTTGTACTCCATTACCTCACTCCATTCAGTAATCTTTCCGCCTCCTCCATAATTCACCCGTCTGTCACCACTACTATTCCTCTTCCCTTCTCTACGTCTTCTAGAATCCTTCTGAACGTTTCTTGAAGACATTTCTTCTAAACACATTCAAATTTTCACTTTTTACGAATTGAAACTTTATGAAAGATCACTTTCTCGCGATACGGATGTTTTGCTTTGTACCTTCGCAAAGGCACTTTCTGTTTACCGACTCAATGAAAGAATCGATTCGAAGGATGATTCTAAAATAAAGACGCAGAGGACAAAAATCAGTTTTTCTTGACTCCTTGCAAATTAAAACCTCATACCTCACGTATAAACTCAAAATACAACAGAAACATACCACTTGGAGAGAACGTCGGGAAATCTTTCTGCACATCCGACCGTGATAAGATCACTGTTATCTTCGGCGCTTCATCTTTAAATGCAAACGTTAAAAAATACCCAAAATCAGACATCAGAAAAAAACAATCCCAACAAGGATAAATATGTATGCGAGCAAACAATCTTGACTAGATTAATTAAAAAAGTTATTCACCGATTTCATGTCGGATGGCCATACACTGTAGGTTATAGATCAAAAATCAACAGTTTGCCTGAGAAGACTAAAAAGGTCAATGCCCTTTCGCAGAGGGCATTTCGAATTTCCAAATATATTATGGAAAAGAAAAATAATCTGCACAATTCGGTCATGTGAATGCGTCAGTGAAAATATTCCTTTGTAATTCACTGTGACTGATATAATTGATGTTAAGGTTGCATTCTTTGTTGACCATGAACTAAATTCACTGCAATTCCCTCAACGCAATACTACGCTGGAAATAGAAAAATATGGATAGAATACGCTAATCCAATTCGTATTGCACTATGAAGATGCGGGC
This sequence comes from Baylisascaris schroederi, assembly GCA_006503575.1. Lineage (NCBI taxonomy): Eukaryota > Metazoa > Nematoda > Chromadorea > Rhabditida > Ascarididae > Baylisascaris > Baylisascaris schroederi. The sequence goes on from QEWY01002081.1 coordinate 303,902, forward strand.
CTAATGCGGCTGATGGAAATCGCGTTAAGCTCATGCGGTTTTCCAGAAATACTGATCAAAGATCAAAAACATGAAAATGCTCCAATTCATCGTATCGACTACCAAATCTGTAACGCCCTTATAACATAACAAGCCGACATATACGGTAGCTTGCATCGTTATGTTGCTGATCGTTAGCGAAATAGTTTTGTTGCTAAATTTCAATTATATTTATGCAATACACAAGATCTTGTTCCTTTACGTTGAATCTGCACGTGTGAATTTCACTGAAGAATGGCTGTAAGAATGAAAACATGATGTCCTTTAGATTATGAACAGCGTTGCAATAATAACTGGACATGCAGTAATGCGGTAACAGCTGCATATGCATTAACACAGTAAGAGCTGCGTGAAGCTTAAAGAAAAAAATGCCTATATGCATGGCGAAGTGTCTCTTATATGACAAAGAGAACATAAAACAATTCGTGGTCGTCTTTCATAAGCAGCATTCTTATATTTAGTGATTTCATTTAATATCAGCAGAAAAAAAAACCAACCAGGTTGAGTAACGGTCACCGCGAGAGGAGGGGTCGTCGTAGCATGCACATCGTCGAGCGAATCCCATTTCAACTTCAGCAAACCAACATCTTCTTGATCCAAGCGCAGCTCCAGTTGCCGTTGGGCTACCCTCTCGTCGAGTGATGTCAACTTACCATCCTGCTCCTTCTCACCCACCCATTCCCGCCCATCAGTTTGATCAGCCGGTCTTTCAACATCTTTCAACGAGTCGTGCCGAGAACCCATCTGCTTGCCACCTTCAACCTTGCCCCTCCTCTCTTTTTCCTTCGACGCCTCCTTTGCAGTGCCCTTTCCCTTCTCTTTCTCACTCTCCTTCGTTCTATCCACATCCATCTTTTTATCAGAATTAGGTGCGGATGTACCCGCCTGTGTATCAGAATCTGAATCATCTGAAGGAACTATTTCCACGGACTTAATCCTTGGCTTTGTTCTCTCACGCTTGTTGTTCTTCCGTTCTTTCTGAAACAAAAAAAATGTCGTTCAAAAGATCACACTAAACTGCTATTCTTTATTTACAAAGAGATTGGGAAAGTGAGAGGTGAACAACGGTGACGCTAAGAATGGCATTCGATAAGATTGCGAAACTTTGACGTAGCAGCGTGATTGAATAACCCTCAAATGGGAGGTGGGAGGATAAGAGGTGAATGTGTCACCCACTTCATGCGAACTGTTACCTCTATGTTCTAACCTTAACGCTATAAATCAATAATTATTGCCTTTCACTAACGAATTTATTAGTCGGAAAGAGAATACAACAGTGAGGATATTAGAACGCGAAGCAGACACAAGATTTAAGAAAAAAAAAAGAACTATAACAAACCTTTGCTGTCTCCTTAACGGGTTCCTCAGTCAGAATCGGCGGCTTAGGAGGCCTGCAATTCAAATTTCACAAGCTTACGACTGGCCAAAATCTCAAATATAGTCAAAATGGATGGAAATTCAAGAAAAACGCTTGCCTGTTTGCTCTATATGTGCACAAGAACTACTTTTATTCTAATGAGTGAAAGTGATTTACAAAAAAAAAAAAATTCTTACTGACATAAACATCTGTCGTTGTAATTAAAGCCCACATTAATGTCCATAAACATTTACATTAGAAGAATAGCAAAAATGATTTTAGTTTCATCATGAACGAGATTCGTCTCACATGAAAACGTTCAACAAACTCGTTACAACACCAATACCTTCACATTTTCTTCACTGATTTCATAATAAGTTGACTAAAAGCGCACACAGAACGACTCATAAATTCTCAGTTATACTAAATTTTGCCGAAATAAGCAAACTTCAAGTGCTTATACTTGCGCTAAAATTTATAAACGTGTGTTGATTTTGGCTCACATAATAAATGTCTCTAAACATTATCAACATCCGTATTTTTTCTTCCCATTCTACTCAATATTTTGCCCAAAAACACGATGCATAGCTCCTCTATCCACTTATAAATACAAGCGTAAATAACGATTTATTGCCTCATCTTATGCTTACTGAAAACACTATCAAAAGCACAAATAATGCACCTATACACATTGTCGGTTATGAAAGCTTCTTTCTCATGGGTAATGAAAGCTCAAAGCGGTATTTCCTTATTGACCACAGCAGCAGAAAAGTCCCTTCTCAGGGTCAGAAAGATAGTTTTTTGCTGATTACCGCTACTATAATAGCATAAAATATCCACAATCGGCCATAAACATTCCCGTTCATTGAATGCTTGTCAATCATCCAGAACTTCAAAGAAACCGTGCCAACTTTGCAGGTAATTTCATCAACAATTACATTAGTAAAGTGAGAACAAGCGGAAAATAATTTTGCCAGTTCTTAAGCAATGCCATTTCTTTGTCATATTCAACGAAGAAATACAAAGAAATTTAACTGCATTTTGAACGGTTACAATCGACAAGAAGTGGCAAAATGCAGCTTGAAAATTTCTGAGGCACAACTACACTTGTATTTTATCAACACAAAGCATTACAGATGTGAGACCATCTAACAATGAAGAAGACCATCTGCCGAATTAGCAAATTGTTCTTCTTTACAGTGGAAGCATCTTCCATCGATCACCACGTTAAGGTAAAACTTTCGGCTTTACTTGTTTGGAATCAACAGTTAACTCATGAACCAATGAAAGTCAACAGTCAACCACTTCATTCGTTAAGCAAGTTTTCAGTGGCAGAGAAACTGTCGTGCGCATGAAACCATCACCCATAGAATCTGGTTAAACAACCTATGGAAAAACAAAAACAAACAAACGAAACAAGCAAATAACCATAGCAAATTATTGAAAGCAGAAGCAAAAGGCTGTGTCAAGAATAAGGGTAAAATGGAACAGAAGCATACATTTCTTGCCGCATAATGGGCGCATCAGCAGGAGAAGGACTGCTCCCGAACAGCATCGGCACTAAGCACGGCTTCTGTTCGATTCTAGGGGCTTCCAACGTCACCACTTCTGCAAATATCCAACACCCATCATTCAAGTTCTATTATTAATCAGCTCGTCGTTCTAACCCCAAAGAGGCGACGAAAGATTTCTATGCCTCATCCCTATCGAGAATAGCTTTAAAATACTCAGACAATATGATCAATATTGCAATCTTCGAAATGATCACTTCCAACAATTGAACTAATACATTCTAAAACTTATAAAATGAATAGCAAGCTCTTTGATGCCTTTTTGCTTCCATAATCACACCACACCCAGTAATCTTATAACATCATCAATATTAGTATTACTATGCCGTGAACTTCTACCACCTCCCCACGCCCACCCAAAAAGCCACCAAAGCCGCAAAAAATTGGAAACGTTCACCAAGCAGCACATCAAACTTCATCACCGTCTCCAAAATACCCTCACTATAAACAGAAAAAAAAAGTGTTATTAAAGACACCTTTAGCATAGTGGAAGAAAGAAAATAATATAGGTAAGCATAATCGGGAGCTTCTCACACTCTTTTTTATACTTCGATCAGCCCATCGACAGTTAAGAAATAAACATAGGCATGTCAAAACCAGCAAACATATAAGCTCCTTATGCAAACAGGGTGGGCACGGATGAGAAATATACTAAAAACCCGATGCAACGCAATTTCTTATATACGTTGCAAAAAAACATCTCTGGAAACGGGTCAAAAAAAAAGGAAAAAAAAGAAAGCAATTGCAAGTAACGATTTCAACATTGAGTAGTACTGTCCCCAAATGACCTCGTTAATCTTGCTTATTTAAGTTAATTCCGGTTTTTGCTGCCCATATCTGTCATTATTTAATAGGGTCTGTGCTTATGAAAGCCTCCACAAGACCGTCAAGAACTTTCAACTGCACTTCAAAATTGAGAACAACAGAAAAACATTCGCCTGCCAACAAACTGCCCCGTCACCTCCCCTTCCAGGTGGAAAATGGAACTCAGCAAAAGAGGAAAAATACGAATGCACGAAAAAAATGTGAGTGGCGTTAGCTGTCCTTGGAAAAAAAAAACGAAGGAATTCGGAAAAAAAGCAGGGAAATATTTCTGGCCACAATTATTTAAACGGTAGATGATCTGTTTCCGAAAATAACAGTGCTAAAAATTTTATGGAATCGGCTAACTTCCGATATCCGGGCATGAATGTGGTCGAAAATGTATGAGGGATAGCGATGTAAGGCGGACGGGTGTGGATGCTTGATTGTACCGCGCGTTCATCAACCCGCTTATAAACAGTATCCACTTCAGTGAATTTTAAAAGACAGGCCAAAATTACAGTCGTTTTTGATAGTATGGAAATTCAGAGATGCTACCTGGCACAGAAATGAATATGTAAAAAGATGCATGCTTTTATTTCGGTGAAAAGAAGCCACGCGAAAGAAATAGAATTCAAACAGCTCGCATAGCAATGCAGTGAATATTAGCGCACATAAAACGGCGCTTCATTTCCTCATTCACTGTAGTAATCGAGTGCTTTCCCATCTAATCTACAACTTCCTTTCAAATGGTCAAAAATTTTATTCCCCACCTCGTGGATTCTCATTTACAGATCTGCGTTGCTTACGATTATGGCCGTGCCCGGCTTCCACCTAAGCTACTAGATCTCATGATATCATTCTGTTACCGCAAAGTTGTCATTCAACCACCTGGAATCCTCCAATCAGGTTATTTAACAAGACGACGGCAGATGATCGCCTGCCCTCCCCCCTCCCCCTCCCCTCTCCATAGGCGAACAGAAAATTCATGGAATTAGGACGTGCTTGTCACATAAAGCTTAACAGGAGAAGTAAGAACCTAACAAACGAAATGGTAGCACTCCACTCGCCTTTCAAAGGTGACAGAGATGGGAAGATTTTTCTTACAAAATACTTAAGCTAATCCACTCGAGTTCTCTTTTTCTGCTAATAATGAAACTTGGGGGAAAGCTTGCTAATCAGCTGTACAAATCGCGAAATCTCAGTTCATATGGCTTTCGGAATGGGGAGTGTGGGGGAGAGGGAATGCGAGAGAAAGCGGAACCCATTGATTGCTGCATTTTTCCGCCGACGTGCCGCGTTCTTCTGCAGCAAATTCACCTTAACTAATTTCCACATTACATGAAGAAGAACAAATGAAGTAGTCAAAACAAATTTGCGTCGAATTAGGGTATACCTTTGACCGAGCTTCCTCCACTGCAGCTCAAAGTGCATCTTCCCAAGGGGACAATGGGACAACGAGCCATTTCATGAAAGGTAAAAAAAAATGCTACGAAACATCGACTAGTACAGCAAGGAGCTGCTATGAAACGTAAACGCCTCTTCATCAATGAGGTTGAACGCCTAGAAGGCGAAGTTGACTTTGTCCCCTTAGCAGAACAAAAAATGATCTACATGTTTTTGCAGGAAAATTTTCAGACCTCCCAAGCACGTTACTCTCTAAACGATAAAAGAATAGGCCAAATCTTTGTTGCAGCAATCGATACGAAATAATTTGAGTTGTAGAAGCGTGAAAGTGGGATTGTAAGTGACTAATGTAGCTGCTTCGACAACTCTCAGTAGTGCTCAACAAAAAATATGTGATATCAACGTAAGTGAAAGGCTGAGGAAGGGAAACCAAAAACGAGCGGCAGGTATTGAATATGGTGGTGTGTCGTAATTTGAGGCAACAGAAAACGATACCCCGTTAGTCAGCAAGGAGCAGCTCATAGAGGCAATAATCGTTAGGGTATGGCCTTCTCTGTTTATAGTGTTTCAACTAATCTGGTAAGATGTTGCAGTGTTTCCTATGTACTTCCCGTATTAGCATTTGTAGACCGAATTAAGAGAGCGTATCATCTAAGTGCTTGTGCGTGTTTTTTTTTTCTACATATCCGGTATCATGAGCTCGAGAACCACTTAATGTAGCGCTAAGAACTGTGGCAGGTATAACGCATACCACCGACCAATCTGCAACAGCATCCTTCACGTCGGCCCATCTATTTCGAAAACAGTTACGGATGTTTAAAGATCCCAAAAAACTGCACGCATTTCATACCATTGTGAAAATGATTGCTTAGGTTAAGCAAATGCACACGCAGATATGCTGCCGACTCCATCGGCACCATCCTTCAGTTACCGCTTGTTGTTGGACGGAAAAAGTACTTGGAAAAGTTAAGTAATAACGTTTCGAAAGAAAAACTTGACTGTGGGAAGTGGTAAAGTGCAAAATGAGACGAACCGCGTGAATTTTCATACTCGTCTCATCGACCATCGGTTTCATTTTGAAAGACATAAAGTGCATCAATTGGGAACGCACATCAACATTTTGGACAATAAAAAGCATGCGAGCGACAATATGTGTTTTAAAGATTGTCGAGGAATACGTGCCTGCCGAGGAGATTCCCGTACATATTTTGCTTTAAACGCAACAATGGAAAACACCTACCATCCTTGGGCATTGTGGCCGCATCGAGCCAACAACTCGTACTAGCGCCCAGTGCACTCAGTGAAACATCGTCGTGCAATTGGAGGTCATTCGATGATGGCGGTAAACCCTCTCGTTCAACACTATGCTGAAAAATAGCATTTCAAATGAAAAGAGATCAAAAAGAGTGTGTGTGATTTATCAAAAAAACATTGTTTTTGCCTACCGAAACAAGTGGAAGTAAATTACCTTGTTTATTTACCAAGAAAATAGACTGACTGGGAAGCGAGTTCACTTTCCTGATTTCAATTTGAATTTAAGACTCTAATGAAATCAAAGACGACACAAAAACATAATCACCATTTAAAAAATTCATATACCTTTTTGTGGTCAAATTGTGAAAGCGCAAAATTTTATTCCCATTTTCGTTTGTGGGCCTCAAACTGTTCAACTAGGATAACGATAAGCAGCAATACTAAACTACAAGAAAACAACCGATAAGCAATTGATGAACCTTCGATAAACAGATCTCGCGTTACCTTTTTCTTGTCCTTGTGCTTCTCTTTATTCTTGTGCTTTTCCTTCTTTTCTTTGCTTCTTTCTTTGTCGTGCTCTTTTTTAGATTTCTTCTTCTTCGCCTTAAGTGCATCATCAGCAACGCCATCCGCGTGAACTGCTGCCGATGGGGGCATACCAAACATTCCCGACGGACGCTGAAATCAAGTTCACCTCAGTTGTCGTATCTTGAGAGGTCTAGAGGTCTAGTTGGATCAAATCTGCTCGTTTCCACGTCCATATAGCTCATATTAAATAGCCCCTATGACCTTTGATTCCTAACAACAACTGCGTAAAAAGCTTTCAAATCCCTTCCTCTTCAAATGAAACTAAAAACTGTATACATCATTTCTGATGCTACAATATATATATATATCGAGTATATTCGTATATTCAGCAGTGTATTAAAGGCAACAGAGATTCCCTGGGCGCCACTGAATAGGGAAAGCGCAATTATGAAGTATCGATACAGCGGTGTAAGCATAGACGGCATCGCACTTCCCACAGTAACCATTATTTGTGCTTGACTGCACAGATGCAAGCCCAAAAATACTTTTCAGCGACATTGCATTCTTATAAATGTGCGAAAACTTTCAGGTACTTAAACGTATTGAATTGAATACGGGATGAAACAGAGCGAACGGCTTAAACAAATCGAGTGGAAGCTTATAAATGAATATGTTGAATATGCGCTTTACATGTAAACACGAATACAGAGTACTTAAATAAACAAAACAACGAAAACATAATAAAATATATACAGCACTTCTTAAGTCTAAGATCCTATTATGCAGACAGAAACCTCTTCAACTATGCTCCTATCTGACATTACCAGATGGAACAACGAAATAATGCATTGCCGGAAAAAAGCATTCAAATCCACCGTAACTACTATTCACCTTGTTGCAGTATGATGCGTTCTGAGTGATGAAAAATAAATTAATTAATTAATAAAAACTGCAATACCGTTGGATGAATCTCGGAGGCCCTGCTATCAATCTCGGATTTGACGAAAGATGGCTCCCTGAATATCTCAACGTTATTGGCGTTCGATGTGGAAGGTTCACCAGTGATCGCCGGGGTAACTTTCAGAGGCACTTTCTGCAATGCAATGGGACGTTAATATGAGAAGGTGAAACCTCTTCTTTCGAGAAAAGATTGCAAAGCTTCACCACTGAGACGCGTACTGTCGAGACTCCCACTGCCCTATCACTACGCCGCAGGTTTTTTTCATCTCACAATATGCAAATAATCGTTGCGATTGAAAATAAACCTCCAGAACAATGTTTTCGCGTACTAACGTAGCAGATAGCACAGCTCTTAAGGTCTAAAACCCAATGGAAGGTGAGAAGAGTACAATCGATTTATAAACAATTAAGCGTAAGAATATCTCGTCAAACCGTGCTACGCAATCGCCCACGTTTCAAATAGTGGCAAAACGACGAGAATAATAAACAGAAAGATCTATAGGAAGTGGTTAATTAGAAATGAACTATGGTCACCATTTATTGCCCGTCATGCAATGAAGCGGAAACGAATTGCAGCGAACGCTACGTAAGATAGTCAACAGATAACGCAGAGTATAGTGCGAAAGATGCGGAATGAATCCACACCTCGACAGTGTTCACTTTACGATGTTTGAGCTTAGTGGTGGTCATAGCGGTTGTCGTATTAGCAGCTGCCTGTGCTGCGCTTATATTCGCACTGCTCGAAATACCACTTGGCTCCGGTCCCTTTGTAGGTACAAAAATCGCGGCTCTCTTTTGCCTTACCAATCCAAGATCTTTCGCCGTGAAACCCGTAAAATCAGGGAACGGTACTCGGCACTTCGATGTACGTGTCCTGAAACGTACACTTACACCGTTGAAGCATGAAATAAAAATCACTACGATAAAACTGCATTCAGTTAAGCATCCCATTATGCCAGATGCTGACTCTCACATCGTGCTTTACTATAAGCAGTCGAGAAAGATAAGTTCTAGAGGCCATTTCCTACACAACTGACGAATAAGACGATTTAATGAAGCATTATTGCCATCTTAAAAGTGAACAACTTAGTGCTGCTTGCATTCCTTTATAAAAAGTTCAGAGAAATAAGTGAACCGATTAAAATACGAAAAAAAAGTGGAAATTCAACCAAAAAAGATGAAATGAAAGAAGCACACTCTAAAAGGGGGTAAAATAGGGTTGCACCAATAAGTCGGTGAAGCTGCGGCGTTCAAACGGAAAACCGCAAACTACAAGTGGCAATTTCAACAGAACTTTGAAAACATGCTATACATCGTGAGCCAAAAAAAGCTTTCGCTCGTACCCTCTGCGATCACTGCTTGAAGTGGCCTGAGGCATAACTGACGAACATGGACGGTCGATATCTGACGGATAATTTGGCACTATCGATGAAACTGAAAAACACTGAAGGAGGGATAAGTGCATTTTTTTTAATTTGCATAAAATACGCCGTTTAACATAGTAATTCAATAATCTCCTAATGCTTTAGCTGGGGAACATTTTAGTTAAACAGTGATGCCACTAGCTGCGTTGAATTATAATGGGATAAGTAAATAAGCGATAAAAGTTGGGAAGCTTTTCAAGCTGCAAACGGCCCATTTCAATCTCTTCAGCATCAGCTATTTCAACAATAAAATGTAATGCTTAATTCACTCAAGTTGCTAAAATCACAGTTAGCCAACCCTCTTTCTGAAGCCGAAGAAGATGGATCTTGAAATTCCTTAAAGGCACAATCGATTATATTTGTTGGCGGTGCTCAAAGTAATATATGAGAACCTTTAGGAATGAACATTAAATGGAAATCACCCCTTCGCCTCACCCGTTGAAAAATATTCAGCATGGTGATTAGCCTCTAAGGAATTATTTTCGTATCGAAAGTTGGTCATAGCGATATGAAACCTGATACGCTGATTGCATGGCTCCAATTGGTGATAACGGTTAACTGTTAAAACGCCTAAGACACTGTAATGATGCAGAAACTAGCTCAAAATGAATAAAAAAAAAGAATTATCTGATTCAACGAAACAAGTTTCTTTTCAATCCAACAAAATAGTTTATAGACAGCTCGTTGAGCTCTTTCATTTCGAATCACTCTGATCAAGAGCGAACATGAAAACAATACTGTTCGTCCAAATAAAAACATTTTCTGCATTAGTGAGAGCGAATGACAAACGTTTCAGCATCCCCTCTCCTTCCTTCCTCTCTTTCCCATTTCCAAAGGCAAAATGAACCCAGCTCATTAAATGTAACTTGCTTCACATTAAAATACAAATAACCTCAAAAACCGAACTAAACGCAAACGAAAACAGTAAAATCACTAGAGGCAAGCAATTACGGCTAGATTATCATCAACTTATTCGATTAACGGCTCATCGTTCTTCCTTTCAAAAATCTTTTATAAACTTACCATTATTCAGCAATTGTCAAAACGAGAACTATTTGCTATTTGTGAACGAAAATAGAAGAAAAAGCCGAACGGACTTAGTGGAGGGAAAGGGTGAGATGCGTGGATGGGCAAGAAGCAAAGAGAGGGTGGATGGGGAGGTGACAGAGAGAGGGAGAGAGGAGTGAGACATTGGAGGATCCATAATCCGGTTTCCAACATTCTACAAGAATTGCTAATGGTAAGCTGCTACATCTTCTTATGCAAATATTCGCAGTATTCAACAAAGAAATATCAATCCTCGTTCAACGTATAACAGTCATCGATGGAATTCTTATGAACGTATCTTAGTTAAACATAATACGCACTACATGCAACAAACAAAACGTTTCATTAGTGTTTTACATCGGAAGGGAATCCCACTCTAATCCTTTCCTTCGTTTTTCCACATTCACCAATCAGTCTATATCAATACGCAATCATTCATAGTATTATAGAGTTTAAACACAGTGTTTAATAACAGTGCTGTTCAGATGAACACATTTCAGGCATCAAACAGAAAACGTACCATGACCCGCACACCATTCAGGATGAACCGCTGGGAAATAACGTGGAATACTTTCGGGGCGCTCATTGAGCTCTCTCTCCGATACGGGACCGTATATGCTAGCATCCGCTTTCAAGCCAACCGGGAACAGCGCCGACTGAAAGACAACCTTTATATACCGAAAATAATAAACATTCACTTTGAAACGTTAGAGTTTTAGGTTTCTAGAAGTGAATATTGAAAGCATTAAAAGTCGAATTTGCGAAGATTATGCATCAAAACAGCTGCTTTCAAAAAACGCCCTTAAAGATGCTTTCAAAAACCTTACCTTATCCACTATTTCAAAAAACATATGTAACACCAATCGACACTCACAGCTATTTCGTCAATAGAAATCAATCTTAAAAATGCAAACGGTTGGCTATGTAATCTCTCCTTTTCCTCACTTACATACATATCAACACAACTCGCTGCTTTCCAGTTTTTATGCGCGAGGCGCCGTCTAGCCGCGTATCATCACATCGTATACCGCAACTTACAATTTCTTTGCGACTCGCTCTCAGACCATTAAATTCACAACCCTTCCGACCGATTTGCTAACTGCTTTGCTCCAATAACTGCGTACCCTCAGAGGATAACCACACGCTAAAAGGCTTCAGATGCACTTAAGCAACGGAACATACAAACAAGAGGTGGCACTCACCTTCCTCTCGAAAGGAATGGGATACGTCTGCTGCATATAATCCCGTAGCTCTGTGGCGCTGAAGTGCAGCTTTTGGAAGACCATATTAGCGTCAGACATGTTCGGCTGCCTCCTTCCCGCTGAAATATGCAAAATTCAAACTCTACGATTAATGCCTACGGGTAATTTCTCTCCTTCCCAGTGTCCCGAGAGGAAATTTTGTCTTGAAAAATATTGTAAACTAAAATCGGAAAATTTTCCACATCCTCTTACACCCAAGTTCAAAACTATTCAGAGGTTTTTAGTTATTCCCCTTGGAGTGAGCATCTACTTTTTTTTTTAAAATCATTTTAAGCTAACATGAGGTGGACGAATGATGCAAGCAAGATTCGTGCAATCAACACAGATCTTAGTTTCACTCCCGCAGCCAGCGCTTGCCTTAATTATAATATGAGTCTATGGTTTCTGCTCTTCTTGTGGAATCTTTTGCAGTTAGCATTCAATGCCCTATTATCTCAGGCATCAGCAACACAACCCATATTAACCTCATCGAAGATGAAGCTCGCATATAACTCGGCTCTGTATCTGCAGAAGAAAAAGGCGAAAATGTACATGGCATCACTGCGGCTTGCTAGATGCGCAAATCTTTGTGATAATATATAATCCATGATTTCAAAATTAGCAAACATAGCAATAATTTAGCACCCAACTTTTTTCAAAGTTCCCTTATCTTACATTTTCAAGAACTATGCGTCGATCTCTGGAAATTCACTGCCCCATCCTCCATCCTGCCTTACCCAGCACTTTGTGTAAACGCTCACCCGTAGGCAAAACTTAAAGCACTTAGAGCACGATTCCCTTTCCTAATTAGCAAAAGCAGCAACGATTGAAGAAACTGACAAAGAGTTAAGTAAAACGGGGGTGGCGAGACATGAAGATGTAACGAATCATTTTTTTTCCTCCAAAAAGCAGTGCAAGCACGATTAGATGCTGGCAGATGGAAAGTAAACTTTTAAGTATCGCAAAGACACCGCTGCAAACCAGAAACAGCCGACTTTGTTTAGAATTGCTAAATTTATTCTCTCGCCACTACTGAACTCATGGCAAACTTCGGCTGTGCTACCCCACGAATCCGCTTCTGAATGTAATGACACTTGAGAACATCGAAGCGAATAGCCGCAGTACGTTCAAAAACATTCCACTTGCCACCGGTCGTGTTCTATCACCCTCATTCAATAGCATCGGTCGAAATCCCTCCCCAGATTTCAACTGATTTCAATAGCAGTTGAAATCTGGAGATACATCTATAGTTTACCAAAAAAAAAAAAAAGAAAAAAGAAAAGAAAAACCACGACTCCTCTTTCTTAACTTCGCGAGATTTCTTATTCTTCTTCGTTCAGCCAAGTTCAAATAGCGCTTCCAAACAACAGTCATAATAAAATTCTTGAAAGCCATCGAGAGTAGTCAGGTAAAGGAAAAAAAACAAAAGGATCAGCGAGCTTTATTTGGTAAAGTTCAAAATTTTTCGCTCGTTGCACTAGCCCTACTCAATATTATTTCAGCTCAATTCGCTATAACATCAGCACTGCTAATTCCTCAAAAGCATCGCCTTCTCGATTTTCGACATCGGCATGCGAATGTAAGTCATGCTTCAACGCTTCTTTATAAAACATGACAAAAAGCACAAATTTCTCCTCACCTTTACTAATCGAAAACCTAATATGCTGATCATTGCAAACAATATTTTACCTAACCGGAAATCTCATTTGTTTATATATGGCATATCGCATTTTTTAACGTAATCAATAGAGCAGAGAGTCATGCAGCCATGATCAAACGCTTCAAAACGGTAGTGTTTCGATGAGACAAGTGTGAAGCTTTTTTTCCACTGATACATTCATTATGCCTATGTTATCTAAGCAGTTGATATGCTGCTAAAAAATGATAATACTCACCGAATTCTCTATCTTTATAAAGCTTTCTTATGTGATTTAAAAAAATTGCTAGTTTAATCTTTTCATCGTGCAAAACAATGTTACTTCCTACGATGTTCCTATGCGACGATTGAGCCAAAAGTAGAAACGAGTTGCCAACAATATTTTAGATACTAATTTAATAGCACATTTTACAACCCATTCAGCATTGTTCTCATTTGCTTTCCGAGATTTGGCAACTAATTTCTATGCTCATAAAGTTGACTATTAGCTCAAAATATAGCGAGAGATGTTGAAATGCTCAATTATACGATATTTTATCTTGTGCGATGATTTCTCGTTCACAGGCTACAACCAATTTGAATATAAATGGTTCCAACCTCTCTTTGTCCAGTCAAATTTCGTGTTCATATTTAATAGAAAAAGAAACGAACCATGTTCAGCAAAAACTTTCGCTTCAAACCACATCTTCTGCAGCAATTTCCTTGTGATATCTGAGAGTGTTGCAAGCGCCCTTTCACCTGACTGTGCAAAACCTGTGTTCTCCAAAATTCGCGCAGTGGCCTGTTGTACCAGCAGCCGGGCGTAGTCTTCCGTGGGGTCCAATGGGCGATTTGAACCCATTATGCTGAAAAGGAACATCGACCACCATCAAAATCAAATCGCCTCCAACTTAAACGCTACGATACGGCAACCCTTTTCTATGTTTGTTTTATTTATTCGGTAGTATGATGTGTATGAGGCGATTGTCAGTAAAGGGTTATTGAAATTGACGAGCATCATTTCTCAGGTACGTATAACAGAAGTGTGCTGATCGCACTAAGAATAAATCAACCGATTTATATAACATTGCGTTATTCACCTATTGTCAATGCACTAACCCGAAACAGAAATCAATCAGATATTTACAAAGGGCCGTATTTTGAACTTACCCACCTAAACAAGTTTCAGAAGCGTGCTTGGATAGGGGATCCTCTTTAAACGCCCAGTTCTATTCCGCAATTTGTGGGTGCTCATACTAATAGGAATAGGAGAGAGAAAGGGAGCAATGGAAGGGTAGGGGAATATTCCATTTATGGTTAGTACTGCTACCCTGCTTCCCGAAAAAAAAGCAAAAAAAGCAATAGTCTCTTCAACAAACAAACCTGTGGATCATTTGACGCATAAGTAAAGCTAGACTGGCCGATGTTCCACTCTTTTTACTCCCACCTCTCAAAGCAAAGGTGCAGGAGGGTAATGGAGAAGGAGAGAGAATGTGAGGTCGATGAATGAGGTAGACTGATGCATGGAAAAGGCTCAATCCGTGATGGGACTCACAATTCCGGTGATTCCACTTTGTACATAAGAAAAGCCATACTACTGCTAAAATATGTAATGTAAAAAACTGCTTATAACATGTTATAAAAAATCAACTCAACTTCATATACACATTCCTCTTCCCACTTGAAGAATGTTAGCAGATGGCATAAAATGCGCACCAAGAGTTTGTCTTAAGCAAGGAAACACCAAAAATTTAATAGCCGATAGCGTAGAGTTTGCATGAGAAAACCCAGTAGGATTTTATGCAACATTTGTTATGAGGAAATGAGAAGGAGAGATCGAAAGACGTAGGAGGGGAACCGTTTGTCGTGATTTTGGCCACACAAAAAGAAGATGAAGGAAGAGGAGTGCAAATGAAGAGGGGATTGGATGGCGCGTTTTTCTCTTCAAATCCACTCTTTACTCTTGGGGGGAGCAAAATTTTTTGCAAGCTTTAGTTAACTTTATCTCCCTGGTAATTTGTCCCATTTACTGTCACTAAAATTATTCGTGAATTCATCTAAAGTTGGAATATCTTGAACGTGAATTAGATTATACTACTGCCTGACCGCAGAAAAACTTTTGAGAACGACATATTCCAATTAAAAAGGCCAGTTGGTAGGTATTCTATTAAAGGGCTGGACGATCAAATAAAAAATTTATGAGTATCTAGACGGTTCTCAATTTGCAAGACAGTCAGACCTCGTCGGTTATAAATAATTATATGACTCCAGGAGTGAAAAACTTTGCACTTCAAACCATCACACCTAGAGTCTTTTTTTTTAGGAACTCCAAGTGACCATAGGAAAATTCAAAGGAGTTTAAAGCATTCACTGCGTGATCATATCGCAAAATATTATCTATGTTCTATCGTTACAAAACACGACATTGAACATTTCAGAGCACTAGTGCAATAAATCAGTAACCACCCACTAAGTTGCAACATTTTTGTATCTGTGTAAACTCAACAGGAATGTGTATGAGGCCAACTTCACCATCGTCTGAATAAATCAACCTTTGCAGGTATATTGCCAGCCAAAAGCTTATCTAGAACGTATGCATGACGTCGCAAAAATACACTTAATAATCTAGAACATCCTAAACATCATAAAGAAAGCAAACAATCAAATCCACTAACAATTCCCATAAACTATAGCAAAAATAATACATCGGTCGCGTATGGACCCAATTCGATCTCAATGCTGGTCGACATCGGCGACGAATTTAATCCACACCTTATATCTTCTTTGCTGTGAGAAGCATTCAATCTATGCATCAAACAAACTTGCTTTGTTCATTTATCAACTAAATAAACACTTAATATATGAAACAAAATAAAAATATGCAAGAAAAAAAAATTGGAAGCAGAAATTCCATTCAACGCTCGCACAATAATGGCAATAATAATTGTAAGCGGTCAACCGTAATTTCGAATAAACAGATAAGGAAAACTATCTCAGCAACATACATCTACATCCATAAGCATTCATGCACCTTTGAAGATTGA
The DNA here is from genome assembly GCA_006503575.1 of Baylisascaris schroederi. Taxonomy (NCBI): domain Eukaryota; kingdom Metazoa; phylum Nematoda; class Chromadorea; order Rhabditida; family Ascarididae; genus Baylisascaris; species Baylisascaris schroederi. The sequence continues at coordinate 320,211 of QEWY01002081.1, forward strand.
ATTTAACAAAAAAAAAAAAAGAAAAAAGAAAAAAAAAACGAAAAAACTTTGAGCTGCTGTAAAATGTAACGATAACCGTGCTACTAGTGAGCAACAAATTTCTAGATATGTGTTGACATAGTGCTACGCGTAATTGCGTCACATTATTCTATTAGCATGTTGAATTGCCAAATCTTCAAAAGTCTTAGATGTACACCTCGTTTACTTATTATATGCAGGTATAACAACAGGTGAAGTTCATTGCCTCAAAAAGAAATTCGATCATTGAGGATGCGTATGAGTGTTGCGATTACTTCAACGTGGCAAAATTCCAGTAGCACAACGACCAAACGTCTATCTCGAAATGGTGCCAAAATATCGATTACGATAGCGTCATGTTTTCGTGTTAGAAATTAACTGGAATTCAATAATATTGTACTTTTTGCCTTCAATAAGTATTCATGATGCTTACAGCTCTTCCATAATGGAAGCGTGAATTGGAACACAAAAAAACAATGCCCGAGGGTGGAGGAATGGGGGAGGGACGGGTGAGCGGAAGGGATGGAGACAGACGTTTCTCGAGAGTGGTGCAAAGAGGGGAAAGGTGAAGGTAATATTTCAAAAAAAAAAAAACACACTCCAACGGCGTAACTAAATTCATAAAAAGAGCACTTGTGATAATCTGGTACTATAGGATGAGTGAAACATTTTCGGCTCTATGCACTAAGCAACAATATGTTTTGCATAATGTGTAAAATATCTCCTATATATATGGAAGGGTTTTTTCTCGTATAGAAATCACTATTTAGTTATTTGTTTGTTTACTTGGCTATTCATTTACGTCACCATCGCAAAATCGAGAACTATTTTGAAGCTTTTTGAGTGCGAATAGCAAAAAAGAACAAACCGATGGTTCTTATCATAAAATTGGATCAGAGGTGTCATTAGCGAATTCATTAGAGCTTAATAACGAGGTGCCACCAACGCCAGACGGTAGGGCTCTACGTTTCATGAAGAAAGCAGTGTGTGATGTTCCCTGCCCTTCGTGCATCCTCTCTATTCACACCTTTGTAGAAAACATTGCCATTAGCGGAACAACAACGTTCGTTAAACCGAGTCTCCAATTACCACGTTGCTGCTATTACTTCATCATTTTAACATTATCAACGACAATTCATTTCTTGAAGGAAAATCTATATCCAAAGCTCATCGTGACTGATATGCAGCCATTCGTTGATTGCTTCCGGAGAGATTCGTAATCTGCTAAAGTCTTATCAAATGGGCAAAGTTTAAACTGAATTCGCTCAAGCGTTCCACTCGAATGACCCATCTGAAGGTGTTGCTAAAGATGTAACCTTATAGAACAGATGGCATTGTCTTAGTCTCATTGAAAATTTTTCACTGAATGAAGTTGCATAATGAAATTTGTCATAATTTTCTGCTGCTCGAAGGTTCACACCGTAGAGTAGCATTGTGGGATTGTTCCTATTTTTCTTTTATATGAATGATTTTATAAATTAATGCAAAATTTATGTTGATATTATAAAAGTATAAATTACCTATTATTGAACTTTAATTCGATTACAGAGTGCTAGGTCAAAATTTATTTTCACTAGAAATATGCTCACAAATTTGGCAGATTCTTATACAAGCTCTAGGTCATAAATGCTTTATTTCCATATGTTATTTATTTATTTATTTATTTATTTATTTATTTATTTATTTATTTATTTATTTATTTATTTTGTTTGAATATCTTTCTAGTTTATATAGTCTAAACCATTGAACTAATGATAATGATAAAGGATTTGAATATTTAGGTAGTATCATTACTATTCTCTATTGTGAAGATATGGAAGAGTTTTCATTTAACATATTACATCATAATCGAAATAAGGCTCAATAATAGGTTTTTATAATTTTATTTCTTCGGTGTAAATTTTAAATAATTTAAATAATTTCTCTAGAAGATTATCTAATTCTTCGTTAACATATAGATCTTAATGTTTCTTTTGAAACGCTTATATTTTAGTTAATACTCTTGTGTAATTTATTGGTGGAATGCTATATTCAGCTTCGAATTTTAGATTACTCTTGCATAGTAAATGATAAGAAAAGCGTTCGAATGCTTATTTCATCCCATAATTTGCTCAACATTAATGGCCATCTATGAAAACACAATAGAGCAATTTCGAAGTCACTTCATTAATGCAAATTATTTCATGGCTTATTGCAAGCAGCTTAATTATCAATAGCGGCTTTGTAATTTTTATTTAAAATCCCGTTAGTTATTGTAAAGTTTCGTTGAGTTTATACCAATGCCTCAATATGTTTGAACGTTTCTCTGCAATTCCATTCGAATCAATTTTCTCATATTTTGCACTGTATTCGAGACGACAATCCTCTCATATCGCTTTGCAGTTCTTCATCGTTTAGTTTAGTTATAGCCTATAATCTATATCTATTTTAAGTAGTATCTGAAGCAGTGTGATCTGTCCGATGTGGGCACAGTTATAATGATCTATACAGTACATATTTATTGTGTTCTTGCATGAATATCATTCCTATACGCATAATCCTACGCTTCCGTACTATTTTTATTTTTACTGACACACAAAAAAAAGATTTCAACAATGTTTTTCTTATTGCCTTTTCTAAACTTCCTTCATGATATAACTAATATGCCTTTGGTTTTGTAATTAAATCATCCTACGCAAACGTTGCTTTTCCTCGGGTAAAGGAGGATTCGGTAAGCGGGCATAAAAATCATGTTTTGATAGCTGGCATATTATTTTGAATCCGGGACCATTCTGAGTGAGTGGCACTTCCTATACACTTCTTTGAGGGAACAGAACACCAAACCAACTCACCAAAATAGCAAGTGCTTTTAATTCAGCAAGCTAGGACCATATGAAGAGCGAATTATCGACGCAGTGTTAATCGGCCAGTCAACAGGATTACCGTACAATTATACAGAATCGTATGTATATACGATTGAATCTACGCGAATATCAGTTGAGTTCGAAGAAAAAATAAAGAGAACACAACGAATACACATCATTTAACACTATTTTTTTATGTTGCTTGCAAGGATGAATATTTTTTGTAAGCGGGAAAAAGAAGTGATATAGAATAAAAATTTGTGCAACGAGAAATATTTCGTCTATAACGTTTTTCTACCATAAACAAACGGGTAAATATTTGTTTAGAAAATTAATAATATTTGACTTATTTGTTAGCGGTGTTATTTTGAAGGCATATTTGATTGCCCAAATTTGTTTGCAGGAATTGGATGATTGCTCTATGAGCCGAAACTTTGTCAACATGTGTATATATTCGGTCGGAACTCGAATCATAAGTGTTATGCGTGCAAAAATGAATTTCTTTTGATCGAAATTTCCTGAGCATTTTCTTCATCATTAACGTTGATAGACAGCAGGTAACTAACTACCTGTGTGGGAAAATCGCCAACAACTACTTGGCTGTGAAATTGAGACCGCTAATTTTTGTTCATTCGGTGACAGAGGCCTTTGGGGCAGGAGTGGGGAATCGGTCGTCATAGCCAGTGTGAGTCCATAGCTATGAAATAGAATGTTCTCGACTTTAGCAGGGCAAACATGGAAACGTGCCCAATGCATGTGAGTCCCTTTTCTGCACATTCTGAAGTTCTAGTCGGGCGTTCATCGTAACTCTACATTTTTGTATACATTAACTTGGCGCTAACCTCAAATTTTACTTCTCCAAAAATTGCGCTGTGAATGTTTTAGTACTGCGTAAGCAGCAACTGGATATTTCACTCTGTGGACAAATGCGCCACGAACGCTACGACGATAAAATGATGAATTTGTATCGCTCTTCATTATGAATTTTATTGCCCTTTTTTTTCTCTCAAATATGGATGAATATTTCGTCATCCTTCGTTCTGCTCTGAACTTGCAATTCGTATTCATTATATGCGGTTCGTTTTATCGTATTTATAATCGTGTGCGTTTTTTTTGTAATATCGAAGAAATCGACATCATCGTGCCAAGAAATTTACTTATTATAGCTAATGTGGACTCATAGTCACTTAGAAGATGCAAATTTACTAGCCGGGTCTCTGTGGAAAGCGGATGTGTATCGATAGCTTCATAGATCCGCTTCTCACTCCGATGGCTAAAGCATCACAGATTACGCGACGTTCCAGTTTTGCGTGACCGTGGCCGCGCCGCGAATTCTCGAATTGGTGGCCCCGTCATCTAGCCACGCTGTGGTTGCGGCTGCGGGTTTCTCTGTGCCCTGGAAGCATCTTTGACAATCGTGCCAGACGAGCTGGTTCGAACGTCTTGTGTTCCATTAGAGGGCTCATTCATTAGTTTGATGATATGGGTACTCCGAAAACATAAGCTGTGTTCGCCTGGAGCCAAACCTAAGCAAACGCAAATGCAAATTCCATCCGTGCATGGGTGTGTGTTATATGTGACGGCAGCGTTCGTTTCGTTTCTTGGCCTGCCGACGCGAATGTGGATTCGCTCATGTTTGGGATTGGACGGGCCCCTTCCAGATCTAACCTGGAAGCCGGCATCCACATTTACATCTAGTGTTCCATCTCTCAATCCTCCAATGAAACTTATCAAAGCAAAAAAAATTCGTCGACTTTATGGCTTTTGCTAATGGTCGTCATGTGGAAATCGCACTATGGCCGTTTGATGCAGCGCAATTTTTTGGTGTTCGTAGCCTACATATGTGGCCGGCATCTCGAGAATGCTTAACGTATCGACTCGAATCACTTGAACGGAGAGCTGCCTTTTGACACGCTGAATTATCTGAGCTGTAGTCTTCACCATATGTGTCCCATGCATGTACGCCAGAGTCATCTGTGCTACAATCACACTTTTTTTCTCACAAACTTTTCGGGTTTAATAGGTAGATGAGGGTGGGGGGGAGAGAGGAGGAAGGGGTGCTGTGAGATTTAATTATACGATTTTTTATTCAATTTATTTGTGCTACATATGTTCATATTTGTCACGAATAGTTTTGCTCACTCTCCGTTACCTTTCCTTCATTTATTTTTAGTTGAAAGCTTTCATTGAGGCAATTCATATAAGTCTATTGTTCGGAAGATCCAATGAATCTGCATACTTATTTATTACGGGAATATAGAGTTCATGGCAGTTAGCTAGCTGGAATTCACTTCTCTTCCTATGCGTAGAATCAATATACATAGAATTAAATTAAAAGACATAAAGTTACATCGTTTTCATTCTTTATTTCTTCTCATTCTTTATTATAAAACTTTTTGAAAACAATGTTAATTTGATCTTTTATGCAAATCTTTTCGTAATATTGGTCGTATTTATTAGTCCCTTTTTCACTCTTTATTAATTACATTTCATTTGCACTGCAGAATAAGTGCCCTCATAGGAGCTTTACCTATATTTTCATCGTTTAATTATGTGTTATTGCTAATATTTCATGGGAATCTTTCATGTTATGTTTCTTCCCACGGGCAATATATAGTTCTTAGGTATTAGTTAGCCTCTTCACATTAGAAGTTTTGCAATCATCTAGGAAATATGTGGCCCGCAATGCATTCTTCTTATGAACCAACATCTTAGCCAGTCTGATGTTTTTGAGTTGTGTAGAGGTGATTTTAACTGCTTAGGGTTGCTTGCTTCAGCCTGGACGGATCAAATGCTAAAATTAGAAGTACTTAGGTTGGGACGAGGGAAGGGGGGGGGGGATGGAGGGAGGGTACGAGCATATCAATGGACAGTTCAGACGTGAGCATGAATCAGGCTATTTCTCCACTGAGACGTGCATCAGAGAGTCAGTGACGAGCAGTTGGCGAGAGGCCAGTAGAAAGCGGTAGTGTTAATGAGTATGCGCGCAGGTACTGTGCAATCGATGTGTTGTGATCGTTGCTGCAATCACCACTAAGAGCGGTAGTAAACGTTTGGGAGTGTCGACGTGTCGAATGTCTCTAATCTAGCGAACGTGATGTTTTTGTAAAAAACGAAATAGTGAAGATGAGTTTTTTTTTGACTCCGTTGCGGTGAATGGTTTTAAAGTGTTGGACCACCATTAAGCGTCATATCTAGGCAATATTGTGTGCCGAGATGAAGATGAAGATGCGGAGCATAATGCTTCTACAAAACTAAACTAGGGGGAAAAGTTTTTACTTCACTTCGGAGTCCGACTAAATTGTGCTTAGGTTGCTAGCGAATTTCAACAACCTAAGCATTCCTACCTATGATTTCGTGACTGCATGCCTAGCAGTTTTCCTTCACGATTATTATAGTAGATTTAAAAGGTGTAATTCATCATTCCTTTCCCACTTGTGCGGTCTATGTTCACTGAAACTCCTCCACTCCTCCTCTTACTGCCCTCACATTACTCGTATATTTCTTCCCATGCTGCAGAAGATTTGTGCGTAATTTGCGACAGCGTTCCCAGGATACGCTTTCGACGTCGTTGCCTGAGAGGCCTATCAACTTACGTCGTCTCAGTACTCTTTCATTTTCAGGTGGGATTGACCACGCGAGCGCCATGTATTAAATAACACTCGTTCAGAAGTTTCATCGCAATCATTTCAACGATGTCGACAGGTGTGTTCCGTTTAAGTTTCATCGATGCAGATATTGAGTAGCGAAACTTGGGCACTTCTTTAGGCTCGTAGTACCACGTCGTCTGCATTGCCGTTTAGCGACACGTTTGTTTTGAAACAGTCAGCCGTTACCGCAGATCGATATCGGCGGTGACTTGACGTCAGAAGTTTGAAGAAGTGCCGAAACTTCTCCACTGATTAACTGCTTTGATAAGCAGATACGATCATGGAAGAGGAGCAAAAAAGCATAGAGGTATACAATCGTGCAGGTTGGAATTCGGTCTTAAAAGCATGTCTCTGCAATTCTTTAATTTCCGATCTTGATCGCTGGTGTTCTTAGAGAGATTCTTTGAGAAACTTCTTAGATAAGACTTTTCATGCTTCTTCCTCTTCATAATAGCTTAAATCGTGCACAACTAAGAACCACTGCTGTTACTGTTGATAGAATGGCGATATTTCTTTGCCGCTTATTTCCTTATAATATCACCACTAAAGAAGAAAGCATGATGAACTTGTCTGTGGTGTTGGAAAATGTTGTGAGAGAGCTTAATATTCAGGAAATTAGATTCCAAACATCGTTCAAAATAGCACTTTTATACGTTTATTTGCTTGCAGCAGCAAAATGGCAAAATTTTTTTCTCGAGGCGGGCATACCTCGAAAAATTGCCGCGCAATATTCGCAACTCTTCGTGGAACAGCGCATCAACGAGACAATGCTCGAGGAAATCGACAAGCCAACACTCGTCGATCTAGGCATAACAACTATTGGCGATCAGGTTTCTTTCCACTTATCGCATTTTTTTTCCTGTCCACCATTTCCGGTTAAGATTCACTAATACGATACAGTGCTTGATATGTGTTTTTAATGTTCTGCTGGTCATAAGACTATGATTTAAATGTAGAGTGCAGAGATTCGAGCCTCTTAAAGTTTCTAATCGAAACGGTTCTCTCGAGCAACTGGAGAATTTCCCTTTTAACGTTCTTAATGCGCTTATCGAAACCGGGATGCGTGCCAAATCATTTTCTTACTCCCTGCATTTAGCTGTCTATCCTTGACTTCAATATTCTCATTTCTGTCGTTATAGGTGATGATTAACCGCACGAATAGTATGAGCGAAATTGCTCCCTAGAGGGATAATTCTGCGATAATTTCTTTACTGTGCAACTAAGACATTATTCTGCCATTTAGCAGAAAACCATGAAAGTGCCCACAACTATGGCATTACCTTATGGCCTAGTGAATCCTATTCTGAGTGACCAACAGGGGCTTGTTTTGTATAGTGACCAATGAGTTATTCATCGTTCACTTTCATTCTTGTGCATAACGCGATACCTTTCAAAATACATAAGTTTGAATGGACGAGTAAACATACACTTACTATGAACATGCAACTTTCTCTCCCTTTTTTTTTTGCTTTTGCTTGGAAGAATTTCAATGTTTTGCGTTAGGGGTATGACCATATAGCGACATCTTGTCGAATGTGCCTTGTGTTGTACATGAAATGAACATTTTTGTTGACGCGATTATTTGGTAAGCTATTTTTTCAGATCGCAATCTTGCGTCACATTCGCGGTAAGGCACATAATCAAAGCGATAGCAAATCCACTCAGCGCTTGGCCGATGTCGACGAGAAGCGAAGGGAAAGCAACGTGCCTTTGCCAGGTTTTATGCTTCTGCATATTCAGATACTACTTTCATGGTTAGAGAAGTGCGCAGCAACTTTTGGAGTTCATTGTCCACCTTACTGCTCATAGATTGTCGCGTGGATGTGTAAGCCTTCAGATGTTTGTTGCTGCTGATTGTTGCCTCAAAAAACTAGTCTTTGACTATCAAAAATGATGCACGGCTGAGCTGTTTTACCCGTAACATCTGGGCGGTTTCAAAAATTCAGCCCAGCATTTCTTTCCATCGTTTTTTTTCTCTATCGGATTTTTTAAAAGCCCAATAAATTCATTATCTATACTGATGCAGTTAGAGGATGTTTCATTCTATCTCATCGGTTAAAAACGATGAATTATTGGCTGATGTAAAAGTTCTTCTGAAGTGTATGGCATGTGGGTAGAGCGCTATTTCCATAGTGCAGTTTGTAATACTCTCCAAAAATTATCGCAAATCAAAATTTAAATTGAACGTTATCTTATTGTCGAGATACCGGATACTAATTTCGATGAAGGGCAGTACTCTCCCGTTCAATCAACTGGATGCGTCACGCTGAAAGCTCAAGTGCGGCACTTATTATTTTTCTGTAGAACTCTGAAGCTGCTATTTATTTAATCGATCGACGACTCTATCTAAACTTCCCGTAAAATTTTGTATTGGAAAGGTGGCATCGAAGTGAATGGTAGAAGTAATTGGTCAGTTGGAAGGATGTAGGCGACATGTTTGACAACCTGATTGAGTTGTCATTCACGCAAGTTTTCAAAGAGCAATCCGTGAACGCTGCTTCGTGCATTATCGTTGGCAGTTGCACTGCTCGCAGAAAGTTCACTATCGATCTTCACTATTGAAGCTTCACTCGTTAGTGAAACATTCGATTCTCTGAAGTGGCCCACCAATAATACCAAGTCTTAAATTACAAGTTTTTATCGCTAATCCCTTAAAGTATGTAGTTGTTTGAGCCGAAGGACGAGTTTTCATTCGACGTGTAAATTCTTGCTCGAGATCTTAAACTTTATCGAGCGACATTTATACATTAAAAATGCCTAAGAATTGGCAAAAAGTTAGTTTTTTCCCAGATTTTTATTTATTACTTCGACGCGGTTGTCGTACAGTAGAATAGGAAAATTTATTTAATTTATTTTTTATATGCCATTAAAGGACGATATTGATCAATGTGGAAATTCTCGTTGTTTTTTTTTTTCGACAAAACGATATATTCACTAGCCAGACACTTGTTTTTTTGTTAATGCAACTTTATGTTTATAGATGTAGAATCGTCGAAACCTACGCGAACTCGCTTGGCTCCCGATCGTGATGACATTTATCATATTCGTTTACCTGCTGGCACAACACCGAGAACGAAGGCGATCATGGCTAAACATAATCTCATGAGATCTGCTGGTATCCAAAATGTTTTTTTTTTCACCTCAGCACTCTTAAATATACAATTTCATCGAATAAGCAGAAATCTGCGAGATAACGATGTCATCGAACATGAGTTTTTTTTCTTCGTATCTTTTGTTTAGCAAAGGTCACATTCCAGAGGCCTTCTCTGTCCTTCCATCCGCATTCTTGGGATTCATTTTGCCGCGTCGGGCAGGATTTACGTAATGAATATCTTGAGCAATTGTAGATATTGTTTCGAAACATCATCCTCCTACAACTCGATCTTAAAAGTATGTGGGGGATTGCGGATATTAGCTGTTTCCATATTTTTATGTACTGTTACAAAAACGGCATGCTTTGTTTTCCCAGACGGCTTTCATGTCTCTTCATCTCAGTCCTATATTTTTTGCATTTGCGGAAAGCACAAAATGCGTTTTACTTTATGTGAAATGTCCCCATTTGTTATGCTGTTTTTGAGTTATGTATTGTGCGGGAAAAATGCACGTCTGCTGATGATGCCTAGCCAGACTCTGTTCGTTCACGCGGTGTAAAAGCACAGTTGGAGGGATCCTGTCCTATGTCGTTGGATATTGGAGGGTAGAAAAGAGGGAGAATCTGAATATGATGACAAGCTTTTTTTGGGCAGCAGCTATGCATCACGCTAGACGGAAGTTATGCATTACGAAATCAACTTTGTGGAGAAAGTGTTTTGCCAACAGTGCATCTGCATCAAAGGAGGTCTTTAGATGTTTAGCGTTAAACTTGACGAATTTACTTGTCCGTCGTTTTATTATTTTTTGTGCAAGGGATGCTTTAGTATGGGATTGCCAAAACGTGAGGTGTTGCTGCGGTGAGAGTGGGGGGCTGATTGAATATGGGTTGCAAAGCGCCAAGTAGTTTGCAAGGAATTCGAAGCTTCACATTTGAAGGACTGCTTAAACGTGGCTTCACCGGAGTGCGCCAAGCAGGGAGGGAGGTGCAGGCGGTTTCGCATCGGAACTTCGTCTCTGGTGAAGAGTTGGCAAGGAAAAGCTCACTCAAAAAGACTATGATCGCTTCTCCAGGTACAAGTAACATGGTCATCACTTTCATCTCTACAAGTAACATGGTCATCACTTTCATCTCTACAAGTAACATGGTCATCACTTTCATCTCAAGGGGATTTAGTAGTTAATTTTGTAATTTCCTTTGATAAATAATTTATCATTCAAGGGCGGACAAGTTCTGCTCGTTGTTGTATTTGTTGAAGATCGCAGGGGAGTGATAATAAACTTTTNGGTAAGAGGTTATAGATACCCTAAAAAACTATAGACAAGTGATAGAAGGTGAACCCCCCGCACGTTGCTGACGTGGGTACGGAGCTGTTTCAGAATGTTTCGGCGGCTAGTTGGGTGTATCATTCTTCATTATTGTCGATTTCTTGTATTCCTTTAAAGTTCCCCTGGAATACTGATTTATTCCTGTTCTTTTTTCGTAATTATAGCAGTCTGTCGCTTATTGCTTTTGATGGTTTTGTTGGTGCGCTACAGTCATTGATCTGTTTCTTGCATCGTATTTGCTTCGTTTTTCTGGCCTTCCGTAAGGCTTGCTTATCTCCCCGTTCGTTCCGTGCTGTTTTTTTTTTGTTTTTTACTTATTTCTAGTATTTTACGGTACTTATTTTTACTTGTTTCTTCCAGTTTCTATTGTTACGATACGTTTTATGCTGTATCATTGTATTATGATTGTGGTCGAACTCATTGCATAATGTTTCTAAATTTCGCTCTTGGCATGGTTCGCCGTGACCATTCTCAGTGCCGTTTTTACAGTACCTCGCACTTTCATCGGAGCGTTTTTTAAATCTGTCTACCATATTTGCAAAACGACATTGAGTTGTTCGCGGTGTTGAAATATCGTTGCTAAAATTATTCAAATTCTAATTAAAAGAGCAACATATATTAGCGCAAACAAGTTCAAAGAAATAATGCAGTGAAGCATAGGAAATGTTTCCTTCAGAATTATCTCTCAGCATCTTTCAAGACATGAATTATATCTTCACAGACGACTTTTTTCGAGAGGTTGTGTGGAAAGGCAGGTGACCGCCTTCGTTGTCCTGAAACGCAGATATTTTACTGGCTCCAAAATGATATAATATGCTGAGAGACTGGATTCGCGTCACTCAAAGGTGGAATGTTTATGCTTGCAAAGCATGTCTTGTCTTTTCATGCTTTGCCTGAATAGAGCGAGAAATAAAGGGTGAGGGGTTGGTTCATCTCGAGAATTGTATCGTCCGCAGTTGAGGATGTTACAAAAAGTGAGTGACCTCATTTAGCGCTATAAAATGGCGAGCATCGTATTGGTGCAGCACTTGTAGGGTATTTATCATCTCATTCGATAGCCGGACCAACATTGTGGATGCCGATGTATTCACGCGAAGATATTGAAACACAACACCATGCTACGATGGTCGTCGAACTGATCGAATTTCCGCACACAGTGTAAACAAATACATATTCGGTTGGGTCTCGTCAGGGTTATATTGCCCAAAAATTTCCCGCCGCATTTCCTCGCTTTGCGATAACGACATCAAATGCACTTTATAAACGTTTTCATAAGTTTCGTATGAATTGAAAGCGCTCTTTGTTTTTATAGTGCATGATCGTTCAGGTACATATTTCATTTAGATGCTAATATTTCATTTCGTAAAACCCTTTAGTTACTGCGTCAGGTTAATAATGCTAGGATTTTTTTTTTTCAATAGACTCGCTAGAGGCTTTCGATTGCTGCAATCCTTTCGAATATTCTACTTTCACCTGCATTGGTTTTACTCTTCTCTCAGTAGTTCATTTTTTGTGATACGCACAAGCAAGCTCTAGAAAAAAAGAATGCGACGGCAAACAATAGCGGGAAGGGGAAGATTTTAAGATGGTGCGAGGTTTCTCAATAGTTTCATGTCAAATTCGTTATTTGTTTGGACGATGTGTACAGCACTATGTGTGGGTCAGAAGAACAAGTAGTCTGCGGGTTAGTTAGATATGCGTCATTGGCCAGACACCTTGCTGTAGCCAAGTTATGCATTTACCCCAATATGTTGGCAAAGCTTTCGAATTTTTTTTTTCGGTTCCTTGATCTCGGACTGATGCTTTATATATAGTGTGACGCATTTACCTGCCTTTAAATATATCATTGAAGCCCTCAGTTTTCATCTTTTTTCATTCATATAGCACATAGTGGCTGGCATCGTAACTTACCCAAGGGTAGGAAGACTGAGTTCACTGGATCAATCTTATACGAGCTTATTTAAAGGAAAAACTCTTAATTTTTTGTGAGTTTTCGTCGAATGTTATCTCATCGATGAAGTGCAGAAACTGTCTTTTGACGTTATTGTTCCTGCAGGAATTCCTCGTCTCCTCGTCCCGTCCCCCTGCCCTTTCCTGCCCCCTCCGTCAGGTTATTGGTTGATTATTGGGATACTGTTGGTATGCTATTGGTTTGCATTAAAAAATTTGTTAACTTGCCAAACTTCGTTAATTTGGACACGTTATCAGTTGTCGACAAGAGTGCAGCACTTCTGCTTATTTCCGATGCACTTTTCAGTGCACTAGCATCTACACATATATGATGACGGAAATAAACGCAAACATTCCATCAGTTCGTTCCGTATATAAGAATCATTAAGTATTTCATATTGTGCTCAATGAACGAAATTCAACTCTTGTGATAGCTTTGGAGCCATCTAACACATAAAAATATATGGTGAGGCCAGATATTGTGCGAGAATCGTCCAGGTCGGGACAAACTGTTGAAACGATCGTTTGTTTTAAAGCACTAGAGTGGTTGGTCCTCAAAATTGGCAGCATTCCAATTAAGCCTTCTAATTTGGCGCTTTTGGCATAGGAGCATCAAATTAGAAGGTTGGGAAGGTGCCGGGAGTCCGACTTGCCCCGTTTGAAAATTGGCCGCTTAGCAAAGCAGTGATGATGGAAGTTCAAAGCGTCCAGCAGAAACATCCGTGTACACTATCTTTCGCAATAGGTAAGTTTCATATGGCTGTCTGATGCCTCAAATTTTTGTTCAATCTGCAAAAGGTAAATATTATCTTTGTCCTGATGTTCAAGAAAAGGTAACCAAATAGCTCATTTATAAAAGCGCTAATCAATTCGTTGGGGATTAAATCTATAGGCGCAATATTGTTCGACAGCATATTCTTTAGAGGAAAGTTTATCGTATTATTGACGCAATCAGCTTATGACGTGAGATTTTTTTTATGTCCCCTGAGATAAAGAATGAAACGACCTTTGCGATAATGATGTATTCAACTCGATTTTTGATAGTTTTTTAGGCGAATGAAGCAAACCGAAGATCTTCGGATATTTCATCGAAATTTCGACTTCTAGAAGTCGAGCGTCTAGTTTACATGAAAAAAAAGGAGGAAGCGTACCAAATATTCCTATATTTACGCCAGCCAATTCAGCTGAAATCGTTTGCGTGAAATCGAATATTTCTGAGTAAAGATTTTGTGGAGAACGAAGTGAGCCAAAAAAGTTGACATTCGTCAATAGCGTTTATTTCTTCCTACTTGAGGAGGCATTTTAACCTCTAAGCAGCATCCATCCGATCGGCTAACAAATGCGGTGTAGTATTAATCGCAATAGCCCATGAAGATTTGCATAAGACTTTATCTTGCTATGCTCTTTTGCTGTCACATATATTAGAAATACATCCCATGTGAATGATCTGTGTAGGCGTTTTGATTTCCGCTCGATTTTTTGACTGAAAAGTGAATATGCAATTTGCTTATATTTGCCCTGATTAGTGCTCTCATATCATCGATTAATGTGACCTTGTTTGTGCGAATTGAGCCCTTAAGTATAATGCATTTTTATGAATTGTTTTCTACTCATATTGAACTGTTGAACTCATTGAAGAAGGCACAAATCGAGCTTCTCGAAATTCCTTTGATATTGCTTTTAAAGGTAAAGAGGAATAAGAAACTAATGAATATGACTAGTAGCTGGAAATAAAGAGGTAAGTGACGAACATTACTCTTTATATTTGGCACTGTTTTTGCAAACAGAAGCTGACCCTCTGAAGCTATTGGTGAAAGGAACTGCAACATACAACTTCTTTATTTCCTAATGGAGATTCGAGAAATGGACTGCCATTACATGAATTGTCGAAGTTGTATCACATATCAATTCGTGCTTGTCACTAATGATGATAAATCGAATGGACCTCTATTGATTTATACCATACCTATATAACTTCCGATCGAAATTCGGCTGAAGACGAGTGTGCTTCGAAAACGATGGCTGGTTAGCAGGGAGGACAGTTCAATTTTAAGGAAATTCGGTTGAAATTTCACCTATCGGAAAGGTTTTATGGAACGTTGCCGATCGAAAAGTTTTGGTGAAACTTAGCATCGTCAGCCATAGTTCGCACAACAATTTCAAAAACAAGTGAAACAAGAAAGAAAAAACCCAGTTACGAAGCATATCGCTGTACCTAGCAAGAAGTGGAACAAGTAGAGAAGCGTGCCAGCGAATTAACCATTTCTTACACTTTCGCAATTCTTTTCACCTGACTAACAATTGGATGATTTTTCAACAAATATTGAAAAATATGCTCGGCAATGCATTCATGTTTCAGTTGAGTTGTATACCTCAAACTGTTTATGTCGATAGAGCAGTAGTAACGCATAGAATAGCGTCAACCAGTCTAGACTGTCCGACAGTTCAGAAATTTGTTGCTGTTTGAAATCGGGCTACTTCCAACTAAGACTTCGGTGACTAAACCGCTTACTCATGATGAAGATATACAGTGAGCAATTCGATGTGTTAAAGGATGAGCGGTAAATTGTACGCAAAAGGCCGTAATTATTTAGAAAGAACAAATGTATTTGTGACAATAAAAGACATGAGTGCGAAGGATTTCGAGTATATGAGTTTTGTGTGTGCATGAATGAAAAGGAAGTAGTTGGTATTCAAAAATTTGGAATTTAAGGCAGATGCCTGAATGGCCAGTTAGTGCTCTCATTAGAAAACGCAGATGTAATAGATCTATCAATGGACGGAAATAAGCAATGGCGATCGCCATAGAATTAAAGGATTTATGTGTTGAAAAAGATTGGAGAGGAATTAAAATAAGCAGAGTTGAGTATGGAATGTAGTTTGATTGGTTACGCATCGAAGGGCTCACCGAGACGATTACAAGCAAAAAACGGTCGAGTTAGAACGGACCTGTGAGCAGCGCCTGTGGAATGGTATGTAGCGTAGTGGCGAAATGACTTGTATGCAGAAAGCGTTAAGGCCCTATGAAATGGGCGCATCCTATATTTGTGACAATAAAAGACATGAGTGCGAAGGATTTCGAGTATATGAGTTTTGTGTGTGCATGAATGAAAAGGAAGTAGTTGGTATTCAAAAATTTGGAATTTAAGGCAGATGCCTGAATGGCCAGTTAGTGCTCTCATTAGAAAACGCAGATGTAATAGATCTATCAATGGACGGAAATAAGCAATGGCGATCGCCATAGAATTAAAGGATTTATGTGTTGAAAAAGATTGGAGAGGAATTAAAATAAGCAGAGTTGAGTATGGAATGTAGTTTGATTGGTTACGCATCGAAGGGCTCACCGAGACGATTACAAGCAAAAAACGGTCGAGTTAGAACGGACCTGTGAGCAGCGCCTGTGGAATGGTATGTAGCGTAGTGGCGAAATGACTTGTATGCAGAAAGCGTTAAGGCCCTATGAAATGGGCGCATCCTCCTTCCGCATGAGCCACTTTATGACGGAACGCCTAAATCGTCGAGCACGTTGATATGCTTTCAGAAACATTCGTTCTGGTATCGATATATTCCCAGATTGAAGCCTTAATACTTTATTGGCAAAGATGTGGTATTGGTTGATAAAATCTTGCACAGACTTATTAAGAAAAAGCAAAGTTTTGAAACAGGAGAAGGACAATTTGAGGAACGCCTCAGTTGATTAAAAAGCCTTTTGCGGTTCTAGATTCACTTGGCTAATATTGGCCTGCATGCGAATGCACTCAGGTATTGAAGTGTAGTAATCAGCAGTAAGCTTTTATGGAAGTGTCACCTTGGGTATGAATGCATATTTGGTAAGCATTTATCAAGTTATAATCAAAATAAGCACTTTTTAAGTTGTTTTTTAATGCAATTACTTTTGTTTATATGTACATGAGTACCTGTATATGCTGGTGTTCTTGCATTGCTGTATTTCCGGCGATGTCGACGAGTTTGCTGTATACATTAAAAAACGGAGAACATTTTAAATTGTCTCATACCATATTTTATTCTATCTCATATCATAAATTGCTGAAGAATAGTTTTAAATTTCGATTAAAAAACACTACGAAATAAAATATTTGTTGAAAGATAGAGGAGTAATAAACATTTTTTCATTTGACTCGGTCAATGCGGAATTGTTTGTTATAGGTTGTGCATCAGGAATTGCAGTTCTACAACTTCTAACTACTCTATTATTTCATGCCATTCTGGGGCACTAACCATTTCCGTGAAATTTCTTTTCTTTGCTAATTCTGTTATCTTCGATGCTGAAGTGAAATTTCCATATTTTCTTCCGTAGATAAGTTCAGCTAGTAGATGCTGGTAAACTGAGTAGAATGAAAGAAGAATGAAAGATAGAAGTAAATTTAGAGAGGCTCAAGCAAGGATACGAAAAAGCTTTTGCACACGGTAGCACATTTCGGATGGACAGAATTTTCTGCTACTTTAATGTGCAGCAGTGAATGGCAAATAAGGAAAAACAGCGTCGTAGCAAGTGCAGCACTTATCTGCATATCAGTGCAATTTCTATTCTAGACAAGTGGCTATTTTATCGTAGGCAGTCACCCTCTCCCTCTTCTCTCTTTTCATTATCATCTTCAAAACGTTACAAAGAAAATGAAGAAATCCCTCGTTTCGCAGTGAGCTCGAGTACATTAGAGTTTCCGTGTTGTCAGTTGCGAATGTTTTTGAGAGGAAGAATATTAGTGTCTGAGTAGTTATGGTGTGTTCTTTTGTTCCTCCAATAGTCAAACATATGGAAAAAGTTGTTGTTTTCCTGAGCTTAGAGGTGAAAAATTTTGGTGGTAACGAGTGGACTGATATCGAATGGTATTGTTCATGGAGAGGAGGCTAAAGATATAATAGAAGAGCAGAATTTGTGTTTTTTAGTTCCAAAATATAATGGAATAGTTTATTCTAATCAAGTGCATTGAAAGTAGAATTTTGCGCAGTAGCTTAAAAAAGGAAATGCGGAAAACCAGGATAAACGAGCGCTGTTTACAACATATATATAATAAAATCACGGTTCTCGTATTTTTCAGCATTTTTCTATAGTAGCCACCGGTCTTATATTGACGTTTAGAATGATTTAAAAAAAGGACAACTGAGCGAATGTGTCAAAAGAATGACTGACATGGATAGCATTAACTGATCGGCAAATAACAACTGGTAATGCTCCGACTGAGATCAGGCCACTGCAACTTTGGTGCGAGGAAAAGTCTCGCAATCTCTGGCATATAGTGTTCGCCTGAATCTCCGAAATGAAGCTAGCCTTCCGTCCTCTCTAGCAATACAGTTCTCAATTTGCGATATCACTTAATCCCAATATGGAAATGATTTTGGCGATAGAACCTTATGTATTATCAAAAATGCTATCAGTCAACCACAACCAACTGATCTGCACAGATACGGCGGTAAAATTTTCGTAAACGTTGGCGTCGAATTTCTTAACAATCCCCTCCACATAACGAATACCTGATCAAATGAAGTCGCACTGTCGCAGTGAAGCGGTGAACTGCCATTCAAAAAACAAGTAAATAAACAGAAAATTGCAAAACGATGTTGGGACCGCATATATTCCCAATTATCCAACCGTTCTTTTAGTTAACTCTGCCTTTGCCACTTTTAAGCAGACATTATGTGACAGAAGTTTCTTCACTCTTCTAATGGCTTTTACAATACCCTGAAAGTATGTGTTCAGAGGAAAGCACCGTTTTCGTTCTACCTATACTATTTGCGGAGATTTGTTCCTCAGAACAATTTTACAAACACTGCAGATTTCTTCGAGAAAAAGAAGTGCTAAAAATTTCCATATATGAAAAAATGCAATTTTAGCAAGCATTAAGCAGATTCATATTTTATCGTGTAAGAGCAATGTTTGCATAGTAAAACAATTAATAAATGATAAATAAATATATAAACAAACGAGTAAGTAAACACCTAATTAATAAATGAATAAATAAATGAATTAATCCAACTTCTTTCCCATCCTGCGTCCAAAATCTAAGCTGTTGATTTAGTTGTAGCAACTTTCTTCACGTTCAGCTTTGCAATTTTTTATAATGCTTATATAATTTCTTCATAACATCACTGACTCCCAATTATCAGCTGGTTCAATCAGCATGTTTTCCCAAACAGGTATCATTTGCGATAGAAATATGATGTGTTCTTTGAAGATACTTTTCCGCAAATATTACTTTCTTGCAAATGATTTGAACTTCTCTATCATTCAGAATATTTTAGCTAACCCCCTTAAGTCATATATGCTCATTGCATTGGTTGAATATCACTTCGGATTTAGAGCCTGATGGCTTTATTGAGTGCATAACATGAACATCAGGAGAGGCGTGAATGAAGCGTACTCAAGAAGTTGGCAAATCATGTATTCAACCCGGTGCGCTTGGAACTGTAGCAGTTTTCACATGAGAGCTTCTGCAACGCCACCAGTGGGAAAGCACTGCAGCTGCAGCTGAAGCATCAAAGCACCGATCGAAACAGCATGAAACTAGCATGAGCGCATCATAATTGAGGCGCTAAGATGGAGCATTGATGCGGTAAATGCTCCAAACGTGCACAACGCGACAATCATCGTCTCTTCGAGCATGTCCGTCCATCTATCTGTTAGTAGAAGGCTATACTAGGAACGAGCCAAGAGGATTCCTTTTGCTATTGTATGCCATTCAAATGTGCCCTACACGTGAACGGATTGTTGGTGGCCAGCTTGTGTTGTGGCTACTCTCAGGTATTCGGCTTCATGGTGCATTTTTGGAAGCCGTTATGCATCACCCGCTCTCATGCCACTCTCTTTCTTCAAGTATTCCTCACCGCACTTCATTTCCGCCGATCGGTGATCAGCGTTTCGTAGTAACGTTGTTTTCGTTTGCTATTCCCAGTTAACTCAATTTCCAGCTGGCTCTCTCATCAGCTCATCTTCAGCACCACTTGTAAATAACCTAGTGTTGTTTTTTTGCCGAATACTCATTTATATTATGTAGGGAATAAGTGGGCGAAATAATGAATGAGCGTTAAATTACGGTTTTCACCATTGAAACTCTTGAGAAATGAAACTAAGTGAACCATTTTAGATGTTTCTAATTCACTGACCTATTGTTGCTTACTTTTTCTATGGGGAGTTGGTACTGTTTAATCATCTTAATAAAGCAGTGAACTATAGGCCGTTCACTAGTAATTGAGACCTATGTGCCGATCACCATAATCACCTTGAGATCGTTCACAAAGAGAAAATGTCCTAGATGTTATAAAATATAAATAATAGACATCATCTTCGTGCATCAAAATTCGATTCATTCGTTTTTGTCACTCTTTTTTTCATGGAAGTGTTGATGAAGCGTTGAGAGAGGAGGGACGATGCAAACAAAATGCACATTTCTTTAATTGAGCACTTCAGTTTAATGATGAGAAGCAATCAGATTTTTGGGATATACAAAAAAAGAACTAATTAACGCTAATAAAACATTTATGAGAATGTGAAAAGAATTTCACCGGGAGCAGAATATTTTTTTGGGCGCTCAATTTGCTATAAATTGAGAAAAAGGTGTGGGGCCATTCGTCGGAGATAAATGCAGCTTTAGGCAACTAGAGTACGGTATACAACTATCGCATCGATTAATGCATCTCAACTATGTGTCTTCTTCGTCTATTTGATATAGTAAAAGTCTCAAATGGCATATATTGCTTGAACGATTTTCTATCTGATTGACTCGTTGAGGTGATGTTTAAAAAAAGAAAAAAAAAAATAAGAAGAAAGAATGGCATATAATTTTCATCGGCTCAAATAGAGCAAAAGTATTTCCACGAAAATCTTTTGTAGAAACGATCATTAAAGAAGCGTTTCGATGTAATATGGCGGCGCCATTATTATTCGCCTAGAACGAATATTTGCCAATTTCGTTTACGGATCGCTCATAATGATATCTATCGTCGAGAATTATCACATTATTAGTTTGCATAAACATCAACCGATAATAATATTACGTGTTGAAACAGTTTGTTGTCCGAGTTTGCATTTAAGTTTTTCATTTTTATTTATTGATTTCAAGTAAAAATTCTTTTCCTGGTTAAAACATATTTTAACAAAAATAATACGAAACGCTTTTCTAGAAAGTTTTTTTTTTTTTTTTCAAAGGCCACTTATATGAATCATTTGAATATTATCATATCAACAGTTGTTCTCGATTAATTGAGAGTTTATTGTTCATTTAAAGGCTAAACGAAAAATTTTCGAAGCGCTGTATGTATGTTTTGCCGAGCGGTGAATTCATTTCAAAGGAGCTTAAAATAGCCTAAAAAGTAACACCTTATCGTTTAAGCAATTGTGCAAAAAATGACTAAATTCAATGCCATCGATTCTAGACGTTCTGTGATGCAAAACATATGGAAAATATGTGAGCAGAAAAGTTGAAATATGTCATTGTTCAGAAGGAAATCCTGCAGAAGACTATACGGAAAGCTGGGTGGATCAAGATGATCTCTGTTCATTACTTCTGCAGTAACATGTGTGTATGTGCGTGTATGTGTGTATGCGTGTGCTGTATGTCTGTATGTTTATGCGTACGTGTTTATGTGTATATATATGTGCATGTGTGTGCGTGTATGTGTATGACTCCACGTTTATGTATTTTTATGCGGGTGTGTTCTCATAACTGCAAATCTTCTTTCTTCACTATTACGACAGTGAGCATATCAATAAAGCAAGCTTTCTTGCGGAAGCTGCAATAGGTATTAATTTGCTCCGTTTAAAACTGCTGAGGAAGTTGGTTGTGTCAATGACAGTTTGATTCTAAGGCTTTACAACAATTGGATAAATAGTATTACAACATTTAAAAATCTGTGTGTGCAATCAGATGCGAATATGTGACGTGTGCACAGATAACTTTTTTCTCAATCTACTATTCTTTCGGCTTATAACATAATAATTATGGAAAACATCCATGAAAACGCAGTATGAAATTGTGCGAACGTTCTAGTGGTGTCACATGGCCGCTTCTGATTAACTACGCACGAAATATCTATCCTCTTATATATCTTCATAACGTAACAGCATGTGCACACTTCAAATTTTTATATTTTTGCAAGACGTTTTGCAGATATTATTCTCTAATGCGTGACAGCCGCTTTTCCTAAAAACACTTCCGATTTAGAAATAAACTGAAAAATACTTGCGATTGTTTTTAGCGTATTTCCTTCGAGACTATTTTATGCGTTCATTCGGCAACAAAATGTAATCCGTTTCAGGGTAACGCTTAGAACAGCAAGCAGTGGCTTATATGAGCTCTGTTTACGGTCATAAAGGAGCACAAACGGTTCGCATCATCGATGAACGAATTACGGCAAGCTATATCACATGCTTAATTCCCCATGGGACCATTAATTATTATTCACAAAAGGAATTTTGCGAGTTTATGCCTGCGTGCCATCCGAATTTACGTGGATTTCAGCTTATATTAAATACGATCATATCTGAAAAAAAAAGACGCAGATTTGTTACCGACTGACGTGTGTGGGTATTCTGGAAGGGAGAGGAAGCGATTTGCAACGGGTATCAAATTCCATATCGTCTCTTCCATATTACGTACAATTTTCATGCTTTCCCAAGAACGTGCCAGCGAAAGCTGAATGCAAATCGCCAAACACTGTGTGAATGAGAACGAAAATGGACGAGAATGAAAACATTGCATTCTGAATGTCAGCAGTGGGCATAGGTAGAATTTTTGAATAGAGCAACTTCCAACGTGGGAGCTATTTCGGTGGGGCAACCTCACTGAACAAACACGAATTATCGCCCACAATAAGTGGAAACAATTCGAAAAAAAAAACTGCTGGTGAATATCATCACCAAAACTTCTCAAATGAAGACTTCCTATTTTAATCAGAGAAACTTCTTGATGATGGCATCAATGAATTGAGTTAATAAACCCGATAACAGAAAACAAACTTCGATAATGGTCGATATTGAAAATATGTTTAGTAGTAATAAGAACGAGAGTGAATGAAGCAGCTTAGTGAGATGGAAGCAAATATAGCGAGTGCTTTGTGGTGTAGTGCAGAAGGCTGTTTTCATTGGCCAGAGTAAGATTTGCTCTTTTGGAGTGTCGCGAAGCGCTGACGCAGCCAGACCCATTATTTGGGCGATCCTATTTGGATAGGCAATTCAGCCGAGCCGAACCCACGCTGAGATTCCTCGCTGCGCTCATAGTACCATCTGCAGCCGTTCAAAGCTTTGACGTTGTTCATTCCACTTCGCAACGGCAACAGCCGTTCGTTTGTTCGTTCTTCTCGGTGCACTCGCATTGCTTCTTTATTCCCGTTGTTCCCTCTTGAGACTCGGACTAAACAACCGATCGGCCGATGCACGACGCCTAGCGATGCCGTCAAAATGAAACCTCTTGTGCAATTAAAGTGTTTATTGGATGCCACTATAGCGTTACCTGGCTTCTTCATCGACACACCTCCACTTCAAGCACCACCTCGCTTCACTGTTACGCATCTCCCATCATGAGCCACCCTTTCGTTGCAAAAATTACACTCCTATGTAACGCTTTTCTCTGGAATTTCTATTGATCTTATCGAACAGTTTCCAAACATGACTTTCTAAAAATATATGTGGAAAACCTCAGCAGTTTTATTGCTTGAAAGAATTAGTGCTCGGTCTAAAAATTGTTTGAACCGTTATCGAAAAAATTTGCTGAAAAATCACTATCAATATCACTATTGAGTTTTCCTTTGCATCAATTTTCCAGTATATAATGTATACTGCTTAAAAAAAAACTCATTAACAATATATAAATCGGATAGTGTTTTAGTATTGGGAACCTATTTCACAACTCCAACGTTTTGAATTTGTCGGAGACCTAATTTCGTGGAACTAAAAGTGCTCAAAACCCTATCGACTAAATTGTTGTACACTCTACTATTTTTACAAATGCATTTTATCGACGTCCTAATTTCAGTATTTCGCAGTGAGTTAGCCATTGTGAAAAGTGTTACTTTTGTTGATTGCCAATGAAAAAAACCACTAGCTAAACATATCGATTGCGAAGTTTATCGCTGCATTGCTTATGCTACAAGATTTTCAACATCGATGAGCATAAAAAGTGCTATGAAGTAATTTTTAAGCTCAAGATTAGCTTTAAATAACACAGCTTTTGCATTTCTTCAGAGCTTACTTAGTAATCCGTTCGCATAGCTTGTCGGACAACTATTTTATTGTATTTTATTTAAGGTTCTACTGCATTATAAAGGTAGCTAAAACGGTACACATATCGGTCATCGATTTCATCGTGAGGTGATTTTATGACGGATGCTTTTCGTATGGCATAAATAGCGTCTCGTTAATTATTTATGCTTTCCTTTAAAACCAGTTCAACTTTGCGTTTCCTAAGGTGAACGTTGAGTTGTACCTTCTAAATAAGTGAATGAATTTGCATGTTGTTGTTAGTCGTTTACTCTCTGGATTCATCTTTATTTACATATAAACAAAAAAAGGCGATAAGAATTAAATGGATAAGATGTTGGTGGTGTTGCGGAGCATTCTTGAAGCTGTGCATTGCCCGATTTGTTCGGAAGTTCTTTCTGCTTAGACGAATAATGCGGAACCTTCCACAAATTTTTCTACTGTTAGAAATGTTCTTAAAATTTTAACTCTTAGAGTAGTAATGCATAATACCACCTAAATTGAGTTACGTGCACGATTGCAGCACCTTACAATGAAGTGTGTTAAAATAACACATTTTCTCATTAGGGCTTTTGTATTTGTCATGTTTCCCAAATCATAAAAAGCGCTTTATTTCCTCAAGAATAGCAAACATACATGGTTTCTAATGGTTTCTTGCTATCATTTTCGAGAAATGATCACATCAGAGTTTTAGAGAGGTAATTTCACCTTTATAACTAAAAATTTGCACGTCGCCAAACTATAACTATACAGAATGATATGCCTTGTTCTAATATTGAGAATTCTTTGCATTAGGTGGACGTTGTACTATTCATACAATTACTAATCTGATGGAATGCTCGATTAATAATGGAAATTGAATGCACACCTCATTTCAGCAATAATTTTACTTCAGGTAGGAGAAACTTGTAATAAGTTTCATATCTTTCGTTATTTCTGTCATTTTGAAATGTGAGGCTACAGCGTGGCAATCAATTTTTCAGCATATTTCTATGCGAACTTTTAAGTGGTGGGGGAAAGTAAATGAGGATTTCGGTAGCTTTGGACAGTGAAGGAGAAGGGGAATAAGGTGGAGAATATGATCGCAACACATTTTTCCTTGCAGTTCGTAGTAGATTGTTAATTCTATCACCCCGCGAAATGTTGATGATGTAATCGTTGTCGCGAAGCGTCTCCATACTCCGGCAAGCTTTAACATTCATTGGCTTTGTCGTTAAGAGGCGAAACCTTCCGATTTGCTGTAAATTAGTGATGTTTGCGCACCAAATGTCTTTTCTTTCCTTTCGAAACAATTAGTACACTTGACATTCAAGGACAACATTTACGGGCACCCATTAAGATGAAGTCTGGGAAATGCTCTAAGCTGCAATTAACAATAAATTCCAGAAAAAAAGCATTTCCATTTTTTCCAGCACAGAAAATTGCACCGCTAAGTTGTTATATGTGCATCTACTTCTAGGAACTACTTTCCTTATGAAAATTTCTGTATCATCGTAAAGAGCTCTAACATTTTGGAAACAAATATACTAATTTCACCATTTTCAGCATCATATTTGCGCCGAATAATCCCCCCCAAAAAAATTGTTCAGATTGTGGTTAAAAACAGCAAAGCGCATCAACAAAATAAAGCAAAGCGCGCGTTTTTGAAAATTTCTGATGTTAACGACATCAAGAAGAACATAATAGCCTTAGCCACCGCCAAAAAGGAATTTGCTATGGAGAGATATAAATAGAACTTGTGTCTACTTTCATTTAGAGCGCCGTTTTGAATAAATTCCAGACAGCGTAAAAATATTTCTCCCCAACAATTAAAGTTTTCCAGTGTTTTGCTTATATTTTCCAAAAAAAAAATCGCACATTCATGCTTTCCATCAATCAATTTGCCTAATCGTATCGAATTTAAATTTGCCACTTGATGTAAAAGTGAATCCAATATGAATTATTTACACATTGAATCACTTGGAAAAAATGCTGTTGAAATGTTCATTAGGAAATAGATATGCAAAAAGATTTTCGCACAAGTTGAAAGATTCGATAAGAGGATTTTTTTTATTCTTAAAGCATTTATCTTTTCCTACGAAATATCAACTTGGAAGTTTTGAAGTACTCCTTCGATCGTACCGATTTCGTTCATTTATTTATGCGCATGTTTCCGACCTGCGTCGAAATAACATCCTCACTATATACCTTCAGACGTACTATTACTAAGTATCTATGAAATCGAGTGTTGCACATATTAAAGAGCACTTCAATGATGGGTGAATCTTGAAGAAATTGAATATGTCGAGAGAGTGCTTTTATTAGGATATTTGTTTGTTACTTTTCTTAAAATCTTCATTTCTATTGCTTTATTGTTGGTAGTTTTTCACCTTATTCTCACTCTCATAACACATTGTTCTCTCGTTCACAATGCCACTCCATTGCACTTCTAAATATGGTGAAAAGAGATGAGATTAATACTACGAGGGGAAATGCCGACAACTTTGAGAAGTGAAGTAACTCAATCTTGTTTCAAAAATAGAGGTGACCATACAGGGAAATGATGCAATGCTTAAATGGATCAGTGAAGAAGCCTTCTGTGATTAGGGCATATAGAACCAGTATCGTTATATGTGAATTGTTTTTGAAAATTCAAGTAACAAGAATGCAGGTAATGTGCGCTACAACAGAATAGAGAAGAAAAAATGAAGTGTACGATAGACGTGTAGTATTCAGCACATGACAGCAGTATGCAAGTAAAATAGCCGAATTAATTGGCAAAAAATACCATAACGGAATAGAAAAAAAGGGGGAGAGAGGGAAGAGTGGGACGTAAGAGAAAAGAGGTAGAGGACGAAGAATTGAGGATTGCGTACCAGATGCTTTGTATAGCTTTATTAGCATTTAACACCTAGTCTAATTGCCGCTAACAGATTTGCAGTTATTTACACATGAGAAACATAAAGATATGAGAAAGACCTCACACTGAAAAAAGGCTGTATAAGTTACTGTTGATACGGCACCCTTTCTTGAGCATATATCGTTGATGGTACGTACAGTTGCGTAGATGAACTGGAGAGAATAGTGTTCAGTGAAATTATTTTCCATAGACTTACGACAACGTTCTGCTATAAGATTTCATCATTCCAATCGCCAACAAAAAGCATTTTTGAGAAAGAAATTGCTAGTCTTACATCATTTGGAGAATGTTGTTATGGAAAGTTGGACAAAGAAAGCACTGAAGTGCCGTAGTTGTTATCCGTTTTCTTTCTTTTTTTTTTTTTTTTGGAGGAAGGGGATGAGTAAGAGACCTCTATCGTCATTATTACCAATATGAGGTATTCATGCAAGTCCGCTCATGCAAGTACGCTTATGGAACAAAATTTGTTAACAAAGAGATGGAAGTGAAAAATACGAATTGTATCACAAATGAAGTACAATTGGTACCGATCTTTCGCATATTTTCGTTCGTAACTTTTACTTCCTCCTTTTACCCCTGCTCCACTCTTCCAAAAGGCACTTTGAAGCAAAAACTCTTGCATATTCTACTCGCTCAATCCTTCATCGGAGGCAGATAAACCTCATGTCCTTCATTAGGCACATATTGTTTGGAATGACATCGAGGCGCAAATCATTCAACCTGATCAATCGATAATTTTCCACTAGAATTTGTCCGCTCTCAACGCTCGTTGGGCGATTGTTTTTTTATTTGGACGCGTGTTGTCCGCCTCCATTCGGACACATCAGTCGTTTAGTGTCATTGTGAAGACTCGTTCCTCGTGCTACAGCGCCGCATTTGCAGCATTCTATCCTCTTTTAAATGAGTGCAAATCGACATGCGAGTGGGATGGATACACAGGGAAATCAGCAAGCGAAGCGATAATCCTTGCACAATTATACAACCGAATTGTTGGAGCGATCCTCATTAAAAGTCCAAAAAAATTAAGTGTTAGTAATGAGGTGGAATTTTGAGTCAACGCTACATACTCTAGTTTTTTTTTTTTCATTCTGTACTTGCAGTTCATCTGCGAAAGAGGTGCTGGTAATGTCCATCCAACTGGGGTTTCCCGAGAACAATGAACTAATGAATGCTAGAAGTGAAATATTGACTCCAGTTATAATAAAGCTAATAAAGAAATTAGAGCAAAAAGGTGTGTAAAGTTTTTCGGAGTAAGAGGATCGAGAAGAACGCAGAATACAGCATAGAGAGTACAGGTTTAAAAAAGGGCAAAAAAACGGGTAGCACATAGCCTGTTTCTGTAGGACACTTTTTGTTCGATCCATTCAATTCCGAAATGGATGTTCGTAACAAGTGTTAGGCCTAAGAAATGATTCTTTGCTGTCATTTTACTCATGAATCGTGTTCGTATCGTCTTTTTTTTTCCGAACAATTTCTCTAAATTCGTCAACCACTTTATATGGGTAGTTTAGCATCCTCATAGGTAAAACGACACCTCTTCTCATGAGGATCTTTGTTAAGACCATACGATTTCCTCTCCGCAGAACAGTGCATCTTAAAACAGTTTGTGCTAAAATGGTTCACAGCATTTGTTTTTCTGCTTTTGAATAATTCATCGATTACGTATGTTTCAATGAAACGTTTTGATTCTGCTCATTTTTTTCCATCAAGTTTTACCGTACCTTGCTAATAACTTGTATTAGGCCAAATAAGTCGTTGTCATCAAGAAGTTGTGTTTTTGGTGCGTTTATTTCTAACAACGGTCGCAGTCACGTGACTATGCGATAGGGAAACAATAAAGTGCAGCAGGAAATTGCCATGGAATGATGTGGACTGTTGAATGGAAAAAAAAAAACGAATCGAATGAAGCAATGGCAAAATATATGTCCTTAGTGATGGATTTTACATTGCACTCAAGCGAACTTTTGTAGAATGAAACAGGCTGTTCGAAAGCTCAGTATTTGTTAAAATATTTTTGTTTTTTCCTTTAACTCCTTCTTTCCACCTTCATCCCGAAGAAGAACGAATGGAATAGCCTGCGAGATCACAAATATTTAACAATGAAGATATCGATTGTGGTACTTCTGCACATAGTGGAATGTGGAAGCAAGCTCGCGTCAGAATGCTCCTGAGTGGCTGCCAAGCGCAAACGCGTTGGCTTGCTGAAAAATGGTTCGTGAGCTTTACAAGAGCAAAAAACGGTCCATTTGGAAGGAGATAAGTATAGCTCCTAGCACCCACTCTTTAGCGAGAGATGCTGGTAGTAAACACAGGAAGAGAATCAAAACAAAAGATGCCGATAGCGGAAACGCATCTTCAATAAATGGAACTCCAATCTTAGGTTATATTCCGCTGCTACAGGTTAAAAAAATTCAGAATGACGGCTTTTTAGCATTCCTTCAGTTTAAATGGCATAAGATATCGATAACGGCTGTTTAGGGATTAGGGACAACTTCACCAAAGGAAGAGAAGCTAGTTTAGAGCGGATTGGGGAAGTTTATGACGCAGGGTTTGATATTCTACAAGACCACTGTGTTACGTGTGGCTATTGTCATTGGCCTAGAGCGCTACTCTTTGGCGGTAAGGCGAACGAATGCGGATGTGGCAGAGAAGCACATCGGGATATATGCGATCTGCGCGTCGTTCCCCAGCTGCATTCCACGCCGCCACACGCACCTACCGCCACTCATTGCTTGCCGTCCAGTGAGCACCCTCCACATCCGCAAATCCATCGTTTCGTCGGCGAATTTCCATCCCTCTTCACAGCTGTATAATTTCAACATGTTGTTTCAACTATCCTTACTTTCTATTCAAGCCGTGATGTTTTTTCATTGGTCTCAGTTTAAGCTTGACTTCGAAACAACGGCCATTTGCTTCAAATATTTCGCAGTATTTGAACATCGAGGAAAAAACTATGCTCGTGTGTATTTTTGAATCAACCACCGTATTAGTATGTCAAATTTCATGTTATTAGATTACAATGCTATACTCTATCCTCTATCCTATTCTTCATGCTATTATCGTGAACGCCGAAATGCTTCATTTAGGGATAGTCTTTCAGAAAGGTCATAAAAGTATAGACCCGATGTCTAAAAAACTGAATTTGGTCAACATCATCGACAGAATCTATAGTGCAAACAAGCATACTGATTTATCACTTGATGTATTTTTGAAGTGAACTTTAAAAAAAGGAGAATCTGGAGAATAGTGAAACGCAGTAATTAACGAAGTACTCGCGATTGCCGATGTTCTTTGTACTATTTAAACACCGCTAAACACTCGAATTCTCCACTCGCTATAAGCACATAACATTGAAATATTTACGCATGAGGTAGCGATTAGGGATGATGTTTAAACAGCAGCAATGGTGATTAATATTTGTTCGGGGACAAAATCCGATATGCTCTTCAAGGAGTAAGTTCAGCTCCTCTGTGCATTAATCTCATGATCTCATTGCTAGTTGGGAGAGCGCAGAATGCCATACCTTTCGAGTAACTTCACCTCGACGACAGTATCCTGTCTTTCGGAGGCTTTCGAGAATATCTTTCTTCCCAGGTTATCTGCGGAACCTTCGAACCATTGTAGTTCAAGAGAGCTTTCTTCTCATAAGCCTTCGATCTGATTTCGTTGCTCACGCAGTCCCAATGGTGGTTCATTCTGAATCACTCGAGTTGCACATCGCATGCTTGGGTTGAGGTTTTCAAAGAACATCGATGCGCTTTTTGGCGGACTGTTGTAACGGCAGCATGTGCGCATTGCGTTGCGCGTGCACTTTGTGCAACGAGAGTGCAGCGAGCACATTCGAACAACAAACAGACTGCGGCGGCACTTCGAGTGCAGACGAACGCACTAAGCACGTAAAAGTTGTAGGCACGAGAAGACGTTTTTTTGTGGTGTGGTGCAGCACGTTTGGAATAATTTAACAGCTTTATCTGTGATCAGAATGGCATCTGCGAGAGTCGCATGTCGTCACACATTCTATACCCACTTTTCCGTTCAATTTAGTGCACTCCTGCTATCCTTGCCGCTTTAGTTTCTAAGCGCACTTTCTTTGATTGCTTCTTGTAGTATACAGTTTCATCCGTCAAAGTGTTACACGAGACACTTTGGAAAATTTGTTGTGCTAGTTCGTCTGCAGCTGTCTGCTGCGATCCAGTGTTCGTTCTTCTGTGGTGGGCTAAAGTAACGGTCTTTTTCTGCTGTTCGAGGAACTTTTGCTCTCACTAACGTTTTTTACTTCCGCAACGCACAGGTTATATTTGGGCAGTTGTAAATTTCTAAAAGAAATACTTTATTAATGGAAGACTTTCAATGTAACTTTACCATCAGGCATTTCGATCAGAGAGATCCGATAGGGCACGATTTTGCTGACTATTGATGTAGTGTTTTTATTATTCCCAACCATTTAAAGGATCCTGGAGCTGCTTGTCTTTCTAAAATAAATTTGCTCAATGAAGTGCTTTTTCTAATTTGAATCGCCTCCCTATTTCTTAGCACAATAATTTATCGATGCGTTAGCTACAAAACCATGAAATCTTGTGCTCTATCAGCTTTTTGTATACTTAAGGTCATTATGAAACGTCATTTGTCCTTTTGATTTCTGCCGGTGCAATCGAACAAATTATTCTTTCATTCACTGAGGAATTCAGCTCTTTTTTGCCACCAAATATATCCGTGATCGTGAATCGATACTAAGCAACTTTGACTATTTTTGGAAAGGAGTGAAAACGGCATTGAATCCCTAATTATTTGTCAACGAACAAACCTATCAGCAATAATACAGGAAAACACATCTGTTGGCGATTGTATATTCCAAAATTATACTTTTTATTTTGCGTGAAAATTTTTGAGGACGTCCATCTCAATGCTACTGTTGGATTTATTTGCTCATGTCACTTTCAACTGTTTAGAGAAATGCGTACATATGCATAAATGCACTTATTGATGAACAAAATTAACGCAGTTTGTTTCGTCTTGTGTTATTTTCTCAAGCTAATTGCACACTTCATTGCGTTTCGTATCGTTCATTTTTACAATTCCAACCTGACGAATAAATAAAATGACGAACGTTTCTTTTTTTTTCTGCAATTTTCAATGCGAAAAGTGCAATTACCGCAACTATTGCCTCTTTTCATGTACTACTTACTCATTGTATCGTCTGTACACTTGCATAGCGAGAGAATATCGTAAGCAAAAAACTTGATGCAAACTATCGTAGCGAGAAAAAACTGTACAAATAAATTGAAATGCGAATTTCCTTATCATCTGTCGCCTTACGCATCATTTTTTATGTCGCTTAACGTGTTTGTGCCTATCAGATTTTACCGCTTTTATTATCCCTTACTTCAAGAGAAACCATTTCGATGAAAATCGCTTTGAGAAATTAAACCATTGAATGATTTTATTATGACGAATTAAAAATTCATATTGTAATATCTCTAAGCGATATTTCTCTATTATAATCCATCTTTTGCAATAATAATATAGTAGAAAAATTCTTGATTACGTATTTAGGAGATGTTTATGGAAATATTTCATCAACTATGATGAGTAGATTTTGCATCTATATCAGCCATTTAAGAAATGTTTTTTCATCAACTTCAGCAATTTCACACGTTCATTGCATTATGCTAAATATAAATCGTTTAGTTTGATTTTCCAGTATGTTTGGAAATTATCGTGAGATGATTGAAAGTGCTAAAACTAATGCGACTATGGGGTGGGGAGGGGGGGGGGATTATTTTAAATTGGCAAAATCTTTGCCTATGATGAGGCACTCACCATTGTTGTTGGAAATCCTTAAAAAGTTTCGTGCTATTCTTTAGAGCGCATTTTCGTTTACTTCGAGGGTTATTCGTAAAGTAATATAACCGCTTATCTAAAAAACAATCCCAACTTTTTGAGAATTCACATTGCTTAGCTAAATACTATTACATGCCCTTCGAATGTATTATAGGTGCTATCGAATTGTTTTATTACAAATTATGAGGTGAAATTTTGATTTGTACGGCTTGGGCGGCTAATGTCGGTGGTATTTGGGTATTTCTGCGAAGAGTTACAGTACCTTTGGTAAAGTGTTTCGTTGGTCTAGTAGAATATATTGGTAAAAAATTATTGCTAGTCGGGTATTTGATGACATAAGAGCGACAGTGATGGCGAGCGAGCGCTGCCTAAGCATTGTCACATGCATGACGGGGAATTGTGTTCGAGGCGGGAACGTGAACAAACAAAAAAGTACCGCGTTGTTGTGACGTTTTCCGAGGAACTGGGAGGGGCAGTCCGCATACTCTTCTCCTCCTTCGAAAGGCAATCACGCCCGCGCGAAGGTCACTCCGTCCTCACGCGCATTCCAGCTGCTCAACGCCGCTTCGCCATATCTATGCGCAGAGTTCGCTCTTTTCTCCTCCAAACCCCTCCCCACATTCTTGCGTCCCTAAGCGCTTCTCTTTCACAGATGCTTTTATGAGCTTTTGAGTGTTTTCTGCGATAGCAATGTCAGTACCTATGCATTACCTTTAGACCCTTATCATACTTTTCAGTTTTTTAAAACTTTATTCACACAGCTTTTGTATCCTGCCGTAGAATGAAGAAAACCTTGGACCGGAGCTTGTGTATTTCAAAAAGGGATCGTAAGGGGTTTCAGGAAGAATCTAATAATTTCTTAAGCTATGCTCAAGAGGGCGTTTCTTTGCTATATTAAATTCAAAGAAAACAATATTTTTGCGTGTAAAACATCAACACCTTAAAGTTATGGTCATCATAACCTTTAAAGTGAGAAACTTTGTTTGTAATAAATGAATGAAAACGTAGTAATGATTCAGAGGGCATCTAATTTTAGTTAACGGCATTAAATAAATTTTATTTGAGAAAAGAGGCAGCTATCTTCTTCTTTTGCGCCTATCAGCCGTCGCTTTTTGCTATTACCGAGTTTTCAGTGCACATTATCTGAAGACATTTGACCAACAAAGAGAAAGATGTCTCCTTTGTCTTTAACTTCCGCTTGCGACCGCTGCCTAAAACCGCGATTACGTATAAATATCGAACTGATAGGCATTGCCTTCCTCTACTTCTCTCGCTGTTTCTCTTTCTCTCATTTCTCTCTCTCTCCCACTTGTTCAACCGTTCTTAGCTAATATGGTGATAAATTCTGGTCGGAACAATGCTAGTTCATCGAGCAATAAGTGAGGATCTTTTAGGTAGACGTCCGAGACTTCAACTAATAAAGTCTTCATTATCAGAAGCATTAGCTGGTTCTATAATATTCGTGCGTCGTTTAAAGCATCCTTCTTAGCAACTGACCTATCGTGGCGAATGCTTTTAGAAAGCAATTGAAATTTATTTTTTTATGTTCGTTCACTTCATCGCCTCATTATTTTCCCATTTTGAATTCAAGGAGATGCTTTTGAGCGTAAAAAAAGGCGATTAAACTCCGATTTTTACGGTTTTTTCCAACATTTTTAGCCGACTCTTTTTCTCACAAAAAGCAGTGATTGTTTCAGTCTCTTTTTCAGTTTATTTTTCTTTTTATTATTATAATTATAATAATAATAACAATAATTATTATTATCATTCGCAGTCTGAGCCGGACTTCAGTTGATTATTATCATTCGCAGTCTGAGCCGGACTTCAGTTGTCCCATAACTCAAAAACATCAAACATATATATTATGACGTATAGAATTTCAAGTGTTGTCTAATGTTGTTGTCATTGGCAAATATTAACGCTTTTAATCATCACCGTCTTATAAAGATTGTGAACTTTCAATGAACTCAATTATTGATCATTCATTATTGCCATTTCAAAAAAATATTTGATTTTAATCTTCTCATATATGTTCCTGTCTTCTTCATCAGTGGATCATATTTTATATATTCTCTTAAAATGTTTAGCTCAATTAAAATTTACATATGAGTGATGCGATGTTAAGTTGGAATTATAACCGCATAATTTGAATATTCGTTTTGTTTTCAATAGTTGTTTAAAAAGTGAGAAGCCGTTTGCTGTGTGAAGTTGAGAGTGTGCATTTTTGAAAGTGCCATTTTGATGTTGTTGAAAGCCGACGACCCTCCGAGAGCGTTCTTTCTGGGATGTTGACCTTGCTTTCCACTGTCGGCGTGCGATTTTCCACAACACGGCAAGCATTTTGCATTTGTCGACACAATATGATCTTGCTTCTTTTCATGTTCGCGCTTACTAAAAACAACTATCAAAATGTAGAATTAAATTGATCAATATTAAATTTTAAAATGTTTGTTAAATGGCATTTATCTTCGCCGTCGAAATTCGAAGTAATCGGTTATCTGAGGCATTGCAAAATCAACTATAACGGGTCTACTAGGCAGAAAGAAAAATGTTCATCGGCGTTGCGATCCCTCATAGAGTGCCAAATTCTGAAGGAATATTGGAAAGGAAGTGCTGCTGAAGTGATTGCTAACTTACATCAATGGTTGATCTCGTGAAATCTTCGCTAAACCATATAGCGTTGATGTTATGTTCACTGCCGACTTCCTACGAATTGGCAGTTTGCAATGGCTGATATACTGCGTTGTAAGTGTATAAGATTAGAATGAGGGACAGTTAAAATAGCGAGCAGAGAATACGATGTGCGTTGTCTCTTCACCTTCGCCACGTTTCTCCTCTCTCCCCCCATCTCTTCCCCCCTCCCCAAATTTGCGAATGTCAGCGTTTAGGTTGAGAAGTGCATGAATATGGTGCTGAACTTTTAGTTCTTTTACGAAATCAGTTCATTAAAATGAAGTGGAACAG
Source organism: Baylisascaris schroederi (assembly GCA_006503575.1). Classification (NCBI taxonomy): domain Eukaryota; kingdom Metazoa; phylum Nematoda; class Chromadorea; order Rhabditida; family Ascarididae; genus Baylisascaris; species Baylisascaris schroederi. The sequence goes on from QEWY01002081.1 coordinate 356,007, forward strand.
ATTGTTCGAGCGAGATTTCGAAGAAAGCATGGATATGTGCTATATAATATTAGGCTTGAAAAAATTGCTGGCGTTACAAATATTACTAATATATTAGGGCATCATGAGCCTATGTGTATGAAGTCATTGAAGTATGCTGCATACAATTTACGAAAAAGAAATGAGCATTGTAATAAAGAAAAGGCTGCGTAAAAATTAGTCCCCCTTCAATTAAAAAAAAGAAAGAAGCGTTTTTCACATAACGGAGTCAAAAATTTACCTGCCAATATGAGCAATATCAGAAGAAACTGTAAAGTCATGGTGCATAAAAAAAAAGGATGCATCTAGATCGATTTCACATCACAATATGTTCGTTTATTTATCATCGTGAGAATTTGGGAAATCTTTGGAGGCATAAATGAAGAGTATTTCGGCACTCAAGCACGCGTGGTTTGCAACACGATAAGAGAACATGGCATGTGTTTTAATTGCGATGAAGAAATAGGTGCTTCTTCGTTCGAGAGCGACACATCGCCACCGTCATCAAGCGGCACGTTGGCTGGCTTGTCGAGTGCCGTCTGCTTGATGCGTGCATGAAGACGAATGTGTTTCCCTTTTTTTTTTAGCAATGGGCAATTTTTGTTTGCATTCATCATTTTATTATATAGCCGTACAAATGAGTAATCCTAGTCATCCTAACATTTCTATATGCATTTTAAATTATCTGCGAATAGCTAACTCTGAATAATATTCGTTTTCTTTTTGTGCTGTTATCGGTTTCAGGCTTTCAGCCCTTCTTCCTCCTCGAACGTTCTCTTCTTTTCTAAATTCCAACCTTTTAAACCTGTGGTGGAGTTTTATCATATTCACATGGATGTACGTATACACGATATTTTTAGGGTATACATGTGTGTTTTTATGTCAACAAGGGTTTTGAGACTAGATACGGAAAATTTTTTTCAGTCCGCTATCAGCTTCGTTTCTAAATACCATCAGAACGTTCTATCGAAGCGTTGTGTCGTCGAAATATGCTAATCGAGGAAGTGCACTATTCTTCGTCTTTTTAAGCCTTGATCTGTCATTTCGTAAGAGCATACCTTCAATTAAGAAAACTTCCTAGATATGAATGCAACCCAATATATACATGAGAAGTAAAAAAAAAACTGATGAGTATCATCAGTCATCATTCTTGGGGTTCGATTTTTCGTGCTCGGTAATTTATCTGTTTTATTTGCAGGAGAGTTTCTGTTTAGCGCTAGTTCATGCATTTTTACGGATATTGCAAACATAAGTAGATTGGTATTCACAAACACTTTCATTGAGGTTACTCATTTCTGGGGATATCCAAAAACCTATTTACGAATGATCTTTTCGAGCGATTTAAGTTCGGAGGCGACAGATGGATTGAAAATTGCGATACGCTGCTAACTGCGTGTGTTATGAAGGAATCGAAGAATGGGTCCTAAGTGACGACGTGAGAAAACGTTTGCAACGGCTCTTTAACGAAAGTAACGGAAGTACTAATTTTTTGTTCGCCACCTCTTGTTGACCGTTCTGTGCGAATTGTTCGTAGATCGAGGGAAAGTGTTTCGAATTACGAATTGAAAGTGAAAATCGGCGGTTACATTCGTTAAAAGTAAATCGGCGACTTTTTTCTTAAAATGTGAGTCGGAGGATGGAGAAACTCAAGTGAACTCATTTTAAGCGAGCATCATCGGCGGATGGCATTTGGATGGAATAAGCTGGGCTCACTTATGGAGATGCTGCACTAGCAGTAAGAAGTGAATTTGTGTAATTTGAATAAATGGTATGCTTGTCAAGGGGAGAAGCATCTCACGTCCACAAATGACATGTCGTTGGCGGCCAAGTGCGCATCCATCCGCACAAGGCCGTAGGCGACACTCGCGGGATGAGAATTTCTAATGCCAGATAGCGAACAATTTCTCCGAGGAGTGATTTGAGCCAGTCGTGCAGCCAGTCAGCTACATGCCGCTTCTTATCTTTTGTCATTTGGCTGCGTTCGTTTAGCAAATTTACTGCCGCTGCTTTTGTTTCGTTTCGTTTTGAAAGATAAATTTTGCAGTGCAGATAAATTTTTGCAGCGCCACATCCGAACTGCGTGCTGCTCTTGGCAAACCGATGCACCATTGCGATGCCGCGGCATTCGACTATCGCAATTGCGTTCAGCTGGTCGCAATTCCGATGCGCATTCGTTGTCCACGATTGGCTTGCTTGCACTCGCTTACGGCATTTCGCACTCATTTCCGTCCTTCACTCCCGATGCCATTTCGTTTAACGCAGCTATTCCTGCGATTCTTTGAAAAAGTTTCGGCGAATTATCGTGTTTGCTTCGTTACAAAATTCTCTCTGCACTCCTCTTCTTATAGGCGTTCTTTCGGGGGAATAGTTGAGTTTAGCATATTTTTTGATAATAAGACAAATTTATGTTTTTTAGCAAAATCTTCAATGGGCTCAGTGAAACTCTTCATCAGAAAAGCAAGGGCAATGCGATCCGGCAATGAGTGTTATTCTCCACAAGATTTGATTTTATGTCATGCCATTCTGCCAATAACTCCCGTTTCATACAATCTCTACAAAACACAGCGTTTTGGTTATGTCGCACTGAACCTCAAGTTAGGCCGAATATGCAACTTTTATATTCGTACATCGCTTTTAATAGGCTGTATTACTAATGAATGTTACGTTTTCCGAATCTTTGGGATTCAAAGCGCCGTGCGCTAATGTTGAACCGATCGAGTTGACGGCGATGCGCTGCTCATTCTCATCCTGTTTAAGGGCACTATTTCTTGGCGGCTGCATTATTATTATTATTATTTTTTTCTTCTGAAATATAGATTGCTAAGTGAACAACAGATGTTCGTTAGCAACGTTATTTTCTTTTTCTGCACTTTCTCGCTTTCTTTTTTATTCTCTTATCATGTTGCTGTATTCCGTCATCCACAAATTGCTAAGTAATTCGCTTTTTTCGTTTACGTTTCATCCACTGACATAGAACCGACCGACTCCTAACGAAAACATGCACAAATTCTATTATCGTTGACTGTCTTTTGTTCTGCGCTTTCTTCAAGTTTCACAAAAGTGCATAAGCGTATGGACTGAAAAAAAAAGTTTTAGGGATTGAACCTTTCCATCCCGTATTGAGAACCGAATGAGCATTAGAAAGCAACGAAGCTCGCCGATAAGAGCATTTTTTTTTTCGGCGCGCTTGTTCGCTTAGAGTTTTCAGGTCGCTTTTTCGATCTTGTTTTTTTTTTTTTTTCGGAAAATAGGCTCTCTTCAGCACCGGAAAGGGCAGATAGAATCGAGCTAGAGGTGCCATTTTCTTCCAGCATTCTTCCACCATATTAGTGGTTGTCTGATGTTTAGCCGGACGGAAACATTAATAGTTTGCATATGTCTCACAGTAAAAGCTGCTTGCTGTATTAGCTTAATTGTTTACTTCCTGGGAAATCAAGCTTTCGGTGAACGATGCGAGTGTAGAATGATCCGGTTCTAAACGAACTGATCGAAACATGGACTATTTAAGCAAGCGTTCTGGTCTTCTTTTATTGTTGGCCAAAATGGTTTTTACGATAGTTTCTGACCCTGTCTTCCTTGGCGGTCCCGCATAAACTTAGGGCATCAAACATGCCAGGAATTCACCTGGGTTAGAGGAGAGTAAGGGGGGGGGAGGGGGAAGGAGCTGTTCGTGAATTGTTTGAGCGAGCGTTCTGAGGGTTTCGAAACTTCCCACATTTCAGTTTTCCTGCTTAAAATCTTGGCGTCTCGCTAGTTTTCAAATCTGTTTCTCTTCACAGCTAATTGAGTTTCGCCTTATGAATTCTCCCGTTCTTTTCAAGTCTCATCTTTCGTCGATTTCTTCGGCACCCCTCTATAATTATTGTACTTACACCTACGATAAAGCACATGACCGGTCATGCGTCTGTGTATGCGCGCCTGTGCGTACGCACGTATTTATGATATATATTCGCTCGGTGTTCTCAAGAATTTAGCCAGAAACGTTGAGTGATAATGTTTGCTGAGTGTAATATATTGCAATGGAATCTCCTTACTCCAACTACGCTGCGTTTTATTATCTTCTGTGTTTTTTATTTCATTATTGACACCTAAATATGCCATGAAATTAGTACACCACTTTTGCCCCATATCCGATTGGGTCAACAATAAGTTTTTCAATTGAGCAGTTGTACGAAGGTCGATCGGTAGAAAAACGTGTTGCTAAACATTTGTCGTCGTTCTTGTAAATTTAGCCCAACGAACTGAAATGCAAAACGACTATTGGCCTATCTTCCTTGGCACTGTTTTCCGCCTATTTTACTGCCAATATCAAAAATCGTAACGTCTATTTCGGAGTTTCTGTCTGATTATCGGTGAAAGCATGCTGTTTTTGTTGACTTACTTGACTTTGCCTGTATATGAGTAGTCATTTTATTAGGTCATTCTAAAAGCTCCTTTTTTATTTCCTCACAATTCAAAAGTTTTTTTGATTTGGTTACAAGCGTTTTCGTGTTATGCCTATTTTTTAGTGCGCAAATCCGAAAGCCTTTCATTTCGCTTGTCGTTTTATTACGTTCTCGGTAGCATTGTTCAATTTCTGCGACATTATAGCACATAGCTGAGCCCACTTTCGTTTTGACCACTCACGCCGGTCATTTGCACGGCTGATGATTTGCGTCTTGGTCATTTATGTGCCAGTCGTTTGTGGCCAGGTTATTTACGTGATGGTCGCTCACGCTGAAGTGCTTTTTTAGTTGAATTCTGTCCGTGTATGCACGAGCGATTATGGTAGATTGATTCGTTGTTCAGCAATACATGAAATGGTGGATTGTTCCTTCACTTCTTATATTAGATGGGTATGAAACCATTGCATATCATGGGATCGGAGTTTATAGCTATAAGAATGGATTCGTGAAAATAGTTTCTTTGATTTTGTAAAAGTTGTGCAAGTGATTTGAGCACTGGATGGTGCTTTATTTTTGCGCTTGTAAACATAGACTTTTGGCACAACCAAGAGGGAACCTGGAGGGAGGGTTGTGGAGGGATTAGCTGATCAGATTAGAACGAACACTACTTCGGATCTGCCTTCAGGAAATTAATGTTTATAAAAGAGAGAAATTAGCGGTGCATATGAGCGTGGGAGAGAAGCGGGCAGAATAATAGTCTTCTTAACGATGCGTCTGGACCTACTGAATATATGTTCCTTAATCAACTCTTTCTTCATAGGTGAAAGAAGTGAGGACTGATGAAGTTCGTCTTCTCGTTGTTTTGAATTCCTTACTAACGTTTCACTACTACAAGTCGATTTTTCTATCAAACAAGAGTTGGGCAATATCCCATTGAACAAAGAGAGGGAGACTGCTAATTTTTCTTATTATCGTGCATTCAAGATCACGATGGTTTCCTTTCGAGTTGACTGAAGCTACACCAACTTAACGAGGCCCGTGATTTTTCCTCGACATTTTTTATGCTTAGTAAAAGAACGCTGATATCACAGTTTCTTTGAAATTTTTGGTAGCATTTGGAATGAGTACGTGTGTTATTTCTGCGATGGACGTTCTAATCTGTCTAAGTAAAAAACAAGACACAAAGCCTGAGCTTCATTTTTCTAATGCTTTTCTCGCCTTTGTAAAGGGGCACATCATAAATAAGCAGTGAGGGAAAGGTTTGATTGTTGTCACCTCTTTCCGGTTAAAAGGCTACCTAAGAATAAGTCGGTTATTACCTGTTCAGATGAGAAAATGCGGCTGTGATTTTGACCTGCAAGCCTGTGCACATGAGCACGCGCAGAACAAGGCAAGCGAAGCAAGTAAATAAACACCAGTAGACCAATTGGGATCCACTGAGCAAGCAACAACGCCAGAAGGCTTGAAAAAAGAAGGAAAGGGTTCGAACGAGCAAGGGATAGTACAATCAGCTCTTTTTGCGTGGAACCGTCCTGTTTAAAGAACACACGGACGCCTGATTGTTATAGACGGTGTCAACTATTAAAATGAGGATCAGGATGGTTGATGCCTATTAAACTGAAACCCCACTTTTAAACTGGATTGAATCCTTCAGTGAAGTTTGAAATTAAAAAGCTCGGATGGTTCAATTCTTAGCTATGCAAACCTTCGCGGCGTAGATGTCATGACGCTCTTCACTTGAAACATCCCAAAAGGTTGTTAAAAGATGGAGGCTCAAATAAACGGGCTGCAGGCGTCTGGCGCGTCAGTGACCAGGACGAAAGTGTCGGAAACCCGGGTGACTGTAAATACCTTCTTTACAGTGAATTTCTTGTTGTCTCTTCGCATACCAAGCCACCACAACAAAAACTGTAGTTTTAAACACAGCAACGATGTGAACCTCGCTCAAAGTTGCACGTTCTGTCCTACGGAAACGTTTCGTGGCGATTAATGTTCCACTTGAAAGTATGTATTAACTGCCCAGCTAAAAAACATACTGTGGTTCGCATAAGTAGTATTTCAACTGCACTTTCCATCCATGATAATCTAAATTTACATATGACTATGCTTAAATCTCCCATCAACTGAAAAAAAAGTGTTGAAGTATGCAAAAAGGTGGATAGATGATCATTGCTACATATTCGTAGCGTGATGGTTTCGTTTACTGCATAACGGCAGTCGAATTTTCTCATCGTGTCACTGCCGGCAAACATTTCACTATGAGTAACAAATAACTTGTTTCGGGTATCAACATTGTGTTTGGTGTATTCGATCGACAGTGGTTTCTGTACGTTAGGAAAACGTCCAGCTGAGTCGGCAACGAAGCATTGCAATTATTAACGTGACAACTGAGCACTTTTTTGGTTGGTGCGGTTTCTCGGCAAGTTTGTTCCCTTTCATATACCACAACAATACACATCGTTAGCTTATTCTTTTCCTAGTTGTTGCCCGCTGAATTCTACACTCTTAGCTTTTTTGCACTACCACCAATTCGCATTTTCAAATGTCCTTTCGTCGTTGATGCGCGGTGAACCTTTCAAAGGCGGAAAACAGCTCGAGCAGGTAAGAGTGCAAAGCTCAAAGTCTAACGAAAAACGCATAAACTTCAAATCGAGAACTATAGAAAGAAGTAGGAAGAGCTACAAGATTTGGCTTTGTTTGATCAAAACAATGATTTTGGCGGAAACTTAGTGCAAGTTCGGGGGGATATACCACGCTGTTTTTTCTCCCACCTTATTCAACCTTTCACCTCTCCTCTGATCGAATACCAATGCCCGTTCAGCGATAGCAGGTACAGTGTTCCTGAATGGACCGCGGATTGATAACCATATAGGACTTTTGTATGACAAGAAGAAAAAAAATATGGAGGTGTGAATCAATATTTGCTTTCTAAACTAAAAGGCATCCTAAAATTCCTAAAAAACCTTATCGAATCATGGCGCGCTAAAACAGCAAAAAGAAGTACGATGGCGTTTTTTGTATTCGTTTTAATTTCCATCATAAGCTCAATGCCTGTGTCAATCGAAGGTCAGAAGCCGAAGGAAAATTTTCTTCCCCTAATATCCTTGTGGTGCAGTTTCGGTGGTGAAGATAACATATCCCAATATTCAGTCGTTCTTATTCGTCGAAAAAATTTTAAAAAAATGAAGGATTTCTAAATAGTGTCACACGGTAGTGGGGATTATTCAGGCATCAATGGAAAATTAGTATGGGTTGTTTTTAAGCGAGCGTCGCCAAAAATGCTTCCAGAGTGCATTTAACCAGTTGTTCTTTATTGGTTCGTATCTTTCAAGATTCACAAATGTCTACTAGGCTCTTTTTTCTAACTACGGCGAAAATTCTCCGCTGATAGTAGTGGTAAAATGATTTTTATCGATTTTCACTTACGTAAGCATCATCTTCGTTCAAAAGTGAAATGTTTTCCTCTGAATATGGCACCGACTCGCTGAAAAAAAAAAATAGAATGGTCTCCAAAAACGAAAAAACTGTCAACCTGAGCTCAAAAGTCCCTGTTAGCATCGTTTCATTGGAAATTTGAACGAAATTTTCCGACTCTTGAACTGTTGTAATTGTTATAACTAGAAATTGCCAAGAAATCGCTGATTTCCTTCCTGCGAGTCCTTTTTTTCATCGTAGTTAGCAAAAAAAGGTGAAAGTTGTGCGCTTTGAATAATTAGAGAGCTGGTGAAAATGAACCGGCAGTGTGCAATTTAATAGAGTTTTAAATTTTATTGAACTTCACTTTTATATGCAGCAATGAAAATGGATTTCTGTGAACAAAGGGTCGCTTTTTGTTTTTGTTCACCAACCGGTAAATTTTTCAGGAGTTCATAATGATGATCACCTATAAAAACACTTTCACTTTAAGATCAGCTACGTTTTAACACAGGTGCCCGAGCCAAAGCTTTCCGCACTGATTTTATACATGCGCAACTATAATTTACTGATTAATTTCAGCCTGTTGTCCTATTCATGTTTCCTCCTTCCATCCGGTATATATATATATATATATATATATATATATAATATATAAACATGATCACCGTACAATGTGCAGGATTGGCGAAACTTTGAGCAACAATTGAAAGCTTTGCAAAGTGTTAGCGTTAATACATAAAAAACAATTTTCTTATGAAATATACTCCAAACACACACCTCATGAAGTGGACGAACAGAGGGATAAGTATGGTTGATTCGTTTCTTCGCCGTTCACTCTCAGCTCACTTTCGGAATTGTTTTGGTTATACCTTTTTTAAAGATATTTTTTTTGCAAACTCTTCAGAATCACTGCTGAAACATAATGAATGGCATTCACCTTGAATGTTTAGTCTATCTACGCACTAAGTCTACAGTTAGAGTGTGTGATATGTCGACGAGAATTGCAATTGTTTGGTCGTTGATGGCGAATGAATGTCTAACAGAATAGCGTGAAGCGAAGCGTTCAAAAAATCTGGTCGCTCAGAAAATAGATGAAGTGAAGAAAATGCTCAATATTGCAGCGTACGACGCTTCAAGCATTACGGTGGTGATTTTTGTTGAGGAACGACAGACATCTTTCGCGGTGGCAATTGTTTCTTCTTTGTTGGCACCGGCCCAGCTACAGCCTGTGGCCGGTCGCCCAATGCAGCATATGGTCGCTTCATCGTCGGCTGGTCCATCACCTGGTCTCATACAACCTCAAAGTGCTGCCACACCAGGTAAGTCATATCGCATTCCCAGATGCATGATTTTGCCCATGTTTATTGGATCATTTGAAAGCAATGAGAGGCAAAACATTACTTACTTTTCACTTGAGCTCTTCAACCTCCTTTCGAAAATGCAGTCTCCAGCTCGAGCGAATATTTCCCATTCTTGACTATATGCATCTCATGAACTCGTTTTCTTGAAAACATTGTCATCTAATATTACCACAGTTGTCTCATCTAAAAAAGTTCCACACATTAGTCATTACCTAAAGAATGTCACCAAAATAACTACAAAATTTTAAGAATTTTTGCAGGATAAAGCGAATATAAGCTAGAGCTGTATAGTCAAAAGTATGAGTCCTCTTCCTTTTGATTTCTCAATTGCATCGAATGATGCACCTAAAGTATTTGCTTATGTTAGTGGAGTGTCTAAGAAGCAGTAGTCTTGATGGGCTATGTGCTCATCGTCGAACAGAATTTTTTTTATTTTTTGCCTTCATTTGCTGTGTGGGCGTTCGCCGTTTAGTCAGTTTGTGTTGAGGTGATGATGTCGGCTTGTGTTATGAGAATATTTACATGAGTTCTCTCGTCAACGCTCTATTTTTGTTATTTTTCCAGCTCGATTTTGATTAGATTGCGCAGCAACCACTTAGTACATTTCTCGTTATACTCTTCATTGCACTCATTATATCTTCAGTTCAGAAACAGTTATTCTAATGGTCTAATATTAGGTCTAATATTCACTAAAATTCGATGTTATTGTTGCACATCCGGAGTTTCTTTTGTCCCATGGGAACGAACCTAACCTTGAGGCTTTCATAGGTTGCCCCAAGTGAATCTGCAAAGAAAAAAGTTTTTTCTCTGCAAACCTCATGAGAAGGGTCCGAGATGCTAACGTCCGAGAAGTTAGGAGGAATGAGCTACGAGACCTCCACGACTGGGGAGGGAAGAATGAGTTTTTAACGATCGAAATTTTCTTGCACACTTTTCAAAAACAAGCAGTTTTGTTGAGTGCATGCCGCGAAAATATCTCCTACCATAGCCAGGATTTAATCGAGGATACTAGTGAAACAACAAAATGAAACATGCAATGAGCGAAAGTTCTTCAAATTGTTTGATGCGATGATGGCGTGAATTATTCGCCACATAGATTGCAAATACAAAATAGATATGCTTCATTTTTATATTTATAGGCACTCCTTTTATATTAATGGAGAATTTATCTACCGTGGAATGCTTTGAAAACAGTAACCCTCAGGGTTTATAAAGCGGTAAATACGGTCATTGTGCAATGTATTCTAAATCTTATATGCTATTTGCTCTGTGATGAATTTTTCTTGCTTAGGCGTCGGTGCAAGATTATCCCAGTATGCTGCGATCTCGGTTACGATCAGATAAGAAAGACAATCGCTTTTAAATGATAGCAGTGATCTATGCTTGGTAATTTCACAAATATCTATATATGTGAATGAGAGGTCAGTGTAACTCCTGGCTCAGTGCCAAACAAAGCCACAACTAGTCATGACCCTTGTAGTCTTGAACCTTGTTGATATGGGATGTTTTACTAACATGTATGCCTCGCATGGGTCACGTCTGCGTTCATGTGACGTTTCATTTCAACGCTATGTTTCATCATCTATGTTGGCCATTTCTTAGCGAATGTAAGATCTAAGCAATTGCAATTCTCATGGTTTCCACAACTTCTTACATTTAGAATCAAGATTTTTTTGTTGGTTTTACTTGAAATTCCTCATCATCTTCCGTAAACTAACAAATATTCTTGAGTATTCACTAGTAGCGCATGAATTTCAACGGAATGATAATAGTGTTATGCCATTATCAAAATCGATAAAATTCGTTACATCTCTATATTCTTTATAAAATGCTTATATCTTTTCAAAGTTCGAAAAAGTAACCTTACACTTTTATGTTTCATAATTAACTTTTCTTACTCTCTTGCATAATTTGTAAAGTACATTGTCATAACGGTTGATTCAAGCCTACTTGTAAAATTCATTCTTTGAAGTGCTTCTTCATCATTTTCACAGTGTTCAACCTATCTTTTCACCTGAAGCATTTCTCTCAAACAAGGACTCCTAAAGTTAGAATAAAGAATTCCGTTATGAGCACAATAGTATGGTCTTTTCGAAATTCGAAGTTTTCAACTTTCAGAATTGAGTTGGGCATTGAATATAACATCCAAATTCCCCCCTTTTTTAAGTTGTAATCTTTGAAATCAGATGTTTAACTACGCCATAAAACGCTGGAGGAAAAGATCGAAAGTTTTCGTCGTTTTATCTAGCATACAAAATTCAAAATTGAACTATATAGTTTAAACGCTGTTGGTTGCGCCTGCTATTATGAGCATTGTTCTTGTCGTAGTTCTTACTTAGTTGGTCGCTGAGCATTAATAGTAGGTTATCGAGGTGCAAGTTTGATCCATTTTCACAAATCGTAAAAGTGTTTGACAATCTCGTTGATTCGTTCAAAATATATTTCTGTCGGTTCAGCTGTTATGATTTTCAGCAAAAACTCGACCCATATGCCTCATAAATAAGGCACTCGTTTTGTGCAGGTTTTTTTTTCTGCCAGGCAGTGACAGAGCTATAAAATAGTGAAATTTGCTTTCGTGGAATTCGGATGGAGGGTGACAAAGAAGGAAGCATGCTACACCCATTACTGACAACCGAGAACGATAAGCGTAGAAAGACGTTATTTTCCCCTATCCGTACCTTGTGCTTGCTCTTTCTCAAATATATGCCAAGTGCCGTGATGGGAAGACTTGTTCGTGGTAGGCGATGTTCGGTGCGTCTCTGCATTATTGGATCAGCTGCCAGGAAAAAGTGATGCCTAATTGAGCATTTCCGGCTATAGGAGGCAACGTGTGGAAGGCATGATTTAAATGGACAATGTTTTTAGGAGGAAAGGTGGAGGGGAGGGGTGGAAACAAACCGAAGAGAAGCAAAAAGTCTTTCATCTTCCTCCAGAAATTTTGTGTTCGTGCAGGTATCTGAGCCCTTTTCCGCTTCTCTTAGTGTAAAAAATATTCCACTTTTTTATTTTCTATTTTCATTGAGTTTGCGCTTTCCAATATGGAGGCCTTACTAGAGAGATGGACAATATTAGGGAAATGGACGCGTGATCGTTCTCCATTATTCTTTCCTGTCGTTTGAGCAAAAAATTCTGCTTACGCTACTAGAAGAGAGTGCCTCGAATGCTGTGAACGAATAGCACCTTTGAAGCAAGGCGCTTCACAAGAATTTGTTGCGCTGAAGAGAATTTAATCCCGCCTTTGAAATTTAGTTAAAACCGATTTCGGGTATCGTATATGTTCATATATGTGCGTCGATATGTTCATTTTTGAAATTACATTGCAGGTTTGGAATAATTTTGAAATCATTAAGGAATACAATTATTGCACCGGAAGCATCAAGCGCATTTTCATTTGATATTGAACACTTTGACGTGTAAACTATAGGGAAAAAGCTGCTACGTGAAAGCTCACATTTGAGTTATGACAAAGTGAAGTTATATGAATTCATAGAGTAATTTGAATTGTGAGTGCATAGTGAATATCGTTGGGATAATAAAGTCTTATTGAATACTTCTTGCAGATCACTTTTCAATGGCTCCTTTGGCTCCTGGCAGTGTACCGCCAAATGGAGCTCCTAACGCGGGTCCATACCGTGGTCAACCAATGGCACATCCTGCCCACATGGTCATTCCCGCTCATATGTTACCAGAAGGGTAAGTGCGTTGCGCTATACTGATGCTTTCTCTACTTGACACTACAGCATAAGAGTTTACAATTCAATGATACAAGTAGCGCTGTAGAAAATCAACAAACTTCTTAATGCTTAACATATTTTGGAAAAATGAATTTTAAATATATTCGATTAAATAATGGCAGGTGAAATAGTGCGCAGCAAAAATTTGAAGTCTTCATTATCGTAGCTAAAATTTAAAGCAACTCTACCAGTTGCGAGGATAAATTGAAGCTTGCAAAAGAGGGAAAAAATCATTGCAAATTGGAGCAGTTGTAGGTTGTAAAATAATTTGTATTATAATAGGTATTGATGCTTTGTTTAATTTTTTGGCATTAAAGAATCGTTCGTTGATTGAATTCTTCATTCTTGTTTATGGTCATTTGTTGTCATTGTTGTCCTCGATTGAATTGAGCTTTTTCCGGTTTCAACATGGCGGTGAATACTAGCAACTGACCACATTGTAGTGTCTCTGAATTTACGTCTATAAATATTGCAGAGGTATAGAACGTTGAACACGTCATTGCTCAGTTCAAGTCTTAATGCATTTGCCACTAATAAGATGTACCGGACTGTTGTTATCATTTGAAGATTATTTTGCTGCCGTCTTCCTCTAAATTTTTTATTTATGGATGAAATTAAGTGCTGAAATTCACCTTCGTTTAGCTGTAGTATTTTATCTGCACGAGACGTACGGGGCAACGTGTGATTTTTCTTGATGCTACTTCACTGCGCTCTCTATTTTTTCACAAGGATTATTGAAGAGTGATTGCTTGATTAAGATAATATAACTTATCAATGCTGATAAGGGACAACAGAAGGTTAGATTATAGAGTAGTGCCGATTTTTGCTATTTTGACTACTTATGGACATATTAGTGGACCAGAGAGGCATTGGGTTAGAGCAGATGGAAGCGATATGAAGAGACATGTATTCGTAATGAATGCTGTGTTCATTGAAATAAATAAATAAATAAATAAATAGACATATTATTTCGTATGACCTATGCTTATTCTTCACTGTTTATTTAGATGAAGCTTTCGTGATTTGTAAAGTTGCTCATGATATCATTTCGGAAAGGGCCTTTGAACTTGCAACTTTATCTAAGATTTCGAGAGATGCATTTTTCAAGAGAGGGGCTTTCAGTGAAGGGAAGCGTTATTTCTCCAAAAGTCTTCAACAGAGTAGTACAGTAATTAGACATATATACGCATGCAGATATTTATATGTATAAAGGTCTTAAAGGTTTTGGCAGTTACATATCTGTTTTTGTTTAGGATGGTCCATAAATTTTTTCCTAATGATTATTGCAAAAGTATAGAACGTTGAAATGCATGGCTGCAGAAACTTTCTAAGACCTATGTATAAACAAATAGATGAATAAATAAATAAGTAAATATAAATTCTTTGATTTTTAACCAAATATTTTCATATTTAGTTCTTTAAGTACGTAGCAATATAGGTATGCTGTGAAATATGCTTAAACATGTGAGCAAATATTTTACTTGGGTTTATGCATTCCTCAAAATCACCTATGAAAAACAAGTGTTCTGCACCAAGAGGCTGACTGCCTCTCTCAAAGATTGATGATTTTCGCGCGACCGAAACAATACCACGCGGGTTATGGAAACTGCCGTATGTGATTGGACGGTTCTGATAGATGTTTAAATATGATCAGAATAAGTGCACCTCCTACCTTGTTGGCTTTCGAGGGAAGGGGAGGAAAGAGTCATCCTTCTTCCACTACGTGGTTGATAGTTCTATGAGGATAGCAGAGCCCTCGGCCCGCACTGACTGCGGAAACGAGGTTTTTCCCACGCGAATGATGCATCCTCATCTGTTGAATAGCGGAGGCTATCGCGACGATGGTCCTCTGATATCTTCGAGCAATTACCGATGTCCGTAGAGACGGAGATCATAGTTGCTGCACTTTCTAGAGGGTGTTACGGCCGTTGAACGTTGCTGAGATCACAACTTACGAGACTTTTTGTACAGTCTAGATCAAATGCGTGGTGGTCTGCTTTAACAGGATGGAATTTTCAAGTGGTCATAATAACTCTACAAAAAATTCATCGGAAAGCGCTTGGCAGAATATTTGATCGACATTTCTCGAGACTGCCCAATCGCATAGTAGGTCTAAAAAAATTTCACTCTCCTAACTTTTAACCACAGCTACGATTATGATCTGTATTAGCAATTACAACTTTCCTAGTGTGTACTTATCGTCGTCGAGCATCATCCGTATCACTTTGAGTGAAAGTCTTGAAATGACAAATTTCCTGAAGTTTGAGTGAAAAACTTCTTTTTTTTGGGGAGGGGGGGGGGNGGGAGGGGGAGAGTAGGAATTTCTCTGGAAGAAAGATTTTGCGGAAAGGTTTACTGGGAAATAATGCAGTCTCTTATTTCTTCACATCTCTATCATCGTACTATGAAATATCGCTTCTTGATGTTCAGAAAGACAGCTTGCTTATCAGGTTTTCAAGGTGAGGTTTTCATTAGCAAAAATTATGACGGCTAGTAACTATATTGTAAATAAAATCCGTCCATCTTTTCGGCTATCTCTATTTTTCAAAATTTTTGCAATAATTCGTTCTTTATTTGACGTCAAGAGTTCATTGGCAGATAATTTCTCTTTTTTGGTTCCATAATGCTGGATTTCAGCGTTTTGATGAAGTTTACGTCCATGGTGATGTTTCCGTCGCATCTTCTTACGTACCTTTAAGTTGTTCACCTATGTGATTACGCTCCATTTTCGTTATCACTGATTGGTCAGTTTTTGCTCAATATTGTTTAATTTATTCATATTGCGCTTTTCGATGTTTGAATAAGTCGGATGAACATTTCATGGCATTTTCGTTCGATACAAATAATATCAGTTAAGAATGCTTATTGAACAAATATTATTATAGAAAAATGAAAATTTCCTGAACTACATGTTAAACGAATTTTCATTCGACAATCGAATTGTGGTGCGAAGTACTATAACTCGAATCGGTAGGGTGATTTCTAGTAGCGTTGAAAAGCTGAATTGAGCGATCACACATATTTTATTTTTTTATTTTTAGAAACTTTTTTCTACGTACGTCAATGTTTTGCTGAAAATCTCTAAAATTCCATTAGTGAAAGCGATGGTACAAGTCACGTAACATTTCATTTTGTATGATATATATATTAAATTCAATAGTAAACGTTATACAGAGAAACACATTTCATTATTCATACCCAATTTTATCTTTTGCGTATAGTGTTTTCGCGTTGGTTCATGCAGTTGTTGAAATTTTGGCCCATTTGAATGTAGGCTGATTATAAGTGGCTGTGGATATGGTGTTTTCTTGACGGCCTTTCAGCTGTCTTCTTTTTTTTTTACAGCTCATACTCATTTGCAGAAGTCAGTTCGAGTTCAATTTCTAAAAATAAAAAATAAGTTGGAGTTTCGCCGTCTTCCTGTTGCCTTTCCTATATTTCTCGTTTGGATGTTAATTAAACGCATTAGGGGTTCACATATGCTGCGTTTTGCTTTTGCTGTTACGTCCAGGTCGGATTCGGAATGAATGCATAGCAACGTTTTGTTCACTGCAAATACTATTGCTCATGCAGGCGATATTTTTCTGATTTTCTCATGCTGAAGTTGTTGACCTCAGTATGAGTATTCTTGATCCCTTCTGTCTCACTACTTGCATTTTCCTCTTTTTTCTCCCTCCCTCTCACTTCTTCTCTCTTTCTCTTTCTCTTTCTCTTTCCCTCTCTCTCTCTTTCTCTCAAACAGTTCATTTTATAAACTAAAAATACTCTGAAGAGAAGATTTTATAGAATTTTATAATCTGTCACCTTTAATAGAAACGTTGTTTTAATTAATTGTTCTCACGTTTTTCTGTCTACTGAAATCTTTTTTTGTCTAGGGATTCATTTTCCGGTGAATATGCTCAGAAATCTACCGTCGAAAGCGACAAAGTTTTGTAGCCTTACGCAATGTCCCCCGATTTTTTTCACCGGAAAATTGCGTATTTCTTTGTATTGACCTCAAAATTCCCATCTGATCCATCCATTTTCTGATCATGGATTTCGCGGACCCCTTGAAATTGCCGAAATATGCGAGCACTTCTACAAATCAGTTTTGCTGAAGGAGAGTTATCGCGTGTGAATCGTTCATCCCTCCGAAATACCGTTTTCTTGTGTGGTTAACATATTTGGCAACTAAAAGCTAGGCCAGGCAAATTAGCCACTGGCAAGGGAAAGAATTGCTTGGGCCAGCCACGACAGAGCGCCATTTCAAGGCCTTATAAAGGACACGATAGTTTCGTCAGTGTGTGTGCTCTTATGCCCTCTAGGTGGCATGCCTTTCCTCATCCTAGTTTTGCTTTGCTTTATGCCACCAATTCTGGGTTTAGTTCGACTGATATGTAAATGTGAGTAGACGTAAAGCGCATCGGCATCCTAGTTTTGCTTTGCTTTATGCCACCAGTTCTGAGTTTAGTTCGACTGTTATGTAAATGTGAGTAGACGTAAAGCGCATCGGTCTCCGTTGACGATGGAAGACGAAATTTCACAAGTGAAAACACCTTGTATGCGCCGTTTTTGAAAGCGCCAGCCGATTAACATCAGCATTTGTGCATGGCTGTTTGCGTTCTGTCGCTACGCTCGAGTGGCGTGTGACGGTGTCCTCTTTTGTCGCTTCTGGTCGTCTCGTGCACGCTGTTTCGGCGGCTGTCGTTGGCTGGCTGTAGCCGCGGGCGTGGACCCCTCTGGCACCCTCTCGTTCGGTGTTTCTCCATTTCCGGCGGATCTTTTGTCGGCTGTGTGCGCTGGCTGTCGTGCATGTTGTGTGTGTGTACGTATGTGTGTGCTCGCTGCGCACTAGCGATGTTAGCCTCTTGGCTAGCTCTATGCGCGCGCACACATAACACTCGCCTACTACGACGAGTCGCTCTAGGTTGGCGGTGCCCCACTCAACGTGCGTTTCGCCGTCACCCAACTTCAGCTAGTCACTCGTTTGCTCTTCTCCAACTGGTCCCGCTTGACACTGACCGTTGAGCACACCCCAGAACGGTCATCTTTTGCTTTCGTGGACTGCTTTTGCAAAAGCCAGCAGAAAATCCTACTAGAAACTCTCAGTAAGCTGCACAAAATCTCAATTGCTGCAAGGCAACTGTGTTCGCAATGAAGATGTGCTATTGGAATATACTCCATCTTGCATCTCTGCACACCTATATTTTTGCACTTTTCAACATATTCGGCAGTCTAATTTATGACAACCTCAGTAGTTGCTGCAAATTTATTCATCCACTGTTCGCTGCACAGCTCTATGCTCGAGTTTGCGGCTCGAATGACGTTCTATAATTTGGCAGCGAAATGTGATAACACTGTACGCGTTTTTGAACTGGCAGTGATTTATTTATTTACTTCCTTCGCCTCTTGCTGGCAGCCGCAAGGCGGTTTTCATTTTTGTGTTAATTTCCGCTTAAAATTCACCAAGTAAAAGTACTTTGACATCTTTCTTGAATAGAGCATGCCACGTTAAGTATTGTGCTCCTTCCAGCAGCGCATTTATTGCTAGTTTAAAAAACACAAGTCAGCTGTATCAAACTGGCTTAAGACAGCTTCAATTTCTAACCTTGACTTTATTCCATGTTTGCTTATTGTTTGATATATGAAACATTGCTCATTGTTTGATATTGTTGTTTTGAAACATCTGCGCGTCAAAATTGATCGAAAAGAAAAGCAACATCGACGTGGGTGGCAATTAACTGGATACCAAAGAAACGTCCTCAAAAAGACAACATTGCAGTTGACGGTGTAGTTGGTAGAGCTGTTCACTTGGCTGACGAAATGTCTGTTGTGGCTTATGGTTTGCTAAAGGGCAAGAGTGTAGAGCACACTTGGCCGCTTTTAAAACGCTTTATAGCTACAATCTACCGTATTTTGAGGTTGACTGCATTTCTTCTTGCTCAACCATGGGGAGACAAAAGTTGTCGAATAATTTAACATTCTAAGAACTTAATCTGAGTATAATTAATGCATACTTTAGTGTAAGTGTTGGATAAGTTGTAGCTATTTTGTAGGCTCGTCTTCCGAACACATCCTTGGGATCTTTGAGGTCTTATTTCGAAAATTTACGCCATCTTTATTGCGAGGGCTGAGAGTAACTTATTACTGATAGAATTTCTCATTTATTCTTATTCTTGATGTTATTAGTTGTTTTATAGTTATGAGTTGATATTTTCTCACGGAAACTTTCTTTCATCTGTTATGGTCAATAATTCTGTCCGCATTTGGAAATATTGGAAACAAAATATTGATGTTGGTCAGCAACGCGATATGAATTCTCTATTGAGTTGGCAAAGAATATACTGCTTCCGTTGTTTTCTGGTTACAGTAACGTCTTTACTTAACTGTGGACATCTGTCGCTTTTGTCTGTTGAATAGTCCTATTTCCCTACTTAATCGCTTGGCGGTCATTTAACGAGGCGAAACGCTAATAAATATTTCCCAAAAATTTGAAAAAATTACTCGTGTCATTTTCTTTCTTCACATCGCTTCTCACCTGTAAAAGTGCTTATCGGGCGCATTATTCTGCATCACTTACAGCTATATAAATGCGGAGGAGTGCCCAATTTCCTTTTGCCTACAAGAGATGCACTTCTAAGATTTTATTAGGAGCATTTATTCATTTAAAAGACGATAATAGTGATTAGTTGCTAATTCGTTTGAGGGGATCGATGGAGATAGTGGAATTGTACGAGACATATGGAATGATAGATTGTACGAGACATATGGAATGATAGAATGCGATGATTTTCTGCATTTTCTTTGTGAGGGATAACAATGCTGCAAAAAGTTTACTAAAATCTGAAGGATCTTTTTTTCTTCCTAAATGAGCCACGAAGAGATTTGCACTTAATGTCACAGTGCTTCTTTCTCTTGAGAAATATATGCGTATTGTGTGCACAATTTATGAAGTGTTATTTAAGCGCACTTCAACAGTTTATCAATCACTTGTTTGTTGTGCTTACAAATGTGTTGATCGTATGAAGTGCTGCATATCATCGTTCAACATCACACAACATTGCGTGTAGAAATATTTTTTTCATTTCTTGCATATCTGTTTTTTAGAAAAAAAAAAAGTTTCAACTGTGTATCGATATCGTTGATTTTATGCGGTGATTTCAATTTTTTATTTACTTGTAATGCTTTTATTTCAATTTTTTTACAAGGTGATAATTCATAAGATTGGCGCAATATATTCTCTGAATAGGAGCAATAGAGAATCATCTGAGTTTTTTTAAAAATTTCAAATTCATTGCGAGATTATCATGAAATAATTCTGCATTTAATTTCTAGCTTCTTTAAAATACAACACGATATTAATGCACTGTATGAAAGGGATTTTTGAAAATATACAACAGTGTTGATTTTGTTCATAAACTATTCACCATTCAACTATTTACCATGTTCTTTTTTTCATTTTTTTTTTTCATCGCGAACAATCTCTGCGAAACCGTCGTTCTCATTTGCAGTTCGTTGTTTGTTTTTCTTTATTCTTTTTTTTTTGTTCTACTATTTATGCCTTCATTTGAGTGATTTCTCGATAAAAGTGCTGAAAATTCACTTATTTCTCAACATTTATTGATGCAATTCTTAGTGTGGACCTCTGTTTTGACTGCAGAACTTGTTCGTTTTTTTTGATAATCAGAATATTTCAAAATGGTTGTGGACCACTACGTTTAGCTTGCAGTAAGTTTGCATCTAGTGGAAATAGGACGGACAGAGTAAGGGAATCAGACAGACTTAAAAGATGGTGGAGGAGATGTGCGAGTCGGGGTTCTATAGGAGTAAGATATCAAAATGTCTATAGAGTAGCTTTGCAGTGGCCTGGAGGTAAAAATCATCGGTTTACAAGCATTGAGGTCACGGTGTGGTGTAATGCAGGTTGCCACCTAAAAAGCACGGTGCCCTTCGATTGTCATCGTTTATCCATGTGGGGCTATATAATTTCGGGGTGATATTCACCTGTAGTCACTACAAAATAATGTTTTTGGAGCTGTTCTTTAACTTATGTTCGCTTTGCATGGCCCCGGAACGTTGGATCGGGAAAGCCTTTAAAAAGTTCTTATGCAGTTTAGCGTTGGCGAAGTGTAACTGTTTTAATCGTTTCTATATTTTAAGTACCACTCTTTCTGCGTTGAATCTGCCTCCCTAATCGACAGGGGTATTATGGGCGTACTCATTAATGCGCTTATTTAAATGAGGCTTGCCTGAGGAATGGGAAGGGTCCTGAAAACTAGTTTCGACAAGATGTTATGTTCACACTAGATAGCTAGTGTAGGGTCAACTCCCCTTAGCTGCTCTAGTCGTCCAGGTCTCCTTGAAGATTTATACCCTCTGTTGAGCTACGGTCGAGTAGATTCGAGACAACAGAGGTATAAAGGGTGGACAGCTTATCACACTTATACTGTAAGCTGAAAAACAAGAAGGGACACTAGGATAGCTTGAATCACCAGCACGATCCCAAAGTCGAACCTTACGCTGCTGCCGATCACTTCGCGCACTCCAACGGCAGCCCGTAGGCCCACTCCGCCTTAAGACCAGTCTAGATGCTGGAATGAATGAACAAAACAACACGTCAGTCCCTTTTATGTCCTCCCGATTCTGCCTTGGGCTAGCCTCACGACACATGCTAGGCAGTCGTTTGATTTACCTGTACGCTGTTGACATTCTTTGACCCACGTTGTACAGCTCACTGTACCCGCCTAATTTATAGCTGACTGGTCTGCCTTACACTAGCTAGCAGTGGGTGGTCTCAAAGTAGATGATGCATTCGCAGTCGGGTTTGGGGGAAGGGGGTCGATTAAGTTTGAGAAGCGGAAACTCGCACGTATGATGGCAACGTGAGGCGTATAGATGCAGGTTTGTGTTTTAGGTGCGGGCAAGTGCGAAGATGAGACGGGGGGTGCACCCCTCAGCGACAACGTGTAGCGGCTGGTTAGGGCTGCCTGCCTGGCGCGCTGGCGATTGCTCGTGCGTGCGTGTTGACACACGCGTGCGGATTGCGAATGCGCGTGCCCCGTTCCGCCCCTCCCCATTTCTCGTTTTGATCAGTTCGGCGTACGATGGGTGTGGACGTGATCTAGTGTGTCCGGCCCCGTATAACCCCCTTTTTGTGTGTGTTCGAGTGCGCCAACCTAAATAACTCGGCGTGCGGTGCGAGAATCAAGTTGCTGTGCGGCAAGACCGCATCGTTCAGGGAATTCCATCGACGAATCAACCGAAATCGCATCGTTGGCCGTTTTTTTTGAGTCGTTTATGCAGTCTCGCAACGTCCTATGATGCGATTCTGTGCATGCGTTCCGATACTGCTCTATGTATTGTTGAATGGTCGGTTGTTATGGTGTTCACTCAGAGATACTTGCTGCTAACATTTATCACTACGAGCAAGCGCCAGCCACTCGCCGATCCGTACGTGTCACCGCTTGTTCCGCGTTGTGATGACCTATCGACCGTATTTTTTTCATTCTCGCACAGTTTCTTTTCATGTCATCAGAATTAATGGATAAAGCGTTGACGCCATTTTTAACGTGTTGTTGTAAGAAAGTGTATTATGGCGATATCCTTCCGTACCGGATAAGTTCATGCATGGCTGTTAGTGAGGAAGTTTCAGTCTGTTTGCGGTTTATGGGAATCTAAAGCAATAAAATTTGCTGAGGATAAGCTGTGAGTTCTTGATTAGGTTTCTCCTCCTTTATGAGGTGCTTAAAGGTGTTAATAAATTTGCAAGTATAGGATTTCTGAACCGGCCGAATGCAAGCAAAGCCATCCTCTTTTTTTTTTTTTTTTTTTTTTTTTTTTGCGGAGAAGTTGTACATGTAGCAGCTTTTGTGAGGGAATGAGTTAAGTATTCGTTACAAATATTTCCACAGTTCGCATGCGCCATTCAAAAGGTGGGAGTTTTGCAGTCGTCAATTTCACCCTAGTAATTCATCCAAAAGTTTTCTGGGAAAGTAAATCTTAACGAGTTAAATCGCAATTCCAATGGTTTTTGTGAGGAAAATATTCGCAACCACATAGCAAAATTTTGCATGCGTTTGTAGCGTGAGTCTTTCTACTCACAACTGAGATACTGCGATTTTTGTAAACGTTTTCTTATCTAACACAATCAGAGCAATAACTCTTCGAACGCATTCCTAAGAATTTTTGCTATTTAGGGGTATTCCCTCATTAGAGCATTCGGAATGACTGCTAACAAATTTTTTTTTTTAAACGTTGCGGATGCGGTTGATGGCGATTTTCTTTGCCGTTTTTGCAAATTATGGAGCTATAAGGTGATTTGATAGCAATTTTCAATACATTGTGTTGACAAACAAAATAAATGAAGCACACTTATAACGGATTATTGCAAGGTGCTAGCAAAGAACGACGCATATGTTCGCCGTAGGCATTTTGCCAAATCGGCTTATCGATCGAGAGTGTGATGTGAATTTTTCATTCAACGGTCACATTAATTGCTCACCTGCAGAAGGTCAGGTAAACACCGGATAGTACAGGGTAAATCACTCACTTAACAATAATGAAAACTTCGCAGAAACGCAACAGGCATTCATTCACATGCGCACTTTGCAATTCATCTTACCATGTGGCAACGATCGTAAAGCGCGATTACGCTCCATTCTCAGATCTCTTCCTGTAACTTTTTTATTTCGTTCAGCACCTCCAGGTAAATTAGAGTTGTCCTTTGCGTAATGTTGACTATTTATACTTGAACTGCCATCAATGAGCGTTAGCTGTTGGCGACTTACGAGCAATCTGATAAGTACATAAGCGTCATCGACTAATCAAGCGAGAGACTCAACGGCTCATTCGTGGGAGAGTTGAAAAATCATTTTTTTTGTTTTAATGAAAGCTGTCATCATTCAGAAGTTCTAATTCTATTCCTGCTCATGCTTCCACTCACAAAAAATTCTACTCATCACACATTTCAGAGCTCATAGTAAGGTTTTCCTTTTTTACTAATTATCAACAACCTTCCATTTATTATAAATATGCAAATATTCCGATGACTCACAGTGAAAGTGTGCGAGTTTCTTTTGTTAATTTCACCTATTACCATTCAAGAGGTTATAAGCAAAAAAAAAAAAAGTCGACCGCAGTTGATTTGTGAAATATAAATGGCAAATTATTTACATCTATGACTGCCATCTGGTTGCTGATTTCTCATTAAGAGTTTTTTCGTTCACCGAATCACATGAGCCGATTTGTTGCGTTGGCGTTATAGGTCATCGACGTTAATTTGTTCGATTGGCCCTCTTTTGTCTTTCTCAGATATGGCACATTTTTGAGCGTTTCGCATTTTTATCAGATCACATGCCCTCAGTGATTCTGTTGAAGACATTTTCTATGACGTTTTCGTCGCCTTTGTTTTTTTATTCACTTCTTTTGAAATATTTACAACAACTCGTGCAAGAAGTTTGCAAAATGTTTGAATTAGCTTAACGTAATCATCGGTTTCTTTGACAACATGGGAATTATCGATGGGTGGAACAAGTTTGCATGCAAGTGATTGGGTGCTCGCTTCATTATATTTTATCTATTCGTATACACGCATATGAACCCCGACAGCGGCATTGCTTTCGTGATTTTAGAGCGAAAACTGTGATTGTTTATTTTTGTATGTTTGTGCTTTTGGTCGTTTAATGCGAGAATAATTTCCTCTATGACTTAATGAAAGCGAAAAATTAATGAAGCGTTTGGCTGTTTTGCGTTATGAAATTGTTTGCCGTTTGTTCTTCGGCAGTCACGATCTCTTATTTCCGCCTTTTGGATTTATTATGCCCTCTAAAATCTTTAAATTTGTTTTTTTTTTCTCCTAGCTCACATGATTTATTCGATATATTAAAATGAAATCAATTACAACTATCGTGCGGTGATCGCCGATTTATCTCATAAAGTATTTCGATAAGATCACATTTACATTCATGTTTATTTATTCTGCGAGGGGAGTGCATTTGATGAGATGGATATTCATTGATATCGAAAACGATTATGCTTTCTTTGATTTGTTAGTAAGCCGTTGTTGGTGTTCACGCTAATTTCTCTACATTTTCTCTATGCAGTTGCAACATATAGTTGAAGGAAGATTGTATGGACTTCGCATTCTGTTGAGCGAATGATTATTTCATGTTTTTAGTGTGTTGTATTCATCCATTTTTTTGTCTTCTAAAAAACAGGTTAGGCCACCCAAAGGGACTTGATTCCTTCAAGAGACCAGTTTAGCGGAAATTGCTCTGCTCTGTGAACGAGAATACACATGAAACCATCCATCCACTATCAAACGCTTCGCTCTTGTTTTGCTTATGCGCTATACTTTTCCGCGTTGAAGGAATTAACGTGAATTGCCTTGAAATGCGTTATTCAATGCAGCGTCTGCTGAGGCGTTGCTACTAAACTACTAGAAGTGACCTGGCAATTGACCTAATGTTGTATCCCATCTCATTGTTATCAACTTTATTCTGTGAGAGGGCTCACATTGTGAAGCAAAAACTCTATAAATGGTTGTTTTGTAGTTAATTTAAACGGTGATGAGAAGTGCTTGGGAATATCATCGTTTCTTTTTTTTTCTTTATTCAGAAATTGGACTGATAGTGCAACTGGTAGTGCCATGTTTACGAATATTAGTGTATTTCATGTCACCTTCTGCTCGTCGTGCATCTTCATGATTTACAAAGTTGAATTAATGTAAACGAGAGACAAAGACATTCATAAATTCCCTCCTATAGCCTTTTTTGTATGCTAGTCGCTTACCATCCAAAACAGTCATACGTTTATTCTTCAAGCATAGAATTTTTCATGAAATTAGGAACAGTTTGTTTTTTACGCAATTCATTATTCGGCTGCTATTGTATTTTCGGTAGAATTGCGGTTTCTTTTTTACTGCGAATTTTTTAAAATATTTTATTTAGTCGTTTCTTCATATCCTGTCAATTAAATTCTACAATTAGTGATTTTGTTTGTCAGGTGTTTAAGTTCTCATTTGGTCGCTTAGGATGGTTTACTTGGTAAGTTTTTTTTGTATACGTTTACATATAATCTTTTAACTGCTTAATTCAGGGGCTAGTAATAAAGATTGTCACAATGTCGAATGGCTTCACACATTGACGCTTCCTTTACTGACAGTATATGACAAGATATAAATGTGCGAAGAGAACTAGCAATAAGAAATTTCTTGCTCATAGTATCTATTGTAGCGGACTATAATGGATCATTGTGATGATTGTCGTTTGCATCCGTTTTTATTGCTTTCGCACAAAAATTGCTCTGTTTTGAATGAATTTTCACGTGGTGATTATTATAAGGATTTTCTTAAGTGACCGACGCAGATTAATCCCAACTACGGAACATTCTTGGATAGCATTAACACAAACGTTTCGTATGATGTTTATTCTCATGAACCAATTCTCCCCATTTCACAGTGTCGTTATGATGAGCTCGAAGCAGTGTTTTAATGAGACGTTTTAAAAAAAACATTTCTTTCACCTATTTATTTGCTATGAACGTCATCTGTATTTGTTCACATTAGACAATGAGCTAAGACAATTTTTGCATATATGCCATTATCCATAGCTTTACTCGAATGTCAAAAGTTTGAAAAGTTTTTGTGCTTGAATATTACGCCGGTTGGATGTGTGTTGTCCTTTTCTCGATTCTCATCTGAGTATCTGCACTTGTTGCTTGATTTAATAGTGCAGAATTAGTTAAGAATTGATCAATCGTTAAACGTAACGTTAAATTGCACAATTGCAGTACATTCGCATCCCCTCTAATAGGAACTCTTATCGCAATATGGGAAATGGCTGGAGTAGACTGAGTTAGGATATGATAAATTTAATTGTTTTCATCATATCAGTGGTCGGTTACCTTGGTCAAGTATCTATTCGTTGAATGCTTCATAATTGGTGTCGTTTATAGGTCGAAATATTACATCAGTAGGAACAGTGCAAGTAACGGATTAGAAGTGGTCCAGTAACTATGAATGACTCTCAGCGCAGATATTTGTATAAATTCGCAATAACGCATTCCAATATTGAATTTTTTTTTTTTTCGTTTTTTTATTCGAACTAACGATCATCAGTTCATGGAATAATCTTATTTCCTCATTGTTGTTAATGCTGCTTAGCAGCAGTTAGTTTCCATCTGAAGCAAATTTTGTTGTACATAGTAACAAATATAGTTATATAATAGTTATATATAGTAATAAAGTTCGTTTTGTAGTTTTGCACTGCGGCTGTAAGAGTGGAAGTCATTTTCTTAGATGTCAAGTTTCTTATAAGAGTTAATGAAAAGTTTTTTCTAGCAAGGTTTCCTATCGATCGATTTAATTTTTTAAAACTGATTTTCACGTTTGCCAAAAATTTTTTAAAACGCAGAAAAAAATTTCCTCAATTGGTCAAAAATTTCCATATTTATATCAGTGAGAATTATGTCTTATTGCGTTGATCGTCTCGTCATCTTTTTTTCTCAACTGTTTTGTTTTATTGAAAATTGAATGACTGCATTATGCTTTAGCGTGGATGCAATACACTAACTATTCTTCAGTGAAGTTCTTATGGATCCATTAATTTTGTCCTGTCGATTGTTCGCACATCTTTTGCGTAGATAAATAAAATTTGGGAACTTTTTTGGGTCCTCCGTGTTTCTTGCAAATGTTTCCCATAGGTGCCTAAATTTCAGCAATTATGAACGGTTTGCAATTCTCAGTTTACAGGTATTATTCAAAATTCGTTTCATTTTTTGAAGGCTTTTAAAATATCGTTTGCGGAAGTTTCACGAAACTTAATGTCTTTAAAAAAAGAGCCTATTGTTTTTCGAAGTCAATGCCCAAAAAATCGCTCAGTGAAGTTGCATACTGTATTGAAGAAAGAAATGCACTATTTTTTTTCGAATCAGTTTTGTAGTGTGTTGTGAAGTGTCTCAATTTTAATGGCTCAAAGGATGTGTAATTTTCAACCAGTTGGAAATGTTCAACGTTTACTATTATCTGTAAGTAGTAGGTTTGCCTGTAATCGTAATCTCGTTATGCGCTTTGTTTCTAAAAGCACCTTGAGGAGCACTTGCGATATTCACCTCTGCCAGTTCTTTAAAAATTTGAGGTTTACATTCTTACTTGCGCTTGCATTTCCTTTCAAACTTTATTGATAGTACCGTCGAATGATACCCACTTTTTCATTTCCTCTTCCGTATTTATTGAGAATTATCATAGTATTAGTTCGTAGAATTTTTTGAAGTTCGATTTCAACAAATTCAACCTTTCAGAGTTCTTCAGTGTTTTTTTATCTTCAAATGCAAAGTTAGATTCTGCTTGTTTTCCTATTAAATCAGCGTTTCATTTGATGCGATTCTAATGCAATAATTGGAAGCGTTCATTGTTCTGTTTCGATGAAAATTTACTATAGAAATTTTATGCTGACAGCGTTTGCTTACCGCTATTGGTTCTCGAAGCATTGAGTGTCATCTGTCACTAAAATATTTTTGGTGATTTTGGTTTTTCCATTGGTTTTATCCCCCATATTTTGATTCCCTGACGTTATTGGCGCAGGTTAGAGCTGAAGTAGTAATTTGAGAGAAAATTCATTCAGATGTCTTTAGGAGAGCTCGAAATCATTCTCTCAACTATCATCGGTGTTTCTGGTGATTTATTTACGGATATGAAGAATTTAAAGTTTATTATTGGGAACGTTCAATGTACATATTGAAGGAATGCGTGGAGAGCTTTGTGTTTTCATCGCACAGTTTAAATTTTTTTATTTAATAGAAATTGTAGCGATGCGAAAGCTTTCTATTCGTAAGGGGATTTGTGAAGATTCAGATGGGTTGGTTACGCGTTTTTGTGCCCTATTGTGAATAGGCTGCATGAAATGCTTGTCTCTAATTCGCTTAGTGCACGACTGCTTGATCCACTTTAAAGGGAATATTGTGTGGCACAGATGTTGAAAGCTTTTCATTTACATGATATGGTATCGCACCAAGAACTCTCTACTTTGGCATTTTTCGTTGATTGCCGTTTGCTGATGTAAGCGTTTGTAAGGTAGCAATGTTGGGAATATATCGTTTGAGATGTACATGGTACGGTATTGTCACTGCACATAGGTAGTCATATTTTGGAACAGTAGCGGTCATTTGGTGCATATGGCTCGTTTGGGTGAGGTTACGGCCTGAGGGCGCCCAATAGCCAGACGCATTTCTTTTCTTCTTAGCGCGTTTCATCAGAGCGCGCCATATATTGATTATGCGATTATGCTGATTAGCTGCTTCTGGTCGAATCCATATGCATGCGTTGGGCCGAGCGGGCAGCAGCTAGCATGCAGCAGCACCAGAGCACCACAACAACACCAGCAGCACCCACAAACGGCACTCGCCCAACAAGCCATCATGGGCGACGCAGCCCCAGGGCGCACACTCGGCTAACCGCGACGCTTGGCTCAGCCGGGTGGCCATCCGACGACCCGTCGTCCATACAGCTTCTCTTGTTCTATTGTTATACGCACGTACACATAGTTCTCATAGCTGTGTGCATTCACTTTAATCGTCCATTGTGTATGTTTTTAATAGCCTTTTTGAAGGGATGATTAGATGGTTCTATGGGAATTGAATTTAGGATTAATCGAAAGTTGCCCGAATATTAAAATTTTAGTATGCAGTATTGGTTATTTCTTTTCCAGTTTTCTGCAGTTATAGTGGGCGGACATTTGCATGAAGTGCCTCGTTTGATTATTTGTCTTCGCCATTTTCTCATATTGGTCGCTATTTTTGTTGAGCGACATTGACGAATTGTCAACTTTAATGATGAGCTGCAGTGCATGAATCGACAATTTCTCATAAAGCGTCGTTCGATTGATGGAACAACGCCTTGTTGAGAAGTGCGTGATGATTCATTACGCGACAATATGATTCATTGCATCTCGGCGTGTTACCAAGCATAGTGTTTCGATCCTCTCCAATCGCAATCCTGTCACGCTTCAGTGTTTGTAGTTCTTTTCAAGCTGCCACTAAATATGAGAGATAGAATTGGGGACCATCAAAAACCAAGCTTCGTCAAAAATGGAAGTAGTGCTCTTCTATGTGAATCTCATTCCGCAAAAGTGTTGCTACCTTCTAGTAAATCCCTTGCTCCATAGGAATGGAGGAAAAGGGGATGCTTGTTGAATATGCTGTCACATTTTCTTCGACGCAGTCAAGAAAAGATGGGAGGCGACCACCCCTTCGCAGAGGCGAATCTTACTCCGAAAATTTTTCCAACTGACGCATATTTCCTGGGAGTTACTATCTCTTGAGGTGGAGGGATGGGGGGAGAGGGGATTGCAGGAGACTTACCATGCTAAACGTGGTTGAGACTGTGCAGTTGTTGAGCAGTGGACGGTGTTTACCATTAATGCGCAGGAAGCAATCTGCGTCAACCAACACTGCTGAGTACTTTTTTTTCAACGAGCTCCTTTGTGTTGTTATGTCACTTAGCAGCCAATTCATTGTCGAGTTTGTGTAATAAATGAAAAATTGATGTAGTTTATTTGAGCAAAATCCTCTGGGGTTGACTTCATAGCGATATCGCAGTGATTTCTCCTCTCTCCGTCCAACCATGCGTGAAAAAAACAACGCGCCGATTAGTGCAAAAACTGTACAGAGAAATTTTTACGTTCAATTGCATTTCTGAATAGGTGTGAGGATTTTGTTCGATGGTAATGAGGTTTTCGAAACTTTTGTGAGCAGTTGCTTGCAAGCGATCAGTTTTGCTTGAAAATATTCCAACTTTACCTTTAAACTAACTTCTTTAGACAACGAGCGAAAAAGTTTACTCTGAAGAGTGAAGCTTCTCATTAGTTCTTTCTATTTTTTTTTCTTTTGCTAAAAAGGTGGCGGAAACGAAAAAAAAATTTTCATTTCTGGGCAAAAAATTCAACTGGAGTTCTTCTTATGTTATTGAAATAAGGCTCTTCCAAGTCCATTCGTACTTTCCTGCTGACGCAGTCTATGGAGACGGAATATTGCTCCATATACGTTCTGTTTCATTTGTCTGACTGTTTTTGCATTATGTAGATCATTGTTTTCTTCATCTGAAAGTGTAAAAATGAAAAGCATTGTAACTTCATTCTAGCGCTTTAAAAATTAGGTATAAAAGCTGGAATATAATGAATGCAATTTTCGGTACAAGCACTGGCGACTCAATGAAAGGGCGTTGATTCTATGCTCAAAATTTGTCGTTGAAATTTTCAGGAAGTGGTTTTTTGCGATTTTATTTCTTCATTTCCACGCTATTCAATATGTTTTGCATTTTTCGGCTTTTACTCGTTTGCTGTGTTGATTAAATGTTATAAAACAAATGCGTAATTTTTTTTTTTCTTATGATTGATTGGTGGGTTTTTATTTGATGAGCTTATTTTGTAATAGAATGGATATCTAAGTTGTTATTAGTTGAATGTGATAAATTAGGCTAATTTCCTTACTTCTTTTTTTTTCATTTTTGTTGTGTAAAGTTACGCGCATAAACGATCCCACTAATTTGGTAAGATAAATTTTTTTGTCGTTGTATGGAAGTAGTAATTGTGTTCACCGATAATATTGCCGTTCTGGAATTGTTGTGACGCTTGAATGTGGGCAGAATTCGGTGAGCATCAAAACTGCCACGTCAAAAATCTTCGACAACTTGAGTGATAGGAAAATCTTATAGCTTTAGCGACGATTGTGTTTCGATGAGATATTTATAATAATATTGCAATGAGATACATTTATTAGAGCAAAAATTTGGTAAATATCACAGAAATATTCCATCGTAAAAGTTGCATTATTTTGCAGCTAACTAAGCTATTCAGAAACTGTTCGATTAGCGCTGTGTTTGTTTTTTAAGCAGAAATGCGATGCAATTTGATGTTTAATAAGAACAAAAGTGTGTGTCATATAATTCTTATAACAAGCAAATTTTTGAAGAAGTTATTTTTGCATCGTAGGCGAAAAAAGTTAGTGATTAGGGAAATTATGTAGATATGTCTATGCACAAAGCACTTCTTTGAAGAGTTGCTTGCAGGATCGAAAACTCAACCCTTGGATATTTACTCATTTATTTATTTACTTTGCTTTACTTTACTTTATTTTAATCGACAAAGCATTCATTACGAGTCACATCGCTTCCACTTCCGCTTAAGTGATGTTATAATGTAGCGTAAAGGTTAGGGCTTAGGCTCGCCTCCTGCCGATCGGATATTGACGAGTCGATTCATCGTTGTTTCACTCAAGAAGAGAGTTCCGACTTGCTCCACCGCCTTCGTCTCTATGAGGCCGTTGGTTGGAGTGACTCGGTGGGACGAAGGCAGATAGTCTGGTCGGAGCCCTGTTTAAACGACCGCGCAGTAAGCAATACGAGACCCTTGGATGTGTAGCGTTACAACATAATCGTAGGGTGCCTGAAGTTTTAGTTCAAAGACCTGCGTTCAAGAACGTCATCATTCGGATTAGCGCACTGCTCGTATGACAGTCCTATTCTGGCTCAGTTTGACCCGTTCGTTTGCATATTTGCTTTCTCCCAACTAATTCACTCGTAAATTTATAACGTAAATAAACCATTATTGTTGCAACAGAAGTTAAGCGTCAAATTAATGAGAATTGTTTAGATGAATAGGAGAAAGCAACAATACTTTATTTGTTTAGAAAGCGCTTGAATGACCCTTGACATTTTGCCAGTGAACTGTGGAATTCTTCTGAGTTGTGGAAATTTACATGAGCCAGCTCTTAGGTTTTGGGGTAACTGAAGCTAGCCTCGATGTACTCAGTGTCTATCATATGGCTCGAGAACCGATACGTTTGCCTTCGTTGGTGTTGTTTGTTGTCGATTGCGCGATCTTTCGGCGTCCTTCGCATGCTTATCGTTTGCGCACCACAGCGATGAGTAGTTTTTCTTTTTTTGCATTCAGACTGCTTCTCTATTCATGCCCATTTTTCTCTGTGAAGCTGTAGAGATGTAGCTGGTCATCATGTTACGTGGCGTACTGATGTGATGCAAAAGCTTTGGCTTCAGGCTCTTCCATCATGCTTCGTACATTGCGAGCTGGCTGCAGCTAAGATCGTACTGTCTAAATGACAAACTTCTTTCTTCTCTGTCAAGTTTTTTTCATAGGCTCCAAGCGTTCTTGAGCCTTCCACAGTTCTAGCAAGTAATTCCCACTTGTAATTCTTTCTCAAACAAGATCATCATCTAAGAGTCCGATCCTGCATATAGTTTTATTGGGGGATTTTCGATGTTTCCGTTACGACTGACGCAAATAAGCGCCGACGACATAAGAAATTTTGTGAAATGCGATCCTCAGAGGTGCATCTTGTTTCCCAGGTATTGCTGCAGCTTACCCATTCAAACGGATACGGCTTCAGGTTGGTGTAGCAAAGATTGTGAGGCTTACCAAGTGTAAGTGATTCTGACGTATGTGTCGTAGTGTTGTGTATGCAAAACAACAATCTCTCGTGATCGTTGTCTTGTTTGGACCGCTTTCACATCGATGAGCGTCATATTCTCTAGCCACTCTACCGTTTGGTATTGGTGCGCATGACACCATTTCTTCAGTAATGCACTCTTGCTGTTCCACGTTTTTACTTTTAAGAGTCTTTCTTTTTTCCGGGGTACCGAATAGCAGCGATATTAATGACTGGCCAATTTCTGCTGTTGTTAATAATTAAGAGACCCCTTGACTGCATTTAAACTGCTCCAAGGCAATCATCGTGGCTAATATATTTGGCTGTTGCCAAGATTCCCACCAAATGTTGGTTTCGGTATTCTGCTGTCATGCGAGTTGAATATGATGCTAAGTCCTGATTGCGTCGGCTGTGAAATGTTGTTCTCAGCAAGGAAAGATTTTCTTTCTTTAAACGGCTTGTTTCATTTTCAATCAAAACTTCGATTTTCGCGCTATAATTAAATTCACTTAGGAAGTGAAATCGTAGATTCATTGTTTGGCTCGATGAGATCGAAATCGCTTCGTTACAACTCATATAACTGTTAAATGTGGAATTTTTTAAAATGTTATCTGATTGTCGTTTTCCTTTTCTGTTGTTCTTCGTGTACATCGGGAGTGTTGTACAGCTCTACCTCATTTGCTGTTAGAGTGCCACATATCGGTATATTTGCTGTTAATAAAGTTTAGTCGTTTCTCCTCTTCTTCAACTTGCATTGCGATTGATGAAATTTTTCGATGTAACTTACTATATAACGAAAAACATAGTTACTGTGATATCGCTACAAAAGTTTTCCCATATTCTCCATCCTTACTGCATTTAATTGGGGATCTTCGTGCTGACCTATCTATAGCTTTATCGGCAGTTAACATCGACAAGTTGCTACAACACGGTACAACATTTTATCGCCTGATACCGTAGTGGTACTTATCTTTCTCATTTGAATAGACAGTGATTTCGAAATGATTGCTTTACGAATAAGAAACACAATTGAGCAAAACGCAATGTGCGTTTAAATTTGTGACGTGAAGTTAACTTAAGGTTATATGCGTTCTCAAACATTTCCTATTGATATATATATATATATATATATATATATATAATATATATATATATATATATATATATATGTATAGTGGTGCACTCACTTTTTCATTACACGGTTGTATTACTTGCAAGCAACGTGAATGTAAGTTACTAATGACTGTTATTATGATCACTTCATTTGAATGTTGATTGCTACACTAAGGTGAGCTGTGCAAAAATCGTTTTCTCATGGAGTTAGACGGGAATCGTGCCTGCAACTTACCACACTGTTTTGCAAATTGTTCCTTCATTTAGTACATAGCGAATGATTTCCTAGTGATCGCTTTTGTATCATTAATCTGTCCTTTGTTTTATCGGATGTATTTTCATAAATAATAATCTTAAGCGTGATACGTAAATCTAGACTTTAGGATTTTTTCGCCTAGTGTTTCCTTAGCAAGCTAGATTGCGCAAATATTTT
Source organism: Baylisascaris schroederi (assembly GCA_006503575.1). NCBI lineage: Eukaryota > Metazoa > Nematoda > Chromadorea > Rhabditida > Ascarididae > Baylisascaris > Baylisascaris schroederi. The sequence goes on from QEWY01002081.1 coordinate 390,883, forward strand.
TTCAGTTATCACATTGAAACCTTGCCTATATGACTAGTATATTAGGCAGTCTGCATATAAGAAAAATGGATCGTTTTTTTTTTTTTTTTGCTGTTTTGTGAATCAAGGAGTGTTCGATGTTCGTTTCCCACAGGTGTGAAAAAATCGAACCTTACAAGAAAATGATTGCTTTTTGTGAAATTTTTAAATAGAGAGAACAAAAAGGAGTATGTTAGAATCGATGAGGAATTTTATGCGTTCAGAAATCCTCGAAAAAATGTTCAACCAAGTTTTCGACGTTTTTGTAATCGATGAAGGTAATTGAGGGTTTTCCTTCAATTTTCACTATCCATTCATTACCTTCCGAGGCATCTCTTCTTGTCACAGCGTGCAATATATGTGCAAATTTTTATTGGAGAATTATATTGTTGCTACAGATGCACAGAGCATATTGATATGCAGATCATTCGAGTGTTTATCTTATCTGTTGTCGTTGTTGGTGTGTAAACGTTATCATTTAATTCATGCTTCTAGCTTCGCTGTTGTGTTATAAATGTGGCTAGAAGGAATGAGTTGCTGTGAGAACGCTTTTAAGAACCTCCGTCCTTAGTGATTTATTTGGCTCAACCAAGTGGTGCTAATTGTGGGGCTGATTTTGAAACGTTGACAAATGGCGAACGTGATGATTAAAAGGTATTTGTTTTTGGGTAATAAATTGATGAAAAACAGGTCTTAACTCACCTCTTTATTCGTTTTGGGATGGAATGTGAAGGGGAATATTTTCGTCACAGACACAGCTTGTCGATGTGGTTCTCTAAGCGAACTCAGTATGCAGTACAGATTACTTGCCGGCGTGCATGTTCGCAGAAAGCGCAGTTAAAATGAACGGGCATGACGAATTTGTTATTCAGCTTGCACAGAGTGGAACACTGCATATGCGCTAAGCAGAGGGCACACCGTTGAGTGCGTCATATGCTTCGTTGGGTGCCGCTCACTGTTCAATGCCACGGCGGAAAGCAAACGAGAATGGAAGCGCGAGCACAAGTACCGGTGCTACCAAACCGAGAGCACGACGCTCCAAGAAGGAGGCTGTCAACACGGGACTTGAGCCCAAACTTGAGATGGTACCTGGCATGTACGACTGCCAGCCGCCTTCTGCCGTCCAATCCGTATCCATGATACACAACCACAACGGTATGATGGCGCTGCACGATGACGGCGGACCAATGTCCAGTCAGCATGTTTACACACCGCCTGCCGGGTCCATGGGTGGACCACCGCCTCCCGATTATTACCAGGCGATGCCTCCTGGCTATCAGCCTGGTCCAATGCCGCCACATGGCGGTCCTGGCCCTCAGCAGGCTCCCCCACACCAATTCATTGAGCCTGAGCCTCCTCATAGTCCTTACGTTGGACAACCGTCACATATGCAGCAGCATAATCACATGATAATGAGGTGACATTTGAACACTTCACCTGCAACTGCTCCCATTTGTTACCAATATACATTCCAATATTTCCTATAAATGCCTTCAGACTAAACGTTATATATTGGACGTATTTGCTTCACTTGTGTCGGGTATACAAAATGAATGTTTTATTGAACAGCACGGTTGACTTTCCATTTTCTGTCGTTTATGCTTGTATTATTCAACAGTCGTCTTATTGTAAGAGGGATAGAGGTATCAGAAAGCGATGTCGTGTAGTTTTAGGCGTTGTTGCTGTTGATAGTCAAACTATGTACATGAAAGCCTTGCAGACAGTTGACCATTGAGGTAACGCTGAGTTAGTGAAGCAGAACACTTTAGCACCTCCTTCAAATCGAGTTGTTTCTCAAATTAACGAGAGTTCGTCATCCAAAGGGTAATTCTTTTAGAAGTGAAATCGTATTGCATAAATTGAGTAGTCGCATAAAACTGCACATCTAATAGTATGCAACTAACCGGATACCAGGTTTTTCACTGTGCGTCCGTTTTGAATCAACCGAGAAACAAAATATCTTCGCTTACTGAGTGATGTAATTCTCATAAAGAATTGCTTCTACAACTGAGCAGCATTATTTCTAGATTATTACAAAACCAATAGTATTGAGCATGTTGCTTAATATTGCGCATACAGGTACAGGCATATGCCGCCAATGGGACCGCCCAGTCATCATCAAGGACCGCCGCCTCCTTCGCAACTCGAGTTTAGGCTACACGAGATGAATCGGAGGTTGTTCATCTTCAGCAATAGCGGCGTAAGTAAACTTTCAACGCAAATTCGTTTTTATTCAAGCTAGATGCCCTAATATTAATTCTAAGTTTTGCGAATACCAGGATTCGAGCAGTGAAGTATTGATGATGGGACTAGAATGAACTTGACGAGAGGCGAAGCTAAACACATTGAGGGATTGCGGTTGAACAACCACATTCCACAGAGTTGCGGAAAGGTGTCCTGATTATGAAACTAATACGGTAAAATGCAGGCAGCTATACTGTGCTCAATCGTTATGAAACATTTCATTCGAGAGTGTAACGTCTGTCGTTAGAGAAATTCGTATATGTTAAATTTGCTGTTTTGTGGACGGCAGAGTGTTTTTTTTTTAATATTTTCACATAATTTTCCAAGTGTGTGCAATAATAGGGAAGCATATCAAGCGGTTGCAATTTATTCTGCTTCCCTAGCACTAATAGACTTTGCTGCAGCTAATCGCTACTTTAGAAAGCTCTTTCTCATGTTTTTACCTCTTTTGAATTTTTTTAAATATATGTAACTACTAAAACAGCTCACTCGATGAAAACACTAAGTGCCAACAATTGTTTTCGATGTTTGCAAAACGTTGTTCTGTGATTCCGTTTATGCATATTTTTTCTTACTTTTCACGCTGTTGTCTCCCTATCTTCAGCCTTGCGCTTTTTGTTAATATCTTTCGCTTAGGGTAGTTTCTTTTCAATTATAGCACTTTGGCATTTTACATGAGTATTTGACAAAATATATCCGCATACTGAGTGCTTTCATTCCCAACCGCTTCACCTGTTCACTTGTTATCGGCACGTGCGGTACACACGCCCACTCACTACGTAGCTGGATTGAAGAGCCTCATTAGTTATCAAATGCCATTACGGGACAACGTATACTTGTGAATTTTCTGAATGAGGGCAAGTTGCCCTTAAGAGTGCAAAAGTCGTGCTTAGCTGTCTATGTTCACTACCTTATGGAATGTGGTTCATTAAGTATAGTACAACATGTGCGCTTATCAACTTGCATTTAGATATTGGTGCAATTCAGCAGGTAATTTTCTTTTGAAGAACGAAACTCATGAAATTCTCTCCATCGACTGTAGCCTAGGGAACGGTACCTCATAGAAGATTGTAAACCTTCATTAGCACACAAGAGAAAATACATCAGGTGAAACAACTACCGTTCAAGCCGGATATTTCTGCAGGTAGTGGTTTTGCAGGTTTCAAAGTTTGCCTGTTGAGATGCAAATATGTTTCCACAAGAAAAAAACGACAAGTTTGCAGATCCAAGATAAGGATCACGCTCAATGGTGGGACGCATTTGCTCACGAGTTTTTTGACGATGACGCTAAGATGAGTTTTGTAATATTCGATGATCAGAATCCGGGCCATCATCACCGATACAGTATGTTGCCTTATAAATAAATCGCTTATTAGTTTTTCATACGACACATCTTATAGCTTATGGTTGCTGCTTTCTTTACATATTGATGGATATCGTTGAACACAAGTCAAGAAATGTGTTACAACTCAATCTTTCTCTTTTCATTTATGCTCATTATGGTGTTCATCTTTCCCGGAAGTTTTAAGCACTGCTCATGTAGTTTAGCAGTTGGGGCGATATTAACTTTTGGTAGCTCTTAGAATGTGAGGAATGAAACTATGCAAGAGATGAGAGGAATTAAGCTGTTGCTGAGCACAGTGTTTTCTTTTTTCTTTCTAAATTGCAGGTCATATTTAGCAGCGTCACTTAACTAATAGAAATGCACAGATTGGGAAAAAAAGCATTTAGATCGCCATCCGAATAGTATTTGTTTTTGTGCTGAAAGTTTGAGAGATTATGAGTATTAAATCTAGATCTTATTTCCTAATCTTTTAGATAGAAATTTCATCAGAAATGTTTTTGTTCTCCGAGAAAGCTTAGATATGGAGGTTTAACCTTTTCCTGTGTTTCTCATAAGCGGGTTGATGCAACTGATTCAACTCGGAACGATCATTAAACCGATATTTCCATCTAAAGTCATGCTTAATCGCTAAGCGGTAATCGCTAGTTAAAGTTATGCTTACTTGTTTCAGCAATAGGTCGAATGCTGATACCACGATATTTTCGATCGATATTCGAGAGTGGCGTCAAAGAGATGTTCTACGTAATCCGGACGCCAGCTCGCGAGCAGGCGGGTGGTCCATGGGCAATGGTGCTTGACTGCGACAACGTGCTTCTTGTTTCGAAACACGAAAAACCTGTCCTTTCCGAGGTGTGCTCCAGCAAAATTTATTAATCGCTCTGGGATTTACTTACCAGATCGATTCTTTATTTTTTTCATTTTTCCACATAGTTGTATCGCGTTTGTCTTTCCTCAGTGTTTGTGTCATTTGGGCATATTTATTTCGTGAATGATTTCTTTGCGCAGCGTTTCAAGTTCAACTCTCACGTGGATTTTTTTCTCTATTTTTTTTCCCTTGCCTAGCAGAAGCGCATGTTGTGAAAGATTCATCCGTCTTTGTCCACCTATTCTTTGATTTCGAGAGCTCATTTACTGATGGGTGTAAAAGCCAACTCTCACTTTGGTTTCCAAGAGTCATCCCTTTGTTCTCTACTGCGCCATTTTGTGATCATTTGGTTTTCTTTAAAGCGTAAGGGGCTTTTAGGTATCTCTGCTATAAGCCGGAGCTTGTACAGAGCAGTTCTCTTGGCATTGTAGGTGGATGTGGGGATGATGGGAGGTGATGAGATTTAGAGGTATAAAATATTGGCAATTTTTCAACAAGCCGATTTAATCTCTTAGTAGGCGCAAATCCTTAGTACTAGAAATCAGCCAAACAAACTGTGTTATCAGTTGCTTTCGTTTTACCATTTGTAATATTCCTGCATTTTGCTGTTCATTAATGTCCCAGAGTCATAACCCCGCATACTTGGCACATTACTCATCTTTTCATTTGTATGCAAAGTTAAGGTGTGATTTTTTTTTTCATGGGAAAGATGCCGGTGCAGTGAACGTAATTGATTTTCAAGCGATTTTTCACGGCTCATTTTCCACGGTTTTTACGATTCATCGAAAGATTTTCTCGTCCACTGCCTCAGGATATTTGAGGCTATTGTTTCTTTAGGAATATTCACTTATGAAATCTGCTAACGAATATTTTCTCTACAATTTTCTTTCTAGCAAATTATTACCAAATCTCTTCCAATTTTTTTTCGTTAGGACTCCCACTGTATACACTACTTGTGCTAAATAGATATGCCCGCAGTAGAAATCGCCATTCTGAAGATGTGGAACGTGAACCACTTAAGCCTATCAGAACAAGCAACCACAGTGGGAAATTAATTTACGTTGGAGGTTTTATGAGGAATGTGGGTGGATAGCCGTGCGCTATGGAGAAAACAAACGTAAGGAGGGTCGAGGAAGGGAGGGGGGGGGAGGGGGACGCAGAGGGTGTTTGCAGATTGGATGCTAAGGGTGAACAGCAAGGAAGCGATAAGGGTCGAGAACTGTTGCATAAGCGATTGTTTTTGCAGGTGCACACCGAGTGTAAACTGATGTGCGAGTTCGTCTTTGATGAAACGTACGGATATCGCATTCGGCAGTGGAATATCGAGTTGAGGCATTGTCAAGAATTCGTGCTCAGGGACGTGAATATGGTAGCAATTTCTTTTTATTCCACGTTATTCTATCGAATGCGGTTGCATGCCTCTTTGATTGCATTGATTTTGCGTGCAGTGATCTGCCTAAAAGGTTTCTGTGTTGAAAATTCATCGAAAGTAACGCGCAATTCCAGCATTATAATATTCTCTTCATTTTATGATCAATGACCACATTTATTGCTCCGCATTAAGACTCCTAAGCGATCCGATGTGTTTGAAGTGCATGCATTTTGTGCATGCCTCACAGCTGCTTTATTTCGTTATGAGATGCGTTTAATCGTTGCGATCTATAGTTATTTTCGAGGCGTTGAACTTCATCTTGAATCCAAGAAGTCTCATTTATTTATTTTTTTACATGAAATGACTTGTAAGATGATGCCTTCCTCTATGAGAAACTATCAATGCTTTATTCAGAAATGCGGCGGAGTGAAACCTATTCCGAAATTTTGCTATGATTGTATATGTTTGTTTGTTTGTTTGTTTGTAAATGGGAGTGAGTAATATCGTTTGCATGTAGCAGTGAAATGCCTCACCCTAATGTTCAACTCACATGGAATTACAAAACGTTTGTAACAGATTGTACCGTTTATGATGTACGCTGTTTTATTATGTAATGGCATCACTTCTGCTTCTTTCTCTTATATAGAGCAATTTTTAGCCAATTCTCATCAATTTTTATAATTTTTATTGAGTGATTAATTTTCGAAAAGTGAGGAGCTTACTACGTTATTAGAATTTACTAAACATTTTCAGTGATAATCCCATCATAATACAAATTTCAGCTTCAAGATAGCGAAACGCAAGAAAAATTGAAAATGAGCATCACACGCACTGGAATGACGCAAATCACACTAAACTACCTCAAACTTTGCGTTATACTGGAGCCGATGCAAGTGCTTATGAGCCAAAGCAAATCACACAATGTAAGTTCCACCTCAAAAGAGTCATATAATTGGGGGATGGATTCATTGCACTACGTCGTTGGCAAACAATTCAGCTGCATTGCCGCGATGTTCGAAGGTGGTCTGTCGCAAAAATGGCGGCGACGAATTGAACGCACTTTCAGCAACAGCAGATACGCCTTTCACGGCCAGTCAACAAGCGTATACAAATATTTGGCGCTGTTGCATCGAGCAGCGCTGTTTGAAAATTCCTTTTGAGAATTCGGTATTTTACATCCATCCTTTGTACTGTTTTATTGAAGGGGGTAGAATGTGAAATTATAATTCATCTGGCATCTCAGAGCAAGTGCTTTAATTTGTTACTGCTTCTTTTTTCCGATTGCGTTTACCATTGTTCAGTCTGCGTCAAGGCAACTCACCTTCCACAGTCCCTTGCCTTCCCTCTGTTCCTTCTCAGTTACGAAGGGAAATCGCAGTAATACGGCATCATGCGTGGGAAGAACAGCCAATTTTACAAATTTTAAAACGAAGCCGCCTGAAAATGCAGCTTTCGTCACTTGCAGCACTTTAGCGGCCAAAATAGCACCATCATAGTTTCCGAGACAGTGAAATGAGATCACTCGTGACTATTTTACCATTGAGACTTTGACTTTATAGTGGGAAGTACGATATGTGACGACTTGGGGGCTAGTGAGATAGTCGGTGCAAAAGGTGAGCGACTGAAGATAGGGACTGACGAATTTTCCCTCAAAGGAGGTGGGGGTAACACGACGGGAATATGCCCATATGTGGTGTAGGAGTCTTATTCGAAGAGATACCGTTTTTTCTTCCTCTTCTCATTTCGTCACCTTTGCATCTTGACTAATAGTATATGTGCTATAGTATGAATAATTTACATGCGACATTGTTTTCTTTTTCATGGAATAAGTTCTATCAAAGTGTCTTTTGAAAGGATTCTCAAGTATAAAAATGATTGCTAAGTGAGTTGAATTTTTGGTAGAAATCAATAGACGACTAGTTGTGATTGCTACTACTAAACGTATTGAATGTGCACTTAACAGTGTCACTTTATTTGCATTCGCTTAAAGCTTATATATGTTTAGATTGCACCACGTGAATCTCTGAAACAAACATTATTTCAAGCGCATGCAAAGATGCAACAATATCAACAACACCATCAGCAGCAGCAAATGGCCATCAACGCGATGGGTACGTCTCCTCGTATAATTCGCTTACCTTGAAGTTGTGGTTTTTGTTTTTTTTTTTTTTTTTGCATCTAGTGAGAACATGGAGAACAATTCATTCATCGCAGCTAGAATTGTTGATGCTTCAATAGAGACGTTTTTTGAACATCGAAGAGAAAAAAATGCGATATGAAAGTAATAATGAGTGCTTATACATGTTTTGTTTCTTTTTTTAGTCTTTTGGGTTTTGTTCGAAGCGATCATAGATTTTATTTACACCGGATTCACATGGTTATTGTCATGGCGTTTGAACTCTTATACGGTTACGTAGAAACTTCTATAGTGAGGATAAGTTGGGTTTTAGTTTTGTTTTAATACCGCTTGGTTAATAGCGTTTGATTCTAGGTAGCATGAATCCACCTCACGTTATGGCCCAAACACCTGTCGAGGAACCGACGTCGAAGAAGCCTCGCAAGCGGACACGTAAAGCGGCTGCAGGTGGTGGAGCAGCTGCCTCTGGCGCCAAAAAGAAAAACAACTCTTCACCAGCTCCCAATGCACCAAATTTCCCTATTAATTCCCATGTAAGTCCATCGGGCATTGTTGCGTAGGTGGGCACATTTCGGGGTCAACAAGAGATGCTACTTCCCATGCAATTGAGAACAGTGGAATTACTGTTATTTTTGTCGATGAAAGTATACTCTTGCTATTGTGGCATTCTACATGCTTCATCTGTTCGTTCACGGCAGAACCGATGCGTTTCATCTACGATTTTTATCAAAAAGCCTCGAAACCTCTCTTAGTTACGTACTTCGTAGAAGTTACATATTTTCACACACCTGCAAATGCATCAGCCGTTAGAAGAGAAAACAGTATTAGTCAAGGATCATAATATAGTATAGTCATGAATTACAGAGGCCAGGTTATATGATTATAAGAGTCGAAAGCCAGCTTTTGTTCACAGATTTCGTTACTCATCTCTTACATGTTTGTTCCCGCATCGAGACCTCTTTTTATTCCATATAGAAGAAGTTAGTGTAGGTGAAGTTTATTTATTTATTTATTTATTTATTTATTATTTTTTTTTTGGTAAATGGAAGTGAAGCGTACTTCTTATAGGGATGTGAAGTCTTGTACACTTGAAGAAGGTTCAGTGAGATGTCGTAAAAATTTATTACCAGAATTTGCGGCAGGAAACGCTTTGCAGATTTTATTTTTACATTTTTTTTCGTCAGGTATAAAATTGCTTCGCTTTTAGACGCCCTTAGTCAGCTAAAAAAAAGAATGGATTTGATGAAGAAGCTTGCCCGAAGTGGAGTATTGGGGAAGAGTGGACATGGACAGCTAAACAGAGAGAAGACTGCATTAGTGGAGGATTTCTGTGAAAAAGCGTGTCGAGTTAAACGAGAAGAACATACTGCGGAAGGCTGTATTCTGGTTTTGTTGTGCTTTGTTTAACGACTTTGCGACTCTTGAAGGAGTGGTCTTAATCTTTCTCTTTCACTGGCAATAATGAATTGAAATGTGTGGTATGCTCTTAAACAGTAGGCACAAACTTTGCTCATTGCAGGAAGCTAAACTTGCTAAATTTTCAGTTTCCTATCCAATATCAGGACGTAATGGTGGTGGGTGAACCGTCAATGATGGGCGGTGAATATGGCGAAGAGGACGAGAGGACTATTTCTCGAGTCGAAAACACGCAATTCGATCCGAACGCCATACAAACCCCCTTATCGACAATGAGCCAACAGATGCCTGCATCAATGGCCACCCTTGGTGGCCCCCCACCTCAAAGTTAGTGCTAATTCTTTAGCACATTGCAGTCGAGCAGCAAAGGTTCTTAGTTGAGCCGTGGAATAAAATTACCATGAATATATCATTAGAATTGAGTTTTAGTGAAACGCAGTAAAATAATCATGCTTAAGATTTCTTTCCATTTAATATGGGAACATGCTCGACAACTTCCAAGTATATTCGAGAAATACTTGACAGCCGTTTTGGAGACAGACGAATACGATGTGTTGTTGTTTTGAATTTCGCTTGCACTAGCATGCAATTCATCGGCTACATAACGGATCTAGCGCTGATCACAATTTGCCATATTGTAAGCGTCTTTGTGTGTGTGTTTCTCTCTGCAAATTACGCATTATGTGCCATTTTCTGCAATCGAGTTGTTGCTTATGACGAACAGTAATCCAGATTGTGTGGATTTTACACCTTTTGGGTGTCACTCAAAGGAGTCAATGCATAATTGAAGGGTGAACGGTGAATTTTTTAAAGTTTGCGTGCATCACTGCACGTCGATCATTTCGTTTGGAACAAAATCGTATTTGTCGTTGAGCGTGAAGAGGTGCACTTATTGATTGCACCACAACCTGGTTTTGGTGGAGGCATATAGGGAGTGAGAACGATCTGTTGCATTAAACGGCAACTGATTTGCGAGCCTTTCAGCATATATGTCTGAGTTCGAGCTGTCGTCAATCGGTGGATGGGGAGTGGGCGGAGGCAGCCAAGCTCCACCTTCTGCTGCACCTCCAGCCACATGCGGCACTCCTCTCGGTGTTGCCACGCCCATTGCCGCCTGCGATCCTCAGCAGTCGTAATACAAATCGGTCTTAGCCTGCTGGTACAGTTTTTGAATAATTTAGCATATTTATCTTGCTAAACGACGTTGATGCCATTCTGTTCCTAGCACTAGCTCCGGAATCTACCCTTCGCTTGTGGCTCATGGTGTTCGTTGTTCTTCTTTCCGCTCTATTTGGGATGTCTCTATTTGCGCCCAGTGCACTCGCAATTGTAATGTGCACAAAAATTTGTTAACATGACAATTTTCTATGGTATTCTAGCGTAGAAACTGGGCGAAGATGTGTACAAGTAATATAGCGGTTGATGACCACAACCACAAGTCGAACATGTATAATTTGCCTTGTGGTAGAGGGTGGATTCTGAGGGCGCTCATATAAAATCGCTCGTTAACGCAGCATGCGGGCCATTTTTCATGCTTTGGAAGTGGCGGAAGTTTCATGTATTGGGCATGCTAAGAGGATATCTTCCTGTTGGTTGGCTCGCTTTCTTTGTATATGCTATATTATGGGATTGTTGTTCGGTATGTGTGTGTGTGTTTTTAGCTAGATGCTGCTTGCTATGTGTATTATTGTTTGTGCTTACCGGATGCTTCTTTCGTATGTATTGTTGAGCGCTGGTCGTTTGCATAATTCGTAGAGAGGTACGCTTGTTTCGCTCCAAAATGCCCTAAAGCGATCATGCCTATAAAGTTATTCAGCATTCGTGCTTGAGAGCTATCTATTTCACTCACCCATGCACGTACTCTTCCTTTTATTTTCTTACCTATTGGCTATATGCATGCACTTTCTTTCTGTTATGCTGCTGTTTCAACGAATTTAAGTAATATGCTTCATTTTGCTAAATATCGATTTCATCGTGCTTTCAACTGACTGGATGGACAGTGCGGTTATTTTTACACTGTTGCGAACTTTGAACGCGGTATTATTGCAGAATATTGTCTTCCATTTGAGCGGTAAAATACTTTCCTGAAATTGGCTGTGGAACTGAGAAATGATAGCTGTTCGGTTGGTTGATGCTGCCGTTTCCATTAATATAACCAGGTGAGGAATTGGCGAGAAGGAAGCGGTTTTCGAAGCTGACCACTTTTAACATAGACATAAGCGCAATATGAGATTAAAGTATTTGCTTAAATTATTAGCGTTTATCGGTTGAGTATGCCAAATCAATTGAGTAAAGCAGTGAATTGCTCTAGTTAAGCGGCCGACTGAATTTGCATAATATTTGCATTCTTCAGTTGATCTTCATATAAGCGCTAAACACAGTTTTTGGCTGAGTGAACAATGAGTTATTTACCGATTGGATGCTTATTTGGATCGGAAATAATCGACCTTCGAAAAGAAAGACAAACATTTACGTAGAAGTGGCAGTGTTACTACTGCATGTTTAGTTGGAGCTATCTAATAGGTGTACATTGCTTGAACAAATTGGTCACTAATACTTCAATGAGCACTAAACTTATTGATGATTTCTGCATACTTATTATCAGTTAAGCATGATGGTGATGCCCATATCATATTTGAGTTGATGATAATCTCACTGTCCATTGGTCACTTTTGTTGGAAGAATGAACCACACTTGCAGAGATATTATTTTCGAGGAGGGGAGGTGGGATTTGTTTCAGTAGTATTTGTGTGCGATGAAGCGATACTCAGTTAATGTTTGCAATTTCATTTTTCTTTTTTCTTGGTTTGAAATATTCTTCCGTACGGTTGTTTTTGCGTGACGATCCGTTATTGGTGAATTGTTATGTTCTCTTTAAAGGTTTTCATGTTTTTATTTTGTTTCTGATTGGATTTTTTAGGGCATAAATTGTAGAGAATTCAGATTTTAGCCGACATTTATGCATCGTACTTCAAAAATTAGAAAAGCGCATTTGTTAGAATTCGGTATTAACCTGTTAAGTTGAATGCATTCAAAGCTTCGAATTTACGCTACTTTCTTTCATAAATATGTGACATTGCATCGAATATTTGTGCAAAAGTCGGCGTAAAATTGTTGCCATCAGATTTGTTGTTTTTCGGAAGTAAGAAATGGTCAAGCGTAATGAAATTGACTCTCTGTTTATTATAAAAGACACTGTAGGTGACATCAGTTTCGTTGGAATTTTTAGTTGAGAGGCTTTCATCTGACACTTTCGATGGTTAAATTGTTTTCATTTAGTACAGTTATGGTTGGAGCACATAGTTGAAACGAATAAATAGAGACAGATGGAGAGTTTAGCGATGATGGTGATTTTCATCTGTTTTCTTCATTCACCATCTTTCATTGACATATACTGTTTTTGCGCTTAAAGTTTTCTAACTGAAGGTGTCTTGCAGAGAGAACTCAATCGCGACAGACCGCTGCGCAACGAAAAGCATCCGCGCTAGCCGCACAGATGACGTTGATGCAGCAGCAATCGCAACCATTTTCGTCCGGATTAGAGGCGTTCAGCTAATCGCCTCATTTCTCTGGGGTGTTCTTCCCAATGTTTTATGCCATTCACTCGCGATCGTTTGGACTTGCGGTTGCCGACGCGCGTCTAGTTTTTTTTTTTTTTTCTTAAGTTTTCAACAATGTCCCCGAAGTGGAATGTGTCTAGTTTTGAAAATACGCTGTTCTGAATTCCTGTGAAAGAGTCAAATAAGTGCTTTTGAATATTGGAATACTTTTGCTAAAAGGCTCCCCATCGTTTTAAACAAGTGCAGCAATCAAATCTGATCGCTATGAACAAATGTTCCATGGAGGAAAGCATTACGAGAAGTGTTTAACTAAGCCATTGCGACTAGTGATTTTTGCGTAGTATTGTGTAAAAAAGTGACTTTGCAATTGCTTTAAAAATTGGCTTGCATTTCTTTTTTGGCTTTTTTTTGGAAAGCATAATGTGTCCCTGTTATGGCAGGAGTCAATAATGTCCCGTTCGAACTGACCTCGCGCCGCTGCCTCGAGATGCACAGCGGTAACTTAGAGTACAGGGTTCACAGTAAAGCGCAATTAGCTGAGTTTCGGTCTTGCAATTGTTAAGTTATCATCGAATTTCGATTTTTATCTTATTTTTTCTAATGCGTATTGGAGTGCGTATTGTTCACTTGCGATTTGAATTCCTGTTCAACCGCTTCGATTCTTGTTGATATTTGAAGCTGAATTCGTTTAGAAACAATCGTTTTGGTGGTTATTTGTGAATGGTTTGTTCACTTTTTCTGAAGATATTACGTATTTGTATAACGCTGCATGCATTATTTGCTTCTTTTTTTTTTTCAAACCAATCAAACATTTAGGATGTACGTTTTTGAAAAAGGGCCAAATGATATAATGTCTAATGATATGAGTGATGCAGCCGGCTTTTTTTCATTAAAACAAAAGCACTCACCTCTTCGTTTTGCCCAAACGGCATGCATTTCTCATATTTATGCAAATTTGATCTTGTTTTTTTCTTTGAGGCAGTTACAAGAGCAATGAGGATTGCTCCAGAAAATGTTGTATAGTCTATGTCAGACGCAGAGTTTCGTTGATAGACTACAGCGATGAAGTGTGGTTTCACGCTCAATCATCCATTTACGATAGTGTTTTGAGGTGGCAGATCGCTTCAGTTTATTACCACTTTTGGAGGCTGTATGGCAAATACCCACTACAAGTACAAAGTTGGAGTTCGCTTATCGTCTCTCGTTGCGTTCCCTGTACGTAGCAGTAACCTAACAAAAAGCACTCTACATATGCATCGCTGAGATTGAAACGGGGTTTTAATGCCCAAAAGCATAATCTGTGGCGAGACACCCAGACGGCGATGCTTTCGGATGTCCGACGCGTCTGTCTGTCTGTTGAGGGTGCTCGCTTCTGTGAATGATTCTCTTCGACTCTCAGTTATACGCCATATTTCCAAGAAATTACTCTCGCACTTCCGATATACTCATTTGTCGATGATGTCATTCGATGCAAATTCTGATTTTGATTGCAAAATACATAACTGATCATTTTACTTGGTCTTGCTATCGATGTTATGTGACGGAAACCAGATTTTTACCGTCGCGGGGAGGGAATCACGAATCTGAGAGACGTGGTACTCCTGTGAAGTAATATTGGCTGTAACGATACTGACACTTTCATTTGAAGATCGCCAGCTGTAGTATCTCCAATGTGGAGTATCCGAACGAGGAATTTCGATGAGCAAAACGAATGCCGAAACCCGATTTTCACCAGTTCCGTTTTAGCCTTATGCTGAATTCGGTTATGTTGTGTTGTACGGTTTACCCTTCCTCCATTCTGTGCAATCTAACAGAACGAGTTCACGCAGCTTGAGCGGAACGTCAAAAAATGTGGCGTTTGATTCCGCTTCACACTTTGGTGAACATTTTATCCGTTTGTCAATGATTAGCTTCAGCCGGAACATGCAGGTGTGAAAAGGTACAGGTGGCCACTTTCTATAGTTTAGGGTATGGCGCTACGACATATGGATGTGGGCATTAGTAGAATAGCTGCTGTAAAATCTTCTATAGTAGAATAGTTGCGTTTGCTTTGCTAAAATCTTTTCATGGCACGGCATTGTTGAAGTGGAAAGTTGTCACGATGAACGAGTTGAGGGCGAAATGTCGTGCTGGCACATTTGAAAGGGCTTACATGTTCCGCATGGTTAGCAGTAGGATTCGTCAACTTTGCATTAGGAGGGTGAATTGAACATGGTGCCACCGATGTTAAGGAAGGAATACTGGGGTATTTAGTGGACCTAATTGTGGTAGTTTGGTTGCCGCAAGAGGTTTTGCCCACTTTATGAAGGCACCGAACGAGCCATCGTGGAGTTTAACGTGAGGTTGAAGGTATCGTGGCTGCAATGTAGCAGCAAAAAAAAGAGAGAGAGGTCATCCAACGCAAAATTGGCTAACGTTTTCATCATCTTTAGTTCAAGTAGTGGGCGGAGACGCGAATGAGAAACAAAAAACATTTTTGGGGACTTCCACGAGGCAGAAGGAAACCATGCTGTCAGAATGGTAGGATGAGAGGACGTGGCAGGACAGCTAGTTAGAAACGGTTGGTAAAGAGCACGTAGCGACCAAATCAAACTTTTTTGTCAGAACGGCTGGAATTCGTTACACGTCCGTAAAATTGGGTAAGCGGTTTACAGCTTTCCCGTTTCATTATTCTTTTTGGAATCTAGCATTCGTAAGTAAAGATTGTTCTTTAAATTGTTTATTGTTCTTGTTGAATTGGAAGCTGAATGACAACAACACATTTATTATTATCTACATCATAGATACATTTTTCCCATTACAGTGGTCCATGTCACTAACATTTATCACGATGGAGGCAGATGTTAATTTTTTTTTCTTCTGAATAACTCAAGCATAATTTCTTACTGCGCGACGCGTAAGCTAGGAAGTACGCCAACTCACACTTCCTTTATAAAATGGGTGCTTTGAGGTTCTTTAAAGTGGGGAATATCTGAGGATGCCTGATCGTGGTTTTGTAGTGAAGAAAATTTTTTATTGAATGGACCATATGTCGTTGCTGGCACATTTCCACAGCGTACAAGAAGTCATCACACCGAATCGCTCCGAAAGCTGGTATCATCTCAACATTTCCAAGAGGCAGAATTTGCTGACACTATTGTTAGTGTGGTTTTATCTGTGAGGAAATGATTCAAACGTATAGTGGATGTGGACTGAAAAGACCACAAAATCAGACGGACTAAACCGCAGATTCCCTCATGTTCCTTGCTTTCTTGTTGAGCGAACAGTCCGGTGCTGTTCGCTTCGGTACTGCTGATACTGCAGTGTGCAGTTCTTCCAATGACTACAAAATCCTCAGTTCAGTGTTCTTCCGTGCTCATTCTTTTTTTCAAACGTACACATTCGAGCGTAAGCCGCCAAACATTCAATTTCGACATCTGATTACTTGAATTTTTGTAATATTTTCTTCTCTGGGCTTTTCCACGTTTGCATTTTCTCTTTGTACGGGGAAATGACCACAGTATTTAAGGTTGTTTGCGGGGTCTTCGTGCAGTTCAGGGACTACTCACTGTTGCACTGTGACTGCAAAACAAACAAAATTCCGCATATTCTTCTTTCACTCATCAAATATGCATGGTCATTTTGCCTTAGAACCATCACCTTCAAATTCACGCCAAAATGCAATTTATTTTCTTTAAATGCTATAAGAAGGGCCAACTTGGAATGTCTGAACAACGCAGTAAGTTAGATAACGAGGGAGAAGATCGTCTGTGTTGCATTCCGTTATATGAACGTGATTCAGTGATGTGACAACTTTAATTTATTTTGGCATTTACACAACAATGAAAAGCATTCCATATGAACGATTCATATACACGTAAAATAATTCGGAAGTTAAAGACGCATGTGGAGTCGAGAGTACAATTTTAATTGCAATGCGAGACCGAAATCGGATAGGGCTGTGCCTTAAAGCGGTTTTAGATCGTCGTCACACATATGACTGACAACATAAGCGCCTTTACCGAACTACTGGGTTATGGATGGCAGCGCACAAACGAAAAGGCTGATTTTTATGAAAACATTTGCGACATCAAAGCCTGTGAAACGGAAGCAGATGTCGCCAACTTCCCGTTCCTTATGTGCCACATAGCCCCTATAAAACGACCGTTGCACTTGAGCAGACTTGAAATTTCTAAGCATCACGTCTTTTAGAAACTACACAGTCTTGAAGAGCACGAAAGCAAAGAAGGGAGCTTTCATTGCTAGCTTTAAAATGGATTTTCGGTTGTTGTGGCGGCACCGTATTTTGCAGAGAAATTCTATTTCCATCTGTGAACATCAAAGCTGCACGTATCCTCCGAGAACGAGAAGCAAGTAGAGAGGGAGGAAGACTGAGGGGATGTTTAGCAAGATTGGGGATTCGGTGGCATGACTTGATATCAGGCGACCCTTGAAGTCACTCCACGCGAGCCGGTCCTCCCGCGGGCCCGACGGTTCAATCACAGAGCAATCGACGCCACACGACCTTTCAAAACCTAGCTGCTCGCATAAGCATCGTGTTATCACGGCCTATAATTCGATTCAATCACTAATGCGTATTCTTAGGCGAAAATATAATAAAACACGAATAAAATAGGTAATTCCTTATCCTCTGTGTTCAAAGCAGTACGATTATAAAGAGTCCTATTTTCACTGAAGTCACTTGAAGCGCTTACGAAATTTTAATTACGAAACAATATTCAGGTTTATACAATGTTTCATATTTCTCACTGGAATGCTACGGCATGGAAACTGAACACAGTAAGATTCGCCTTAAGTATGGCTAACGGTAATCCTATATCTTAGAAGTGATCCGTAAACAGCCCACACTATCCGTTGCGTTCCGCATGCAAAAAAACAGGACGCCAAATTAGACGCCATGTATAATTGTAAAACCTTTCCAATTCAGAATGCAGTTGTTTAACAGATTTTGATTACTCATAACAGTGCAATAATTTATTCCTTGCAAAATACTGCTTAACATTTCATCGACTGACGAGAAAATAAGAAGTCAATGGATGGTACCAAACCTGGAAACAGTAACGATGATGAATCCGGTATATATCACTAAGAGTTGACCGCACAATTAAACACTCATCGTCACGCCTAGTTTCAGGATACTCAAGCAACTTCTTCGACGTGTCCAATTTAAGCCTTAAAATGCACACTCCTCTTCTTAAACCGCATAGAACAGACGTACTCAGCAGTAGGAAATTAAGGTGTGTCCATTGCATTAATCCTTCCACCCTCGAAGGCTCAGCGGATCAACTCGCCCTCACAACCTGATAATTCATTTTTCTGAGGTGCCAGGGGAGCATTCTTGAGGGTGCGATCGTCCACACCTCCCTTCCCCTTCCCTTCAGCAGATCTGTAATTCATCTTTATCTTTATACTTCACCTGTCCCAATTAAGCAACAACAAACCATCGATGAAAAATATTATTGTATGCCTACTTCATTTTTATCATTTAGTTCGTCTAACTGAATAAAGATCGTTCTATTTCTTCAGATTCCTAAGGTCGTTAATTTACACTCTAAATACTACAACAATAAGCCAAGTAAATGAACAACTTTGTATGCTATAAATGCTTGTCCGTTCGTTCAGTTACTTTGGTTTGTTGCTTAGAAAGAAATGCTTCTGAGAGAAATTGTTTCTCTGGAAAATTGCTTGCAGTTTCCTTCAGCTATTTTGTGCTTTCGGCTAGATATTCACCTGTTGACTGGGGATGGCGCTGCCGAAGGTTGTCGTGAAATTCGAAATGATCAACAAATCATTTAAAGAATTATCACAAGAAAACCAGAGAAAGGAAGAAAAGGAAGTAGATGAACAAATACTCAAGCATAGGAGGCATACAAATCTATTTTTCTGGAGAGCTGTTAAATAAGTGGGAAAAATCACACCACAGGTTCATCGACGGGGATATGTGAATCGAACAGATCGAAAGGTCCAACATTTTCGTGAACATTGTCAGCATGTGTATGCTAAGGACCATTATCATTCCCAAACACCTCCTCCTCCCACTCCTCTCCCTCCTCATTGCCAGTTTAGCAACGATTCGGAAGGTAAATTTGGATGAGCCTGTTCAGATGAAAATCTGCAAATAAAGCGCAATTCACAAATATACCCATCTATTCCTCTTTGTCTTTCTTGCTTATGAAAAGGACCCATGTACTCATATGGTCCATCTATACAAGGTTCTACAACGTCTCTACATATCATATACAGAAGCTGTTGGATTCATTGCCATGAGGACAACTCCCAACCATCACTGTACGCCACTTTACGATCAAATTTTTGTAGCCTTCGAATATCTTCAGCATAATTTAGGCGCCTAATTTTTTGACAGGTTTCTAGTAGGCTAGGAAATAAATGAAAAGACGGATGCCACTCAGACGGCCGCATGCAGAAAGATGGGTAAGGCGGCTTTTCTCTAAAGCGAGCAAAATAAGGAATGCGAAACATCCGTTACTATAAGAAACTTCAATCTCATATGAGTACCCGATGCACCTCAACTATGCTGTATATGGAGTGCGTTTATGAGATAGAATCAGCAAATCGAATCATATTCACATGTAAATGTTTTTCTACAATATCTCATTATGGAGATAACACCTCCACTAACTTAACGAAAAATCCAACGTGAAGACCTGAGCTCATTTAATAGCCGGAAATTTCACATGCTTGTGGATCATTTCATTGGAAATATGGTAATATGCTGTGAGCAGCAATTTTTGAGGATAAAAGTCGGTGAAGTGGGACAGCGAGAGAAGGGAAGGAAGAAGGAAGGAGGAGGTAGGGGGAGAAGAGGAGACGAGAAAAACTAGGCTGGATGAGACCAAAATTGGAAAACACGAAGCTCTCAAAGATAACATTCCCACTTTTGTAGCCACTACCTTCATCAATTGCACGAAAATAATAATATATGTGGAATAATGAAGTAATATTGGATTATATTATAGGAGAATTCGCCGTCTACACTATTCTTCTATTGTAAAAAAAAACAACATTCATCTCTCCTCTTAGATTGCTCATGATATGCCCTTTCATTTGCAAACTTAGGAGTAATTTTGATCCTACATCCTTTCGAGAATGATAAATTACTTCGGCGTAGAACACATGCGCTAATTCCGCAAATTTCAGGAATTCTGTAGCTGAAACTACCAGAAAGGTATGAAAATATATAGCCGCGAGCACAGAGTCCAACACATTTTGAAAATGTGAATTTATCGAAATAAGAAGCGATCTAAGGAGATGGTCCTATATATAACCACTGCTTTTTGCGACACGGTGTTCGTGTTATGGCTCCAGCAGCCTAACGCATAAAATCTATATTTCAAATGCTCACTCGGTGCATATGTGTTTTCTGTTTCAAGTTAGCGCTTCAAGAATATTTTTGATGCACCATCGTGACCATCTTTCGTTCTTCATATCATTTTTGCCTTATCTTGCTACACTGTTTATCACAGCTAATAAATGAAAAAAATACACTGGTGCAAAACATATGAAAGAATGCTGATGACAGCCAGTTGCTTACCGAAGTATTTGATGCCTATCGAAATCGCTGTTCGTTGATGCCGCTTTAGCGCGGATCTCCTCTTCACATGTCTCGATCATACCTTGATAGCGTCCAGTGGAGCAGTTTTCATGAGCGGCTATACTGCATTGGGTTTGGAGGTAACCAAACAGTGAAATGAATTGCAGCTCGTTCGGCGGACCAGGCCGCGATAAGGATGTTGGGCGTCTTCGAGTCTGAATCAAGGGCAGTTTCTTACCTCCACTAATAAAATGAATTTGCCATCTCACTGGCATCCTTTAAAAAATTTCGGCATTATTCTCAGGTGTTAATGCCGACTGCGCACGAATAACAAGGCTTGCTGAGATTTTCCACAGTTATGAAATTCATATAATGCAAACTTATTTTGCACAAGCAATACAGCGGAACGGGCCACCAGATCGAAAAAAATATGAATTTCGCTCCAACAAACTTTTCTTCATTCCATCTGGCGCCTCAGCGTTGAGTGGGTCTCTTAGTCCTTACAGGATTTTTCAAATCTACTCGATTTCTACGGCGGATCTAAGACTAAAACGACAAATTTCTTAACGACTGCTGTGTAAGAAGCAAGCTCTGAGCCTAGTGCTTAACGAGAGCCAGATAACGTAGCTTAATTTAAAGCGCCTCTGTTGTTTAGGAATGTCACCAAAAATAATTCAGTTTTATGAAAAACAGCGTGATGACAAAAATGAAACAGCTATGCGCAGAACATGAGGCCTGTGTCAAAAAAGGACGGTGGAGTCGACCCTATGGGTCAATGTAGTGAATGGTCGCAGCTTTGGCAAGTTATTTTGTTCATAGAATTCTTATGAAGACATTTATCAGCTGCCTGAATGAAGTGGGCGATTTTTTTTCGCTGCTGCTTCATTTGAACCTAAACAATATGAGCACACGAGGACGTTTTCGCCTTTTTACCTTTGCACAGATCTCCTATCCATAAACGACGTTCATTTTTGCGAAATTTGCTTGAAAGTGCTTGTTGTTAGCATAATACGCTTTTGCAGAAGTTTGCACAAGCTCACAAAATTAACTCAATGATATGCGCAGGAGGAACCTTGCCGGGTGCCAATGATGCCTCATGCCGTATCCGACACATTTCGCTAAAGCAGCGATGGGAACTTCTCCCGCTAACGCCACCGAAAACAACATGTCGTCGGAATGGCCGTAGTTATCGAATAAAGTAAAGCTGGGTTTGAAACTTTGCAACCGCTGCTGCAATAGCCACGCAATTTCTAGGTGGCGACGATTTAGCAGCATCCAATGGGGGACGCCGACGCATCTAGGCAGAGAAGATGAGCGGGGAAAATTTCGTTGTTTTTTTTCTGACCTCGTACAAAATTGCTGTTTTGGTTTGTGAAACGCTTCTGGCCAATTAATACGTCACGTTTTGGTCCATCACTCACACACGCCGTCCGATGCTGAGCAACAAGTTGCAGCGGTAATGCAACAAACGCCTCGAAAGCATTGATGGACTTACGGCTTCCCTGTACTGTTTCTGGTTTTGCCTCTCGCAAACCGATTGGCGTTTTCTATAAGCCAGTCTTGCGTGACGGCCAACTTGATTTGCTGGACAAATACCGACTTCCCTTGCGAAGCATTCATCCAGAAACTGCAAAAGTAAAGCCTCTGTAGAAGTGCCTTCGGAGGATAATCCGATTTATGGCAATAATTCAAATCATGGTTTCTCTGTTACTAACCACATGAAATTGCTACCTTCAAAAGATGAAATGAATGCGGATGTGAATCTGAGTCGCGTAACGAAACATGACAGCAAAGAATTCATTTCAACATTCATGATAGTCGGCTACAACCACTGTGTTGTTTAAATCAAAAGGCAATGGGCGATGCAGAAGCATGCATGCACTGATAGAACTCGAGTTTTGCTCGGATCAGCAAACGGATGAAAATTGTAAAATACGACGATTGCGTAGGAATTTCAAGGATCTACAACTGCAGAGTTTCACGGATAGCAGGAACGCACAGTTTGGATCAGTTGAAATTTGCAACAACCGCTGCAGACGGTAATCGGTGTGGTGAACGGTCTTGAGAATCCGAATGATAGATACTACTGACATAAACGATATCCTATAGTGTGTCAATCGCATGACTCTATTGAAATCTTTCACAGTCATTCGCGAAGGCTCCTGCGCGCAAATGAGCTCAGTTATACAATAAAATCCTCTTCGGGAGGGGACATGAGATTGCAGAGATGGTCAGAGTCACCGTAAACTTGTGGGCCTATGACTATTTTATATGTTACCGTAAACTATGACTATTTATATCTCTCGAAGTGCTTACCTAATGCAGTGGAAGGAAAACAAAGCAAAACATTCATGCATATAAAACACAGCAATGAATTTTTATATTTTTGAATAAAAAGGTAGCGGATGACTAAAGATCGATGCAACCGGTGGAAAACGTCCAAAGGTCTATGCGTCTAATGGCATGAAACATTTTCGCTATAAATCTACGAGAAAATATGCTAAATTCTCGAGGTCGGTGCTTATATTGCTGTTCGTTTCAAGAAAATCCCGTATAGGTTTACATTGATGCCGTTGTTAGAAATACATCATAGCGAGTGAACCGACTGAAGGTTAAAGTTGCAGACCAGCAGAACGCTTCGAATAGGTTCGCTGTTTTTCCTCTTTCAGCTATCATGGAAGTGGGATGTTTTCTGGTGTTCTGGTATTAGACCCAGTTTTTTAGAAACTCCATTCTACTTATTTTCAAAATATGTTTGGGATACACTAGCATACTTCATGTTTCATAGTACTGAATACAACAACAGAAAACATATTTGTCGCTACATTTGAACCATAAAGATAAAATCTTCGTATAATGAGTTGTGGGAACGACAACACTGAACAGAAATAAAAACACAATAAAAGTACCTTATAATGATGACATCTGAAAGTCAATTCGGAATCGCTGCATATGTTCGACATTTGGCCGAAAAGCCTATAAAAGCACCGCTCAGCTTCGGCTTCCACACACTGTTCAGCACTGAAAAACGCCACAGTCTTTTCTGACAGAAACAACCTGAGATCAAGTATTTTGCTTTTAAAAGCTCTTTTACTGCATATATACGGAACGTCGTTAAGATTTCCAGCGCTATAAACGAAGTGAACACTGCTCCCTAAAACATTCACGATGAATTGGCGTGTTACTTTTTGGCAGCGGTGACAGTCTAGCGCCAGGATGTTCAGCTGGAAGACAGTTCGGTGTCGGAAGCATTCTGGCCCGCCACTTCGGTACCCATGCGATTATAGAGAAACTGGCAAATATAAAGCAATGAACTTGCGAGTATTGTTTAAAACAATAAACCGATAGGACCTAAAAGTAGTTGTACGCATCTGAACTTTCTAAGACACTCATTCTTGGCGAATGCATTACTACCAGATAGATAAGATGATGAGTAACGAATGTGCAGCTTTATCAATTTTATCGAATTCGTCGGTGCTGTATATTACTTTCGCATTGCGTTAATTGTTGTTTATATTATTGTAAACGAGATCAACTCTGTTTTAGGCAACTTTGTTGAAAGAATCTTCATTACTATCTCACATAGCACATTTAGAGCAGATTTTCACAAAGGACTTCAAAAGTCATTTGCTGTGTACAAAATCTTGCACCGCATAGGCTGTGACCCTTACGAAGGAATGCAATGTTCAAGAGAGAGGAAAGTCGAAGTCACAATGGATAAGGCTTTTGTTTGGACGACTGCTGCTCGAAATGTGAAAGGCACTTCGGGAGGAACAAGGAATTGCAAGGAAATGAAAGACCTACAACAGGCCCGATGCCACTCGCCGCCATTTGCGGAGCACCCTAGATATTCACCACCCGTCCACCCTACCTAATCATCCCCTAAATACATAGAGGGACTACAGGAAATTAAAAAGGACAGTGATGCTGGATATGAGCCTAATGTTAAGCCGACAGGGGCCTTCGCTGAAGATAGCGAAGCGTATCAAAAATGACGCCGTATACCCAACATGGTCGACTAAGAAAAGAGCTGTGACGCAGAATGCTTGAGAGGCGTAGCGCACAGTTTTGCAGAGTGATTCGCTTCTTTGGAATGGCGTACGTATTCTCCATTTCACATGGGTTCCTTGTTCTTCCCCCTGTCGTGCCGTTTCATTAGCATCTCTTTTTTTGATATTTAAACATGTGTGCGTAAGTAGACTTGCGCCCCTTCCCCTACCCCCCATTCACCCTAAACAGCTCGCAGCTCTCAACTTCGAAAATTGCATTCTGAACTGCTTATTCGCCTAAGAGCATCTGCAGATTGAGGACGCGTTATAAAAGTTTGCAAATTTTGTCATTCTCTAAGCTAATCTACTTATAAGCAACTGTGTGTTAAGATGCTGTTCCCTCCACATTGCCAGCTCATGCAGAAGAGTTTATTTTTAATTGATTTCTGTACTATAGAAACAACTTTTCCTTCTTCCATTCTACAGCCTCAGTTGTTTAATGTGTTTTCGAGGAACTACTTCCATATATAGTTCGAAGTTTACATAACTTTGCTTATTTGTTCTGCTTTCTTTTCAATTTCTTTTACTCAAAAGTTTATTTATTGTGCACCGAGTGCTCGTATTTGATTGCAGAATGCAGAAAAACGAAATTATGCAGTTTCCAAGTTGCTCATCTAGAAGAAGCTCATGCTCGCACACATTCTCAGACTAGAACTGATGTACGCAGTTGGTGAGCTCGGTTTGAAAATATGAATTCAATCTCCTCATAATGCTTTCGATCTTTTCAGGTCCTAAAGAGGATGCATGAACGGAAAAGGGTAGCATGATAACTGAGCTGCGCGAAGCAACTCTCATCGCAGAAACGGCCATTGACAAATTCTTTCGTATTGGACCCCCATGCGGTAGAGGCACCTAACCCGTTGAGCCATGCTTCAGAGACACGCAATCCCCACGTATGATAATTTCGAGAATGAATAGCTCTTCATCAAGTTGCTCCCTCTAAAGATAGGAATTCGGCGGTGTCTTACGACCTGAAAGGAACCAAAGGAGGATTAGAATTAGGATGACAGTGCTTTTTAACAAACAAACGAGATTGGTGTCGAGCTCGTTATTAAAACGATGATCTCAACAATTACAAGAAAAAACAATTTATGGAACGGAAAAGACTGCCCGCAGAATAAGATGAGACACACTTTGCTTCAGAATCTTGGATAGCAGTGAGAAAAGGGACCTGAAACGAAATGAGCGGTATTGCACATGACAACGCATAAAAATCTTAGAAGTTTCGTTATAGACATGTAAAGAGAGTATGAAGAGAAGTGAATAAGTGAGCAATTCAAGCAATGCGCGAAAGGTGCCCACAAGATAGGAAGCTAAGAAAGAGACAGGTAAATCGGAATCAAAGGGATAAAATCTTGCCTGAAATCGCTGTCAGAGGAGAAAAGGATGTTCAGGCATGACAAATGGACAAGTTGGTAGGAGCAGTGACGATGTAATTCACGGTCATCCTCGAGAAGAACAGCGCTTTCAGAACGATAGGAAAAAGTGCAACATGCACCAAAACTGTGTCAAGAGCAAGAGTGATAACTCCGATAGTCCTATTCAAGTCAAACGAGGTGCATGAGAATGCAAAGTGCTCGATTACTTCGTAGTTCACGATGCGCCTAAAGACTCATCTGGTAAAAATAGGGGAAAGAGGATGGCGCATTGCTACATGGAGGGGACATGAAAAGGACTTACCGTTCGCGAGTTTATGTGAAACATTAACCAGCTGCGCGACAAACCGTCTTGGAACAGCGTAAGCGGAAGGCGCAAATTTCAACACAAGAAGCAATACCAATATGGTGGAGGCCAAAACCGAAGCAAAACTTGTGCTGTCCTTTGTTATGCATATAGCCGTGATCGTTGAGCTCAGGAAGGGCGCCATACAAAATTGAGCTATACTTGTTCTAAATTAGTTCCATGCATCCTTGGATGCAGTTGCCTTCTTGTCCTATTACATCACGATAAAATTAGTGACTCGTTAATGGATGCACTCGACTTATCCATTGTTATTGATTCTAAAAATGACGCGAACTCGACTAAGATTGGCTTGCTGTGATGTTCAGCCAGAAGAGATGCTGTGATGTTCCACGCAGTCAAATTGTGCATAATACCGAAACAATCGTTGGTAGATTTTTGGAAAACTTTGACGTTATATTCTCTGGTGGTTGTCGTTATGGACATCAAAGCTCCTATTTTCGACATCATGAGGTTGCTAGTGGGTACATCTGCTTTCTCCTTTCTAATGAGACGTCTGTTTACTCGAATATGGTAGAAAGCAGTGGAGCATAATCTTGAGGAAGTATGGAAATGTTGCTGAAACGTTAAATATTCGTCGGCTACGAAATCGAGGATCATGCTTTAATTCTTGCAGTATTTTTCCTTTGATTTACAAATTAGATTTCGAAATGTCTTCTCTCAGTGAATGCTTTTACCACATCCGCTTAGCATTTCCGGAGGTGCTGAATCCCGTTTGCGGCCCTTTCACCTTTTCAGGTAGTGTGTTATCTCGCTGATGTCTTAGTCTGTTTCTATGCCGTTCTTCGATTTACTTATCACAACCTAAGTTACTTGTCATCGTAGCCAAAAGCAACAGCGTGGCTTCTCCGTTCCACGTTCTCTGCCAACCCTTGTTTCCAAGGTTCTAGTAGATATGGCAAAATTTTCTGATCTGCTTGGAGAAATACGGTCTTCATCTCCCACTCGACTACAGGTCTGCCAGTATCCCATCCAGCTGCGGCCGCGATGTTTTTTTTTTTTTTTTTGGTTCATTTCTGCTGTTGTTTCTCATGCTGTTGTTGTTGGTTCCGTCCATTTGCTACTGTCATTGAATTAAAGTTACATGAAGTATGGTCATGCAAGATTTAATCCTCATGAAAACATTGTTTAACGGAACTTCGATCCGTCACCGAAATTTCTGTCGGGTTTTTCGCCCGATAAATATCAGCGGGTCGGCTTTTTAGATTCGATCTGAAATGCTGTTTTACTGAATGTTTTCAGTCGGTAACCGGCCGACATTTAACTTTTCCGGTTGCAGCCGAACTCCCGCTATTCGCCACATGCTTTCGGTCGACAAACGAGCGACATTTATCAAATCCATTCGGTTTTAACCAAATTTTGGTTGCCAGCCAACGCCTTCGATCGGTTGCCGACCGAAAGATATTCCGATCGTTTACCATCAGTACAACTCCCTACCTCTGCGCTATTCTTGAGCATCCAGAAGACCCTCGTACCTCTGCTGCACTCGTGGGGAGGCCGAGTCTCGTGGATACGCAGGTATCAGGATCTACACCTCTCTAAAACTGGAAATGTTGTGTACATCCAGGAACAGGCGCATATCTACTCCTAAAACCAAGTTGGGTGAGGATCACTGCACTTTTTTTGTAATGATCGAAGATTGGAGCCCTAAGTAGATCATTCTAAGCAATATGTCCAGTTTCCCGCTGATGTTCCTAAGTACCCACCAGATATAATGCTGTACTTTTAACTTCGCGCAGTAAGCAAAAAATTAAACGTACTATTGCAAAGCTTCTTATATACGTTAGAGGGGCGTTTAAGGCTCAGAACATTGTCATCCCTTCTCTAAAAAATAGCGAAATATCAAAGTTTGCTTTAAATGACTAGCTGATTAGGAACTTTTATTGACAAGTCGAAAGAAGGGGATTTTATCAACAAGTCGTTTATGAGGATTGCGTTTCGCATAATTGAACATTTCATATTTCATTGATTTTACATAAGAATTGAATAGAACATTCAGAGAGATGACGTCATAAGTTTTTGAACAGATTTTGACTACTTGAGGTGATCGGTAAAACTTAAAGGGGGTCCTTATCACAATTTCAAATTAACTTTTCGCGAACAAAAAAACTTTCAACAAATGCTGCAGTGGAACTAGGAAACACCATGAAAGGAGTATTTTAAGAGGTAAAGTTAAAGTCATGCTGGAAGTGGAGAACCGGTTGTTGAATTGCATTTCCAGATTGGCTGTGTGAATTTCGCTCGAACCTCTACAGTGGATCATTATTTCTTGAACAAATACATAAGCTCACAAACAACAAAAAATGTTTTGTGCCTTAAGGGATGGGATGTTCCAGAAAGAGGCGTTGAGTGAGGAAACATCGCAAAAATCATGAATTCTTAACAAAAATGATGCGCGGCTTTCCCGTATGCATTATTAGTGGAATGCTTCTGTGGTTGTTGACGCATCAATTATTGCAAAGATCTGTTGCGATTACACATTACTGCTCCCACGAGCGCACTTCATATGCCCATATAAATTCGCTCACTTCCTTTTCTTTCTCTTGCAGTAGCCCATATCCGGTACATGGTTCTTATATTCTGTGCAAAGAAATGACTTCCGTTTGGACAAATCTCCTCTCACGATGATTTCTTACGGCGACTTTTTCTGGAACTTTTTGCAAATTTGAAACATCGCATGTCGTTCTCGTATCTTTGCAACATTTTTTGCACAAAAATAGCCGTTGCTTATACTAACCTGTATTCTTAAATCCTTGGAAATTTATATACTTTGGCTTTAATGAAAATGCTAAAGCAAAATCGGGGAGTGGGATCGAACTAAAGATCGAACACGTCTTTGCAGACACAGAAATGTCGTTGTAAAAAGTGTGCCCTAGAAATGGAGATGGGAATTTCAAATATGAATATTCAGCGCGAAAACTTCTTCACCGATGGCTAAAATGTGAAGCCTTGCAGATACGTGTGTGTGCAACTAAAATGATAAACCCAGTTGCCACTGATCGGCAATCTAGAGGAGAATCTAGAAAATCAGTTTGATTACAACGAATTAGTGGGCAAAATAAAAGGAGATCAAACAGAAAGTGGACACATGCGTTGTAAGAGTTCTCAGAAAAATGGCGACTCTAGCAGCAGATGCTTGCTGGACAAATGGACTACATTAAAGTCGTTAAAACTCGACTAGCATTTAGCAGAAAATACGACTGAAAGCGTATAAAAAACCCACATATTAGGTAATATTTTGTTAAAATAAGCGAAAAGTAATTATTGGACATTAACATAGAATAATAAATTCAATGTGTGTGAAAATCTGTTGAATGCTCGCAAAGATTCTTTGATAGTTTCATATATCTCACTGCCTTCATATGGTTCAATTTCACTTCAACATTTCAGATCGTTGTTAATGTTTGTCATAATATATGCGCATTTTCTCTTCCATTGAAATATTTGAGCGCTGCCAGTTGCGAGCTGCCGACTGCTCAAGATGTTGTCTAACTTTCTTCAGCTTGATCAGTTTGCAGCGATAAATTATGCCAATTTTGCTAACAATTGAAACTTTGTGATCATTGGAATGGAGCACAATTAGAATATAACTTTTTTTTTCAGAGGACATCGCTTTCTTTGAGAAAAATAAAGGTGCATCAAGTAGGGCATATCATACAGCAGTGCTTAATCATGCGATATCATAGAATTTTTTGTAGTGACTACGCTGAAATCGCACTGATGCAACAATAAATGTTGAAAATAGGCACCTGGAGACTTGTGAGCGAAGAATAAACCCGTGAACGTTGAGCGTCAAAAAATAGAGAAGAAGGCTAGCAATCACGACGAACGTCGTCGCCTCGAAAATGAATTGCATATGGTGCCGACGTGATTCGACTAGTTATCGATGCCTTTGTTGAGCAAAACATAAATAGGACTCGATAAGATAATATACGAAGCGATCCAAGCAACAAGTTGTTTTATATATTTTCTCTCATATGAACGATTGGTATTTCGATTATGCGCGTCGATATTTCAAAATTAAGCTGAAGTTGTTGTTTGGAATAGCTGAATTTGAAGTTAGGAAATGAGTTCAGTGAACTAGCTCTTTCTTCAGATTGCAACAACATAAAATAGTTAGAAACGAAATGCCGAATACGGCAATAAACCGTGATCAATGATGTTGAGGTGAAAACATACTCGTAGGTCGGTTTGTTTTTTCCATCGTTATGTGTGTGGGAACTGAACGTCGGAAGATGAGGTCGGCGAAGATGTGAGGCTAAGGCTGTCATCCAGTGTGCGCAGCCTGCTTAGCGAGCCAATAACAATCCGGCTGCGTTGTTCGGGCAACAGATCTTCTTATATGTGTTGAGACACCCAAAGCGTTAAGAAATTGACGCATTCACTCTTCCCTGCTCATCATTGTTGTGTACGAACAAATCACAGCTCGAGTTTAAAGGCCTGAAATTTTGTTTCAGCAGTTATTCGGATCGCGAATCACAAGTGTGGTCGCACCCACCGATGCAATGGAGGCAGTTAACTGCTACCATTTTGTCTAAAGAAAGCATACAGCGCAGCATTTGCTCGTACGAACAACTGAATAGAAAATTCGGATATTTCAATGAGGCATCTTTTTCTTTACGATAAGAAACGCTCCTGGATAGAAGTGGAAAAAAATCGGCAATTTTATAGAGATTAAAGAGGTCAAATGAAAATAATACTTAGATAATAAATTATGAAATTTGCTGGTTGCTGGAATGAAATCCGAATTCATCAAAGATAAACACATGGATCGCTCGGTTGCGGAAATAACTGAATTAAGCGATTCAGCAAACGAGCAATGACAACCTAATTTCCGTTTCTGAACGAAGATCGAAGAAATGTGATTGACGGATGTTCAGGTATGATTAACGAAGATTTCGCGCCTCACGTTGACAACGAAATATATACTTCAAAATTTTTGGCTTTTTGCCCAGAATTCACCGAAAGCAATACTACTTGGTTGATGCTAAACATTTTTTCACAAAAAAGTCACTGGAATAGACAAAAAACCCTGCACATGTTTACGAAAGTAGTAAATGGTTGAAATGAATTGAATTGAATTGAACAGTATCTTCATTACTTTGTTAGGCTGGGGAGCTCTGCCGAGAAATCTTCTATAGGAACATTAGTAAGCAAATGTATTGATGAAGCCAAGTGTCACATTTTCTTCTCAGTTTCCGCCAACGTTTATTGAAAATATTTTTTGTTTCGCAGCTTTGAAAAAACCAATTCAACAAAGCAGCAATGTCAGCAAACAAGAAACAAGCATGGCGCATTTTTATAGATAACATATTGATTAACACATCGGAATTTCATGCATCAGATGATATCTATAAATGTAAGATTGACGAGACACACCGATTTGCACAATATGCGACATAGCCAAACTAACGGAGACTTCATCATCCTCATCGTTCATCTCAGAAGGTTGAAGTTTCTCGGTGAGATTGAGGTGGAAATACTATCGAGATGGTTTCCGCTTTCGTGTTATCAATTAATGAAGTGTCATAAAGGAACCTACGAATGGTGTCAAATTTTATGTAGCTCATTTCAAATGTAGTCGCAGTCTATGGCGAAAAATGCAAAACTTATCGAATTCGATGAAAACCGATGCAAAACCGATGAAAAAATTGCTTGACATGCTTCCCTGCGTTTAACTCTTTGAACCCTTCTATCCTTAGCCATACGGAAGTGCGTAATCATTTCACTTGGAGCTTCTCTGTAGCGTTATCAATATGAGCAAATCCGTTACCAAGGCAAATTGCTTTTAGACAACGATGAGCAACCTCAGGTGCTGCTTCCGAGAATTCCAATCCCGGGCTGACCTTCGGAATTGATTGCAGGCTCACTCCTTTTTAAGAGAAGCTGAATCAAGGAGTTCATTCTTTTATTCATCAACGTGGCAGCAACAATCGAAATCATCAGCTTCCCTGCGTTTAACTCTTTGAACCCTTCCCTTCGGTCCTAAGAACAACAGCGCAAAAGTCTCCATATTTTACATAAGTAATGGAGCGCTATGTATGCTATAAGCCTAATTTGCGATCATTTCTATAGGACCCTGAGTGGCTGGTGAAATTTCTTCGGTTGCTTCGACATTCGTTCACTTCATAAACCACTGGAATGTTTCTTTCACAGGTATGACAGTCTCTTATTAACTTTCAAGAGGATGCCTCAGCTGTTACAGCAGCAGCTCCGAAGGTGACCCGGAGGCAGAAATATCAGTGAAGAATAAGAAATTGCCGGCGATCGTTTAGCGCAGAATGGAGAACAAAACGGTCGTTTAATATAGTCACATTTCAAACTAGGGCGACGATAAACTTTTATTAGCTGCATTAGCTAAATGTTTTACGGAGAGCTATAAATGCGTGAAACTAGCAAAATATACACATCTTAGCGGAACACGTTTTTCGAACGGTCACGCGTCTTGTGAAAAAACGAATGTTTAACTTAGCATTTAAAACATCAGTCAGCTGCCTCAAAACAGACACGCGCCGGAGTTTTCTTATGCACTACTGAAAATTTGCAGAAGTGAATATATAAGTATGTGCAAACTTAAGGTATGTGTACAAGCGTGCTTATGTGCACGATGTGTATCCATTCGTCGAAATAATAGGTTCAACTCGCGAAACAAAAAAGTTTAAATGAGGAAAATCTGATGAGTACAGACTGTGCCCTCAGTGACGGTTTCTTTTTTCTTTCCCAATTCGATAATGGTTCATGGCACACTGCTTTAGATGAACTGTTGTTGAAGGCATCGTAAGATTTGCAAGCTGAACCTTTTTCTGCAACTGATCAGGTGTGGCTTCAGAAGGTTTTAAGGCGGAGAATTTTTTCGGCTTCATGGCTTCATGAAGTCACAAAGACTTCATGAAAATGCACATCAGAATGGTTTTCGTCAATGCCATTTAGATACTAACGGTGGAGCTTATCGGCCGAAGTTCAAAAGCGGATGTCATTTGGCCCACTTTTCCACTTGTTCGTTTTTATGTATTTTTGTGGCTTCTGTGATTGATAGAATTCCAAAAATTGCATTTGTGACGGCCTTCTTGGTGCTTCTCTGCACGTAACAAATTTTTAACCTTTTATGAAAAAAAGGCAAAAAATAATGCCATTCCCCCCATTCTTAATTTGCTACACAACATCTCTTTCTACTTATTTATACTGCTGAAATAACGCCTTTTTCTGTGCGTTGAAACTGCAGAAGAAGCGTTGCTTCATTTGCTTCTGCACTACCATGCGTTTGCTAGTGTTTGTGGTAGTGTATATCCTTAGTGTATATGCATATGCAGTACCGTGGATATCAGTGTATTCGCAATGAAAACATTGTGTGATTAAGCAAGCTAAGAGATACTTCAACAGTACAAAAATATATATATATAATCCGCCTAGTTTAATAGCTTATTTCTCGGCAGAATAGCGTCGCTACTTTAGCAATATTATATCGCGAAAGTCATAAATCAATAACTGTTGTATAAATTTAAAACCGCATTGCATTACTACCAAAGCCATAACAAACGAGGAACAAGTTTTTCGCCAGAAAACATTTGATAGAGGATTTTTCGTTTGCAATATTTGGAGTTTTCCAGTAGGAAGTATAGGACCTTCAAATGTATACTAAGTAAACAGCGATCCGTAATAGCACTAGCAGGTAGCCAAAACCAATCGAAAGATGTATATAGTTTTCTACGTGAACACTGTTATAGAATCATCACACCCCGCGAAGAAATATTATCATTTATCAAGGACTAGATAAAATTAGCAAGCAAGCTTGTTAGCATAAAAGAAGCAGGTAGATATATGGAAGATACTGTGAGAGGTGCAAGCGCAGAACTATATAGCACGGTACTTCCTTAACTTTAAAGGTGCTCGAAGTCAACGAGTTTTTACCGTTTCTTATGAAGAAGTATAACTTGAATTTAGCGCTAACGAACTTCAAAAGTCATTAACTCGATGGTGATGAGGCTTCTCAGCATGATAGGGCATTGAAAGGTAGCAATCTTATTTATGGCTTTTCGTTGTAAGTGAGGCAGTGCTCGTCCGTGTCTTTGCAGTAGCGTATAGGGATGCTGAAAAGTTGCAGTGTGGATACTGCTGTTGTTGATGGATCACACAGAAAGATAGCAGTGAAAATTAATTTTCAGTGTTTACAAAATATTTGTAGGCATAGAGTTCAGCATACTTTGCGTGCTAAAATATTTCGGTTCGATGCAAAAGTGATGAAGGCCTTCTGTGCCGACAATTTCATCGTCGAGCCACGATAATAGCAAAATCACATGTAGCACACAAGACGTCGTACCTTTCGAAATGTGAGAAACAAGAAGGAAAAAACAGCTCGCAACAATATTCATTACATGAAATGGGAGAAGGAAAATAAGGAGAAATGATACAGCGAGCATGAAGAAGATGATTCTCAAACTAATCTTAAGGATGAAAATAAGATAGCGACGCACGGGGCTTACTTATACGCATGTGGTACCCCAAAGATCAAGGTGAAGTTGAGAATCTGAAAAATACTCAAATTGTCATCAGTGTTCTCCACCGTTGAGAGACTGCGGCCAATGATATGCCAAAAAATGGCGTCGTTCATTTTTAATTTTTGACCACTCTAGCAAGGTCCGTTCATTTGCTCTCTCAGGATACTCAAATGGTTGCCAAAGTTTTGCACGAGAGATTTCCTTATGTATGGACATTTTGGAGGAAATACCTGCGAACAGGGACTGGAAACTTGTACTCGTCCACCAGATCTTTGACCCATATGAATTCCTGCTAACAGTCATTGTAACGTTGATTGCTAGTCATGTTCAGGCCATGAAACCTCCCGATCTTTTGCTTGAACGGCACTTGTTGCGTGTGCTAGTTTGCTACTCAACGAAACTATATGCACTATTCGCGATGAAATGTAGATAGACATGTGGCGGATTCAGGATATCATCGAAAGCTCCTCAAAAATTGGAATGGATTTCAATGCCGATCTTGATGAAGGTTGGATGGCTGACAGCAAAAGATCCGCAACGCCATGATCAACAACCTTCACGAAAATTTTGCATAGATCCTTTCTCTTAGGCTCCCAACATCTAGTGATGTTGATGTCCATGCATCCGCACGATATTTTATTCCTTTACAAAATGACTGTTTCATCTATTTCAACAGCTATCGCGTATTGGTGAAATAATATTGAGCGAACACGTCATGAAACCACTGGATCCATTGCACACAATCTTTTGTTGGAATGCCTTTTTCGTATATCATTTCTTCTAATTTGCCCACCTCACTGACGTAATAACAAGAAAGGTGAAGTGCTGCTTTGAGACTTAGTTTAGTGCTCTTAAACACAAGTCCGACGTGAAGGCCGATTGCCGACCTCAAGCCCCCAATTTGACAAGCTTGTCTGTTAAACTGTCAATTTCGTCGGTCATACACTATGTTTTCTCCACATTTTGGACACCAGAGTTGCGGAGACCTCAAGTCCTCATGCCAGTCTTCTACTAGCTGAGCCTGTTGATTTTAATTTTTTGCTACATTTCTTGTAATTTCATAACCTATACATCACTTATATCTATCATAATGCTTCTTGATAAAGCAATATGCAACGATGGCAGTCGTGCTTGGTAAGTAACTGAAGACGACTGTTACGAAGCCGTTATGAAGATAGATCCGATGTGTTAGAACACCGCATATTTAATGGATTAGAACGCAATCGTCAATAATCTCAACACGCCGATAGGATCGATTCTCCGACTCCAACTGCAGAGCTGATACATGCAGAGATGTAATACCTTGTATTATGCGCATGAAATGCACCACAAATTAAAGAGTGGAAGTTAGAACAAAGATGACAACCACTTACAAAAATATGCTCAGATCAACAAAGATCACATGCAAGGAGGTGACCGGGTGAACACATCTCTACGCAGCTTTTGATGAGAAGCTTAGAGAGTTCAATAAGATGAGCGCCTCTTATTTGCGCTTTTGTTTAAAGCAAGCAGGTCGACGATTGCTTCCGTATTGTACAACTCAACGATGCGCTTTAAATCATGCAGGAGACAGGCGACCGTAACAGATATGATTTCACATTGAATACATTCTCTCGGATTTGTTCATGCAAGAGGCACTCCGTTTCGCCCATAAAAATGAGCGTTTAATTGAATAGACGAAATGTTTCAGAAATAACTAACATTCACTCAAATTCGTAAGGTAATAATGACGCATGTGGCAATACTGTGAAAGAGAGTCCTGAAGCCAATCTGTTACGTACAAGACGTTCATAGGAGTGGACGGCGACATCAAAATAAGAAGAAGGGCTCCTTTACATCTAATGAAAGCTCGTAGAATTCATCTATGAAAGCGTCGCCAAAACGAATTGTAATGGAAGTAATGTGGACATCCTCTTCCTGCATGAATACTTTCGCAGGATGGAGTAGTGATCGCTTCACGTGAAGTGAATGGTCGGATCAATATCACACTTGATAACATAACCGTTTCCGCGAAGATGTGAGGATGCATGATCATGTGACATGCCTATTGGAAGTAGATTTGTTGAAAATGACCAAACGGACCGTTTAATTAAGATGAGATAGAAGATGG
This sequence comes from Baylisascaris schroederi, assembly GCA_006503575.1. Lineage (NCBI taxonomy): Eukaryota > Metazoa > Nematoda > Chromadorea > Rhabditida > Ascarididae > Baylisascaris > Baylisascaris schroederi. The sequence goes on from QEWY01002081.1 coordinate 427,786, forward strand.
ATGGGCGAATTTCTTAGACCTAACTTCCAAGAAAATAGTTCAGCATACCGTTGAGTAGAAAACTTCTCTTGTGCTCAGAAAATGAAACAAAAAAATAGATACAAATAACCAAATAAGACGAACATTATAAGTTGGAATATTGGAGGCGTTGTCTTTGCTGCCATTTTTCGCAACGCAGCTATCATATGAAGTGAAAGTATTGGCGCAAGAAATGAGCTTTGATTTAGCGATGCGCTGCATGTCGCTTATCAGAATTTGGAATCCATTTCGGCAAACTGTCATCCATTTTTCGAACGTCAACTGAAGCAAACTACATCAATATTTCTTGTTGCCACTATTCTTGCTCAATGTGCACACTTTTCTTGGATTATAGCCAACACATGAAACCATTCAAAAGGGGCCACGCTGATAAGAGTCCCAGGAGGCATCACAATGGACCGCACATGACAGTCGATCTTTCGAATTTTACTGATCGACAATTCGATACTGCAAAATGCTTCAATGATATAGATTTGCGTTGGCGTTTTCTTTTTTTTTTTTTTGCTTGCCAAGTTGAAATTGAGATGAACGATTCAACTCTAAGTGCTTTCAGAGAGCACAATCTTCCTCATATTGTGCACTAATGGAATCAATGAAATCAAAGCTTCCATTTATGGAACGTCTTTGAATCCTTATTGCTCGAGAAACTTCAGCTATGGTCTTCGTTTAGTATTTCGCTAACTGTGGGAAAGAAAACTGCAATCAGTTAATTATCAGAATGCGAGTACTGAACATAGTTACAACCGCGTCTTTGCGATAGAATTTATCTTTTCGCGCTGTTTAGAAGACCTTTATAGAGATAGCCTCACAGGAAATGTGTGCAACACATGTCACAGGTAAAGTCAAATGCGATACACATCTGAATAAGAAGTCAAGCAGACAAAATGAACTCCTTAAAAATATGAGCCTCTTGTTCAATATGAGCTCCTCGTTGAGGAATGCGAGAGAAATTAATAGTCGCCACGGGCCTACTGAAGCAAGCCGCTTTGCACAAAGTCCCTCTGGGCTTTATGCGGTTGATAATTACAGAGCATGAAGTGTAAAGCAAATTCAACTCGCAATTTGTAAAACCAATTAAAAGATTTTTTTCTCGACTAACTATAGTCAAATTTCAGAACGTTTGTAAGCATCGATGAAACTTTGTTGAAGTGAATATAGGTGCATATCGAAATGCATTTAGCATAGCCGTATGAGCATTTAAAAAACGTTTATACTACCATTTTACAACCACATGAACGGTGACGATGAAATACGAAAAGCTTCGGCCATTTGCAACAGTTCGCCAAGCTGGTCCGCATATGCTATGCGCAATGAAACTGCTTTGGCAAGATAGCTAATAGCAGATCTGCTGCAGCCATCAGTTCCAATCGCGGCCTGCGATCTCCCTATATGCGGTAGCTTAGTTACAATGAATGATGCATTGACATATGGGTATCGTTCTGCTCATGACATCAAGCTGGACACTGTAAGAGGTTCTCTACAGTTCTCGAGTTTCTCAAACGAGCGTAGCGCCATATGAAAAAGAACGAAAAAACATAGGAAGTAAGGCATTTCAATGGCATCATGACTCCCAGTGAGCCTCTGGAAACTTAAAAGCGGTAAACAGATATAAACCAGTTGTTTGTATCCATCCAGCATCAGAGACTCAGTGTGTGCGTGCAAAACAAACAGGCTCAAGGAAGCTGACAATTTCGAGGTACTATCGGCACCAACCAGGGAGGAAGTCCTTTTTTTGATTGAACGCTTGTTTTCTGTTTATTGAGGATGCACAGCTGTTTCCGCCAGTCTTACCAGTAGCATATTTTGAGATAGTTCTGACCTTTGAATTGTACGAGTGTGAACTGCACGCATCTATTGATACACATATTCTTTCGATAAATCTATCACAGAAGTTTTTGCACTATTTGCAACAGTACAGGAAAAATCGCTGAGAAACCTCGTAGCCAGAAACTATCAAAAAAAGAGGAGTGGGTATGTCACAAATGTATAAAATACGTAGATAGCAATCTGTTAAAAATATGTAGATGTCAGCATAAGAAATGCCCACCATTAACCACCATAAAATATCGGCACATTTGTTATAAAACATGAAAAATTATCAATCTATTGCGCATTTGCATTATTTTGTGATTGGAGAAGCTGTTCATGAGCCAGTCCTCATAGGTCAGTGATCGTAAAAACAATCATCTAGTGCTTGATGTGATGTGTTTGAATACGACTGCAAAAATGTACTTTATGAAATTTTATTCTAATTCATTCAGTAATGCACACATTATATATAGTGAAGCAATTGCAGTGAATATGCTCAGCCAACATAATATTGTTGCTTCTTTGCTCACATTACACCTCTAAATGAACATCAATCACTTTTTTACATTACTTTTTCATTTTTCATATCTTATGTCACGAATACTTATAATTTCTACGCTGTTTTTACAAGGAAGGCATTGATGTAGTTTACTGCATTAGGATTATAAGGTTCAGAAAATTTACATATGTAAATTGTAAAGGGTTATCAATGCAGCCGCTATGCTCATAAGTAAGTATTGACAGACAGCGATTCATCTTGCAAACAGACAATGTACAACTGTGCTATCGATAGGTAGAGTGCAGTGTAATAAATCTGCTTTTTCTTTCTGAGGATTTTCTCAATAACATTTTCTTTTCTTCAGCTCTATTGTAGGAAAAGAATGTATCAAACATATGTAGCACAAAAAGTAGGTGTTAATCGATATTTGTGTTATCGGTAATAGCAGTAAGCAAGCAGTAGCCAAGTTTTTTCTTAGGACCAATTGTAAATCCTTTTATTATCTCGCCGTATGCCTCTCAGACTCAAAGAACAGCATCTTCTTACTCGAGCAAGGTGCACATTCCTTCCCTTCCATCTCCTCAACTCGCCCTCTACCCCAACGCTATCATTAAAAACTCAAACTCTGCAACAATGGCATTGGTTAGGACTGTCAGTTTGAAATGTGGATTAAATAACTGTGCTTCATTCGATCGATTCCCTTTTTTATTTTCAATTTTCCATACCTTAGGCACGATATTAAATGAACGAATAAATAAAATACGGATCAAACTTCTAAATGTTCAACAGAACCCGAGGAGGCCAAGGATGCGATCTTCAGAGAAGAGGCCTGGCACAATGAGCAAGCACCCCGTCGAATCAGTGAAGCGCACCAATGCGACTCAGGATCAAAAGTGCACGAATTATTGAAAATCGCATGGTGCTGTGCCCTTTAAAGAGAACCACGCCGCATTTTCGACACTTCAATGTTCTCCGTCAAAGAGGACCAAGAGCTAGAAACTGCAACTGCAGGAAGTATTCCTGAAGTGCATTGCATTTGCACTTGACTAATACATAAGTTGACGTGCAAGGCAATTCGCTCCCGTGAACGATTCTCTGTCTGCTCAGCTAGAAGAGGGATGAATCATGCGAGTTATCAGCAGCAGAATTAGACAAGAAATATTTGTTGGAATTGGTGCGGCGCCCGAAATACTTGTCAACACTTTTCAGCTACTTCTGCGAACCCTGGAGGTAGGACCGTTGCGGCGAGCACGGGTACAAGAAATCAACTTAATCAATCTGTGGCTTCATAAACTAGCTCAATAAATTGCTGCATATCACTTCAATTTCAATAATAGATCTATCGATTTGGATAATGCGATAGGCAAATGCACATACAACATACACACAACGAAGAAACATCTCACTGATGAAACATTTTGTGAGAATATGTTTAGCCATTTTCAAACGTTGAATACTTTCGTTCACTTTTCCTATGAAACATTCATAGAGGACAACATTCATATTCGCAATGCATAGGTTTTCAAACAGACAGTTTCAGAGAAACTCTTACTCTTTAGGCAAATGTGTGCAGCCTTGTAGTTTCATCTTCGAAGCATCAGCCATGAGGGTTCTGAGCCCTGAAGAGATGAGGCTATTTACGAAGCGTATTAATGCAGAAGAGCTGGTTAAAATCCGTAAACTGCACTTGGAAATATAGCTCACATTACGATGAACCTTGTCTTATATTTCGTATTTAACTAAGCGTGCGCTCTTTTCGTCTCTCATCGATTCCAGTTGCTGAGGGCAGTTTATAAGAACTGAATAACACGGTGGTAACGAAGTTGTCCTGCTTCTATTTCACAATGTGCATTTGCCACTGAATTTACAAGAAAAACGAAGCCTTCCAAAAACAAAGAAACACAGACATAGCGCCATATCGCGAAGCATCATACTAAGCTTTACACATCGTATTATACAATTTCCTCGCATATTCTTTGAGGTATTAATTGTAACTGTGAGGAAATCTGGGGCTCAGATACATAAAAATCGGCGACGTCCTGATATTGACAGATGACAAGCAGATGTGGTCAGAAAGATACGTTTGGCCCAAATTTTGCAGGCTCCTTTGACAAGCGTTCAAGGCATTGAAAAAACTCAAGAAAACATGCTGTGAATAATTGAGCACAGCTAATGTAAACAATAGCAGTGCCCCAAGTGCATAATAGGCAATGGTCGATAACTCCGAAATCCATACAAATCCCTCAAGACTGAGAAAAATATCGTTTCTAATTCTCGTCGCAATTCTTACTGCCAACGAAATACATTTGCGAAAACGTGGAACGATGAGCTAAAGAATTTCGTCGTCGATTGCGAGCAAAACATGCAAACGAAAAGGTTTAATTTAACGTCCTCATTGGCAACGGCGTACGCAGATAGGGCTGATATAACAGGCATTGCGTTCAGGACTGCACCTACTGCCCAAGTTTCTAAGTAAGAACAAACGACAGGTGGTACACGTATGAAATTTCAGACACTTTCTCTTGAAGACAAATTACAACTTCTTTACGTGTTCTGGCAAAACATTTACAGCTTGCTGAAGAATTATCAGTTGTTTTCCACACACGAAGGTGCATTACGATGGATGCAAAAAGGCGGGTGATAGGAGCACTTCTATTATTTTTATGGTCATGAAAACTTTTTTGGGGGTTCCAGAAAGCCGATACGCACATCGCATTAGAGATATGTGCTCAAACAGTTCGCGTCGTGCAAAAAAAATTGCGACAGCTTGTCTAAGGTTAGAAGACAGATCTGAATGCCTATTAGGTAGTTGTTATCCTCGCAGAAAGCTTCCAGCAAGAAAATGAGATAAAGTAGTTGTTAGTGGAAGAAGAGAGAACGAAGCACAATTACATCAATTGAATCCGATCTTCCAGAATACGCTCAAACTAATCAATTGAAGCTTTCCACAGGCAATTGACGCAACCGAGACGTTCATAAAAAAATCAACTGAGGCGAATGTTAGTGAGATTTGTTTGTTTATGCTCCAGATGTTCATTCTGGGACAGCATGGAACAGGAAGCTGTGGAATTTTTTAATAGAGCGAAAATAGCTGAATTTGCGAAATTACAATCAACTGTATGCACGAGCATCAGGAAGAATTTTATAGTAATCAGGTGCCTAAAGAATAGGTACAGATACGACAGGCCCATGTGCTGAATGCGGACAAAGCGCAATGTCGCATACTTGTGCCACATTATTGAACGAACTCTTTTAAAAACATGTTGAAAAGAGTTCCGGGTGTATCGCTCGTTTGAATGAAGAGAGGTTCAGCCAAACAACTCTCGAATAGCTTCACGCTTTCATCTGCAATCAAAACTGAATAAATGAATGCGCCATATGCTAAAAGTGGGAGGTTTTGCTAGCGCTATTTTTAAAATCTCATCCATAATAGACTTTATCATCATCAGGGCTTTAAATGGCACCGTAGAAAATAAGTAATCTCTAGTCTAGCCAAAACTGCGCATTATTTGCAAAAGTGTGGGGAAGATCACTAACGGAAAGCAAGAAAGTTTGTTCGCTGTCACTGTCACCAGAAAACTGTCGAGAAAAAAGTTTCGTGGAAGTTTTTGCCATTTTATAAAGAAAAAACAAATGAATGTATACTCAATTTTCCACTTAGATATGGCTCATTTAATACAAATCACTCGGGAAGTAAGCGCCGAGGTCTCGAATGCAATGCGTTTCATTCTGCTATAGGACACTCTAAATTCGAGCGCTGCAAATTTGACGAGAGACAAGTTTTACAGAGTGAAATTCGATCTTGAATCTCTATGCGCCAAACTCATCCACTACCTTAGCTTAACATTTCGCAAACAGCTTCTTTTTCATTTCTTTAGAAAATTATCATCATCATACCATTCAACCCAATTGCTGGAAATTATAACTGATGAGCAACTTCTGGAAAAATTTACCCTTTATAATAATTATAGATATTTGAGCGAAAATAAGTTGAAGCATAACATCAGTCTAGTCCTTGAAAACGTTACACTTTTGTGAAAAAAATCACGTATAGAAAAACATTCGTGAGTAGTAATAATGGAATGATGCTATTTTTCAATGTAAATTTTTTTCATATTCACTCTTAGGTGAATGGGATATCGATGGTGGATCCATTTCCTTTATTGTGCCTTGTTCGTCTGTTAATTCGTTTATTGCAGCGGCAAGTTATCAAAGATTTCGTCACATTTTTCTTCAAAACAATTTCAATGCCAAAATTGACGACTGAATTCCATAAACAACTCAAAAATCGTACAAAAAATTTTAGACGTCTACCTTATATAGATAAAACGCATAAGCAAATGTTCATCTACGGCATTTGGCGGAATGTTTCTCGCATGTTCACTCTTTTCAGACCTTTAAACATAATCACCGCCTAAAACTTATAATTTATGATGCACCAATTATAGCGTTTCCCGCATAAGAAAAAAGTAAGCAAACAAAATACTGCAAAGTAGGCTGAAGTGAAGAATTTCGAGCCGATAAAGTGGTAGAGATCAAGTGAAACAGCTGTTTTTGGAGGCCCACAGATGTTTGTCATGCAGACCACTGCCCTTCACGGGGGTCCATCTTGCAATCAGTTTGGACCATGGGGGAGGGGGAGGGGAGGAAGAGATACACTCGAAGCATCCTCCCATGGAGGAGATCCGGTCAGAAAAGTATGAAGGTGGACCCACCTCAGCTAGAAAGTTGGGGGAGCGTCATGAGCTCAAGTACAAGTCACCCTTTCTCCCTCCTCTTTAGGAGTGAAAGTTCTGAGTGGCAAACCATAGCCTCAATCAGGGCGCGTCTACCTCCATTTTTCCGAGCATAGCGGACAAAGTGTCCGAGCTACTCACATAGCGGCTACACATCCAGCAGATCGCGAAGAAACGGTAGTGGTGAGATCGCGCCACGCCATGCATGTCGGATCCCGTAGATGCGAGATATTGCGGGAAGAAGGCTGCTATGTACACCCTATTTAAAGCACAACTCAAGGTGATCTTCAGCATCGTGAGGAGTAGGTCTGCAGACGAATTGCTAATCGAGCTTCGAAGCTAAAGGAAATGAGTTGCAAAACGCATCAGAGAAGGTGGTACGATATGTGCTCTTGCAATACTTTTGTCAAACCATCCAATTCTATTGACTATCTATAAATAATCAAACTACACGAGAACGTATTTCTATCTCAAGTGCTTTATTCACCCATAGGAATTTTTTTAAACGCTCCAACAAAGTCGCTGGTCACTAAGCTTACTTTTGCGAAGGGGATCAAACAGCGTTAGACTTCTAGAACACTCCTCCAGAGGCGATTCCGAGCGGTATTTGTTATATTCATTTGCTTATTTCACCGAATATACTACTGTGTACTGCTGCATAAAGCACTTCTGTAACTTTTTTCGTTCGCGTGTTCATAATTTAAACTCATTTTCATTTCGTTATTCCTTTCAAGCAGAAATAAAATCAGCCGGAGAAATGTTGTTTCAGGGGCATACCAGTGAGCAAAACTTCACTGCCTGGCGGAATTCTCCGTTGTGCCGACTCTCCGTACAGACTGCATTTCTTTACATTGTGTATCGCTGTTGCGTACAATAGATGTGGCGTTGTCTGCACATGCTGTGCTATCTGTGTGTTGGTGCTACTATGAAGGAAAAATATCTAAAAGCAGAAGGTGAATCGATACTGTGTTTGCAGAACAACACTAACAACAGTTTGTGACAGCGTGATTCATGTGGAAGTTAGTTGGAGTGACAGATGCAGCGTTTATGCTTGGTTAGCGCGATAAACTTAGGTTTGCCGGATTCGTCCCCCATTTTGTGTGCGCGGAACTGGAAGCACTTTGCTCCATGAACATCTAACCTTGCAGAAGGGAGAATCCCTAGCATTCGTGAGGATTCTTGGCTCCCATTCATCTTAATGCACCAGAGATCCCAAGAATTGAATGTAACTTGCTGCTCTCTTCCTCTCCAGCACGCTCTTACGGCATCGAAAAGCCCTGCGACAGGTAGCAGCAAAATGGCGCCTGGCTACTCCCACATTCAGCACTCGTTAGTGTCTCTGGCCGCTATCTTGTCGCATTTACGCTCCCTTATCATCCATCCATTTTTTTCTACCAAGAGTGCAATAACTAGAACGTTGTCGCAAACGTTTGGTGTAGAACCTCTAAAGCCGTCGAAAAAAAAACGAAACAAAACGGTAGCTATTTTATCTTCCTAACACACAAATAGGCGCCTTCTTGCTGCACTCACACACTTTCATCATTAAGCAGCAAAAAGGCAGGTGACTACTGATGAATGAGCGAGCCCACAAAGTCAGCTTCTACAAAAGAACGTTCCACTACACTCATCTCACCTTCTTTGCGAGTGCCGGAAGTTGCTACCAAGCACACTACCTGACTGCTCTTTTTTGAATCGTGCCCACCGGAAGCTAATGGAACATGCTTTTGAAGAGATAGCTTTCATGGACTTTTGCATGCCAATCTTTATCGAATGGTGACGATTTGAGAAATATGTTTACTGAATAAGGGAATAAGGCCGTGACTCAATCAACATTTGCTTCGGATTTCCTTGCCACTACCACAACACAAATAAAGTAACATCGATACTTGTTTTCATCGAGAACAATATTGGCTCTACTGGTTTCTTGCTAACAAGCCACGAATGTCTCTAAACAGGAGATTTGTAAGGATGGAGAGGCGATGCAAAAAAATGAAAATAAAAAAAATAAATACGGGGGAATACATAATTGAATGCCTGCAGTTTTTTAAATTGACAACGAAGAACGAAAACTGAAGAGTGCCACAAAGTCAATGATTCGACTGAATGTTACCGATCACTAAGTTCATCCTCCAAAAAATTTTTCGAACATAAAAGTGCCGTAAAATTATCAGGATCGAAAATCCAGTAGTAGTAGACATAATATATCATTATTATAGCTTCAACAGCGAGTGCGATTACAAGTGTTACGAGAATTGCAGTAGATGGTGATGGAATTCGTGACAACGTAAGTGAACAATGCTGTGACGTTAAGTTTTGCGGTTGCCAGAAGAAAAGCTCACGCAATCGCATATTCACGTTTCTGATGTGTATCCTGAACGCTACCACGCTACCGCACGGCGCCACAATCACTTTTCATCAATCGCTATTGCGAGGATATCAAAACAGAGCAGTGTGAGCTTTGTGCTGAGCACAGCATTCTACATTACAACTCATTGCAATTCACGATTTAAAAAAAAAGAAAAAAAGCGTGTAACACTGTTTGTTGCCTCATGCAAACGGCATATGCTCTAATCACTCTTCCTTTACATTACTGCTACATTACTTCAGATGTTCGAATAAGTGGCTGTCTAACATTTTTGCTTCATTCCCTTTACATGCCCTTCATTGACAATTTGATGTGGGTGTGCCGTGTGCACAAACCGCAACCTAACTGCTATCTAGAAGAGAAAATGAATGCTCCTAAATCGATTACGATTCCAGCAATCTACTCTTATTGCCTCTTGCCAAACGGCCTTGGACCAGCACCGTCGATAAAAGATAATCCAAAAAAAACAGCTGTAATTGTTGACCATTAAGTCCATACTATTAATTAAACCAGGTATTTTCAAAGGAACATACATACGAACATGCTGTACGTAACTTGGCGAAAGGCAGGGAAAGCTCCAAAGCACACCGACTTTCAATCTTTTATATAGAAAGAACTTAAAGCATAATTTAACACAAAAGCGTCATCGTTGCTCCCGCGCTCCTTTACTCAATTTGCCCAACGCGACAACTGCATGTCCTCGGTCTTCCACCTATTAACCTTCAAACCTGTACGAAGGTTATTCTTAAGATTACTTCGAATCCATTCATACACTAGCGCTGTGGGATTATGAATGGAAAGAAGTACCACGAGCACTTTCTGAGGTTTCGAATTTGCTAACTGTCATCAAAATATTTTTGCTGAAGGCGTCGTGCAGCATGCTGACTACTTGCCTAACGTGATATGCAAAATGGAAGAAAGCAAAATTGTTTAATAGAAAGAAAAGGACGAGAAAGCATACCAACAAATATTAGCATTTGGTACTCTAGAGTTTAAAAAAAGCGAGAAAATTTGGCTTTGCCTTTTTGTAAGATGCAAAAAATTCCCATTTAACTATATTTTGAATGTTTAATATCATAACACAAGATGTTTAACTCTTTGAAGGAGTGCAAGTACATCGCACCTTTTTGAGGGACATTAGATTGCATCAATAGGCCACTTGTGTAGAAATGAAATGAAAAAAAACTGACAGCTGTTAGAAATTGCCTGTAAAGGAAATATTCTATAAATGCATTGAACACGAAGTGAAAACTAAAAAATCGCAGATGGTGCTTAAATTCTTTCCCTTATTATTTCAATCACTTCAACGAGGCAAACTCACTATGCGTCTCCAGTGGCAACATGGAAAAAAATTCCAAACGAGCAAACTTTACAACAGTATTCGTTAGCTTGGTGGTAGCCACTTCTTATTTCAAGAAGAATTAATGTTAGCAATAAGTGGTCGGCAAACGCAATATTGCAAAATACAGTGAATATTTGTCAAGAGCAGGATTCTGATGAAGGAAAACACACGAGCTCGATTTGTGCCTTTCATGGCATTATCATTCTAAAATTTCTGGAAAGAACATCAACTTAATCAATCGTTATTCCTGAAGCAAATATAATTTAAATTAATCAAGAGATTTTGCGTTAAAAAACCAATTATTTAAGAGGCGAAATAGTAGTCGAATGCTTTCAACAAAGGATTTTCGCTTCAAATGACAGCAAGGAAAAATTAATAAACACTCAATAAAAATATTCACAACTATCTGGGTTGAACATGGTGGCACAATAGCGATAACATGAAGATCTATTGCGGCCTCTAAAAACGATTGAGAAACAGTGCCATATTTGATTGGAAGCGATTAAACGATGACACTCAATTGAAATGTTTCATCAATAGCAAAGAAAAGAAATAAGCGTACAAGCATCACCCGTTTTCTTCTAAATACTTACTATTCAGGCGAAGAAGAATAAACAGTCAGACGAAATATTTCATGACTGTCAACGTTGTATTGAAAAGGATAAATGCGATGAAAAAAGTCAAGTTGCTCGTTCGACTGGAGAAACACATAGTTCCCCACCTGTGCGAAGGACAACGCGATTGTTTTAAACGTCCTATGTGCTTATCCCACGGGAATATGAGACATAATAGATGAAAGTGCAGCAGAGAAGCGTGGAAAGATTGGAGAAAATGAGGCGAAACAAATGTGACATACGAAGATCACACCTCCTCAATGTTCCTTTCTGTTACTCTTTCTATGTTCAACAGTTTTATGCTACAATAATGTGGCCTAGACATAAGGTGATAAGCACACGCGGAATTGGGAATCGTTTGTAGACATGTGTGCGCATCAGTCGTGAGGACTTTATTCCAACTTGAAAATGTGCACTCTAGCCGTATCACAAGTGCGTAAACCTGCAATGTTCCCCTGTTTCAGCAGAAAAAGAAAAGAGACGGTGGGAAAGCGGAACGTAATATCAATAAGAATATGCGACATAAAGTTCATAGTTGTCTTAGGGCTCTTAACCGCAAAAAGCTCATGTTTTTCATCCTGAACACCTGAGAAAGACTGAAAGAGCAACCTGACTGTGCGCTCGAAGGCCTAGAGTTGTAGTGAACGATATTTTCAATGGCGCAATCCGGCATATTCAAATAGCATGGAAGCTGAAGGAGTAAAAGAGTGAAAGTGAAAGCAATTAAAAGTGTAAGTGAAGCAGTTGGATGTCCTTATAGACAGGGACAATAAAGGCGAAAATTTGTGATTTATTTTAGGAAGAACCATCGTGCGTTACGAGTTTCTTAACGTTTATGCTCATATTTTGTAATATAAACCTCAAGTTCGATGAGAAAAAGTTTCCACAATATTTTGCTGATTAAAGTATCAGGACAATATTATTGAAATGATGAATAAATTATTTTTCGCCATCTATGGATAAATTTCAATTTATTCATATGAAAAATTGGCTTCTGAAGCTCACTGAGCTAATACAGTGCATTCACGCCAACAATAGGAATGCGACATTTTGCCGGAAAATAATAAATGAGCGATTTTAACGGCCGGTTCATACTATTAAGGAGTGAATAAGTCAAAAAAGTCATTATAATATCAAGCACATTGTCAAGTGACGATAAGGCTATAACGACTTTGGGATCATTAAAACTCTGAATATGAAAAAAGCCTTTCAGCAGTTAGTTGAAGGACGAAAAGACAATCTTTTTTTATTGCTTTTCAGAGTTAAGATTTGGATGGATGGAGAAGGCCTTACAAGTTTCAAGAGTCAACAAGTGTTCTCTGTAGATAATTTCCGGAGAAAAACACCCTCTATAAATAAATGCTCGACTGCAATGCTGCACTTTATGTAAGCGATATCTAAGTTATATTATTTGGGATACAGTATCGACCGAGTAAATACTATTTCCAACCATCTTCTTTAGGTGAAGAGATCGTATAAAAGTCAAACCCTCGAGTAGTCAGCAAACAAAACAGCAACCCGGATAAGATTCACTTGTTTCTTCTAGAGTGCCGATGAATGCTGTGGAAGTCGCTTTTGAAAGAATCATTCGGAAAGTACCTTTAATGTACCGTTCCACACTACGCTGCTCAGTACTGTACATTTTGTTTGATATGAAAAGCTTTCAATAGAAAGAATAGCAAATGCAAAAAGAAATTACTTACTACTGCTGCGGCATATTCTTCGCACACAATGCTTATTCATAGAGCCTGAGTTCGTGTAACCTGCATGGAATATGGGCAATGGCTATTTGTTCACTTCAAGGCAAAATGGATGCTGTGCCACTACCAACACTGAATGTATCAGAAGCGAAAATCCAACGACATCCACAGTTCTACACCTTAATCGAACTGCTATGTGCCACTTCAGCAAAACTGAGCTTGCCTCAACTACACCCAAGAAACGTGCTAGAAAAGATATTTTGCATTTTTCTGAAACAGTTAAATCGCATCATTCGAAAGCAGATCAGATTAAAAACTTCGATCTCATTCTAATTAATAGAGATGCAATAAGTCATAACTGGGCTCAATGTTTTCTTCCTGAGCAATTCTATGCAGCCGTGTATGATGACAGCAACAGATCTCTTCCTTTAAAGCTTTCCTCCTTTTGCAATATGATATTGCAACAACGGTAGTAAAAATTCAGTAATATAGAGTAGCCCTCCTCAAAAGTAATTAAGAGAGTATGCTAGCAGGGGTGGTTACACAACTGGCGAAAAGTTAGAGCCTCAGCCTGGAAACGATGAAGCCGAGGTAGCTATCCACTCCCTGCGAGCTAGTGGTTCATCAGGAAGGTCAAGCAAGTCCCAGACCACCGGGCACTCGCGTCAACTCCCGAGAGTACTTCACTTTGTTAGGACTAGATACAATGGATGGAGCGGACTGCCGCAGTCGTGAAATTTCCTCTTCTTTCACAAGGCTGCCGTGGTCGCCGGATTTCTGGTCAAAGGTCACAGTTTTGAGCAGAATTTCCCCACTACCCTCCCGACCTAGGCCAACTATTGTAAACCATCCTGAAGGGTGCGCTTCTCACAACGTATTCCTCTTTGGTGGAGGAGGGAGCTGGGGGAAGCGGATGGGAAACACAGTCATCCTTTAGCGACCGCGATATATCCCTATAACCATAGACGCATAATGCGATTGTTTGCTGTCCCCATGGGGAAACCACTAATTAGCAGGATCGTACTATCGTTGCCCTTGGAAATAGAACGCTGTCTACTTTTCACTTTCTGCTCGATCAGCTTTTCATCACGAGGCCAGTTATGCCAATTTTCTGAACACTAAAGTACCAAACTACGCATCAAGCACGGATAAAGATATACTATGACGAATTACTAGCTGTGCCAGAAATACCTCACAAGATTGAGCAAAAAAATTGTGTCTAAGACACGGTCTATGCATAAAAGGTGCCAAGTTACGAAGACTTATATTTTGACCTTATGAAGCTGGTAACGAGAAAGTGGTGTTATGACGAACCTGGTGCGTTGAAAAGCCCATGCTTGAGCAACAAAGTTGCAAGGTCTTATTTTTAACTGATAAGTTTTCAACCTTAATTAAAAAGTTGCGAATAAGAGATGTCATTGCAAATTTGCAGCACATAACAGTACTTGCTTATGCTGCAAAAAATTATGAGTATTCAGTGTTCTACCTGTAAGTTCTGACACTATGGAGTGCCAGCTATTAGTTTCCAGCCTGCCTCAATAATCAGTAAGAAATGCGCAATATTACAATGTTTCTAGACTAGTTGGGAGTGACTTATAATATTGAGGAAAATAACCAATCGTCCGTCCACATTCAGCAGCTCTGGAATTTCTTCTACAACCGCGCAACAATCTACGGTGTGCAGCGTAACCTCCTCTATAACAAAGCACACGATACTGAATAAGAATAGTCGCATCCCGTTCGAGCTTTAATCGTGTTTCAAAAGGTCGTTTCCGGGTTGATCTAGTCCAATCGGCACAGAATTCTACTTAATGCCCAACATAAATTGAACGTTAGGTGTTATTTTCTTTATGGTACAATGCCCAACGTTGACGAAGCTGGAAGGCTAAGAGAATGAACGAAAGCGAAGAAGTGGAAATTGAACTGCTCAAAAATATAATCTGTTGAAGGATGAAGAACTGCCACGCCCATGATTTTTTCTGGGACTGCAAGTAACGTACGTACTAGGCTGGTCGTATGATTTGCATATCTTAATACATACCCGATTTGCATAAGATACATATGACTTGCTGAACAATAGGTAGATAATGACATGAAGGAATAGCAAAGCATAAGGAACATATTGATCGAAAATGCAAAGTTGATCACAGAAATTCAGTTGAATGGCGACGCTATAAGGTCTGTGAGTTCACATTCGAAACAATGGTTGCGTGACGAGCCTTACAAACAAAAACGAATGACGAGAAGTGCCTTTAAAATGATGGGCGTCAAATTTCTGTAGCAGTGTTAGTGATAGCAGTAATGGCCATAGTCATAGTCGAATTATCGTAGTAGTCGCTGTTCCTGCAGTAGTAGTCGTAGTTGCAACAAAATCACTAACGGTTATGATGGAAGTGCTGGTAGCTGTGGGAGTTATAGCAATAGCTGTAATTGCAGCGGTAGTGATGGTAGCTGTTATTGTTGTTGCTGCTGAAGTTTTTTACAAGTTGTTGTAGTAGTAGCGGCAGCAGTAGTGGTGGCGACAATATCCTTTATTCCGTGAATGAAGGACCCCAATAAATAAATCTAAACACTCGTCACTGTTCTTCAGCTGCAGAGAAATTTGATGTGTTTTTAAGTTGTAGCTGTATCTCTTTTTTTTTGTTGTAGGATTGCTCTCATCACTTCAAAATCTATGGCGCACGGATGTTTCCGATCCATTGAAAGGGGGCCTTATTTGTCCGCCCACTTCCTAATCACCTCCTTTCCCCATCCCTACTTCTCCTGCATTACCTTTTGATTGAGAAAGACGGCGAGCCTAAGCGCATAGAGCATCTGTCCTTAAGAGGAGTAACTGAATCTCATCAACAGCGGTTGAAGAAAAGCATTAACTAACAAGAAGACAGAAAAGATGCAAGTTTTTGCTGCAATATGAAGAGCTTCAATGCATCGCTGTGAGGTTTCAACTTAAGACGCAATTTCTGCGCCGTTTTCAAGCAAACAAAATGCCGAACAGAGACATATATCCTCATCGATACAACTGCACCAAAGAAAGCCAGCACTTGAGAACATTATTCGTAGAGTTGGCGTATGCTTCAAGACGAGACTCAAAGAACTCACTGCGACTGATATGAGACGTTTCATAAGGGTATTCTGACACACATAAAGCATGTTGAAAATATGAAATATAAGTGATTGAAACAAGGCGAAATGAAAATACAATAGGATGAAAATACAATACCGAAAACTGCATCTGCAGCGGGAACCGATGCCAGGAATTTTCAGTTCCTAGCAGACGTTCAACGAATTGTACTAACGCAATAGCCTCAATGTTAAATCGAATTTTTGTGTTGAGTGCTGTAAAGAAGAAAAAAAAAGCAGCTGAAAGCAAAAGTTTGCCGAGCAAATGAAGACAAAATTCATAGCAAATAAGATAGGCGAACGATAAATGAACTAAAGGTGGACTCTCGTTTGCCATAGTGAAAGGAGTTGGCATTGCAAATATTAGTGAAAGGGACAGAAAACTGCACGTGATGAATATTAAACAAACACTTTATTGATGTATTCTGTTTTATAATCAGTTGCTCGTAAAATGCGATGTATTTACCAAAATTAAGCTCATCAACGCCCCTTGAAGAGGCAAGCATAGCAAAATTATGCCTAAATTCTTGCACTAGTCGATCTAGGTTATACAGCATTCTACAAACGTTGTAGGTAGGAAAAAAAGGCAACAAACACACTCTATCGATCTTCAACGAACACGCAATATGTAAAGTTCATTCGAATAAATTCATGCAATGCGATCTTAGAGCAGCAACTACCTTCTTTTTCTAAAGAGATAGATATAGAGGTGACCTTATATGTGCATTAACACGATGTTTCGCTTTCAATTTTCATTTTGATATGATCCGATTTGTGACAATTAATATAAATTTACTTCATTCTGAAGAAATTCAGTAAAGATAACTTGTGATAAGCATATATCAAAGCAATCAAATCTTTTGTGGTGCAACATGATCAGGAATTGAATGTGATACTACATATTTTTCTATAACCTCACATCTATAAGCATTCAATCTAATCAGTCACTCATATAATATGAACTCTACACTCGCACATTCCTCATAAATAAGTATGCTGAGTTGCTAAGTTTCTTGCACATTCAGCAGAGGATTGTATGCCACAGTGAGATAGGTCTTTGTTTCAGGAGCGATCACAGTACTTTAATCGCCCTAAATTCACTAAGGTATTTTGGAGGAAGTCATTACGTTTCGACAAGGAACACGTGGTGCTAAATACAGAAAGTGAAGTTTTCAATGAAAATGAGAACTCATGAATTTATGCATTAAGGAACAACGGCCGGATCGTTTTTGCAAATAATTAAACGTAAACGCTCATGCACAGAAATGACAGAGTTTTTTTTTTTTTTTTGAACACTAAAAGAAGAGAACGTATACGCGAGAAAATTTGCAATGTTGGATAGTTGTAAAGGCGGCCACAATATGACTGAATTGGAAAGTGAGTGTGCCAAGAATGAGTGAGTTTTGACTTGAATTATGCTAGAGCCGTTTAGCCCCCATGGGCATCACTCAAAATGGACACATTTTACACACATCTCGAACGATAAAAAAAAACAGATTCACTTCTTCAAGCGCCGCTTGAATTGCGTGCAGAAATTAATGGCATATTACACTGAAGTTTCGCTTATCATAGCTTCAACAGCAAGCGCTATGCTAACCAAAATCCATAAAAGCAATCATGAGCTAATATGGCTGTCGAAGCGCTGTTATAGAGAAATAATAACTGGCGATGGAGGCTGCAGCCAACTGGAATGACCAACTGGCATCCTAACTAAAAAAAATGAATTACTGAATGTGTGAGCTATCAGACGAGTGTAAAGAATTTGTGTACATGGGAAAAATGTGAACAGATTCATAGTTCATCATTATGAATCACCAGAGTAGCTGCTATAGAGCGAGCAGGATGAGAAGGAGGACGGAGGAAGCATCCACCACAAAATGACCGGCTGCTCAGTATGTTGTGCCGTGCACGAGATGTGAGGCGAGCAGATTGCAACGGAACCCTCGGTGCACAAAACAGAAGTACTTCTAAGGACAACAGGCAGTATTAGCCTTCTATGTGGTGCTATTTAACTACGCATGTGCCCTTTTATGCAACGTTCTTTGAAATCTTAATAAAGGACATCATGTTCTGCAGAAAAATACCCTAATGTGTAGGTGAAAATTGGCAGCAACATCGAAAAAATGTCTGAAATGCTTCAGTAAGTGTGATCACACAGCGTGAATTTGAATCTTCAATTACGACTGGTTGGTTACCTTTGTCTGAGCAAAATCTTTCTGATGAAGGATGTCCCTCGCATGAGTCCTTTCGTAGCGATCCGATACCGAAACAGCTGCGAAGCTATTCAGCTGGGCTCACAATAGGACGATTGAAGAAAAGACGAAGTATGCAACTACTTAGTAACACTCCCGACATTCGCCGTGTATAAGTGACAGTGGAACCAAAAAAGGCTAATTTTTCATCAATATAAACACACAGAATTGCTCACACTCAGATAAAAACAGCCGTACAAAACTTTTCAGCGAATTTCTAGTTGCATTCTACGTTGCTTGATGCGAAATTGATAAATTTGACGAACTGGTGAGCTCCACATTCTTTGCCAAAAATACTTGGTATCATTGCAGCTATTTCTTTAAGATCCTTTATTCGATGGGACATGTGAAAAATAAAGAATAAGCCTCCTCAAAAGTTCAGAACATGCTGCACTCCGAATGGCTGTAGTCTTACATGAAAACATGAAAACAACCCCAATGTGTCAGCTTTTGGCGAAAAATGTGTTTATGAGTTAAGCGCGGAATAACAACAGTAAGTTAAAAATACAAAGGTTTTTGCTATTCAACTCTACCATTCCCTCTCCCATTCTCTACTGAATAGCCTTCTCAAAATATGAGTGCTTATTTGAACTCATCTCTGAACTCATAGCTACTCTAATATTTCAGGCCTTATTTTTTAAATTTTGCTGCCTGTTTTGGGCTGCATAATGAGAATATCTTCTTACAGAACATAGTGCCGTTACTAAGACTTAAGAAGATATTCCATAAAAAGGCATATGTGTGATTAAAAAACTCGTATCGAAAGCCGGTACTGCAACTTGGACAGAGGAGGACTTGCATTTTGCGCACCAATACTTCTGTTGGCAGTTGCTCGCTTCACATGCCGTTCAGCGCAAAATATGTATTTCGTAATAAGTTGTTTTGCCTCATGTGTCTTCTTCATTCCCCTCTTCGACTTCACAGTAGATGCCATGCTAACGTATGATGATGAAGTATGTACCCGTCTCCAACCTTTTCAAAGAAAAAAAACAAACAAAAAACAAAAAAAAACAAAAGAAAGAAAGAATTACTGCACCCTATCAGTCGTTTTTTTTCGCGCCCAAATGCAAAGAGGTCCACTCCCGTCTAATAGAGGTGGTGCTTAAGGACTAAGGCCTATGCTCTGACCTTTTTAACAAAGAAGCAATAGGGATAATGAGAGAGTTGGATTTAATGCTTTTCTGCATTTTAGCTCGCAACACAGCAACTTCGGTCTGTCGGAGCATGTGTATTTGGGCGTTGATCCAGATTCTTCTTGCAGTGGGTCCAAAGACACTTAAACACCCGCTGTCGCTACTTATTTGTTGAGTTATCATCAGTGAGCAATTCACACGCATCTAATATCATTATCACTGAGAAACTCACCTTAGGAAAACGCACGTGACTCCTTAAGGGTCAGGTACAATAAAGCTGCACAAATCCTATCTGTTTGAAATGGAACCTCCTGAAGCAACATCGCATTTGATCGAGGTGGCTGTCGACAACATGTAAAAACCAGAAAAATCCAACAGGAGCCAGAAATCTGCGAGGTGCTAGGAAATAAAAATACCACACGTTTTTACCTCATCAGAGATAACAAATATGGTATTGCTTTCACATGTTGAAGTGACCCGAATCATTGGTTGCATTAGGCAACTTTTTGTTCAATTTCTTATGGTGTTAAACATGCCTCGATGTTCATCAATTTTTCTGTGCTTCATTACTCTTTTGCAAACACAAAAATGCATAACACATCAGTCTTTTGGATTAGCACCCCATTGATTTCATTAAATTTCGCATCAGGATCCATGAAAGCTTATCTGCTGGATTTTAAGTCGTTTCGGCTGCAGTGCTTTTGGAAAAGAATGCCTCCCGATCACAAAGCATATGAAAACTTCTTCATAAGGTATATCTCTGCTAAAAGGAAGATAACGGCGCAGGTGATGGGTGAAATTCAGAAA
The DNA here is from genome assembly GCA_006503575.1 of Baylisascaris schroederi. Lineage (NCBI taxonomy): Eukaryota > Metazoa > Nematoda > Chromadorea > Rhabditida > Ascarididae > Baylisascaris > Baylisascaris schroederi. Next base: position 448,202 of record QEWY01002081.1, read on the forward strand.
GAAACAACTATCCCCCTTATAATAACTACAGAGTTTTTAGGGAGATTTCGTTCCAAAATGTGTGGAAAGACTGTTGTGTATTAGAGAGATAATAGAATTGACGAGCAATACTTGATGTCGCTTATTTTTATCTAAGAATATCCAAAGCGTGTTCGCTAAGGGAAAAAACATTTGCTGATACCAGTAACCCGTTGCACGCATAACAAAGAAGTTTTCCTCATTGGCCATAGAATTTAGCTGCACGTGGCTGCGCGAAGCTCTAGATGTTGTCTTACATATATGAGACTGTTGCAATAACCTCTGGAACAAACTTTCACCTCTATCAAACGAGTGCATATCAACAAAACTGCAACAAAATTCGATCCAGGTACGCCCAAATTTGTCGCCAGGAATTTGCAAATAAATGCAAGCATAATGATAAGATCGAGTAAAGGGGCCAGGCGGAGGTGCGAATTTTGCCTTCTGAACAGAGCAGCAAGTTTGCAGAAATTCAAGATGCAGAAGAAAATTATTAGAAGTACGGACGTAATTCCAAAAGCATGCTGGAATACTGGAATGAATGGCCAGCGAATGCATGATTCATCCAAGTGGTATTACTTCTCCCATAATCGACCCTGCGAAAGTGAAATCAATCAAAGCATACACTGCCTAGGGTTAAATTAACGAGGCTCTTGCTCATAAAAATGGCATTGCCCTCTAAAGGGTGGTGGAGGGTTAAAAATCCTTGTGCGTTGCTGTACGATACTTTTTTGAAAGCATGGATCAGTGGTACAATAAGCATTCTGAAAGCTGCCCGACTTTTCCTTTCAGAAGCTGGATCGGACACACCTTAAGCTTTGAGTAAGAACCGAAATGATTGTAATGCATGACTAAGTAGCCCGATCAGCTAGCAATTCACCAATGTTCTAATATACCAAGCAATACGCAAAAACAGAAAAGCAATCCATCCGACTGTGCAAAATGGTCCCAACTATACTGAACAGTTTTCGACCAAAGCGTCCATTAACGCTTGGATAAGCAATAATAGCGTAGAAGAAGCTTATATACACAACGATATTCAATGGTCGTTCAAAGTGAAAGCCCATGGCGATATCAGCGGAATACGCGAGTACTTAAGAACAACACTGATTTACATATGCAACCCTCTTAATTGCACCTCTTCAGCAAAAACTTTTGTATTATTTATCACCCCTCTCAATGCTCACTTTCACCCTTAGACAACCACTACATACTAAAGCTTTCTTGATGAAAGATATCTTGCTTCGCCAAGCTAGTGTTATTTTCATGTTGATTTTGAGGCATCTGCACAGCTGTTGAAGGCACCAGAAAGAAAATTTCTGCTGTCATTCATACGCATACGAAACGCTGAAAACATCCAAGATTTCTTTTCAACGAATTTACTTAGGAAGAACGAGAAAGCTCTGGAAGCACACACCTAAACAAATTTTCGTGAAATACGACCACCGAGCAAAAATGAAATTCCAGATGCTACAATTGATTCGTGCTACGCTCGAAATAGCAATCATAGAAGCAGCACAAAGGGGCTAGCACGAAATGTGCTTTTGTACTCGTCGTATTCGTCGTTGCTGTTGCTGTTGTCGCTCCTGCTGTTGTTGTTGCTCGGAATAAAAAGAAGACATGGTACCAAACATAATTACATAGAATATAGCCTTTCTGTGGGGTTGGAAGTCCACATTATTGAGTACACTAGGTGGCGACACATCACAGGACGCTAAAGCTTCCTTATAACAAACAACTTATTTGGCCAGCTCTACTCTTTCCGACAGCTGATTTTAAACCAGAACAGCTCTGAAGTGAAAACTGTTGAACAAAGTGCGCAGTATGCAAGTTCTACGTTACATGTGCCTCACGCTTCATTGACTTCTGATATGTGTAACATTGTTTCATGGAAGTATCGGCCAAGTCTTTCGCGCGGTTGTGACACTGAGCATGGTCAAAATGAACATGGCGATATTCCAAGCAAATATCTGGAGGCGAAGCCCATGATTTGGGATGTAAGACCTTGCAAAGATTTTGAGAAAAGCGCCGGAAGTGAACATTTTCTGAGCTTTTCAGTGGACTGGATATCGGAGCGATAATACGATGACCAAGCTTGAAGACGGTACTTGAGGGGGAGCTGACAATATACAACGGAAGCTTTAAGGCAGTGCTCCAGGCACTTAGGCTATAACGTACGGAAAGTATCATTGTCAATAGTAAATTCTTTGGACAAAAGTTCTGAACGACGATGGCACTCGGTACGATTCCGATAACTTCTTAAATTCCGTTCTCGAATGCCATCATTGGAGTCTTTAAGACCGTGCTGTGCATTTGGAGAGGCGATCGTGGCTGCACTTGATACGCGAAGCGTGCGTCGTGCGAAATGCCTAACTGCTATTTTGTCGACCAATCTGTGAGTACATAAAGGCCTATTTGCAGGATCTGGAGATCCACCTCGAGCTATACGATTAAAAAAATGCGTTTTCGACCAACCTGACTTTTCTATCTTAAACATATTACATCTAAAAAACACGTTTCTACTAAAATATATTGCGTGCATTTGCATCCCGTTTACAACTCAAAACTCTATTAGATATGGTTGCTTTTATAGGTTGGGCTAGTTTTGAATAAATTAACTGAAGGGTAAAGCAGAACTTTTTATGGGAGGAAGTAAATGCCGACTGGGATGGGAGGAAGGGTTCCATTGCCTTATGCAGTGTTATGGCGCGGAGAGAAGTGATGAGATGATCTAGAAGAACCTGTGCCCTTATATTACGATAGATGGAAACGCAAGCGATACGCCAATAATTCTTATATGATATTTTTTAGTATAGTGGCTTCCAAGGCTGTTCACCGAAAAACGACCATGGCTCTTTCCTCTGAGAAAAATTTTCGGACAGAAAGAACTAGGTGAGAATGGCACGTATTCGATGCTATTAGCGTAGGGCGAATGATGCACCGAGTGAAAGCCGATGGCAATGTGACGGATCTGATGGCTACCACCCAAGATGTTTGCCACTCAACGCGCGGACAAAATGATCACTGTCGAGCGAAGCTGTTGAAACATTAGGATATATATATATATATATATATATATATATAAATATATATATATATATATATATATATATATCACTATAGAGGCTCATAGAACGGCTTTAAGGGAACGACAGATTGAAAGATGGGTGGTAATCATTCAAGCAATATTAAGTGGTATTAAGAGAAAAAGTTATGCGAAATGATAAAGGCAAATAAAAGCTATGCGAAATGAACTTGTCATTTAGATTTATGGTTAATGTTTTGTCATTAATGGATGTCTGCTAGGCATGACAAGGTAATCTGTGCTTGCTATGCGATTTGAATGCATGGCGATTGAAATGAAAACATGCATTGCAATATCATTTTTAAAAACTTTAGATGACAAATTAGTAAGGCTAGTCGATCACTGGCTGAATACCCGAGGAGAGTAAAAAATATTTCAAAGTGACGATTACCTAACTCACTCCTTTCGTTTTTTTCATATCTATTGCTGATATCATTTTCATATCATTAGCTGATATCATTTTCATATCGCCGTTTCAATTTCATCGCGACTGCCGTCGTAACGATAATAATGAGCAAGCTTATGAAGTGGAATTAATAGACCAACTTAGCTTCATCATTATAACGATAATCGTTCTTATCTCTGTTCTCTCCAGAAAAAAGCAACCGCTATTGAGCAGATGGACTAAAGTAAGTGGAAAATGTTAGTGAATTGTGATAAGCTGTGAAGCGTATCGCTCGTGCAGCCGCGACCGATTTATAACACCTTTCAAGCATAGCGGGACCGCTTCCGGATCATTAATTCGAAATGAAATTTGCAACCGTTCTATTCGAAAGTATGGAGAAAAATTTTTGCACACTAAGATGCGACATGAGTTTGACATGCTCCATCATATTGCATTATTTGCTAATTTTCTCTTGCGGAAGGCATTTGCGAATCTCGCTCTATTGAAACAATTCAAAATATTTCACATAAATATTTTTTCATGGAAGCTTAACGCATACTCTAATTTAGATATATAACGTAGCAAATATATATATATATATATATATATAATATATATATATATATATATATATATATATATCACTGAAGCAACAATAAATTGAGATGATTGATCACACCACTTAGGATATTCACTTGCGATATTCATTACATCCAGCCATGTGAGAAAAATTTTCACTCGCAAACATGCCAACTGATATGCATCCTGGCCGTGCTATAGCTGAAATGAGCCTGAATTGTTTTAAGCCCAAACGATCTCGATTGCTAACGGCAGCAATGTGGCACGACGATGGTGCTTACGACGATGAGCAGGAACGAAACCTAAGTGGCAAAATACGCGCCAAAAAAAAAAATCGAATTGTTTCTTTGGGATTCGGTGGACAGCTTCTACTAAATGAAACATAGAAGCTTGGCATATTCTTTTGGAGTTAAAAAGCGATTCGTAGCTTGTGTGAACATGTTGACTGTACCAAGTGATGACGATAGTCGGAAGTCGAGCGGAAGCCAATGGTCATGAGAAATCCATGACTTTCGTCGACCAGCTGAAATAATGCACATGTTCTACATCAATGACTCCAATTATTTTGAAGATTACTGCTTTCCAACATGGCTACCTGCATAAGTACAGAACTAACAGCGACATCGACAGATCAAGAACACACGCAACGTTATCACCATACGTTCATGGAAAAAAAGTTATAGACAGACTAACAGTGCCCTCAGAGACTCTCTTATGAGCATGTTTAATTTATTAATAATCAAGTGCATTCGAAGCTTTTAATAAAATGCCAATTTACAAATAGAGAGGAACCCGATCAGCGAATACGAGAATGGCAAGGGAATTGTGGTTGATTTTTTTTGCTCCAAAAATCATCCAGTGATCGGATGTACCAGGTATAGAATGACTGCAAGCAGTTCTTATTTCACTTCATGAGGCACTGTTTACTCGTTGAACTATTTCTCGCTGCAATGTTTAATAGGTTCATAGAGGGCAACCAGCAAAAACATCATGGTGTTCGTGAACAGATACATCGATTTTTTTTTTTTTTGGCCAGCTGATTGAAAATTCAGTAAAAATGCATTTTTTTTATATCCGCTACTGTCTTGACTAGGAGAAGAAACATTCAAATACCGTCATATTTTGTCCATTTCTTCATATTTAAACTGCGTTTCATTTCTAGCATACCCGTAAAAAATCTATTAACTAAATAATGCTTATGGAGAGCGCAAAAGTTGAAGTGTTTGATACCATTCTTATGAATATGCTTTGAATAAAATGACAGGGCGAGGAAGCTATCAGCTTTGGCATTCATTAGATACTGGAGGAATAATTTTTTCGGAAATTGTTCAGACAAATGGGACGAGTGTTTGGATGATAATCTGCAAAATGTTTGCTTCCACCGACATCGTTATAGATTACTTCAAAATTTAACAGAGAAAAGGTTTGGTTCATCAGATTTCTAAATATATGTGACTTCTTAGATACAAAATTGAACCGTTTCAGTTCCAGTTCACGCGAAACGAGTACAGCCGTTTATTAAAGACTGATATATAATGATCAAATGAGTTCTTGTGATTTCTATGGTCGCAGTGATCTTCATTTTGTATAAGAAGTTGTTTTGCTCACACTCGTGTTGATCTTGATGTGGATCTCTCCCCATGTGGATTGTGGTTTGCCCTCGGGGCCGCAGCTGAAGATATAAATAGGCTGCAATCTTGTTTGCTAATCGATGTGTGCTCCTTATCGTCTTGTGGTGCGGATACGCGTAATAAACGATTCCTTATTTCGGTGAGGTTCTTCACACGTCAGAGCGGCCGGACTGATCTAATGCATGCACGCGATTTTGTTATGGTGAAAGTTTTGTGATGATGGCTTATAGCCGAAGCGTTGAATAAAGAACTATTTCCCACCCAGAAAGTTTGTCTACACACATCGCCCATCAATGTCAGTCACGATACTTATATTCATGAGGCACATCAGATGTCACATCTTCGTTGCTCCGTCTTGAACGATAAGGAGTGATCACAGCCAACTAATGCAGGACATCCTTCACAAGAAAAAAAAATGAAATGACCACAAAAGGAAGCTTAATTTCCTTAGTTCTTAGAAGTTCAAGCGGTGTTGGGATTATCAATGGTTTTTTAAAAGGCCACGTGTAATGCTGCGGGCTCAAAAATTTTCCCAACAAACAACACATTTTGGTATACCGGATTACTCATAAATACGAAAACTTTCCCTGACGACCTTGAAACCTTTATCTCTGAAGTCAGATGGATGCACATCAATGAAAGGATACCCTGCCAGTCGCTTCTGATCACTCGATATGCCAATGCTTCTCTAATGAACTTATCGACCTTTGTGGAGGCTCGCATGAGCGATTAGGTCAATTGAAAGACATTACTAAGCATATTCCCTACTTCTTGGCAACATATGAAGCTGATTGGTCAAGTGAAAGGAGCTCAAAAGCGTTCATCCCAAAGCTTCTCCGGATTGTTTTTGCATTTGTTGCGAGGATGAGTATTTTTACACAAATGCGATGTCTATGTCTATCACTGTGGCGATAGCACTGACATGGTATGCATGAGATGAATCAAATAGCCCAGTTAGTTTTAAGTGTCCTTTCAAGCTATGTGCTAGAATCTCACAAACGAACATTCATATTCTGTCCAGATTTCATGCAGTTTTATCTGACCTGGCAGGAATCTCAAATGACCCTGATTTTAGGAAAAAAAAATCAGTGCTACTTCATATCTTCCGAAGAAGCGCTTGGCTCACCTTCAATTCAGGTTTAGCGCTTCACGAGATACTGAGTCTAAGATTCTCTAGCACGAAGTGCTGGATAAATAGAATCGCGGTTATTCTGTGAATTAACGGGTCAGCCGCCGGTCACAGAGGGCGAATGGTCAGTGTCAAGTCATTGCAGATGGGCTCGTTTCGGCTTCATCGCTTTGTTTTTTCCTTTCTAATGTAATTGGCGTTTTTTAACAGTAATATAAGCAAATGATCTTGCTGTTTGACAATCACGCTTTTCATCTGATGGCAGTGGAACGATCATACTGCGAAGATATACAGAAGCAAGGCACATGTTGCTGAAATTTCTGTATCCGTGGTAAAGCATTTTAGACATGTGAAAAAGAGGCGCGTTTTACGGCATCTTGCTGTTTGCTTGTTAAAAGGCTGAAAATATCTTCCTAACAGTTGTATACTCTCCTTATACAGAAATCCCAAACTTCAACGCGCGAAAGCGGTTTTTACTGCATGTGCGGCGACGTGGGCAGACCACTGCATTTGCGGGGGAAATGTTTATCCTCTTATCGGTGGTGAGTTGTGGTGGACCTCTTTGCCACTACGCCGCCATTTATCGTCCTCCTGTTTGGAATATATTAACACATACCCAGCAATTGGCAACAAAGCTTCAAAGGAGATATAACTAGACATGAAGGAGATAAGAAATAGAATGAAATTAATATACTCATCTAGCTGTGGCAAGCATCATAGCCATAAAAACGCCAAATATAACTCGGATTCCAGAATGATTTCGGCAGACAACGTGAGAGAAAAGCAAAGTTCACTCCTTGCAAAAGTTCATTCCAGGTCGACAGTTTTTCAAAAACTTCCTTTTTTAGCTGTAGAATTTCAGGGAATTTCTATTTGCAGCAATCCACTTCATCGCTTGTAAAGAGCCAATATTCCTTGCGAAGAAATGCTGGTCAAACGTCGAATAAACAAACATTCTAAAGTCTCTTGAATAGGTCACCCTCCTCAGCAACTCGTCTGTCCCTTTACCGCCCCTAGTTTTTAGCGAAATTTGTCCTTCTGCTTACTGGAGCTAGTTCCTGAGTTCCTGAAAATTCGTTATTAAACAAATGTTGTTCGAGATCCTACAGCGAGATGTTGCATATCCACGTTCAAAGCGTTATAAAATGATTTTTGACTTCTTAGCACTTGGAGAATCCAAATGGTGATTCAATTTTTCAGCACTTTATAGGTGAAGTTTCCAATAGAAATCCGCATTTTCCTTTCTTTCCTAAGCGTTTTCCTTTCTATTCGACCTTCACCCCAATGCGAACTGTTTATCGATGCCCGCAGCTTCATAGCGAAACTCTACACTTTTCAGAGCATAAACAAAATGGAAGTGATTTGATGGCATGTATTGATTCACCACTCTCAACATTAGGAACGCCGTACCGATCACGGCTGTGTTTGTGCGATTTTCTATCCCTTAAACTAGATTACTTACTAGACGCATCAGCTAACTTATTCTTCCAGGGGCATTAGAAGTTGTTCATATTATTGCCCTATGCGAAGTTATTTTTGATGACCCCCTGATATATAGAGTTCACGTTTTTCTTTCGTCTAAGAATAATTAAGCATCGTGATTGCGAGTTTCGGCAAACTAGCTCCAGGTTTCTTCAACGTATGCATTTCAGAACTTCACTCTTGAAAACTTCTGCATGAAAGTTTTCTGAAATTACACTTTCAGGGTCATTACACAAGCGCCCTATCATCTGACGATGTCAAACAGCGCTGTTGCATCCTATCTCAATTTGCTCTATTTGTTCACGCTACCATCATCGGCGGAACAGTTGCAAGGCATTGAGGTTTGTCGCGTATAACCAATTTTTAATACCACCGACAAACAGCATAATCCGTAGGAATTGAGTTGCCGCATATAAGGGGCAGAACGTCATTTGACAACGTCAATTTTCTGCATTAGCAACGCCCAAAATGTACACAACATCAAATTGTACTGAAAGCCTACCTACAGTCTGAGGTAAATTGTACCGGTTGCACTAGACGCTTATGCACTTTGCGAGAAGTCGTGCCGTTGAGCGCTCTGGTTTTAATAACCCTCCGGTAAAAATAAGATGTTTAAAGTTCAACTTACGGTGTGCGCTGTTAAGGAACTAGGAATTGAATTTGATTACTTTCATCGACCCCACTCCTTCCTCCTCCAGAAGAAAGGACTTATTGTGCACTGTCAGAACTATGCGGTAAACAAACAAGTCCGTTGCTACCCACATGTCTGAATTTCACGCTAGTATACGATAGAAGCTTATAGAAATTTGCAAGAATTGCATGATCTCACTAATTGCCAAGTTTTGAGCTGTTCTTTTGCACAAGTCTAGCATAAATTGAATGCACGATAATGCTTATGATTTCTTGCCATTGAAGATTACTAGAATGTTGCAAAAAGTAAATTGCACACTACGTGCATTTCAACATGTAATCTGTTGCGCAGATGATGTGCTAAGCAGCTGTTGAGCTGCCCGGAGCACATAATCCGCACAACGAAAACAGTTCAAAGATTTATGATGGATGAAATAGTGCACATACGTGCAAAGCACCTAAGAAATTTATGAGAAAGTTGTAGTGCAAAGACGATAATAAGCTGCATTCAAACGACAAAATTAGCTATCAGTGCGTCTGTTGCTTGCACTGTAAGGCTAAAGCAGCGTGAAAGTGACAGCAATATAGGTATCTCCCGTTTGTTGAGCTCGATTTCATACACTCTGCTCGCACAGTTCGCATAGACTTTTAGTGAAGGAATTGAAAAGGAAGCAACTGACTTGCTCTCATCCACTGACTTCATAACCATTAAACCGACTTCACATCAGCCAATAATAATTGAAATGCCGTCTGCAATTATGCATAAATATTTGTATGCAAATAATATCCGTTAATTTATAGAGATTAGCAGAGAACGAAAATTTATTGTTGAAGAAGATCTTCAAAAAAGATAATTATGATTATACCCAGCCATCTGACTCGCCTACGCAAGTTCTACCATTCATGTTCATCGACCATATCGAGGAATTGGTTAGTTCAAGTCAATAAATGAGTGATCATCTTTACATATTTCAAGGCATATGACTTGTTAGCTGCAATGTGATACAACTGCCATTTTGATTCGTAGTAATGTGTATTGCAAATCGAGTAACGGAGAACAACATCTCTCGTCCAGAAGGCCAAACTGGAGAAGGCTATGAAACCCTTCACAGATACCTTGCTGCAAGATTCAGAGGGACGAATAATGAAGAAGACTGTCACAAGTTGGTGTGATTCTATCGAAAAGTCCCAAATTCCGGACTCTTCATTTTAGCAAGTGCGAAATTCACTGAACATTGTAGCGGATGGCTTCTCAAGAAACTACGAGACCAGCACAAGTAAACATTTTGGCGCACAAGACAATTGTAGATGGAACAATTCATCGCCTAGAAGGCCCACAACATCAGTGGATTGAGGTTTAGGATTGAGGTTTAGCACCTGATGAAGGCTTGCAAGAGATTTTCTCAAGTTAGATGCATAGCCTAAAAATACGCGCAATTGGTCATGAAGTATTTAATTAGAAAAAACAACATTAAATAGACGTGCCATAAACCACTCTCATTTGAAAGAGACGAGATTTCCTTCATAAAAATAAGTAGTGGACAAAGTGCGAGCCATACACCTTACGAATACAGTAAATTTTCGGCGAGGCTTAACAGATTAGTACTGAAGATAATGTGGGCTGCCAATAGCTGCTTCCGGAAAAAAAGTACTCGAGTTTACAATGACAAACGGTGAATTGGCAATCTATACAGTTGGAAACTGCAACCGTGACAGCTGTCGATACCTGCTGTTCAACATTATTGCGACGGCAATGGTAAAAGCATTCAAATTTTAGTAAACCAACAAGAAAAGAAGAAATTCCCTCAGAATTACCTTCATGAGGTTTGGAAACCATAGGACAAAACATATGGCAAAACATAACATAACCCTGGGATTTTTAGCGAGGCAGCGTTGTTATGTTTTGCTGATCCCTTTAAGAATGTTCACTTTTTGAGTCCAGTTTTGCGCTATTTGTGTCAATTCGACGTCGTTCATGTCGCACGTGGTAACTCGCATTTCGCTCTTTGTAAAATTTTCATGAATTGGCTAATATCAATGGACAAAATTTCAGGATCAAAAGCAACAGATAATGAATATGCATTGCAGCGTTCTCTTTGTAAGTCTTTTCCCTTACTATCCTGCCAAATGTACAACAAAGCCACATCGAAATATTTTTTCAGTTATACGTCATTCCTTTGGCCGTTGTTTCTGAGAGCTGAAGACTCGATTCCTTTGTCTGTTCACATTCTATTCCTTTGTCTGTTCGAACTAAATAACAATTAAAAAAGAATAACAAAATGTGCTCAGGAATGAAAAGTTGTGCTCGAATCGATGACGTTTGTGATCAAGCGCATGCTACTTCAAAACGGTGAAATGATGTAGGTTTTCCTTGAAGAGGGTCGGAGGAGGGTGGGGAGAAATTTAGACAATTCAAACAAATTTTCAGTCAATGATTTTAAGTGCAGAGCATATAAGTGCCTGAATAGAGCTTCGACCAAGGTCTGCATCCATTACCTCTGAACTGCACGAAATTAATGTCCTCGAACGCAATCTTTCTCGATAATAGTAGTTTGTGGCAGCGCTGGAGTCGAACGCTTGGGATTAAATGAATCTTTCATCACAACCGGAATATGTCTATTTCGATGTTTCAATTTGTGGGAAATGCTCGCGTTTCCAAGCCATGTTATGTGACCACTACCGACATCAGTTTATAACGTTTCAGCAACATAAAAAAGAAAATGCTCTCCCTCGTCGAATGCTACTGAACAGTCGTGGAAGTTGTTGAATATTTGGCACTAGTAGTATTGACTTATTTAAAACGTTCGCTGATAAAATGCAAATTTTGCAGCATTGGATTGACAAGAGAATTGTCTGGGAGCCAAAAGATTATGGGAATGTGAATCGAATCACGCGACCAAAAAGTGACTTCCCACGGATGTGGTTCCCGGCAGTGCACTTCACTGAAATGTACTCTTTTGCTGCGTGTTTCTTTAAACGACGATATTCATGGAGTCTGTATTCGTAGACACCCAATGATCAACCAGAGGAATAGAACTTTTCGTACCCATTACAAACGTCAGCAATCAAATAGTCATATTTTAGGTGATAGAATTTTGGTTCGGGAAGGACGTCTGGCTTCGCCAAATTGAAATTTTAAATTTTGAACCCATTTGGCTACTCAAAAACTTCCTACCGCACTGAATCCCTTAAGAATTACCGCAAATGAATTTGCAAAAAACCCAAGATAGATTATTTTATATGGTTTTTGGAGGCTTTCGCGAAAAAACAACCTATTCTTCGCTTATTGAGTATATGAACCTGAGTACTAGGTCGCTTTAACCATAGTATCGGAAAAAACAAACCTCTTGACAAAGTTCTCTGCTTCAGTGAAACGTCTTGAAGTGTGCTAAGCGAGTGTTTTGCAGGAAAATGAGGAGCGACCAGGCTATGCAATATTATAACACAGATGTTACCCTTATGAGCAATGGGGCCGTTTATGCTCAGGTAATACACTTGAACGTTGCAAGGTTTGCGTGCCTCCGAGAATTTCGAATACAGGTTTCCTAGAGAATGAGAGGAAGAATGTTTTACAGGAAGCAAATGCTGTAAGTGGTTTGGATAAATGCGGCAAAATTACTACGAATTTCTAGTTTGTTTATGTGGCAGATCAAAATTTGCGAACGATAGCAGAATTCTTTCAAGCTGCGATGTCTTCGATTCTTCTTTAGAAAGTAGTGTTCAGGTCAGCCTGTCAGTACGATCGACATGTTCGTTCGATTTTTCGGACTACCCGAAAGACGAACAAGTCTGTCTTCTCACAATGTTCACTCCACTACCAATGTCGAGGTTGCTTTTTACTTCATTAAGCATTTTCTTTTATCAAATAAATTCATGAGTTATCAAGCGTTTAAAATGAAGAAACAGCAGCTATATTGAATTAACAGAAGTGCTTGTCGATTCTTAAATTTTCGGACAGTTCTATGAGTGTGCATTCTGCCTGACCGACATAAGTCTACTTTGTTGTATTCACAGTGCCCCAAAATGAGGATTCAGTTTTCCCACTCGGGTTCTGTGTCTTGTCTAGACGTCTGCTTCATAAGCGCGCTACAAGCCAACTTCAGTACTCGTGAAGCAACGACACAGCCAGTTCTTTTAGCGACAGCACGAGATAGCATTACGCCTATGAAGTCGTCGACAATATGTGAATGAAAATACAACATCAAGAGCAACTTTGAAGTAGGGAATTACAAAAGCTTACAGTCTTATTGTAATTCATTTAGCAAACAAGGATGCCACGTTTATAGCCACTGATGCATAAATAGCATTCACAGGATATTGTTGTTTGTATCGCACAGGCTATTACCGAACTCTGCAGCGTTCTCTCTGAAGGTATTTCAATAAACTCCTTGTGATCCAGACGGCTAAGCAAATTTTAGACATCTTTCTTTGCAGCACATTTGCCATATTTGCAAACAACATCTAATTGACGCACTGGTTTCTAAAAAGATGGATTTTCATTGAGTGGATCTCTTATCGCTTTGAAGGCGCCATTCAATGCAAAGTAAAAATTAGTTTGCCGATTATCTGATATCATTAGTTCTATTCATAAGCTAGGTTATTGCTCTCCAATAGAAAACTATAACAGAGTGCTGCGCTAAAATTAATTCGCTTGCACAGAGAATAGTCTAAAGTGACAAAATATCCTTGTGCAGAATGACGTTCGTTTCCTCAATTCCGGTAAATTCGTTTCACAAATAAACGCTAAATTAACATATGCGGATTTAAAATGACTTCATGACTATGCAATCCGTGCAAACGCTTGCAGGTTTTAACTGGAATGTGAAGTGGCGTCAGGGCGCCTTATTGAAAAAAAAGAAAGATTAGATAAAGATATTGTCTTACCAAACAGGGATAGGAAAAACCCATTCAAGTCATATATGCCAAGGACTGTACAAGTACTAGACCGCTGGCTGCTTAGCACGAATGTTCAGCATGGAGCGACGCGCCACTTACCATCATGAGAGGTTATAAACATAACAAAAACAGCAAACCGAGACTAGCTGAAAGACCACCAACGAAAAACGAACGATACATTTGCTGCATTGGCATGCTAACTGTAACTTGCAGGTGTTTCAATTATAGTAAGTGATCGGTAAACGAGAATATTATTTGTGAATGTGATCGATCAACTGTTTTCTCCACACAGTTCAGCACTCCTCAGATGGTTCTTTGTGAAATATGTATACGATGTCATATAAGCTGAAAGTCTATCGATTAAGGTTGAAGTTTTCGCGCTGGACGACTCTTACGAGGCGATCGGACATATTTGGTCGAGATAATGAAGGGAAAAAAGTTATCAAAAGTGGGGAATTTATTGTGACCGAGTCCACGGCTAAGCCTTTATATATTTTACCGTTCGGAAAAATCACTACGAACGATACCGCGTAAGTAGGTTTTTTATTAGTATCGTCTAGAACCATCCAATGAGATGGACGTGTTCAATGGCAACGATACCTCCCCAAGGTAATCATAAGGCGCATTATGACGTATTTTATAGTAATGGCCGACTAAATGTGCTAACATACAACAATGGCACATGAACAGAAAGGCAAGTAATAGTGTGACACACACGCACAAGAAACGGCGCTAAGGATGAACAGCATTTAAATAAACTTCCGCCGATCTTTAAGCTAAATACTCTCTCTTGGGATATTCCTATCATGACAATTCTCACTAATTAGCTAGCATTCAATCAAACTTATTTACGCTAAAATACCATAAGTGTTTGTTTAATGAAGCTAAATCCTCTCGCCGAACACATTTTACGTTTTCCTGATATACTTACATCCCAAGTCACGCTCCTTTTTACTGCATGTACTTTGAGTATCGAATATGACAAGCATATGTTTGGGATTGTTTTCCTTGAATTTAATAAAAAATATGCCACGTATCGAATTCAGTGATCGTCCAGAGATGATGCGCTCTATTGTTCGCTTCGAAATCAAATTCCGGAGGGTTATTTCCTACTATTTCTTATCAATCGCTTTACCACTTTTCTGCATCGCAACGTATGTTTTTTAGCTTTCATCTTAAATATATTTCACTGAAAGCCTTCAAAATCTTGCAAATATTTTTGGATCACGCGGAGATAAACGAAATCAATATTACTTAGTCATTCTTCGCATAGGATGTAAGCTTCAGGTTCGAGCAAAAGGCGTTTTACCTGAGATCATTTGTTTACGATAGGCTGTCACCAAGATTGGAAGGCACTCAACGAATATTGAATAAACAAAGCTATTCTGGGACATTTGTGCAGTAAGCGGATAAGCGACATCATCTCACCACACGTACAGCAGGTGATTCGGATACGCGACGTTTCTTTATCTCTCCAAGCAAAAAGGTGTAGATCGACAATAACTGCAATCGACAAAACGCCGTAGCAATAAAATTTGTTCTGAATGCTGATCATTCTTCAATATGAACAAGGCTTTTGTCGAACACGAAATGCACCTCTGTACTTGTATATGGGAGAAGCCCGTTTATTTGAAGTCATCGTCGAATGTGAAAATCATGACGGTTTTACAGTGTATCGTACATGGCTGCAACAGTAACAAATGCTTCCACTTCGCTATTATGGTTGCTTATGTGTATTGCCGCACAAATTTTAAACTGTACACAAATGCTCGAGAAGCTGCCACCCGACCACTTGCATACTCCACTATGCGGTAATCGTATTCTTGTGTTCTAATATCTAGCTTGTTCCCAGTTATGCAAGTTACAAGTTATGCTCTTTTTACAAACATCGCTAATGTCCAAATAAATTGCAGAACAGAACACTTTTGCAGCGAAAGAATAATGCGATATTCGAAAAAGGTATATTGAGACTATAGCCTTACGGCTTCGGTAATTTTAGCATCGCCTGAAAAGTACTACTCTAGCATATCCAATGCTTTTACTGAAGTATGTGCAGTAAATTAGAAATATAATAGTACTGATATAAGCACAAAGGATTATTAAGTAGAGTGTATTCTCGTTGTTTGTGAAGCTAGATAAGATATTAGATGTGTTGCAATAATGCAGTAATGATTGAGTATTAACGCCACTAATCACATCAAAATTAATTGCAGCAAAAATGGCAGCAATCGTTTTCGTGGAGACGTTTATTTTGCTCGTTTTCCGTATCGTAATGACCTATCGATATGTCTATTATGTGAGGGATATGGCCGAAACACTCCTAATGAAGAGGATCGAATTGAGCGTGTGCATTTTTCTTATTGTTCATTGCATACTTAATGCGTGTATTCTCTTCATCTAACATTTTGCTTATCGGCGCAACAACGAAAACAATCTTTGTTATGCAGTATAAACGAACAAATGAAAGGCTTTCTCTTTTCTTGTTTTACTTGATACAAACCCAATGATTTTTTGCCAATGAAACTGTTGGGTTAATAACATTTTTTTGCTTATATGCTCCATTGGGATTTCTCATATAATTATATTTTACTTCTATATCATTGAAGAAATTTGCATCAAATATGACATGAAATGATTGTCGGACACTCGAACAGCCGTTCGCAAATTTTTAACTCAATAGTGAAACCATTCGTACGATAAGCATTCGAGGTCTTTGAAAAAAAAACAGTTTGGAAAATAAAATAAATGGAAACGAAAGATGGAATGCCTCTGATTCTCGCAGATCCACAAAAAAAAGTTAACATTCAACAGATTGGCAGAGATCAGCTTCAAAAGGTCGTTACAGGTGCTCACTTTTAATGATTTGTCGAAGGGTGATAGCAAATGATACTACGCTGCTTGCACTAACAGGTGTTAGTGCTATCACTTAGTTTTCGTCCTAACATTAATCATTCATTAAGCGTTTGGAGAGGACACCTTTCAAGGAAACGGAGATGCTCAAGTAAGTGGAGATGTTGAATTAATTAGACAGTGGAAGTTTG
Source organism: Baylisascaris schroederi (assembly GCA_006503575.1). NCBI lineage: Eukaryota > Metazoa > Nematoda > Chromadorea > Rhabditida > Ascarididae > Baylisascaris > Baylisascaris schroederi. The sequence continues at coordinate 465,078 of QEWY01002081.1, forward strand.
CAAAGGTTTTCAAAGTAATCCATAGGTATGGACCTAACGGTCTGATAGCTTTCACTTTCTTTTGTTCGTGCTCGTCGTTTTGCTAATGACTGTTTTGTTTCGAAAAATCGCTGCTTCTTTAGCTTTATTGCTACAGCTTATACAGATCGGTTGCGCACCCTATCTTTACAAAGAATATATGCTGATCAGTGTTTTCGGCAAAAGCATCTACATGCCGGGAGCATAGTTTCTCATAATTACGTAATATCAGCAGCAAGAAATTTGTTGGCACCAAAATTTGGTGATTCGTTCTTCTATACAAACGTGAATCGCTTATTATTATCAAAGAACTGTAAATAAACCAATGACCTGAAGCCGATCTCCATGAGCCTGCAAAACAACATTCAATCGTAGCCATTCTCGCTGAGCTCCGCAAACACGTAACTGATCATCTATGAGCCGTATCCAAAATTAGTGACCCCACTTTCAGCGAATCTCCGCTGAAAATAGAACGAATAAATTATTTTATCAAGAAATCATGATGCAATTCACCAGATTCGATTAATTCTAACGGACAGCATTTTTAGAGCACCACTGTCACAATTTTTTTTCAAAACTGCCGAAGACCGATTAATTCTTACTAAACCTCGTAGTAGGGTTCAACTGAGTGGTTGATTTACTTGAGGAGTATTAATTGCTTCAGATATCTTAGTGTCACCTCTGCCAATAATCGTTGGCATAAAGGCAGCATAGAATTCACCTGTATTCGTCATAACGGAGAACAGCTTATCACACCTCAGTTTCCGAACTTGCGTGCGGATCAATGTCGACCGAAGAGTTTTATGTGATCTTGTTTTCCGCAAACTCTTATTATTATGCTCCTTTTTTCTTCATTTGCTCCTTCCCTCTCGACTCTCTCGAAAGCTTTCTCGTGCTCTTTGCGAATTCGGTTGAAATTGAAGCCATGAGTTGCCACCTCATCGTATAATAAACAGGGGGGGGGGAGGAGGCAAGTTTCTTTTTTGTTAAGAAATGATGTGTAAGGGCTCTATAATGCTTTCCAACGGTCTCCACATGCGACAGCAGCAGGAACAAGAAGTCCCACAGGACTGCCCCATCTTTTTAGCTTTGGAACCGCTAATGGGAAAATAACTGGAGAATCAACGACAGTGTGAATTTATGTCAATATTTCACCCAGAAAAGTGCTGAAAAACCATCATCCGTGTAGCTGAGATAAAAAATTGCACATGAAACGACTCCATTCGCAAAGAGACTGATTGCCTCATTTCTTGTCCACATAGTGCATCTCGGCGTACGCCTTTCGCTGTTCAACTTTAAGACGAACCTTGAGGCTGAAACTTCCCATAACCATTAGGGTAAGGTGTTCGCATCGAATGCCTCGCTTTTTGAAGATCGTTCTTCACTTCACGATACGACAATCACTACTGACAGCAGCAATCGCATAATGTTCAACACAATGAAATCAGCAGAAGAAAACGGCTATATAACAGGTAAGAAAAAATCAAGTGAGCGGAAACTCTCGGCTATGTGCATGTGCCGCTTAGACCACATACTTGAATTTGTGAATTCTATTGGCTTGATTAATATCAGAGACGGTGCCTTTGAAGAAGAAAAGTGGTCCTGAAGACCTGACGAATTACCGCTCCACCGCATTTTTGCAATTTTCTCGCCAATGACAGCCACGTCTATGAACAGGCGATCTGTGTCCGTAAACACGTAATCAATTTGGTCAAGACCTCGCCAACTCTGTTGCGTCTTCTGGTGTTTTTGAAAGCAAGTGTTCATTATATGAGGACGGTTACTGATCGCGAATCTTATTCAGCGGGAGCCTCTGGTGTTCCGAACTCCAATGCCATACTTCTCATCACACCTCTCAGCATGATGAATCCTGCGTCCGACCCTTGCATTAAAATCGCCTTGAACAATGAAATACGTTGTTCTGAACTCCATAGTATCCTCAACCTTCTCGCAGAACTATTCGATTTTGGGTTCATCTGTTTCCAAGGAAAGTTCTCCATGCTGCTGCGGTTCTTATATATGTACGGTCTTCAAAGTGCGACTCTTACAAGCTGTGGTGCTAGCACTGCAGCTCCAGATGATACGAAATCGCAACTATGTACAGCGTACTTCCGTACTATGAAGCCAACTCCTCCCGTTCTTGAACGTTTCTCAAAAGCCTTGCACAGGAAGACGTGATCGCTTATGTGCCACCTTGCTACGAGCTCTTCATGCCCTCGCGTCTCACAGATGCCTATGATGTAAGTTTTATTTCTGACGTCGTTTGAAGATATGCGTCGAACAGAACATCACTGGACAGACTTCTGTTATTAGGCCAAGCAACGACGACGTCTGCACCCAAATCATAGTCCAATAGTTGTTTCAATGCTTGTTTATAATGCGGTCTAATTTTCAAGAGCCTGGAATTCTTCTATTTATTTCTACGCGACTTTTTAGCTATTGAGGTTTGCAATAATATATATATATATATACGAAAATCCTTGACACCTGATAAGGATAGCTTTAGAAACCTACTTCTTTCTTCCAAAAACTTCCTCACCTTATTCAATCGGTATCACTTAAAAATTAATTTTTTTTAAACCTTTAATGTTATACATTCATGCGTTATTTCTACATAGATTAGGATAATTTCATTGATTTTGTCCATATCCAGATTCGATACTGCTGCTCGCACATCGTTCTAATCAGTTTTGGCTAGCTCATTATTCCATGATTCGAAGCTGGTTTCGAGGTATCTTTTATTTTACAGGTCTTTCCCAATGACTTTCCCTATGTTTTTGTGTGATGCTTTCCGCCAAAATCGCTGAGTCTTTACTGAATAAGTCACTTGCATTTTTACCCATCCAAAAATACCTTAATTTCATTAGACGAGTTCACAAATGATGTTCGGACTTATAATAGGCTACTACTAGAAATGATTACTATTAGAGATTTGATAGTTTGTGAGATTTTGAGCTAAAATATTCAGTGAGAGGCTGGCTCGTTGTATCTGCTATGAAAAGACGGACGTTCTTTCGAGAGGGTCTTTTTGTAGTTGTTCGTTTGAAAGTACCATCAGGGTTCTTCTATCGTTGACTGATGATGTATAGATAATAACTAACGGAACAGCCACGCAGAAATACGGGACCATCTGCTCGTAAGTGGAATTATCTGCGCTTATGCAGTGCTTCGTTGGAGTAGCTTTTATATGATTGTTGATTTTGATCATTACTTCACCTCTCTATGTAGCCTTTTCCGAGCTCGAAATCTGTTTAAGAACCGTTAGTTTTACACTTCTTTATATAAATGCAAAGGAGAGTTCTGCATTGTTCAGATGTCGTGACGGCAGACCGAAAAGGGCCAAACAAAACGAATCTATAATTGACAGTTAAACGAAGGCACAACTGACCAGAAGGCGGAAATCCTATTGAGGTGCCAATGAAATCGAAATGGAATCGAATTGACTGGCGAAATACTATCGAGGTAACCAGACAATGGGTGTCGAACTCGACCAGCGAACGAATATGGGAATCAGTGAATAAATACTGAAGTCGATCGGTGAAGAGTATCAAAGTCAGTGAATAGATATCGGAGTCGGGGTGAATAAATATCGAGGCAGACAAATGAATGTCGAAGTCGGGAGAAGATAGAGAGACGAATGAGGTCTAACTGTCTGTAACCGCGACTCTGACCGCAACTACAATCGCAACTGACTGTAACCGCAACTCAAACCGCAACCGAACTCGCAACTCCCCTTTGTTGGATTACTTGGTTTGTTGATTTGAATAATACATTCTTTGTTAGGAAGTGAAATAGTACATCATTTTTGGAGGTGTGAGAGTTGCTAAGAATCATCATTGTTTCGCGATGATTTACCACACTTCCGGTGATGCCTTTGCCTAGTAGCTTCGTTCATTCTTTATACTGCTATGAATCCATCACTTCGCAATAATTCGTGACACCAGATTCCCTGCAACGGCGAAACAGTCCGCCACCTTTTTAAGTAACATATATTTAGCCTAGTTGATTTTTTAGAGACTTGATACTTGCGAGTTGAGAAAAAACCAAAAAAAAGGTCGTTTTTGCGTACTGCATCAGTACTGGCCGATAGCATCGCATTGAGTGTGAATCCGCGGTTTGCACTCACTGTTGGTGCTCGCTTCGATGACTTCTTGATCATCATTCACGATCCACTTGTGCATTTGAGCTGCCTTGTTAAGCTCGTAAGCTGCCTTATTAAGTTCATACGCTCGCCTCATTGTCTCCCACTCTTTCGCACTTTTGCCCACTCCTCAAAACCTTTTCTTATCCTGACTTTGATGGAAAGCTATGGTAGTTTATTCACTATATACTACCTATAACAGGTTCTACAAGGTATGCTGCTTGCTGAATTCACGTACACCGGGTGAGCGCACGTGGCTATGTATTAACAAGGTGTTCCAAACGAGACATTTTGCGCTTCTCAACTATATTTTCGTCGAAGATTTCAATTTTACTTGAGCTATTTCTTTTCGGGTTGTTCATATAACATGGGCCCTTTTTTTTGCGAAATCCTTGTTACACCTTCTCCATAGCCTTTGTGATGTATCCATGATGCTCACCCACTTTATACTGGCGCTAGGATAGCACATGAATTTGCGGTTTCGTTCGTTGACACCCGGAAGTTCAACAGACTATTGAGGTTGACGTTCGTTTGTGTGTTTGAGAATTTCCGCTGCATTCCATGAACTACTACTATTCATTGCTCCAACCGTTTCACCCGTAGCCTTAGCTCCAATATCCCTTACATGTCACCTCAGCGTCGACTATTGTTTACAACAGAAGCTAAAACACAAATTTTTCGCTAATTTTTTTCGCAATTGTTCAAAACAAACAACATTACTGTGCAAAGTTTCCTATCTTATGGGTTCGCATGATTGAATCACGTTGATGTGATATTTTAGTAAGTGACCTGAAATTCTAAGCCAGGTGACGCGAAATTCAAGAATTTTATCACTTAAATCGACTTGATGTGAGATTCTAGATTCTAGCATTTTCCTACCCATTCTAATGCTTGGAGAGCAAAAGATCTCAAAGATTGTGCTATGCTAGATGATTTATTATCTTATTTAAATCTGACTATTAGAGATATATGTAACGGGGATCAATGAGTTTTGGAACACTGCGTGAGGCAGAGCAGAGAAATGGTGATCATGGGATAGGGCAAACTCTCTAAGGTGCCTTGAGGCAATGGTAGGTGCCTATAAAGGGACAACGTATTTGATTATAGAACATCAGTGTGCTTCCAGCTTTTCACATGAGGTTTCGTACTTGCGAGGGTTGCTTGGGAATGCAGTGGTGCGCAGTCCAACTATGAAGTGCCTCGGGCGTGAGAAGTTCCTAGTGCTTAAGCCCCAATAAAATCAACAATAATAGGGGGAAGAAGATAATACGACGGCGAAGGTGGGTGGGGGAGGCGAGATCGCTCCGATAGCAGCTCGCAAAGACCACGCCTCGCTTAAAAAGCTAGAAGCACACCTATATGCTGTAGCCAAACACGCTATCCTTTTTTAGGCAACGACCATTGCCTCAAGGCATTTGTGGAGAGTTTGCTCTATCCCATGATCATCAGTTCTGCTTTCCCCCGAAAAGCAGTTGATCTGGGATTTATTGGTAATCAGTTGATCTACCCTTAGATATAGCTGCATTTTCTCCGAGTACCATTCTTCAGTGAATCACTTTTAGTAACTTTCTTTCCTTCCTATGCGAAGCTGCAAATATTTCTACTTTTCTCATCAAACACAGTCAATAGCAGCAAAAAAGACTTTCGCCTACCTACCTTATTTGTTGAATATGCTTCTTCCACTTACCTTTTTTTCAGTCTGTAAATCTCCTGGGATTGCGGTAAAAGCGGAATTATAAACATATCTCGAAAAGGTTTACTTATCCTACCCAGGCTGGTTTTGTGCCACACTGGTCCACATTCTCTTATATGGTCCCTCATTGAACGATAGGATCCATGTGTAAAATTTTTGCTGAGAAGTTGTCATAAGCGTGAAATATTAAAGGATACCTCTCAATGCATCGACATATTCATGAGGTTGGCAAGAAAGAAGAATCGTCGAAACGAATGCGAGATCACAGATTGCACCACGATTCAAAACGTTGACTTTACAAACAAATATTGACATATTCGAAGCAGGTGCTGTTTACTGTGAAACATGCTCTTAACACGAATGATATGATACGAGAAGAAATTTGGCATTGAATTCAATTTCGAAATTTTGCATATCAGTAGATGATTCCGTGTGGAAAGTCTACGAGAGAAAAAGTCAAAAGCATTCTCATACAGAATATAGCAAGAAATAATTTACAGTTTTGTAGCGAAGAATTCAGGCCAAGCAAGTGCTTTTAAATTCGAAGTCACATAAATGGCTACAATAACTATATCCTAAAGATGTGGCAAAGTTAAGAGAGTTTTCCACAAGAATACTTTTGATTTAGTATGCGGGTGGTTTGGTCAACCGTTGAACGCAAAATGTCATAATGTTAAGTTTATTCGTTAGCAAAAAACCTCTCACTGAAAAAGTTCGCAACCTATGGTTCCACTTAATGATTCACGTTTCTTCAAATCTCGTCTCATTTCCTTCTTGAAAAAGGTAAAAAAAAACTGATTAATTGCCCTAGAGCCATTGGTTGCTTTTCTATGATCAAAGTAGCGAAATTGTTACTAGTTTTCTAGAAGCTTTGGGGATTGTTGGTACCTTATTCATAAAATAATGAAATGTGATCGCGTAAGCAGATACATTCGTCAAGGCAAATACGCAAACTTTTCAACTTTTAGCAAGTTTCACTCTAACATAGAAGTCTTTGATGTTATGGCAAAATAACCTAGTAGAACGACGAACGATTTGCTGCAATCAGCAGGCTGTAAAAGAGCCAGGTGCTATATATAAATATGTAGCGGTTTACAAAAACAGCTGTTGTGCAGCTATTCAAAGACCATTGCGTCACTCTGCATCCTTTCAAGCTTGTTCTTTGAACTTTTGAAGCTTATGAAGAAATCCTTAACTCCTTATTACGAACAAGAAACAAATCGAGAAGTCAGCGATAGCTGGGCGTACGGTACCAGAATGGATGAGGTTGGTGAGGTCGCTGTCGTATTTATGAGCAGTTAATTCAGGTGCTGTTAGAACAGTGAGAGACGCACTGCATTAAGAAAGAGAAGCATAAAGCATTTTACAGGGACCACTGTCGATACTAAGGAAACACTGTGGATACTAAATGATGCAACATTTCTTTGCTGGAACAGTTCTCAACGCAAGTTCCTTAGCAACCGTTGCCTCAGAATATAAAGTTCGAGCATCATCCGCTAAGATTTGCATTTTTCACCTTAATACTGCTCAATCCAGCTTTGTTATTGCTATAGAGAAAATAGATGCCCAGGAATGTGGCACAAAAAGACAGCATATGATATAGGCCAATTCGTAAGCAGTGGAAATGATGATTCAAAAAAGATGCACTAAGTTAATATAAGAAAATAGCTGGCCAACGGAAATATTGCTGCACAAACCTGCATACAAGCGCAGTGATAATATTCGGAGGTAGAACTATAGGCCTCCTTCTACTGTTTATCTCCCTACAAAATCTGCGAAGCGTGCAAGCGTTGGGTCTTATTACTTATGCCTTATGGCGCCTTCTTTCCTCGACTGGAAATCCCGGTCATATATTTTCCGTCGGTTTCGAGGAAGGAACTTAAGTTCACGTGGGACGATATATTCTGTTACATGTGGGGCATTTTTGTCAACAGCATATAGGCGTTGCTAGGTACTAATGGTTTAATCCGGGATTATGAATCGTCATTGCTTTTGCAAGGTGTTACTTCTCAGTGTTAAACTAATCGATTACAAAAGAAAATATTAAACCTCTTTTCATGTTGCTTCACACGACGGTTTATGTCCATCACAGACTTTAATCGGTGTTTTGTTTGACCCTTATCATCACCGGCTGGCACCACATCATCTACAAGCATCACCTCTAACACAGACATGGATTATCCGTTCATTCATTGCGTCTGTAGGTGAAGAAACATAAAATCAGTCACATGTCGCCACAACTAAACCTGTATTAAGTGTGAAGCTGCATTAGTTGTATTTGTTCTACTAATTCATTAAAATGGCTGAGATGAATAGCATTCTCGGAGTTTACATCTCCTCATTTAATCACCTGTCTTAGTAAAGTATTGCTGATAACAAGTAATTCATCGGTCACTGAAACCTTCTGACGTATTGACGATTCAAAAGGCATTCTTACTTGTGAACGACCCTCTGCGTTTCCAACAACTCTCTCGCTTTCCTCATCGGTTTGCACATAGTCGTTGTTTTATTTTCTATTTTTGTTATAACTAACATTCTGTTTTCTCCGCTTTTTTTCACTATTCGTTTTAAAGTCACTTTAGTTTTCGCATAATGCGCCGACTCAAAGTAGGATTTATTGCGTTCACGTATTGCTGTTAAAATGTTTATAAATGTGCCCGATGTTTCATCAGTGAAAATGGCAAAGGCGCACATACTGTGCCACCCATGTAGCGATGCACTTGTTCGCTTGTAGAGGTTCGATGTAGAGGTTGTGGACAAGAGGATCCTGTTCGGGTTCTTAATTTTGTTGGCTTGGCCAGGATGCGTGTGGGCCTTGCGAGCGTCTCTGTCTCAGCATCTCAGCGCATTGGCTGATGTTGCGCCCAGCCCGGGAGCGAATTTTTGTCGTTCATGAGACGTAACTGAATTGTGTGCGCATGTGTAACGTCTAATCGAATCACGACTCGCCAAGCAACGATGACTTTTGTTTTCGATGCTCTCTATTGAGCTTCCCTATTGAAGCTAGAGTGCCCTCGCAACTGCACTCCCTTACTTCACATCCGTCTAGTATATCAATGATTTATGTAATTTCATACGCCCACTTCGTCAGTTATAAGCAACGAAATATATCACGTCGATAGGCCTTCAACCGCTTGCCACTTGCATCGTCTTTTTCCGATGCACAGCATCATATTCCTAATGAGGCATCTTTGTGAATACGCCTTCTTTTACTTATTTCTTTTCAGTTATCGTCATGTTACCTCTTATTAATTTAGTAGTCCTTTCACCTGAATTTAATTTTGCATTCGTTTCACCTGATACCAATTCCGTGATCATATCGCCTGACATTATTAGGCAATGTTACGTTACGATGATGTAAATTTTTCAGACTTTCTGATATTCAGAGAATATCTCAATCTCTGTGATCTTTTGCAAGTTCAACTTAGAATTTATTAGGAGATGTAATATTTCATCAAGAAGCCAATGCATTTGTACTTCTACTGCTAGGTGATTGGTAAGCTTGCATTTTTGTCGGGGAATCCCGCCACTACATCTAATAAACATATTTGTCACCTGTACGCAATGAACATTACGTATAGTGACGTCGTAGGCGTTATTATTTATAAATTCGTCGCCTATTTCTTTCGCCCTACAGGTGAACAAAATTGCCTTTGAAGTGTGCAACCAGTTGTTCTATTTTTTTTCCTTTTTTTGACGTAGTCTAATATGTAATCTGAAAGCACCTGTCTCTCAGTGGGCATCGATCTTAATTGAAGCGTTTCCCCATATTCCCAGTTAAAACATTTGATGCCAGTAAAATTTTAACGCTCTCAGGAAAGAAATTTATTCGGTTAAAGTCTAATGCTGTTTCCCTGATAGGAATGCACACCTTGGCATTTCTGAAAGTCACTTGCCCATTCAGTGCTACTGAAAGTCGCTTAAGCTCAAGCTGATCAGGAAGAGTTTGCCACCCTTTTACTGGATGTGCTACCTAACACAGTCAGAACATTTATTTCCTGGCGCATCTAATCAAAATTATATAATTATTTATTAGGCCACTGTAAATAACCATTTTGCACTGTCCCTCAGTAGTACCGAAAATTTTGAACAGTAGCGTTCTGGTATCTTCGTTTTATAGCTAGGACTCTGGCTCCGTCCTCTTTGCGCCATGAACGCTCTAGAGCGACGATTATATCGATGCTTGCAAATAGAGTGTAGTGAATTCATGAATGATGCCTAAAATAGCGAACACAATAACACGCACAAATTTTGGTGAAGATTCGAAAGCAGCTTAAAAGGCCACCAGCTTAAAACTTTTGTCCAAACGAAACACCTTTTTTATTTATTTGCTATGAAGGAGATATTTTTTACTGAGGTGTCGTAAAAGTGTAGTCAACTTCATCCAACACTATTGTCTCTATTTATTTGTGCAAGAGATTTCACCGAGTTACAAAAAAAAAAAAAACAGAGGGAGAATTTTTCAATCATAAAATCGATTTTGAATCAGTATTCCTCACTTTCAAAGCATTTCAACTGATACCTGTAATCCAACTTTAGTTATATTTCTATCACCCTGTTCATTTGACAGGTTGCCGGAAGTTAAGTGCGCCTGCATCAAAAAGTTGGCGATAAAATATGCCGGTGCTAAAACGGCATGGAACGCTAGAATGATGTAGTCGTGATGATAACGCATGTAAACAAGTTGCCAGCGGTGCATTTGCCTGTCTGAAATGAGAGCCTAATAGCGCAGGTGACGAGCATTTTTTCTGCTACCTAATCGGTCTAATATGAGTGACTTCCATGGGCTTTACTCAAAGCAATTTTTCAGCCACATATCATCGATTTCTTATTGCTTTAATAGCGTATTTATTCTCGATTACTATTTTCCTGTATATCACTTACCTTCGATTCTCAAATAGTGGACATAGCAAGACGACATGTTGTATATTGAATGAAATCCCAATGCCTAATATTTGGAACGTTTTAGATAACCCATATTTTTATAAGGGCTGAACGATGAAGTGGAAAAAAAAGATTATTTTAGTTTTTGAAAGGATCGCATGAAGTTGCCGGTGGAATGTGTATTGTTGTGCACTGTTGCATCGCCGCTGCGTTTGCAGTGGTGTTGCTTGCAATGCGTTGCTCGGATGCATTCGACAACAGTCGTGTCGGCAATTCATGTTCTCTAAACTGTACTCGTTACTATACTTTCATATGCATTGCGCCTCATCTCTTTTCACATGAACTTCTTGATACGCTTCGATTATTCACCTCTTCCAGGTAACTTTAATAGTATTCATTTCAGCTTGATTTAGTTAGCAAAATATTTGTAAATTTAGCAGATAAGGTCTTCCGCCGACTTATTGATACGTCGACATCTAGAAGTGCTCTATAAACCTTAACAGCTTCGTTGAACCTGCCATCATAATTTTTTGAATGCGTACCCATATCCCTGGAACTGGGCTTTCTTATCCCTAATTCGGGTATAGAAAGCCATTACTAATTACCCCAAAAATAGGAAAGAAACAAGTAGAACAAGGGATGAGACTTTTTTTTGCATATAGCTCTCCGTTAGGAGTTTTCTGCTGTGTAAGACTCCCTTAGTATCGAGAAAGTGAACGCTGCTGCATGTACTTGCAGAAATCGCGAGTCGCGTTGGCTCTGGAGCTTTCACTGCACATAATATTTAAATCGCCTATGTCACAAGAAGGTTATAACGTAGTCGCTTTGTAGAGCGTTAAACTAAGACACCGGGCCGAGCTGTTGTTGGGCAAATTAATTTGTTTTGATAGTAATTACAACCGGCCCTTGAAAGCCCGTCCAAAAAAGCCTTGCTGTCTGGCTCTGATTCCAACCTTCCCAATTTCCAAACACCGAGTACTTCCAGTTTTATAAGACTCGGCCCCTGCTAAGCACTTACAAAGCTGATCTTTTCAGTTGCATAGTATATGCAAAATGCGCCCACTTCACAATGAATTCGTCCAATTCTTCCGTATTTTAAGGTTCTCTATATGCAGCTACGATGCTTTATTAAGAAAGTCTCAGAGAATGCTTTTTGATGGCTCATCACTTCAGAGGTAACCGTTTACTAGCATGAAATTTTGCAATACGTATCTTTTGATGAAATTTTGATCATTCAATAATTGTTGAAAGTTGTATTCTTTTCGCACGAAAACAAATAAAATTCAGTAACCTTCAAAAATACATTCAGATGCAGTTCTTATGGAAGTATTCTGTAGTTTTCTCTTCGCTGCATATGAATTTCGTTGGGCCTTCGAAATGAGCAGTATATAAGGAATCGTTTTTTCACTTTATGACATGCTGAGCAATACATTCCCAAATTTCAATGTTCTCAATTTAATATCTTGTAAAGCATTGAAAATCGTAGTTTCCATCAATGAGATGATATGACATCGTCGATTGCTTTAATACCATAAACAAACAATGAAGACTCGTTATTGCCAAGTTGTAGATTTTTTTTGCGTAGAATACTGAAAACGAATAACGATTCTTATGATTTCTCCATTAAAAATGCAATTGTTTAGGAGTTGGCCTATCGCCTCGATTAGTATTGTGATTTTGGAATGTGAGCAAAAAGAAGACTGGACAAAGCTTGCTGAACTTAGCCGAAGGATTTGGTCGCAACCCGACTGCAAGCTTGACATCATGCTTCTTCTTATTTTTTACAACTTTAAACTTATACCATCTGTATCGATTCATCCCAACTCGCAGGCATACGTTGGCCGTCTACTACAACAAGCCAAAGAGGTTTGCTTCAACAAATTCGTTAAATGCAACAAAGAATTTCATCATAATTGCTTTGCGCTTGAAGTTACAAGACGTCATTTTCGGTTATCACTGAAAGATTTTTCAAAGTGCTCTTGCGAAAGTAAATGAGCAAAGGAGTAGGATCACTATCAGCTGTCTTTATCTATCATCTTCCTTTCATCCTACCTAAAAAATTCAACCCGTTGCTGTATCAGTTATAAAAATCTTTTCAGCGGTGCTCATAATCTCAGAATAATTGAAATTGCAGACTTGTTGCACAAATTAACTTCTTGACCCCTTCTGCTCGTATTTTGAGTGATTTTCAGTATTTAGAAGAGGGAGAGAAAGAGCTGCGATCATCTTATCGCGGTGCCGAAAACGGACTCTCATGAACCAAATTATCAATTACTATTGCAAAATACAGTACGAATGAGCTTTCCATGATAAATAGTCAACTTCCATTTACTAACTTTCCTTGAAATATATTGTCGTTTATTTTTCCTCAAAAACAAGGAGATAAAATGGGATTGTGTGAAGTATAAAAAAACTTGAAACTTGAAAATGAAGAGATGTGATTCGATCGATGAGCCTAATACTTTAGCCATATGAAGGTGAAAAGTTAGAGTTACTACTCTGATGTGTAAATAGCGATAGTGTAAACGAGACAATATCAGTGAATATCGGCCAACGACTGTAATTTGGCGCTAAGTACGCAACATTATTCGGTTAGTACAACCATTTTTGCCTCTCTTCAAATGGCATCTATTCTTATGTGCTGTTAAGGAAGTCAGAGTGAAATAAGTGAGTTGAAGTTTCACAGAGAAAGGATGCCGAATCGATGAGAACATTGGATTTCTTTTCACATAAATTTATATAGCGCAAGGCTAGCTGCTAATATAGTGTTAGTTGCATTGTTTTTTCAGCATTTTCACAAAAAAAAACCCTCTCCATTTACTCGAGGCAGCCAACTTAACTAAATTGATATTTTCGTTACATTTAGTGCCACTCATGTAAATTAATTTATCGCAAAGATAAAAAATATGCTATGTTTACTCTTCCGGATGGGATAAGGTTTCCATCCGGAAACGAACAATGGGATCATTTGCAACTGCGGTTTTGTGGAACTTGACTTTGTCATGCTCATTTTGTGATCGCATCTCTAAGTCACCTACTGAGAGAGTGACAAATTTATTAAGGGAGGTAACAAAATTTATTCACTTTGAAGGAATTTTTAATGGATCTTCTTTTGTCAGAAAATATTTTAATAGAAATTAATGCCCAGAACGTCACAGATTTTGCTTCTTCATTTCTTTCTCCCTTTACCCTCACGCCCCTCTCCCCCTCTCTTCCAAAAAAAAACTCGTCATTTCGCTATTTTTTCTCATTTTTGGCAAACTCAATGAATCCGCTCTCTTTTCATTTGATACGTTCACTCAACTACCATTGCAGACCTGTATTCTGATTTCATTCATGGGGCCATGAAAACAGCGAATGGTAATGGTTATATTCGTTATCGAAATTTCGTTGTCCCATTAGTGGTTCACCGTATACATGATTGATGGATGATTTTTCGAATGTGACCCCATTTCATTGCATTGAAAGAAGTGCTATTTCGAAATGCTTTCAAGCTTGTCGTGATGAACTATTCTTCTGGGAAGGTAATTATTGATTATTGGGAAGCATGCCTCAGAAGGTGGCCTGTTACGTATTTAGGCACATTTTTCATTTCAAACACATTTCGATTAATCGCTCCCTAATTTTAAACCAAACTTTGTTTTTTATATATGAAATGGGACAGCACATCACACCTTATCCTATTGAGGGAAATGGTCTCTTTGGTGTTATGTTAATTGCATTTACCTGGTTCACTACATCTTCATTGATAGTTGTTGCAACTCTGTAAACATAAAAATAACCCTGTGAAGAAGGAAAAAAATTACTTGTTGAGCTCACCGCACAATAAACATGTCATGGTCGTGCACCATCAAAATTCCGGTTTTCATACGATCTAAACTGATGGCTTTCGTTATCAAATTGTGGTATGTTAATTTGTTTCTACCTTGTTCATCTGTTTAGTTTGTGCCCAGCAGTGAAATTACGACCTTTCGCATTCTCGGAGATATTGCCGCTGCAGAGCCTCTCCTTTCTGCTTTTAATTTTTCTACGTCCGTAGGTATGAAACGCATTTATTACTTTATTCTTGCAGAAATTCGTGGATAGTTTCAATTACTGAACTTTTGCAAGCATGTACATATATGCATTATAGATGCCATACGAATGATACAGGTATGCAATGAGCAGTTTTACACGGATTGCTTGGGTCGCCGAATGAATCTTACTACTGAGCAGTTTCATCAGGCAAATTACATCTGTGAATGGAGAGGTATAGCTGTGATACGTAAGCTACAGTATGCATTGAATATCGATTTGACAGCAAAGAGATATAAGTGGCCGCATCATTCCGCTAAGCTTACAGAAAGGGGTTCGAATGTGCTGACATATGATTATGACGGTTTACGAGCGGTAAAATTCGTTTGCAACGAGTGCATGCTAAGTGCAGTACTCCAGCTTATTGCAATTTCATTTGAGCATATGCTGCACTGCAGTCTCCTTTTATGCGCGCTTGCTCTAATGATTGCATCGGTGAATTCTATTCTTCTGTCGCTTCAACATTCTGAACTAAAAAACGCAAAACGCATTACGAGCAATAGCTGCAAACACTAATTGCAATATTGCATTTTAGTCTTATCATGACTAATCGAAAGTCATAACTCCACCTGTTTTTCCGGAGGGGAGAGGAATCAAGCGTCATTGTCATATACATGGTGGAGGAAAGTGACTTTCTGTGCGACAGGAGGGCAAAGGCTGGGTCGTCTCGCTATGCAAGGCGGTACAGCATTTGTTAGAGGGCGAAGAATGATGCACGTGGGAGTTAGCCTCATTCGTGCTTTAATTTGTCTCCAATCACTCCTCTGTGAGTACAGAATTGGCTGTTCCACTTCCGCTAGAGAGGAGCACCGTTGTTGGAAAACATCGCAACACTTTGTTTAGAAGGACGTTTGGAAGGAGAATTCGCCCAGACCTGTGGATGTTTTAGTGAATTAACGTCCCATGTGGCCGTATAGGGTGAAGTTGTCATACCTACGCTGTAATTTATACGTCCGTAATAATTCGCTTTCGATGAGAATATCCATGTCAGTAATATGATTGGCTTTGCAACATACAACATTGCGATATGGCAACCTTGTTGGAAGGTATAAGAGTTGACATATCGTGTCAAAGTCATCATACTTAAGCACTTTTTAATATCGGCCACATTGCTTTATTGCTCGCTACGATTCGTATTACAAACGCTGTAGCAATACTTTCCGTCGTTTATGACCATCTTAACACACGGAAAATTTTTGCGTTGTCATAACATGCTTAAGACTTTTAGTAACACGAGAAGGTGTCTCTAATGTATTATAAATCGCTTAATTACGATGCAGTTTGTTATGAAATAGCATCTAATCGTTTGCAATTCATTCATTGTGGTGTTTCGTGAAGCAGTATGATTTCTGCAACATTTTCATTGAAACTTGAGAGTCTCTCTTGGATTCTTGTCTTATTATTGGCAGAATGTCAAAGAAATTTCAACGCCACATCAACAGCTATGACGCGTGAAATTGTATGATGTAATTTTCCTTTGCTAACGCCCCTTGTGAAATACAATTTCATCGGATGCTCGTCAATGTCGCGCTTCTCTATGTACTTTCCGGCATAGACTGGCCAAATATTTATGCCCGAAGTGAGTTTACGCATCGATGGGAACTCAAAAAACTCAGTATACCCTCTCAGTATTTTTTTTTTTTGGAACGTTAAGCTTTGCTACCACCATCCACTAATGATAATCTCTTGCTCCTTTTAGCAATTAAGTTGGGCAGTTTCTTTTCTTTCTTTCTTTTTTTTTTCAAATCAGTCGGATCTATAAAGCATCTCAACGGCTGCTGAAAAGGCAAATGCGAGAGTGAGAGAGAGGGAGGGAGGGAGAAAGAAAGGGACTGAAGGAGTGGACTAAAATTGGATATTTTTGAACCTAATGAAGTGAACAGCTGTCAGCATTGTACCTCGTATCATCGGAAAAGGGCATATGCCATTCGCAAATATGATTTTTTTCCACGATCCCACCTCATCGATTGGCGATGTTTTTAGTGTGTCGGATTACCTTTATGGTTGACATATTTTGTTCATGATCGGTAATATTGGCAGTGTGATATGCCGAACACCTAGATTGAGTAAACAAGTGGTGACGCTGAAAATGTTCATCGATATACATCTCTGATAGAGTAATATTAGAGCGATTAGGACTGTTATCCACTCGACATTTCGCATGAGGATTCTCAAGAATAGGATAACAAACTCAACAGCG
Source organism: Baylisascaris schroederi (assembly GCA_006503575.1). Taxonomy (NCBI): domain Eukaryota; kingdom Metazoa; phylum Nematoda; class Chromadorea; order Rhabditida; family Ascarididae; genus Baylisascaris; species Baylisascaris schroederi. The sequence continues at coordinate 482,088 of QEWY01002081.1, forward strand.
CAAAAAAAAAAATTCTTCGCCATTTCCACCTAATCTTATATAGGTGACTCTAATTCCTTTTCCGTTCTTTAATGGTCAGTTATTCACGCTACTTGTGCGCTTAATATTTTTCTCCCTCTCAGCTCGCATCCTGAAGACATTGGATTCTGTGAAATTGCAGGCGATATTCCCAAACAATTATCTCTCGAAGTTGACGCAAAGGAAACAGCTTTTGTTTTTTTCTTAGCAACCCATTCCATCTGCAAGGTGCAGGCATTCTGCTACGCGTTGATGACGTAATCGAATAGGCGTACTTAGTTGTGGGACGCTATTTGCCACAACAACTCGCTACTTGTATTTCAAACTTTTATAAAATCCTCAAATCATATAAATAACATGAGCGCTCCATGAATCATAAGAGGCATAAGTTTCACTAAAGAGGAAGAACACTTGTTTCAATCGGCTAAAGAAATGCATCGGAGAACAGCGCTACATAGAGAAACAATCTTTTTTCTTCTATAGCCAACCTCCAACTGTCAAGCACTGCAGAAAGGTCGAACACCTAGGATTTATGAATCCCAGTCAGCAACCAGGAATTTCGTTGGCATGCTACAGAGTTTCTGTGCCTGTTAAAAGGATGGCGCATCGTATTCCATAGCTTTGTCGGGAGTCCGTTCCGCTTTGCAGAGATCAAGCTCTACAGATAAGAACCAGGCAAATCAATATTTCCTGAACAACGTTCAGAAATTCAAAATATTTGGCCACTACGTAATGCCCAAAGTTGCCAGCACTGGAGCTCGGTGGTGGAGCACTTCAATAACAAATAAAACCCTCTTATGTTGCTGCGATAACGGCATGGTTGTTTATCAGATTGGATGGGACAGGTTTGAAGCGTCGTTTAGCATTCCACATGCAGTATGCTTCTCTTAACGATCCTTATGTGACAGTTCGCCATAACTCGTACTGATGTTACTGTACTTAGTGCTCACCAACTGGACGTTGTTCCGCCAAATTCTTCGAACCATTTTGAGTATGCGTTGAAGGTGGGCTTTTTTTCGAAAACACCAATTTATATACGAGGCGGTTGTTCACCACTCCATTTGATACGATACTTTTGGGGGAAAAAAACGATGTTTTTTCTTTTATTCTTTTCTATGATGTAAAAAATTAGCCAATTTGCGATTGTTCACTTGACAAGCGCAAACCACACTTGTACCATTCTAATTATGCGTCTTCGCAAATTCGCATTTCTAATGCATATGATGTCTGCTTGTATTTCAATCCTCTCAAATACTTCCGATCATGAACTACTAAAGCTAATTTGGAGAATTTGGTGGGTATGATGTGTTCAGATACTGACCATCTATGCATTATTCCATCGTGTTTGCGGTGAGATATGCTCCAAGACTCATAGCGAATGTCTGAAATAGCTGATATTACCGATCCGCATATAAGATATTTTTTCTCACTCATATTCGCCTGAAGCCTTAATTTATAAATGAGACATAATAAGAGATCAAAAACAGTAACCAATAATGCAATAGAACAGTTATGGCACAATGCTTAAGCAAAAGCTATAGGGATTATTCGAAGAACATTGTAATCGAAAGTTGTTGCTTCTCTCTTTTCAACTCATCCAAGTGTTGCTTCAAAGGCTGTAACCCTTCAGTGATTATGCATATGACCTTAATGCTGTGTTCCATCCAAGGATCCTATCTCAGTTTTGTTATTTATCGTTGGTGCAACGCGAAAAAAAACTTTTGCATTAATACCTCTCGATATCCTTTCTCTTCTCCATCCAGTATTCCGTAAATCCTTCTCCAGCAACATGTTTCGCACCAACTTCTCGTGCAACGTGAATCGCTCTACCGAATTCTCTATCGATATGCGAGAAGCATTTAAATTCATTCATCACTTCACAAATTTTTTACACAAGTATTCATAGTTTCTTGTCCTAATTTATCTCTTGCATCAAATAAATATTACCGCAAATATTATCGCATCAATAGCAGCAAATAACTCTTTTACAAGTTATAGCAGACATCAATCGCAGATCGAATACGCAGAGTTTGAACAAGCTAGACAAACGAACGATTCTCGTCTGAGGTGAAACTTGCAACGATGTGCGTTCCAAAATTTATGAATTGTTTGTTTATCCAATTTTATATATAACATGTTCAGACTTCGGTTGACCGCGAGCGACTGAAATTGCGGTTAAGGAATCTACTGCATCGTCTTTCATAGTAATCTGTCAATTTCGAAAGAAATTAAGGGCATTTAAATGCTCCAAAAATTTGCACGCATTTTACATCAGTCGATTGCCCCTGTTCCCTGATCGCTCGATAAAACAAGTGGAGAAATGTGCCGTTGGAGCTGGTATGGTCTGCGTTTTACCTCCTTTCTATCTGACTTACCACACTCATGACTTACTAACAACACTTACACAGAATGATGCATTTATTCTTTACCAAATATGCAAATCTTCACCAAAAGATTCGTCTTTCTATGACTCAGCCGACTTGAAGGAGAAATTAAGTTAGTGCGGGATTGCTGTCAGCTTCGAAGCTGGTAGATCAACGTGAAATATAACGCAGTATTTGGTTAAATATGCCACCCTTGGTACATGTTATAGCAGGAAGTTTTGTAATTCTGTTTTCAATGCTATTTGCTTGGAAATTCCTGAGTAAATAAGACAGACGTTTTACTCATTTTTACTTTTTTTTGAAAGTCTTATTCAACTTTTTTTTCTCTTTTCCGCTCTCTTGTATGCTGTCTCGTTTCATCAGTTTTATCTTCTACGTGAATTCAATAAGCTGCGCGCAAACACATACAGACGCAATGGTGAGACATTACCATAATGTCCTTTTCACGGAAACAAAGCTTTTTAGGTTTCAATAAGCAAAGGGACCAACTAATACGTCAAGCTTAGTATGGCAATACATAGAGAGTATTCCTCATGCTTTATTATTTGTTGATAACTCATGGTCGCTCAAAAGCGCACTCCGTGCCAATTCACTTGACAAGCCTCTTCATTTGTTTATATTTGCAGAAGACTGCGTTAGGTGCAAAACTGTTTTTAAATTAAAAACGGGGGAAATCTGGATGCTTTTCAGCGGACACACTCCCTCCCCCCACCCACCTTTCTCCCCCCATCGGCCATGATCCCGTCGCAAAATTTCTTCCCAGTGAAGAAAGGCTCCATACTACCTTACTTCGATGTGAGTGTGAGAAGGCATTCGCCATTTCATTTCATCGTTTCTTTGTTATCTTCTGTTTTGCCCAATCATGAGTGGTCCTCTCTTTGCATCCATTCATTTAAATCACTTTTCCTTGCGGCAGCAGAAGGGATTGATTCGACCGCAATAATACGAGCGCAATGAGCGTGATTCAGCATATAAATGCACAATAGTTTATACGTTGAAGCAAACGTAATGATACTTGAAATATGAGACGCCTGCACTAAAAATATTTTTGACGCAGAGCATTTGCACTATGGGCACGTGCTCCGCGACCATTTCGCACCTGTTGCATGTTATTTCCGGAAGACTATTAGTGATTCAAGTATCTCGTGACAAAGGTGAGCGCCGCGCATGCGTCTGTTGCGGTGTAATAAGAAATGAAATGAAGGTGACAATTTTGTTTTGATATTACAGTTGGGAAAAGCTGTATTTTTCTATGTGCCTTGATGCAGCGATACGGGAGGGATGCTATCAAGTGCCACATGTTTCTAATATATTTAATTTTTACAATTTTTTCCCAATTCATTGCAAAAATGCCAGTTCATGATATAGGCTTCAGCACTATATGAGCGGATTCCGCGAAAATTTTTATATTTTGGAGAGTTATTGGCTTGATAATATGCAATTCAAAATGGTGCAGCGACTAATTTTTAGCTTCTAAAGCCATGTTGTTATATTGTTCATGGTTATATCGATAGAATCTGTTGATGGCACCGACTCTCGGAAATTTAAGTTGCTGTAGTAACGGTCCAACTATTGGCGCTAGAAAGGAGTGATATTCGTATCAGACATGTTAGAGCAGATTCTATCGTTCATAGAAACGTTAAGTCAATATGAGGGAAATATTATCGAAGGGAAATTTTATAGGATGTTTTCGGAGGGCTTATAAGCTGACATTCGTCTCAGCGCACATGAACGCCATTAGTTGGACAAGCGCTTGCTTGACATGCTGACACCATAGCTGATGATATTACTTCACGTCACGACATTATATGCAGAATCACCTTCGCTGTTTCATTGATTTCTCGCAATCCACACATTCTCTGCCTTCCATCGAACGCACGTGAATTGTTGGGCATGTTTATAAGTCGTATGCCAATTGTTAATTTCACTAGTATTTAGTTCACCTATTATCTTATGGATATCTTATGGAATTTACTGCTTGGTATCTCACAGAAGTTACTGCTTTTCTAAGTGCATCACATTGGTGATTTACCGTTGTAAGTACTCATTTTAGCTTTTTGTTAGTGCTAATTAGGTGATTTCCTAAGAAAATGGGACGCATTAGAAATTAGGTGCTAATGGGAGTTCTTTGTGTTCAAGCGCTGTAAGACAGACACACATTAAAGATATAGTCTCCAGTCGTTTTTTTTCTTGGGTAGTTTTGAGTAGCACAACGCATTCAAGTTGTCGTTGAAAGTGAAGAAATTGAACTCAAAAATCTTATATCTTCGGATCTTCTTTAATGATTCTGTTTAATGATTTTTTTAATTACCTATTGAGGTTTCTTCATAATTTAGCACTAACACATTTAGCACATATCACCTTCACTGCATTTCACATTTATGGTGAACGTCACCATTGTTTTGATCTTCTGTTTCACTTAAATTCATCTCCACCACTTTCATCATGGATGCCATACTTCACTGCATGGTCCGTCCATCAAATATCGTAACGCTTTGTTCGTGCGGTACGCGCCAACGTAGGCAAGTCGTGCGGCTCCTGCCGGCCTTAATTTCAAACGCCCTGAGCTCGAAGCAGGGGCAGCCTAGGGGCTTTCAGAATGGTCCGGGAACCTTAGCCTGAAAGATTTACAGAAACATCTAAACGTGAACACAATGAAAGCGTTGTGAGAGGAATTTGCAATAGTTGAAGCTTTCATACTTGAAGTAATCAAATTTGCCGAGCTCTAAAAACTTGTTATTTACTGCTCGAATAGTGTAATGTCATGATATCTGTTTCTTCCATTGCATTGCAACTGCTTGCTGCTACGTTGCAATGTTTTCCATTGTTTTACTTTCATGACTTAATGTATCATCTTGATTCGGGTGATGCAAAGTGCAACGTAGATGGAAAACGGCATCGCTCTTAAGTACTTTCTTAGCGAGAATTTTGGTAGAATTTCGCTAGCGAGAATCATGAGAATAGCCGGTATCTTCACCGATCTCCATTCATACTTCAATAGCGTGACAAGACGTACAGTTGTTGACAGTTACGGTGGCACGTTTAATCGGATTGAGCAGCAAATGAATGACTTTTTGAAACTGAGGTTACCCCTACTAGTCTATGACCACTTTTCCTCTTGCGCAGAAAAATCGCGTAAATCGCGCAAAAGAATCGTTTTGCTTCTCTTTCTGCACAGATTATGAAGAAAGAAATCACGTGCTTTTTGATCCCATTCCAGTCTCACTAGGCGTTTTCGAATAACCGGCCAGTCCTTTTTCATCGGACCAACCACATTCTATTTCTCCCTCGTTGAGTACGTGTCTTCAAACACTTTACAATTGTCTGTTTTTGCGCCTTCAATTGAGTGATTAGACTCTTATCGAATAGTAGAGGTAATACAGTCACGGCCTGCAGCTTTATTTGAGCACTTCGGGTCATATCAATGCACTTCTCGATTATTTGCATTAGGCAGTCTTTTTGAATGGCTTCAGCATACTAATTATCCCTTCTGCGGCATAGTTTACTGTTATTGCTAATGCACATCGGTATGGTGCTTCTTGTTTTGAGGATTACACGAATAAGCTACGAAAAGTCGATAAGCACCACGATATTGATCAGGTCAACAGATGGAGCAAATATATACACACATAAGATGATTTTCGAGTGAATTTTTAACCATGATAACGTCGCCTCATGTGATATTATGGATTCCATGATGGCTTCATCGAACTCTTTTTCTTTTGAGGGAATTACCTTTCTAACTTGCCTAGCATGTGGTTTTTTGCATTAGGCTATGCAGTTAGCGACTGTTTCATCTTCAATATTCTCCATAATTTTTTCTGTATTATTAATGCTCCTTCTGTTGTTGTTATTCATCATGAACGTTTTCGCAATAATATCACCGAAAAGATTGCTGTTACTTTGACGATTCAAAAAAGTTGAATAAGTAAATAGAATTCTAAGAGCTTAGAGTGGTTGAGGAAATACGAATGTGAATACGCAAATTGTAATAGGAAACTTAAAGCTACTTCAAATAGTAATATGAAACCAACAGTAGGAGAGTATTCAAAATCGATGAAGCGCCAAAGTTCACGGAATAACCACATTTAAAGAAAAAGATGTTTTTATACAATTTTATCAGGCGATATATTATGCGTTTACGGCGATCAAACGACGACAATGTGCTAAAAACATTGCGACGCAACTAACATTACTGCTTAGTGATGCGTCGATTTTGCACTGCTGTATGCTTTAATAACCAACTTTTATTATCAGAAATCTATTGTAAAGTTAAGCAAGTTGTATCGAATGAATAAGCTGATGCCCTATATTGTTAGAAACTTTCCCACCTGAGAAGTTCTACTGCAAAACAGGGTCCTTTCTATTGGTCTCATGACGGGGAATTATAATAGTATGAAGGTGATTTGGCTAAACTATCATTGATAAGTGAGCGTGTATTATTAGTATTTGTTGGATGACTAGTAATAAAAAATCCACTCAATTATTTCTTAACCAGTCTAGCTAACGATGAAAGAAAAGATAACAATATCGCTCGATTCTCACCAAAACAATTGTCTCTTATGGTTGAATATGCTTGAGTAAGCAGCAAGCCTTTTCGATCAATGCAAAAAGAAGGGTACTTATTACATTATTGACTTCCTTCTCAAACACCCGCCTCGCAAAATTTAATTTCTCCTTGAGCCACGTTAAGCATCTCATTTCGCTTCACAATTTTACAACATTCTCTTCATCTACTATATTTTCTCTACTTATAGTACTATAACGTATTGTTGCTTTCAACACCTCCCTGATTAGCAGAAACAGTTTATATAGCCCAAATATTTAAGTACGTAGCTTTCACCAATATTGATCAGTGGTTGAAGCTGCAAAAATTCATCACATTCTTTTGCATCATCTGCACTCTGACTTATTGATTTGGAGTATTTCCTCATGATTCTGTTGTTGTGCGCCATCTTTCATGTGTACAGCTTACTGCATGACCACGGCAATATTTCGTTGCATGCATATTAGTCATTGGCGTTGACGTTTTCTCAATTCTGTGACCTCGTAATCATTTATTGCCTACAGCCTTCGAATAAGCTCTGAGCTAACCTTGCATAAATTACAAATTTTTCATTGTTTTCTTTAATATCTGAGTCTAAATAGCATACTGCCATATTGCAAATCCTGCACCCCATGCTGAATATTATCATAAAATTTCGCGGACATTGTGCTGATGCAATTTGTGTTTCAGTGAAATCATGTACAGTATAAGATTTTTAGATTTATCTATGACTAAAATTAGTCCAACCAATTCTAATTTCTTTTCACTTTTCACTCGAGTTTAGTTGAAATTTCAACTTCACGAAAATTAATGAGGCGACGACTCAATAATGGTATTCTTTGGCTGCAGCAATCTAAAGTAATAAATGATTCAGTGCTACTTAAAAGAGTAATTGCATTGGCGCATCGAAGAATTGAAGCAAAAGAAATAGCGATGGTGAATGTCGTTGTTTATAACTTGTTGTGACTCTCTCGAAGAAGGTGTGTTCCCACTTACTCAGATCTAATCTCTGAAATCTCCCCTTAATTGATTTTATATGATTTTGAATGTTTGGAATCAACAGCTTGTTCCTTTTTTTAGCATCTTCCATCCTTTTGACTGAAAAGGCTAAAAGTCTTAAACAGGATGTGTTTTTTTCACGTGCGAAAGTGACCACTGGCATCAGGGAGAAAAGTCAGAAAAGCTGTAACGCGATGAAAATATTAGCAAGTTATTCTCCTTTAAAGAATTAATTTGGAAGCGTTGACGAGCTGATATCGTCTTCAATTTTACATTTCAACTTGGTTTTTTCGTTTGCAAAAAAGCATGTTGCGGACACTTTTCAACAGCCTATTTACCTTCCATGCATTTCGTTCAACTCTATCGATTCCAACGAAATTTGAAACGTGGCTATTCAAGCCAAGTGTAGACTGAAGCTCTGGAATTCACTGTCCTAAGTCACCACCCCAGTGGCTTGTTTCTTATTAAACTTTCCATTTACTGGAGCTTTTGGGTTTGAGTTTCGTCAGGGACGAAAGATTTTTCTAACGTGCATTTCGTGACATAATTAAAATGTATTTCTTGAACTTAGAATCCGCCCTTTTCTGTGGCCCTATGAGTTCAGTGGCCGTTAGGTGTAGCAGTATTACAAATGCTCTCATTTCTGGAGTCTTACCAAGAATTCAGGGCACAATAACATGATCTATTTTTGGAATACTGTCACCATAAATTTCAGAACCTTCAGAAGTAATACTGTCACCAATTTGGTTATCGTAAAGAAACTATAAGGAAACTTGATTTCAGAAGACGAATTAATATTACAAATTCAAGGTCCTTACAGTCACCTCGTGATGTGACAGCCAGGTGTTGCATTCGGAAGTTTTCATGCACGGAAGCAGGTAGCACGGTTATTTTCGAAGCGTTGTCTAAATATTTCGTAATCTTTTAGCCTCTACTGCACTGCGTTAATGGTTATGCAATTTCACTATCGGCGGTTATATGGTGGATAGCGAATATTTCAGTTGATAATGCGCAAGAGATCTGTTATTTATAGGTAGTCTGTTAAATGTGGCTGAGTTGTTTTTTGCCCCTCCGAATTACTCACCACTCTGCCCTCTAATGAGCGGAGATTAAGACCTACCTTGTAGAACACTTTCCAACTTACCTCAATGACGGCTTTCTTTCCATCTGTCTTGGAATGTGGCCGCATTTTTGGTACTTGACCATCTTTATGCTCTATTTTTTTAAAAATGCCTAGCATCTGAGAAATTCATTTTTCATCAGTTGGAATAATGCAACAAGTTTCTTTTTTTTTTCAAAATTAGTGCACAAAAGGGGAACGAAATCGAATCGCATTGTGACGTTTAACGATGTTCAATGGTGTCGCATCGAGTTGTGGTGTGCATTTAAAAAGAACATTTTGCTTGGATTATGTTTAGCGTTGATGAAGCCAACAAACCATGTCGTATATCTAAACAGGGTACATTCGTTGCAACTCCAGCAATGAAATGAGATTGAGAAAAGCTGCAAACTCTATTGATTTGCATATTTTACCAACAATAGCACTCAAATTCTCGTATGCTTCAGGTTACCTACTTGAGACTTATAGAGTTGCATCTAGAAAGCATATTCATCTTCAGCCTGTACTCATACTTTATACAGTTCTGATTAAAGCATGGTCTGTTAATCCATCGATTGAGAAGCAAAAGAAAACAAAACTTTTAATGTTTTTATAAAATTCTTTGTGAAATTTTTTGCCTTTTTTTTTTGAAATTACATGGGTCTACCTTTCCTATGAAAAGGTCTGCGATCTACTCAACTTGTATTCAGTCTTCATTTGGAATTGTATATTGTACGTTGTTAAAACGATGTGTTGGGAAAAGCATAGGAGACTGTTGAAATGTTCTATGATGCAAAGGCAACGTCAATAAATGTTATCGATCGACCGTGCCGAGAAGAACCATACGAGGAAGTCCTAACAAATTCTTCCAAAGTCTTGACGAAGAACCGTCGTACAATTTTCACCATCGATGGTTCTGGCCATCGTTTATGTAACGTTGTGCCTAACTGCAAGCGCTTTGCTTTTTGTGGAAGGTGTCTTTCTGTATGCATTATCCGACAATTCAGAGAAAAGCAACTTTGCATGGATTATCTCACAAGCGTGCGACGGTATGAGTGGCAGTATTTCCGGTCTACCTTCATCTCGTTGCCATCTTGCTGCTGTATCAAGTTCACTGAATTATCCACTATCTTAGTAGAAAATTTTTGGGGGCTAGATATTAACATGTCTCAGCATTGAATTGGTTTCAGTTATCATCCTTCACTCCATTTGTCTTGCGAATAAGTAATGTTTGGCAATAAACTCATAAAAGATCTTCAAAGCAAATGGAATGTTTTTTCTCTCAATGGGAAATGGGCTTAATTGTGATGTGTTTTATTGCTAAAAGCGTAGCATCGCCGAGAAGCGTGATTATAATAGTTATGGATATTCGTGCACAATTCTAACATTTTGGATTTCTCCTCCTTATCCATTAGCAGTTGTTCTATTACATAAAATCTTCTGTTATATAAAATGGCTTCATTTCGATTTAATACACCTATCGTTTATTGCCATATCAGCATTTCTATTGCTTATTTGAACGAGGCTTTAGAGCTGTTTTTCATGCTACATATATCCTTTCAACGAATCGATGAAAAAACTATTCATGACATATATGGAAAAACCTTTTTCTTGAATATTCTTGTGAATAATTCCGGTGAAGAGCTTAAGAACATGAAAATAAATATGTCAAATTCGACGCCGCAAGGGGAGACGGATTCTAATAGCGTGGTATGGGTAACCTTAGCCTCAGATCAGCACATATTCGTATGCAATTACTTCCGCTCTACTGTTGACTGGATGCGGGAAGGAAAGTGGGAGTGTTCGTCTGTGTTTAGCTAGGACTAAGCAGATATTTTTAACTCTTTTAAATATGAACCGAAATTCAGGTTTTATAATTCGAAAGTTGAAAAACCTCCAGTTGGTCTTATTCATTCATTGTTTCGGACCGAAATTTCGCATTTCTGCATATCATAGTGTGTGTGACCTTCGCTATGCTCTTGCTGTTACTATTTAAGCAAATAGTGAGTGTCCCGCTCATTTTTATGAACGTTTTGCCTCTTTTGAAAGGCTCTGAATGGAGGCCATTGTTTATGATTATGCCGATATGAAACAGACGGTGTACTGCTTCAGTGGGATGAACTGCTTCAATAAGCCAATTCTCCTTCAGCTAGTTTCGTTTAATTGTTGTTCATTAAATGATTATACTCAGAATGTCAAACGGTAAAGAGCCATTGTAGGGAAGTTGTAATTGATTACATGCGGTTTGCAAATTCTATCTTCTTAAAAGAAAATAATAAGTCTATAATATAAACGACGACGCCTGTCAACAGAAAGTATGCCCAAAGAGGAAGGCGTGAAAGAGCCCAAAATTGAGGAAATCGGTTTGAAGCAAAAAGGTATGCAGATACCGAATCGCCAACCCCGAATTTGACATCGGTCTCTTCTTCTTATACTTAATTTGTCTCAGTAATTGATCTATGGGTGCAACTTGAGTGCTATATATATATATATGAATAGAATTCTTTGTCGTGATGTTTCTTTGCTAGCCTCTGAATGGATAAATTGTTGTTTTTTTTCTACCATGACTTTTCTTGAAAAGAGCTGGAGGAATTTAAATTTTTGCCTTCTTCAATCTCTAGTGATTATCTCCGATGCGCACCTTGAAAATCACTTCAGTCGGTGTTTTTCCGTGTGACTTCCAATTGAAAAACAAGCATTGAGACAACTTCAGCGGGTGAGACGCAAAACACATGTTGGTTGTGCGATTGCAAGAAAGCCAAAATTAGAAAGTCACGCAATGTTTGCATTAAAAATTATCCGCACAGATAAGACGGTGTAAATATCTATGGGCCGAGATTCCAACTGTTTACCTGAGAAGGTCCTGAGGTTCGTCTCATAAAGTATTCATTGTTATGGGTTTAATAAATACATGAGTTGTGTTATGCGGTTACACTCAGATTGTATGATCACATATGAATAAGAACGCCACATTCGAGCCAGAGATGTGATTCCAGATCTAAACGATTACTGCGCGAAAATTAAATGCTTTTTTTTAAATCTTGAAAGCCCGTTGTAGGTATAGTAACTTCCCATCACCTGTCTATCTTTCAACTCAAAATCTGTTATACGCAATGGAGAGCAATTAATGAGTAAATGCTTGGGATTACGGAAGTCGCAGGCCCGTAAAAGCAGGTACCGCTATGCTCTCTTGAAATATCCAGTCAAATTGGATGCAGTTCGCAGAGTAGATATGCAACTCCAAGAATTACCTAGCAGAGCCATTTTTAAAATCTTTCTCTAAAAACTCCCATCCCTATGCAGGATGATGATTCCATTCTGGCGGATGCCAGAGATTTCGTGTTCTCTGTCCACAGAACTGATTGGAATGATGCTTAAGGTATGTGTGCAAACCGACATTGAACATCGGCTTCATAAATGAGCTTCGTAACCTGCGTTACTACTGCGTTTCGGGAACCAGATGGCAAGCTAAACCTTGTGCCGAATAGTTCAAATTTCGCTGAAATTTTTATTAGTGGTTAACTAGTGGCCGGAACATTTCAAAGCATCTGAGCCGCTTTTAGCATAGAGAAGCCGTAAGTGATACTATTGAAACATGAGAAATTCTTACGCCGATGATAGAGTTGATTCATTCAATTTTTAAAAAATTCCTCTGAATTTCGTTTGTTCCATTATTTGGTGGAACGATCCGCTCTCCCTATACTCTCGAACATAATGTACATCTTTGATAAATAGAACCCGAGTTATCGATCGAGAACAACTTTTGTTGTTCCACAGATCGAATACAGTTGAGCTTTAGATTCGAATTTGACGCTGTGAAAAAACAGGCCTGAATTTTCTTTTCCATACACTTTCCTAAACTTATTCCGGAAAGGCACTTGAAAGCGATATTGAATATGCATCTATGTATGTCTGTGTCCGTCTGTGTATCTCATAGCTGCAACTTGGGAACCAGTGAAATTGGAGTTGCAAAACTTTATTCCTTTGTACACACTATAAGTTAGCTTTGTGTACTCTATTTCGCATTTATTCCTCAAAGAAAGTTGCGTATATTTGAAGAAAAAGCAAACTGCGTTCCATGCCCGTTACTCGCTCATTTTACATCTATCGTGTCGTTCAAAAAACCGATTCTTTCGTGAAAAATATATTTCGGTAGTTGCGCTAATAGAAAATTGAAACCGTTATTTCGCTCATTTATCATTTCTTAGTAGTTCATGAAAACGGCTAAGATGGGAATGCAAAAGTGCGTGCCAGCCGATGCTCCTCTACTTGCTTCCATCGAAACCTGTAACTTTTCGCATACGACCGTTAGGAATAAGTTTGAAATTTCTGAAAAGAAGATTTGAAATTTTGAAAAAGAGATGAGGAATGAAAAAAAATTTTGGTGGAAAATTTAAAAATCTTTGACGCTTTTGTTCACGTCATAGATTGTAGTGGTAGAAAGTGTTCAGCTGGTCAAACAAAAGTTTGAGCAAAGAGAGCTTCGCTTACATATTGGGCATTCTATGCGTCTAAATCGCGCTAGGCAGTGTCGTGTATTCATTGCGTATGTAAAGTTTAAAAGTTGTTATTACACTATGTAAAGGATTTGATCACTTGTATAAGGCAGATTTGTGTATTTTTACTTGGTCGCATCATCTCTGTAATGTTTCTTTTTTGTCAGACTTTTAACTGCATCGTTCTGTTTTCATTATTTTAGCAGTGAAGATGTGTGTTGCTGTTGTTGCTGTGAATCTAGCAATCTGAACAATTCATTTCTAGAATTCCACGTATAATTGAGGTAATTCAGATGATATAGCTTAAAACTTTCAAGGCTTTAGAGAAAGAAAATTTGTTATTCTTGAATTGAATTAGATGAAAACCTTCTACGCCTCTAACCTAGATGCTCTAAGTAAAATTCTTAGATTTGTTTTCCGAAAATTTTTCTTTCGTCACAATCTACAGAAGTTTTCATTGATTCATTCGAAATGTTTGCTTGCGTTATAGTGAATGAATCCTAAAAATAAGGTTTTCGAGGAAACACCTATATGTGTGCAAAAATAGGAAAATGAAGTGAAGAGTAGGAAAAAGTGAACGAGTGAAACAATAGATTCGTATGAAGTTATAATACAACCTCGCACAATTTAAAAACTCTTCAACCTTAGTGTACAGATTTTGGCGAAGAAATTAAGAAATTTTAATTGTTTTCTTCTGTGCATTCGACTGAAACGTGGCGATTGAGCATTATCCACCGCTCGTGCTATAAAGCTTATCACATAGAAGTGAACAATTATGAGTCCCAAATAGCCAATAAAGGATTAGGGTGAAATAAATATACTATATTGTAGTTACGTGGAGTGTACGGACTCGACGAAGCGGAGTTATTGTTGGGGGAATTGTTCGCTGCGATGGACGCTAGCGAGCCGCCATCGGAGAACAGCGAACACAGCGGCGGCTATCGAGAACACGTACCTGATTGGGCGTTTATCGTCATCATTGTTTCCATTCTCCTCTCTGCTTTGGCCTTCTACATTGGAACGTGTATCAACAAACGCACTACTTTGCGGTATACAATTCACTTAATTTACTCATTATGTGACTGATTCCAAAAAGTTTTTCGGTTACATCGCATTTCTTAAACACAAAATGACAGGCTGTTTCATTTACTGTATTTAAATTCATGTTTTACAAATATTCTGGATTTGCACGCTTGCGGATTTCTCCATTCCTGTATGAAGGAAGTTAAGGGAATCATAGCCTGGATTTCTTAAAGCGCATCTGCTCTTCACTTACGTAGTTATATTTTTCCTGAACTTTTTTGTACATTTACAATAACTTCAGTAAGGACTTATCGATAAATCACACCTTCAGTTGCATATCTTTTCTTTCCGTTGATGTTTTTGATTTTCTGGTACCATCAGGCAAAATACCTTTATGACAGCTGAGCTATTCTTCTTTCTAGAATTCTAGCAAATCCACTTTGAATGCATATTTCCACAGTTTTGTGTTATATTCGGTGTGTTTGAAAATAGAATAGCTAGAACGCAGTTCTAATGGAAATCATCTCAATATTTGCACCTTTTGTATTGATTCTTTGCTCCACGTTCTTCTTTCTTTCGAATTTCAAATCGCCGAAAATGTTTATTACTGCAAAATCTTACTGATATTGTTAAAATGGGCCCATTGTATTTCCTGCGGTTTTTATCTTGTTTAGCACAAAAGTCGAATTGAATAAATGATTAACAATTTCCGTTTATCCTGCTAATAAGATTTTTCACCTCATTAATTTAGTTCAGAGGCTTCCAATATTCTTTGATTCAAAAACGTGCCACCTGAGGTTATCCTTAAATTTTACTTTCTTTTTTTCAAAACCTTCGCGACACCGATTGGTTTGTGAGGAGTAACTGTGCGAGGCTTGCTAATATCACGCCAACGTTCTCAACCTTTTTCGTTTTTCTTGTTTTTTCTTCACGCAACAGCATCTGTCATCAAGAACTGCATTGTCTGATTGCTTACCTATCAGTTATCATTGTAAACCATCAGTTACCTGCTTTGCATGTCTTGTACAATAGTGAATGCGATTATGTGTACCGTCACTGATTCAACAAGATATGCTCGTTGCTCGTTTTTTGGTAAAATTGAATCGATTCCACATACTGATGTTTCAGTCCATCCTGCAAATATTCCTGATGCCTTTCAGCTGCCAAAAGCCTGTGTCTGCTTTCATCAGTATTCTTGTAAGGAAACTTAGGAGAAATCGGATTCGTCGACTGAAACGTCTTCTCCCTTTCCGACGACATATATCTCAAAAAATCCCCGTTAAAGCTTCTGCAGTGAAAGTGTCATGTGAGCTGTTTACATATCGACTCATACACGTTGTAGTCGAATCTCGTTTTATTCGTCCCACTGTTCCTGTTATAAATCAGTAGAACACTATCCATATGTGGGTTTTACAAAATAAGAACATTTTTGTTTCACTTTCTCTTACTTTCATTGAGCTCGTTTTAGGGCTTTCAATGGAGGCAATACGAAAAGCGCGACGAACAGGAGATCATGGGGTGCTGGATTTTCGGGTGGCATCTGGGCAGCGGCATGATCCATCACTCATATTTTGTGCCCGTTGTATGCATGGTCTCGGTAATAGGAAGCGATCGTATCGGATAGAGACGCGATTACACATAAACAATCGTTCATTCAAATATCGCTTCGAGCTGAGCTGTGCTAATGCACCATACGAGAACGAAAGACATTTGCTGTGTGCGCTTCGATCTTTTATGTTCGGATGTTGAAAGGTGGACTCGTATCGAGTCTTTTATTTGATGGCTATTTCAAGCGTTGTGTACGCGTCGAGTCTTATGCGCCACTTTGGCGTCATATAAAAAAGGAGTTGCAGTTGAGGACGAAAATGATCTCAGAGAAGCGTAGTTTTCATATCGAATGCTTTTCTTCTGTTTTTTCAAATGCTTTTCAAAGTATCATGCTTGTTTGCTTATTATGAGTAGTATGTAATAATATTCCTTTCAGCCCGGGTCTCATTGCTACTAATCCATTCATGACTAAAGCGCTGTTTATTTCTGAGCTCCAGAAGTGCTTAACATTCGCAAACGATATAGCTCCCATTAAGTTCGTTGTCTATAAATCAAAAGCTCAGTGTAGATTTGCTAGCCAAAAAGGCTCTACACATGTTTAGAGAATGAAACCAAAAAGGTAACTCATTATGATAAATTAAATCCGATAGTGCATGAACGCCACTGCCTCGTCCTAATTTCACTAATTTGGACAAATGGCAGCCCTTGTCGCTTATCGAATATGAATCAGTTTGTTTTATGAAAGCTTTGCATTTTTTTGCAGTGCCACTTCCTTATTCAACTGTCTAAAAATCAACTATATTCTGCAGACTCAGTGTTTTAACGATCTCACCTAATCGCTGTTTTAACGATCTCACCTGATCGCACCTTTGATGATCTCACCTGGCCTCAGTTTTAATGATCTCACCTGATCGTATCTATGGCCTTTTAGTAAACGGGAGAATTTATGCAAAAATAAAAGAAGAGTTGCACTATTGTATATATTGATTTATTCTTAAGTTTAAATTTGCACAGCATAAAAAGTTGCAGTAGTTACTATGAACAATTTGCTTTGCGCAACGGAAGTCCTAACTTTTATCAGTCGCTTGAACTTTCTACTTATTTGTAAAAAAAGAGATTATCTCACAGTGCAAACCTTCCATGTTGTAAAAAATTTTCATTTTCCAATGATTTCATTGCTGTTGTTGTTCATCGTAAAAGGGTTGTAAAATAAGAACATATATAAATGTGGTCTGTCGCCGGATTTGGGTCTAAAATATATTATTTTTGTTGGAAAGATCTCCTGAATCAGACTGAAAGGGATATTACTTGAAAATAGATGTTTAACATCTGCTAGCTGTCCAATTCAATGCGCATTGAAAAGCGTTGCAAAAGTCCGTCGGAATTTCCTCATTCCCTCTTGCAAAAGGCTCAGCTAGTAATCAAATGAGATGATGCTCATAGTCGCAACAATTTTATAGGTGAAAATGCATCGGAATACAGATTGTAGTGTCGATTTCAAGCAGTTCTACTCAAGTTTTTTTTAAACATCTAGCGATTGCTAGTAGTCAGGACAAAATTGTAACGATTAGCTATTAGAAGTGATTGATAGGTAGAAGCTCTTGACATGGTTGCTGCAATTTTTTTTTCTCATTTCACCTAAATTTTGTTAGTGAGACGTCACTGTTGGAGCGGGGGCACGTTAACTTGCTTCCTGTGTGCAAACATAAATGTGGCACGCTGTGAATCAGCCAAGTTTCTGCACTTACGAATTGCAAGAGGTAAATGAAATCAGATGAGCAGATTATTTACCCTCGACATGCATTGGCTGTTATTGATAAAGCTCCGAACAAATGCTGGTGTGTTTATTTCGAAATGGAACTTATGCTTCCCCCTCTTCTCCCCTCTCGCTCGGCTCTCCCTTCCTATTACAAACAAAGAAATATTACCAGCTTACTTCATACAAAATTAACCACGTTTATATGGATTTGTTTTTAGAACTAACTGGTGAACAAAGACCGTTGAGATCGAATTAGTGGAAATTTTTTTTTTTTCAAACTCTGTGTCAGTTTCAGAAACTCTACTTGCGTGTCACTTTTTTAAAGCATCACTAATAATGCAAACCATAAAGACGCCTCAATCTTATCCTAATTCATTGTTCTCGCTCACTCTTCCTCGAAAACTTTTTCCTTTCCCCTTATAGAAGAAAAGCGTCCAACAAGAGATGCGAGTATCAAACTTTGAAGCCTGATGGCAACTAACGAAACATTTATTTCGGTTGTTAGTGACCGCAAACTTCAGAAGTTTACCACCTGCAAGGACAAACACTTTTTCGAAAAAAAAAAACGTTAGCTATTATTATTAGACAAGATTTTTTTTCGTTTTCGGCATCCGCAATGGTTCTCTAACTTAAGTTGATAATTTAAATTATTACACTGCCGAATTGCCCGAAAACAGATCGAGCGAGGCGAACTACTTCGACTAGAGTACGAGGGTAAAAGCGATTACACTAGGAGCATTCGTAGACGACGAGCGGCATAATGTTCGCTTGTGGGCTTCATAGGGTTTGTTAGCGGTATGAAAGCACAACACAGAGGCAAGCTGACTACATTTTCTGAGCGCTAAAGGCCGCCAAATTGCACAGAAAAGAATAACCTTTGATGTCTTTTTCTACAGCTGCATGCGTTTTTCGTTCCACAATTCGGATGAGTAAAAATATAGGGTAAAAACACAAATTCTCATTTGCACATAGTAATTGTGTTCAGCTGGCTGTTATTAAACACCACATAATGACTCCAAAGCGAGGACATCCCTTCCCTCCGCCCATCTCGCATTAAGCCGAGTATCACAAATGCATAATTTGTTCGGTTCATTTTCATGCAAAATCATTTTCATATTCAATTTTTGTGATACAAATATGGGTAGAATTCAATCTTTCTGAGCATTTAAAGACGGCTCAACAATTGAGATGCTCCGCAATTTTGCATGTCTAACGTTCATGTAACACATTACATGCATTTCTGTGTCCAAATTAGCAGAATTCTATTGTTGGTAAATAGGCGCGATTAAGTGAAGTTGTCGACTCATCATTATCGTTGCATATCATAGGGCTGAGCTAGACGTCACCGAAGATACCAGCAAAGGTACGTTTTAGCTGACCCATCGTATCATCCTGATGAACCGTTGTCGCCGCTACTGGATCTTTATCCTTGATGCTTGCCTGTCGCTGTTGTAGCGCCCTCGGTGGTCCGCTCTGTGTGTGCTCTCTGGGAGGCTTCATTTGCACTGCGTCATGCCCATTAACAGTGTTATCTTGAAAATTCAGTGAAGTAAATAATTTGTGCAGCTTTTTTTTATATCTGTCTTTCTAATGGACTTTTATCTTCTGCTCTGTGGCACGAATGAATTTATCACGCTCCTTAAACCCTATGAAGGCCCTAAGGCGATATGAGGCGGTCTTTTTTCAGTGAGCTTCATTATTAAAACAACCATAAAAGGTTTCCTGATATGATGATAATTTATCCAAATTGTGGCAGTATATTTCTGAAGTGCTCCGCTCAAATAAACACTCAATGCGCTCATAAATGAATGCACAACAATCAATGCTCATTGTGGTAGAAAGCGCTCATTTAATGGGAAGCTCCCAATAGATAACGACTGCAGAAGTGTTTTATAATTCTGTAATCCTGAGTAATGAAAAAGCGCCACAGTACTACTGCTACTCACTAAGTATTACATTTAAGTCCTCACATTAGGGTCAGCCTCTTATTTAAGTATGGCTTCTTCCATTATTAAGGCTCCGATGCAGAGTTTTTGCAAAGGCATTCAAAAATATTAGTGGAAAGTGCGACGACGCAGTATGAAACAGAAGAAGCATACTGGATATACTTTGTTCAATTGTTTTGGATCTCGAAACGGCAGGAGTAGGCCTTGGTGGAGGTGCGGGTGGAGCGGTCACCATATGCTGTTCAGCGCCTTTGCTCAGCGGCGGTTGCATCGAGTGTGCACATCTGAAACACTTTCTGCTTTGTTAAGCGCTAGCCCGAAGTCTTCTCATAGGCATAAAATACGTTGAGAAGTCTATTTTCTGAAAGACATAGGCAGGGAATCACGGACGGAGATGCACAGAAAATTGCTGATATACTGGAACATGTTTTCCTTTTAAATAATGAAGTCAAAGCACGACCGCAGTTACGCAAGCAATGAAGCTTGAGCGCTCCATCTTATTGTACGTCTCCTACACTTTGTTGCAGTGCCAATTCTCAATACGTGTCGAGGTATGTAATATCGTCTGACCGCAGCGTATTTGTCGAAACGATTATACAGGCATCAAAAAAGTCCGACTTCTAAGTTGCTACTCAGGAGAGAATACTGTGGGAAAAATACTAGTCACCTGCTGTGGGCGTCTCAGAAAACCTTTACTTCTTGGTTTAGGGCAGCAACTGAAGTTTGTACAAAGTTACAAAGTTATCCATGAAGGTTTAAGTGGTTTAGGGCGCAGCTTAAATACTGCTAAGGGGCATAGGGTAACAAGTTCTATTAGGAAGTTATTCGCACACGACAAAGGTGTTTAAGCCACTAGTAAAAGATTTTAAGGAACATATCCTCGACCCTGAGAAGTCACAAAATATCACGGTTTACAATCTCAAGAAATGTAGGGCGCCCACATAAAATAGCTTCTCTTTATGCGCAGCACAAAGTTTGAAACGACAGGCTATTCACATTGAAAAGTTGGTCGAAGAATTAAGTATAGCATAATCAGAAATCAAACAAAGCATTAAACATAATAGATATATTACTGCTTTATTAGCTGCGGTTATTATTTGCATGTTTAAATTTACATTCATTTTTAAGCTTTCCTCGCAGTACTGGCTTATTCTCCTCTCGACGTCCGT
The DNA here is from genome assembly GCA_006503575.1 of Baylisascaris schroederi. Lineage (NCBI taxonomy): Eukaryota > Metazoa > Nematoda > Chromadorea > Rhabditida > Ascarididae > Baylisascaris > Baylisascaris schroederi. Next base: position 503,075 of record QEWY01002081.1, read on the forward strand.
GCAGGATTTTCCAGTGAATGAGGGAATGCGTTTTTTAAGTGACCACATCTCAAAAAAAAGTTCTCCTGACGAAATAAAAAAACCAGACTTAGGGCTTTCAGCGTAAGGCCTAATCGAATAAGTCCCATCGCTTTAAAAGCGTAGCGAAAAAAGCACTTGAAAGCTCGACGAAAGGGGGCCAGATGCATGCAAATGAAATACACTGTTCTTTGTTTCTCCTTTCAGACCAAGAAGTAAAATTAGAGTAGCTGTCCAACAAATAAGGGTATGATGCCATTCGACCACAGATGTTTTATCGGAAAAACACTACCATATCTTGGCATAAAGTGCCCAACATTCCTAACAGTTCACGAGATATACAGATTTTTCTCAACCGTTTCCACAGGAAATAAAAACAGGAGAACCTGGCCCGCAATTACTTATTTTTTTGTGCCAAGGAAAGGCAGCTAGGAACTTCTTGGAATTTCAAGCTGCAGCATGTCGTCATTTTCGATTTCACATCATGTTCAGCAAAAACCGCATATCTTGTGGAAGTAAGAAGGCGCGAGGGTTTTGCCTCCCCATCTTCAAGCGCATTTGAACCTAATATCCATTGCGTCGGGTCGAAAGAAATTGAGACGATCCTATGCGTTCGTTCATTTTGGATACGATTTATGATCTCGTCCTACCTGCCGTTTTATGACATCTCAAACTTCCGTCGGTACTGAAACTCTGTCTTCGAACTACACCAAGAGATAAGTTATTTATTATGCAATTCATTTACTCCAATAGCGTACCTGGATAACGAGGACTCACTCTGCCCTATGTAGTTTATCTTACAACTCAAAGTGGCAACCCTTTGTTAAGTGACAGTGATAGCGAAAACATTATTTGACAGGCTGCCGAATACTTCAAACAAGCGTAATTTTTGTTGTGACCATGCAAATGTCATCAAACTTGAACGTACAGGCAGAGTAGGAAATATTCTCGTCAATCAGACCAAGCTGCAGTCTAACTTTGGTAAAGTTTCCTCACAGAATGTTCCAAGCGTTGCATTTTAGTCATCGTGCCATTAAACTTTGAATAAAAAGAGCGAAGTAGTTTTATCTGAATAAAAAGAGTGAGAAAGAGCGGCAAACAAAAACGCTATTATACTTAGTAAAATATGGACAATGTAACTCGTTGTGATGGGCATTTCCTTTTTTTTGGTTGTTATTAGGGTTCGCTTTCAAATGATGGACATTGTTGCGTTGCACAGAACCAAGTGTCATCAATACAGAGCAGCAAAGCAGGGCTAAGTTTTAATCACAGCGACACAACAAAGCTGACTATCTGTTACATGATGGGTTCACTTCCATCTTGAGGAAAACTGAACAGTAACAGCTCTTTTGACAGATCTCCACTCCGAGAGATGAGTGCTACTCCACCTGTTCAGTACTTCTGCGTGCTTCTTCACAAGTTTAGTGCTGTTCATTTTGTAAAATGTAAAGCACTTCATGTGCGATGCATTCCTGCAAATATATACCTGCTTATGATGTGAGACTGGATGAGATCGGCAATCGCCTTGCGGTCTTCCTCCTGAGAATCTCCGAGGAAAGGCACAACGTCATTTGCGTCGTGAATAATCTCGCGCCCATCCTTTCCAACAAGTATATCCAAAGCTAACACGTCGATTCCTTCGAATGTTTCTGATACCATGTGCAGCCATTGCTTGTACCTAGAAACTGTTGAACACGCAAACAGATGACTTTGTGCTAAGCCAATCAGCATATCTCGGATTTGCAGATCTTAAATTTCTGGCAATTTTTAAGGATGCAGTTCATTCAAGGCAAAATTCTTTTCATGGCACTCTAATGCAGTGCCACGCTAACACAACAATACACTAACGAAATATAACAATACTATTCAACACGCTTTGAACGCAACGCAACATATTTCAATGCAACGTGAAGACACATTGACAACGTCGTTTATGACAGCGTCGCTTAAATGCCAACTTCCGATGCAATTATTTGTTCAGTGAGGGATGCTTCCTTGTTTTCCATGAGTACTGATGGCTGGAATGAAGCACGTAGTGTTCCTTCATACCACGACTTTTAGATTCAATGCTGTGCTTTAATAGAATATGACGAATCGATGAAAGTTAGCGGTTTCATTGAATCATCTGAATAGGTTATCGGCTTCCGGCAATACCACTGGAAGTTTCTTTCAATAGCGCTACTTTATGAAATAAAGGTTTGCGCGGCAATATAATCTCACCTATTTGTCACGGCAATTTGCTCCAACATAGCGGAACCAACGTTGCTCCTCCAACTGTTCGATATTCCTTTTCGAATGAAAGCTTTCATTTCTGCTCCGATTTTCTGAATAGTGAGTATTGTAACGAAGTGTCGATTAAGCAGTTTTTTGGTACCAGCTGACATACTATGAACTGTGTTCATACACATGCAGAGTTTTTTAGCCAATAGCATCATATCATTGGGCTCGAAGTGAACCTTCACGTGCTAGTTAGATTTTGTGATTCTCGCATGCTAGCTGGATTTTTTTTCCTTTTCACATGAGGAGAAAATTTCTTCTAGGAAAAATGTCACCTTTTTAAACCTATGTGACGCATTCCTCTGAGATTTTTTGTTTCGTTTTAGACAGAGAACATATTCATTGCATCATAAGCGTTGCCACTTCCACTCAGTTCCCGTTTTCAGCGCAAAAATTATAATTTTTATATTCGTAGTGCCAATCAACAATAGTATTGACCACAGGCTCAGGTGAAACAACCCTATTTCCTCATGCGGTTGTCCCTCTTATTGGTAGCTTATGCATGAATTAGGCGCCATTGTCAGCTGCTAATCCCCAAAGTAGGGCGCGAATGAATTGCACATCTAATACATGCGCGCTTTTTTCGCCTCTCATATGTACGTCTCTTCTCTAATATCTAATGCCAGTTAAACAATAGTTTATCAATAATTCCCGATTATCAACGTTTACCAGTAGTGGTGTTGACGTGGCACCATTCATCTGAAAAAGTGCCGAAACATCTTATTTTGAGCATCGTGTCTGCATTTGTTTCTCTTTCTCGTAACCAAGAAAACCACTATATTCTTCGCAACAGCAATACAACCCCTTCTTTTCAGTATGAACTATAGGAAGGCGCTAGCGAACATGGGAAAGGAAAGCGAGCCTGAGACTGAGACTACTACATCAATGTAGCCTCGAGTGATTTACACCTATAGCTGGCATCATCTAACACATCGATCACAACAGCTTCACCATAAGAAGATTTAGCTCTTTCACCCTTCGAAACAAATAAGTGCATTTTTTGAATCAAGAACTTTGCCGTGGTTGTCCACATTTTTATCTGCAATCATCATCTTAGTTCCGTAGTCCTTTTTGTGCGCATTCAAAAATTTGCATAGCTCATAGTTGCAGCATCACTTACGTGCTGTTCAAAAAGAGTTTGTCTATGCATACGTTTACGCATATTGCTACGCCTGTCTTCCAGGCACTTTCAGTGTGATAGTCACTGAAGCTGTGCCTGTCGCATCGCACAAAAATGAATTTTCTCTAAAATATTAATTTATTCGGTTGGGGTTAGTTAAAATATGAATGCCTATTGTGCGTTTTTCAATTATTCCCGAAAATTCGTGAGAATATTATATGAGCGAAACTGCTGAGACTTTTACTGCAGTAGTTCCTCTGGTATGCTTCTTCACTCGCTTGCCTAACCAATCAAACAAGTTGGTTAGCTCATGAAGTCGATTAAACAAGTCTTCTCAACTCATTTCTCACTTTCATTACAAACCAAGTTTGTTCTGCGTGAACTACCAGAATCCGGTAATTCTGTTCGTGGGAAATGTATCATTTCAGCTCACCAGTGGGAAGGACAGGTGAAAAGGATTAATTCTAGGTTTGTGCGAAACCCTGCCACCAGATGCAGGGGATGAATTTGACGAAAACTTAGTTTAAAGAATACTTGTGCGGAACAGTATCACCGACGGGATAGTGTATTTGAATCAGTTCCGAATCTGAAACGAGGAGGGATTCTGCGAACTGGCTCTCGAGAATGGCAAGGAGAACTAAGCTTAAGAAGGGCTGGAGGAAACACTGAATTTGAGGGGCTACGAGATACTGCCTTTCGATTAATGCTTCTTCATTACAATTCTTGCTGAAAACGATTTCCTTCTTAGCCAAGTGTCCTAGACACAATTGCTTTGGTGCGCTGCAGAACATGGTCTCAACTTCCCGAACGCTCATTGTAATGCAGAATGGAGATTCTATCTAAATAAAAAGAGATGATATCTGATGTAATCACTGGTGCACTGAACATGTTAATGTTGTCCGCCTGAGAAGACGATATCGCATGCGGAAGGGCTATGTGTTGAAGTTAGGCGAGGATTTCTAAGATTAGATTTCGAAAATTATTTTGAAATAGTAGCGAGCTGTTCGATGAAAGATTCCTAGTTTTCATCCAGAAAATGCAAGATATGTCCTCTTTCACCCTCAGTAGTAGGATGTCGTTGGGTTTCTTTCCCAAGATTTCAAAAAATTCCCCATCCCTCCGCTGGGTCACTACGGTCCCTAACGGTCAAGAGTTAAGCGATGCAACCTTCCTTCCTTACACTCACTAATTTAACGCCTAGACCTAAATGAAGAAGCAAGCTCGACGCAGCAGCTATGAATATGAAGCAAAGCATTGGTAGAACGCCGAAGGTTCGCGCTACGGAACATGGGGGTGGAACAATGGCACTTCGCACCGAGCATTTGATCAAAAATATCGTTGCACACAGCTATTTTGTAAAGAATCGATATTGCACAAAACAAAGTTGATAAATGAAAACACGTACCAGTAGGGCTGGAAATATTTTACTCGAGAAGATAATATGAGCAGAAAAAATTCATTCAGAGGTGTGTGGGATTCAATCTTGACAAGTAATGCAGAGCTGATGTCAACTTTGACGTCAACTTTAGGTAGACTTTGTTTAATTGAAGCGCTTGTTTCATTAGGTTTGATTTCAAGTCAACAGATGGAGCTACCGCACAATGAGGTAGACGCGCACGGAACTCATGATGAGTTCACAAGTGACGAAATCGCATGAACTGCATCACCATTTTGATTGCTTGATGCAGCGCGGTTCATAAGTTACACAAATAAGGTAAAATTTCCCAGCCTCTTTCTCCCATCCACTGTAACAAAAATTCTAGCTAGCTCCGATCAACAACCTCATTCTCGAGTAAGTAAACAGCCATTTGCAACTTCCTCCTTTGCTGAAAATTGAAAGCTGCCCTTCAGATAACTGCCGTCACCATAAGCCACTGTCGTTATGTAATCAACATTTATGGGACTGACAAGCCGGCTAAACAAACAAATACCTGTATATGAACGTCGTACTTGGTATCAATGTAAGGTTCCACAATGACTTCACCTCCACCAAGTGATCGAATAGCTCCCTCCAATTCGAGTAGATGTTGCTCGTCATCTACTTTTATCTGAAGGAACGGGAATTTAGTTCATATTGAGGTCATGAAGGGGAGTCGGCATATTGTCGAAAAGAAGCAAATTCTCGGCGCATTGAAAGTTGCCGTCATCGGCTAACGCTCGCAAACAATCACAGATAACATTTAAAAAATCGTTCACACAGTGTTCCCATTCTCAAGTCGCTTTGTCTCAGAAATAATTCCTTCCCAGCTTTCCATTAGAAATATGACTTCTCTTAAAGAAATGTAAAAATGTAAAAGTCCCTGCTCCAAAACTCTTCGGGATTCGCATTAAGTGACTGTCCCCGCTCCCTCACTCTCTTTCAATGAGGACTAAACATTCCTCAAAGCACTCCGCATTGCGAAACAAACCATTTCTCAAATCAATTAGCTTTTTGCGGCTATTCTCCCGTTCTGGCCGTTCGCAATAATTGTTCCTTCCATTTATTTGTTTAGGAAGTCATCTTGACGTCAGCTAAATTGTCTCGTTCTTATAGTCTATAAAGAAATCGAAAAATAATACTCCGCACACACATATGATCGTTTGCATCTACATGCAACTGTATACACGCTGATGCCATAGAATATCTGATTTAGGAGCATTTTGCCGAGAAGTGATTGCGATGTCGACACTTCCAGTATAAGCAATTTTTATATACTTGCGTATTATTTCAGGATAATTGCTAGCAGTCTCAACGGCTCATGGCATTGGTGCAAATGCTTATCGAAAACAGTAAGGCGTTAAGCATGAACGTGTTCAAGATATTAGCAACGAATGGAAGTCGCCGAGGTGAGTAACCTATTCATGGAGTGTTTCGCTCTCAAACTTGAAACATTAAGATCTGTTTTTCTCTCAGAAACGCAGAAAACTATATGACCTCATGTTTGCCCGGAAAGGCAGAAATTTGAGTGATACAGTGGAGCAGCCATGCAACAACATTACAAATCAAAACACATATCTGATTCGTACCTTACCGAGTCCATGAGTACCATGTCCAACTCTGACAACGACCGGGAATCGAGAGCACACATTCTAAACAAAATGGCTTAGTTCTGCTATATATATAGTGCGGCATGATCTGCACTACAGTAGATCTTGAGGGAGAAAAAAAAGCGGCATGTTTTGAGGGGCTGCAAAATTTTTTGACTCAATTGACTACTCTAACGCGATGGAGGTCTCGCGAAATTTCCCACATACTATTCCCAAATTCACTCTAGTGGGTGCTCCACCAGACATAACTCGAGCTTCTAGTACCATGGCAGTTTTTATAACCTAAAACATAACTCTACAGCCAAGAAAAAACAATAGCTGGGATTCCTTCATGGATAGTCATATTCCCATTAATGAAGATAGGATTTGGGTTGACTGTTCTATCAGTTCATTTTTACAGTGTTTAAGAATACAGCGGTGCGGACGAGGACTCCTGCGTTTAGAGAAAGTTTTTCAACTGAAGGTCCGCTTGAAATAAGAAAAGGAGTATTTCTGATGAAATATTAACCTGCAGATGCTAAGCAGTCTGCATACCTGAACTGTGCTAGAATTGGCATCCCCAATGCGATTGTGGGAGTTGCATAGACTGGACAAAATTTCGAAATCACGCCTCAGCATGCCTTCACTGTTTAATTTATTATGATTTGTATAAAACGTGCTATACCTATATTACCCACTACTGCACGCTGCTTATCATACTCCATCGTAGGTGAACTTTTTCCACTCTATCTTGTGTGCGTCACTGGTTCTTCGAGTCGTACGTTTTGTCTCGCTTACTTCTAGTGTTGAAATTGCGTGAATTTTACAGATATAAAGCAGTTGAGACGAGGAAATAAACTTACAAAATGATCGAAATGTGGATAGTAAGTTTGTTCGAGAAGGGGAAATACGCTTGGACCAGCCGTAGTTGCTATTCGTTGCAAGCGATGGTACTTAAATAAGAATTTTACTGAGAACCTCGAAGTATTGATAAATAAAGCGAGGCTTTCAAAAACAAATAACCCACTGACGATTATGGGAATGTATCACATAAAATCTAATAAATTTGCAAGTCATTCCATGTCTTGGCGAATTTCTCACCGGTGAAACTGGCATACAATTCTATGTTTCACAACAACCGCTCCCAACTTGAACCGTCACTTACAGCAATTTGTCCATTGAGAAGAACGAACAATTAACCAAACAATGTGACCTGGCACTATGAGTATAATACTGGGAAAAAGTCTATTGGTGGGATGGATTTGCTTCTTTTCTTCCACAAGGGAATATTGCAATGCCTTGTTGATGAAGTTATCGAGCGAGTCTCTAATGATCATCTGTCACGGAAAGCTTTCGACTGCAAGAAAAAAGAGCAGCAAACAAAGCATGCTAGGAAGTTCTGAAAGGTTTCATGTAAAAGGAGGGTCCTACATGATTCCGAGGCGTTAATCTGCTTGGATATATGTTTAGAAGCAGTGCACAATAGTTGCAGCTCACTGTTTGCTCGGAACTGTCCCATAGGAAATGAACGATGCCTATACACATATATAGAGATGTTAGCCATACCGGATTTACAGGGATTTGCAAACCCAATAAGTTTCCGCCGCTTCGCTATGCAATGTTTTTCTGAGTAACCCAAATATTTTTCTAAGTAACCTATCGTTCCTATAAGCAAGTTTTGAAGTAGCCTTATGATTAGCAATCAAGCAACTCTTCTCTCAGCAGTCTTTACCGAGACTCAATTTTTTGAACTGTTTCAGTAAATAAATATTGTTCACTTTTTGTTGAAAGGCACGACCATGAATGGGTTTCAATAACTGTACACAACAGTTGTGAATTTTCCATCTAGCTATCTTGCCCATTACACACTTTATGCTTTGATAGCAGCTCCGCGAAAATCCAACTGCTGACTATTTTCCCACACGAATGATTCGACCCAATGCTTAAGGAAGCTGAATCTGCTAACCATCCAGTTTTTATTGAGGAAGGTTATGATGTTGTCCACTGTGTTCAATGTTTGTACGCCAGCTCTAAGCAGTGCAATCGCGATATTCGTGAAATCCCCCTTTTCGCTTTTCGCTGCTTGCCGGAATAATACAAAGTCAGGCTGAAACGTCCTGAAAGATGTTCTCGTTGAGTGCGCCTCGATGCCATCCACAAATCAACTAGTCCTTTAAAGTATGCCGAATAGAAAGAATGCTGAAGTCTCGTTTGCATGTCACACATTTTCGACAATAAACGGTTTTTGCATAAGTTTGTGAATACAGGAAAACATGAATTTTCATATGAGAGTATGGGTAAGTAAGGGAATGTGAGCATTTCATTGCAACATTTAATAAACCAAAGAAGGCGAACTCTTTCGTGCTCAAGAAGTGAAAACAAAGGAAAGCACTGTCATGAGATTTCTCCGTCGTAGGCATGTGGGGAAGGTAGGAGACAAGGAGGAGGGGCTGAGGAAATGAGGACAAAGGGGCGAGGAGGGCGGAAGAGTTGGATCACAAGAGAAGTAAATCAAACTGAAGAACTGATGATGGAGCGAATACAAATTTAATCACTCAAAATTTATATAATAAGCGTATCAGTAAGCACATTTTCAGTAACATACAAATATTAAATGATATCGACCGATAAATAGGTCTATGACAGCGAAAAGCCATACAACTAATTTTCCTTGTCATCGTTCTTAATACAAAAAAGCGTCCTTCTCCTTTCATGTTTTCAATTCTTGCTGATCATGTTCAAAAAAATAAAAGTACTGTTACAAACTTCAAAGACTCCTTAAACAATCGATGTTCGTGGTGCGTTTCAAACTTTGCTCCGAAAAATGTGAGACATAGAGCAGTATTGCTCATTTTCCTTCAATAATATGAAATACTAGCCTTTTCTCCTTATTTGAAGGTACCGTTAATTCAACGAAACACTCGCTGTCCGAATAGCAACAAACGTGTATATCAGAATAAGATGCCTGAAAATATCTTCTAAAAGATCATTTTGTGTAGTTATGTAAGTAGCATAGCTTTATAGTCCAGCTGGCATGTGGTTAAGCTTAAAACAAACCTAGTCGAACTGTTCTAATTAAAAACGAAATGGTAGCTGATAAAAATATCCCTCTTCTCTGACAAATAACACAACGCTAGCAGGAAAGTATATGAGGAAACATTTTTGCAGAGGTTTGCGGGTTTCCTGTTCTTCTGAAGGGTTTCTGCTCTATATAGCTTATTAAGGCTTAATTCCTCAGGGTGCAAGAAAGATGAGGAACCAAATCTCATAACAATGAACAGTGAACGCTCGCAACACACATATATGCAATAAGCTATAGATGAGGTTTGTGGGTATGAAAGTGTTTGAGCTGCACAGTGAAAAGCATCGATACCTGCTCTATTCGAAGCTGCCAGCCAGTACGGTTGTTTCGGAAGTACTTGCTCCTGCAATAGTATTTCCGTTTGTGCAAAAGATTTCTACGTGAGCATTGCGAATGAAAGATGAAGAATGGCGCTTTTATCTTGGGAGGAAGAAGTGAGCAATGAGGCATCTGCCGCTTCTGTCTTTTAAAGCTCTGTAGTTATCGAGTGTATGACGAAACTTATGCCTAGAGGAGAGCTGCCCTGCTATTGAAAAACCTTCCTTGCCTCAAGCTGCACATAATTTCAGCTAGAAAGCACAGGCAAGAATTTTCGAGGCAACGGGAAAACGGAAATGAGAGAGTGCACTCTTTTCAGATCCCTCAGCCACGTCTTTTCATTGTTCACTTGCCTTCTCTATTCCTGACAAATCCAACACATTCGCATCTTCGCAGATGACAATCGAATTGAACACAGAGGTACGGCTTTCAAGAAATCGGTACTTTTGCATACCTCGCCGCTATGTGCATATATAATACACTTCTGTACGCCTCATCATTTTGTGCAGACAAATACTATTTCGCTGAGTTCTGCAGCTTCAACTGTCTAACGTTAGTGTAACTTGCCAGCCAATCAAAACTACGACCTTGAAGTAAATGTGTATTTCGTTGGTTGTTATTACCCAAAACTTTTAGCTACTGCTAATGCAATACCGGCTTTATTACTGGCTCATTGATCCACTCTCTGCTAACGAACAGATGCTGCAAAACTTTAACGAAAATAGTAGATTAGCAAGATATATATCCAAAAAGCGGAAAGATAGCAGTCGCGTTGATTTTCCATTTAATTTAAGGGAATGGCACGCAAAGCTTTCACTCTAGTTGTAAAACGAGCGAATTTTATTTGCAACATTGCAAGGGATGTACTACTGCTTCGTTTAAAATTTCTGCTGCATCATCTATCGTTAATTTCGTTCGATTCTATCTCCCAATGTGATAATTTGAGGGGTTGTAATCGACATGTGGGATTGCCATTTTATTTCAGCCATTCATTTCCGCTAGCAGATTCATGAAATTAGTTGTGAACACGTCAAGTGGAAACATTAGTGCGAATCAGTATCATTAGGCCGCCGCGATGACTTAACAAGTGAAGCCCGAATGATCAAATTTTTGCTGCCTTTAACCTGCAAGCTTTCATCTCCTCCGTTCATTTCATATCCTCCTTTCCATTCCCTCGCATGTAGCTCTGCACTTCCAGCGCTCCCCCTCCATCCATTCAGTAGCCACATCCTAAGCAATATGGCATTTGAAACGTGAAGGAACTCCGAATGGAAGTGCACCAGCGGTATGACATCAATCACTCAGCATGGTGAGGAAGCAGTGAAAATGAATCTTACCAATCGATTTGTTGTGGAAGTGCACCAGCGGTATGACATCAATCACTCAGCATGGTGAGGAAGCAGTGAAAATGAATCTTACCAATCGATTTGTTGATCGTCGATAACAAGAATACATTTGTGTGGTCCATGAGGCTGCGAAGAGAGACCACTAGACGCGGCATACATGAGGTTCCTTGTGATCCCTTGAACCTGCGAATACATCGATTGGGAATTCTTTGCAGGTGATGCTGGTGCACTGAAATTTTCTCGGCTTCAATGAAAGCAACACTAAGCAATTGGAAGGAGCAACTCTGGTGAAAAAAGAAGGAAACAGATCAGTTAGCTGTGAAACTTGGAGAAATAAAAGGCTAAAGAAACAAAAGTTCACGTTTCAGTAACATTCATGAGTGTAAATTGATGCAAATATTTAACTCTAACCTTATCGTGCTTGAAACTTTGTTGGCTAAACCTGCAAGAGAAAAGCTGCTAGGTGGGGGAGGAGGAGGACCACTCTTTGTATTGGAGGGATTTTGTGCGAGTTGTGGTTTGCCTTCGTCGCCCATATCTTGCGAACTGAACCGTCGCTTGAGAAAATTCATACCACTGGAAAAGCTCTCCATTTCTGCAACATTGCGAGGAAATAAATGGTACAAATTATGCTGGCAATTTCAGCAGGCGATACGATAAGTCCAACGCTAAAACAACTATATTTTCACAACATTCAGAGATGGTTTCAAAACAGATCAAGAAGAAAGCTAACTGGCTTCCTGTTCGAAATGCGAAACGTCGCCGTTCTCATCCCCCAACTTTTAACGCCCCTGCTGAATCGAAGAGATATTTATAAGCAGCAAGCCGAAAGCAGTGAGAGTGCAAAAACACAGTTACACCTTTGCACACGATTACATCGGAGATGAGCTTTTGGAATGGGCTGCGTTCAGTTACAATAGAAATTCACGACATTGCCAATAAATATTAACTAATAAACATAGATTTTAAGCGCAAGGTGTTTTACAACGGACTTCTCAACTTATTAGGAAAATGAAAAACGTATAAGTTAGCTCCCAATTAATTTAGAAAAAGAGGATAAGAACAAAATGCGCGATGATGCGACAAGACCATCGGATAGAACAATTTCATGAAGAGGCAATGAGCACAAACATGAAAAATTGATCCTTGTGAATAGGATGCGCAAGGCTGATCATGTTCTATCATGCGATTAGATGTAACCGTTCGAGAACGCCTAAGTAAAGTAGCACGATGTCGATAAAATGCGTCGCGTGCTGCAGTGCGCATACATCGCTTGCTTTTTAAGCAGGCGGACTTTACGAAACAAATTATTGACATACCAACGCACGTTTGTTCGCCTTCTAAGGGCGTGGTCTCATTTAAAACGGAAGTGTTCCCCACGTGTACACATTTGCATAACGGAAGCCCAACAATAGTAGTGCTAAGCGTCAAGCAAATCCACGGAACAATACTAGCACCACTAGGATGAAGCGAGTTTGTGAGCGTAAGGGAGAAGGCAAATTGCTCACTGGGGAGGGAGCTATCTAATGGACAGCAATTTGTGGAGTGAGAGGGTATTGCCGATGACGTTGAAGCAAAACGCGCAGACCTATTACATCGCCAAAAACAACGGAATTCATTAAAACATTGACGAGAGCATTTTCCGCTGTAAACAAAACAACATATATGCTATTCATGCATTGTAACCAGATATCACTTTCAAAAAGAAACCTTTTTCTTCTAGAAATTAGCACAATATGGAGCAAATGAATAAATGTAACGCAAGTTTCTAGGAATGCCTGACTGCGTTAAAGCAATTAGATGAGGGGTACGCATTATGCAGAAAGTCAAGAAATAATGCAAATGACATCTAAACACGAAGAGTATATAAATATCGGCTTGCCTATAGAAGAATCAAAGCAAGACAGGAATGTATCGAGATAGAGCACAATAAGCGGAGGATTATCTTAACGGCAATCAAGATCGCCAGTTTGAGGAGCCAAAAGCTGGAATCGTTCAGTAGAGTATGAAACATATATAAAAATTCATTCCAATGAGCGAATATTACGAAAGCTCATATTAACATCGCAGACGAGCGAATGCTGCTATCAAAATCCCCTCCTATTAAGTGGCGTTTTCACTTCCAAAAAGTTTGATTGCTGCATTCCTTTGCACCTATTGCCTCAGGCTTTATCAGATCTATGTGGAGGAATTTGGATCCTGAAGCCACTCGCTGCATAATTATTGTGCCACTGTTTGTACAAAAAAACTCCGTTGTTTCGTTGCGACATTCGTGCGCCGAATTGATTCGACGACATGAGGAACAGGACTTGTATGTCAAAAGAGGGTTGCAACGAAATCAATTGCAACGAAAGGTTTTCGCATTTTTGTCATCACTTCTTTCATTGCTCGCAATGCGGCAGCTTCGAACTCAAAGGAAAAAGTGATGCTTCATTGAAGAGTGAATGTCACTTATGTCGAGACATCTCTCCACTTGTGAATGAAGTACTTGCACATAATCAGTTTGTCACAGCATACGACAAATTTGTCAAAAGTGCAAGTTGTAACCCGCATCCGCAATTAATTTTCTTTCTCTGTATTAGGCTGCTACGATAGCATATACTGCAGATATCGGGTGACAAAGCAGTGGCAGCGTACCAGAAGCGGGAAGAGAATTAACAGCGACCGGAAGAGAATATATATATATATATATATATATATATAATATATAGAGAGAGAGAGAGAGAGAGGGGGAATAGCCACTGAAAGTGCTCGTTCTCAAAAAAGGCCCACAAAGCAGACGACGATAAGGAAAGGAGCGAAAGCTGGAATGAGGTGCCTGGAGCGGCGATCGATGCGCACATCCAGCAATGGAGTGTTGCACGGCCAACGTGTCTTTATAAGAGAAGTCACTCAGTTAAATCCTATGTAATTTGTGCGCTGCAGTATCTGAAGAGTCTTCCAGTGGGCATACGAAACTACAGAATAGTGCATTTATTATTGGCGAGATACCTCGTGTTCAGAAACGCCATTCGCAGCCATTACTTTCTGTACATTGCACCATTCAAATTTATTCGATCGCTCTGAAAGTAATGAGTGTTTCTATGCGGAAAATTTGAATGTTTTTGTTGTCTCGAGAATTCAGTTATTCTTTTTTTCCTAAAATAAGCACCACTTTTGTCGGAGACAAAACGATGTCAAGAATGTCCCATCGATCGCTCGGCCATTAAAACTAGAACTTGGCTAGTGTGCATACCGTTATCAACGAGAAACAAGCTAATTTATTGCATTTTGCAGCAATTTGAATCTCCTGAGGTGACGAAATATCATAAGGGAAGTTGTACGTCACTGCCGTGATTGACGTTTTTCTTTCAAAGGAAATATTCAAGTTGCCAAAGAAACGAAGATTCATTGGCAAAGGTCTGGCTGGTGTAATGCTTGAGGCATGCTGCGAAAAACGTACTCTCGACGATAGCAGAAGAAGGCGTTTTCGCGTTCATCTGGCAAAGATAAGGTCGCAGCCCGTACACCAAAATGCGGTGTCTACACGCCTATCGACTATCTGATGATCCGAGGTCCAATTTGTTACAATTTGTGGCCATGCGATCAAATAATTACAACCGACTCTCACACCAATGAAATGCAAATGATTTGATGTTGCAGATTCGGGAGACACTCCTCAACGAAACTGTCACTTCACAGATTTCGACATTTCGCCAGCAGGTAATCATTTCTGCTGGTGAACTTTTTTTTGTGCGAGGGAAAGGGTTCACCAGCGGTAGGGGTGTCGAACTTGCCTTCCAAAAATCAGCAGCTTTGAGACCCACAAAATTCTATCTATGCTTGAGCTCGGTTGCACGCATTAGATTCTTGTGCGTCACAACAATTATTGCTTTTTGGGCCATCCAGTGTCCTCAATCATAACAAAGGTTCTCAACTGGAGTGCTGCTTCCCAAATCTGCCACTAAATACTTCTCAGAGGCTCGCAGTGTCGCGACTGCGCGTGAGTGCAAACAAAACAAAGAGGTTGCTGATCGGGCCCTCACAAAAGCACCTCATAAACATATCAAAGTTGCATATTCATTTGGCGCGCAAAGAAGTGGCTAGCCATAAATTGCCGTAGGTGTCAACTGCATCAACAAACAGGCAATAGCAATGCATCCCAAAAGTTCAGCGGCTATTAAACCGCGACTTTGACTGTTGAAATGTGAATTCGTTACTTATCGTTGTATCTTGTCGTCTATGGATTGATAGTCTGTCATCGGCGTAGATTGTGTTGTCTGACAATAACCGCCTAGCGTAACTTCGTTTTAACTGTTGATATTAAAGATGTCTTCAGTTGGGTCACATTCAAGGTAGCTTCATTTTTTCCCTTGTGTTGTTTTAGGCTTCAATGTTTACTGCTGCATTGTATAACTTTATCGTTGTACTAATATGCGCTAATGTTAGACATGTTGTTTGTGACTGTGCAACGTACTTATTGGGGTGTGCAGATGTTGGTGCATTTATTTTGCGCGTGTTTGCCGTCATTTCTTGATGTCTTGATGTCATAATAAAAGTTCAATTAGCCAAGTTTGAGGTGCTGCCCATAAGGCAGCGCCAAAGTGCGAACAACAAGCCTATGCATGGCGGGATACTGTATTGGTGTTGAAAGACGGGCTAACTCAATATTATACGGTGTGTCATTGGGTAACTAGCGTAGGTGAAAAGCGGTCGTTGGTGTACGGAGGGCGTCATCATCTGGAGTAGTACGCAAGCCAGTTCGGTTGTGGGCGGAAGTCCAGTTTACGTGATCTCCGTCTCCAGCGGTGATCGTGGATTGATCAGCACCCGCGAAGCGTGGAGACAAGTTGAGGGGTGATCGAGAAACTGGCACATCAGTTCAGGTGACTACGGCAGGCAGCGGAAGACGAATAGCATTATAGTCGACGTCGAGTAACAGTGATGCAGGCCTTGTTTGCAAAAATAATTTACTTTGTTCTGTTCGTTTCCATTGTTTCTAAACGTACCTTGGGGGCATACTAGCCTCATTGTTGGCATCTTTACCGGGGGCTAATACAGAGAGGGATGAGGCGCGCGAAGGAGGGGTGGAGTGGTCTATTACGAGGATATTTATAATTCCTGGCGCAAAAAGAAGAAGTCGTTAAGTGCCATAATGCATGGGCCGGAACTCGAATAACGTTTTATTCACGATGAGTGCAACAGCAGTTATACTATCGCGATCCAAACTCACGACAGTATGCGATAACTCTCCGGTGTAGAAATTATGAAGCTGAATGATGGCTGATCAGGGCATGTATGGCCATTACAAATGCCTCAACTGATCAATGAAAGTGATGACCATATACCCGACACTGACATTTGATTATATTTGATTTATATTTGATCAATATGACGCCCAACAAATACATACGACCTCTATGGTCACAAAGCATTACCAACACGATCATGTCATATAACAAGCAAAGTGAGTGTCAAAATGGCAATACGTATCTCGTGGCTGCAGTTGCACCACTGAGGTTGAGTCATTTTTGCTTCTGAACGCTTAAAAATGTGAGGAAGCTGGTCAAGTGGGTGCTTATTTATAACCAATTTAGTCGGTGTAGAAGTGTTTGAAAATAAGTGTCACGTTAACACTGCTACATGACATTCGGTCAAGGTGTGTTGTACAACTAAGAGGAGAAATAAAGAACTCTCAGAATTTCTCACTCAGGGTCTCTGTGCGGTGAGCGAGTGGGAAATATGATGTGGATGCAAGTGAGTTTTCAGATAAACCTAAAGCGCCTGAGGGATGGCCGAGGGGTGAAGGTGGTGCGCAGGTGAAACAGTAGATGAGGATGGGGAGATGTTTATCATGACATCTAATAAAATAATAGGAGGCTGTAAATTAGGGCGTCTTTAATTGCATTTCTTCTACGCCTAGACATTTGTTTGGTGAGAGAACAGCCTGGTGAATAACGCGAATCATGTAACATTTCTTCTGTAGTGCCATTACTGGCCTATTTGGAAACACGCAAATTACTTTAGGATGCGTAAAAAATGCGGTTTCACTTTCCCTAGAGGAGGGAATTAAGAGAGCCGAAAATATTATGGTCTTTTATTTGCGGAACTCCTTATGAGTTTATATGACCTTTATGCTCAAAAAATAAAGGTGGTACAAGAAAATGATTAGTCATTCAAACATGAGTCATTGCTCGTCCAGCCAATCGCTGATAAGAGCGTTGAAGATTCAACTGTTTCTAATGGAATCTTCGTTTATTTGTTTATTGAAGAGAACAACGTTTAATAGGATGCCTTCTTCATGTCACATTGAGTGCAGAGAATAAATCCGAAACAATCAAGCGCAGAATTAGTGTTGCAAACCGTCAAAAACATTTTAAAAAACAAAGAAACAATACATTTCACTTGTCAGTGCAGCTAATATATCTGAGGTTATAGATTGGCCGACGCCTAATAGCGAATCCTTTAAGCGATTCGGCTTGTGAGCGGTGACTACTGTCTAAGGGAGATTGTTCCAGACCATTATAACGTAATTGCGAGGATAATATTTTCTAACTTCCGCATGAGATCTTCCCATTTCGAGTTTTTAGCCTATTCCCTTCGGTTCGCTAATTGGAGAGGGAGAAACTGAAGCATTTTCAGCAGTTCATATCCGTCATTTAAGAATTGGTCTGAAGTAGACTGGTGACTTGAAATTGCAACAATTGCAGACCTACACGAGACAGCATTTGTTCACTGCTGCCCTGATATAATTTCGCTATGAGCACGAGGAGTGTAGATAACCGAACTGTAATCCAATATATGCATAACGAATGTTTTATTTATTTTCACCGCAAAAGGCATATTAGTGGTCTTAAAAAGTTGAAAATGAAGTTCACACCTATGCATGCCTACCACTATGTGGTAATGACCCGTATGATATTAATGAGGTTCTTTACTAGTTAGTCGTTTGTAAGCTTTGCATTTTACAATCTAGATTCGAAATCCCTGCACTTCGTCTATTCATTGTTAACAACTCATATTTTGCTGGCAACAGGTCAAGTAGCACAAAGGCAGCCCATACTATTTTCCTCAACAGACCATCTAAAGGTGATCTCGATAAATGCCCTCCACAGTTCCTTTAAATATGGCTTGAAATCATTTTCATATAAATGCATGCAAATATGCAGCCGCAAACTTGATGAATACAAAGAGGGCTAGGTAAAAAATATACTTACTCGAAATACCTGATAGCAAAGGAAGTTTCTTAGATGCGCTCCCATTTACGAATCAAATTACACTTCAAACTTCTCTTTGTGCGCTTCCTTGCACTTTGCTACTATTTATGCAGACATTATCAAGAAATCGAGTCCGTTGAAGCAAACTTTCAGCAGTCTTCTAACCACGAAGAGGAAGTTAAAATTTGACTCTGAGTGACTTCACTTCCGAGATGACTAAGTTTGAATGATGGAAAAGAGATGCACACGGTAAGTGATGAAAACATTACATCTTTCTTGAAGAGGCAACCGCATCATGACCATCAATAAATATCTGCGCAAATTTCAATATGACTCATTTATATGCTTATCGCGAAGAGCAGTCGCCAGGAGTAGCGGGTGCGCATGGCCGATGCCGGATCATCGCTTCGAGAAAAAAAACTAACAAAGAATGCTCTAGAGAGTTATAGGATACGCTCTCATACAGTTCACTAAAAACGTCAAGAAAGAAAGACTACATCCAAATTGCTAGGATGAGAATGAAAAAATTTCAAATTAAACATTCCGAGAACATGAAACATCTCATGGACGACTGTGGATGTAATTACTGTAAATGTTTTCAGACGTTTGTGGATGACTGCACTTTCCGTTTGCTATCGGTGCTGCTATAAGGCACATAATGTTCGGTGGTTCGCATATCAGTTTCATGGAACGTTTGCACATTGCACTTTGACGTTTGTTAATGCTCAGGAGGGACGGTTTCGATTCAAACTGCTTAACTTTTTTTCTGGAATGCAATTTGTAGATGCCACAAACGGCCTATCGAAAGTAGTGCCTTGTGCACTTTCCGGGGCGATTCGCAAAATTGTGACAGAGAGGCAGAATGCAAAAGTTGCTTGTGATTACTACATATTTTGCGTTGCAAGTTAATCAAGGCAGATTTATCTTCGTAAGGATTGTGAGCGATAACAGATTGGTTTCCATAGTGCGGATGAGGCATTTTCTTAGGATAGTCGATCGCTTATTGAGGTGATTCCGTGAGACGCGCTGTGTCGATATTGACGTGTTTTAAATGCTCGCATTTCTACGCCGAAATATTGTACTTGTAAGGCAAGTTTTATTACGAGTTCATTCCAGTAGTAGTTGAAGAGAAACGTTTTCGATTTCAACACACCGAGAGAGAATCTAAAAGATATCATCGAAAAATTGAAGAACATTATTTTAGTTCCGAAGAACCCTACCGGCTAAACACTCTTTGCTATTCAATTATCAATACTATATACAACTTGTACTCTCATCTCATCAAGCTACAAATGGCGATTCATCAACACTAATTTGTGGTTTATGTTGAGAGCAGCGTTTAAAATGAATTCAAAGAGCACAATGTTAATATTAATGGAAATCGGACGCGATACACAGTTGTGAGATACTCGTGCCCATGATTGCAAGAAATTCATACTTTATGTATGTACGAACAAGGCGTTACTCGTATGCGAATTTAACTGCACGACTATTTCCCATGGCTAGCTGACAACTGACTTTAACTTTACTAAAAATGCTAAAGATAACCAGTTAATTTCGAATTGACTTCAATGTCTCGTTGAAACTCAAATACTTGAAAAGTGAGCAAAGTTCCACCATTGAGATGATTTGTTCGAGTGGCTTTTCTAACATATAGATCGAGAGCAGCTGGCGGAAAGACACATATATTTTTTTAAAATACAGATGCTCTTTAGCCTTTTAAACCCAACGTTCTCACTAATGCTTACATGGTAATGTTCTATCTGCACTCAGAGGCGCATGTATCCTCAATCGCTAAACTGAAGCTCTTCAGTCTTAATTAATCGATTCAGTCGTATTTAACTGTTTTGCGCCATCATTCTGCTCGATTATGTTGGCATGTCGATGACAATGCAAGCATTCCAGCCTTTGCATTATGGGTTCATCAATGCATTCCTCTGTAAACATTGGCTAATTTAACACTGAACGTGCTAAATAGCAATATGCTCCATAAAGAAAAGCTGCAAACCTAACCTACTGCTTGTATTTAGCACTCCTGTATTGTTCTCTTTCAGGTCGTCTCTAACTCGAAATTGGCGAGTAATTACTCTACACTTTGCACCATTTTTTCACTGTGCACTCGCGTCGACTATCGTAGCATTAGACCAACATTCGATCACATATACAATCCATCCACTGCCTCTACAACGTTTCTATAACTGGAGATATATAATATATAATTCAGTGCTTTTCGTTGGAACACTGTTTTCCAAATATTTGCGCGGAAAGTAAGCATTGAATTTTCTACGTCCGTCCTATGGAACTTTATAGATATTCAATAGCAATGGTCATCTGAGTCTTCTAATTGCATCAATTTCCTTCAAAATAAGCTGTAAATCCTAAAACACGTAATTTAGATTCAATATAATCACATGGCGGAATTGTCGTTCGGTTTCTTCTGCATAGCGCTATAGAAAGGAATTATGGCCAATACGTAGATTAGGAATTTAAATAACTGCTATCTTTTGCGCGCACAACAATCAGGTAAATCTCCCAAATATCTTAGGAAGATGCCATTCTGTTCCATTAGCAATAAGCAGCAGAAATGTTAACCTTATATTCAATATTTCGTTTACGACGCGGTTGACGCAGGAAATATGAAGGCGGCGATAAATAATGTTGAGACTAATTTGTGCAACTTCTATGGAAATCATTCAAGCAATCATTGATTAGCTTGTTTATACTGCTGACTGATTTTAAGCTTGAAGAGGACAGAGTTAATTAAAATAATGAAGAGGATTCAGGATTTGTACGAGCAATGTGATCTTCGTTAATTGCACAATACTTGTGGCATTATTTTCGTGCTTTCCGGCCGTTCACCAAACATCGGTTTTCGATGTTGCACTCGCTGCTACCGGTTTTGCAATCGGTCTACTTGATTGCTTCATCAATCTCTCCTTCCTGGATGCTATCCAATCCAACGACAAGCCTCTGATTCATGTCTGTCACTGTTTTGCTCCTTCAAAAAAAGAAAAAAAAAGAAAGAAAGAAAAAAGAAAGCCGTCCCATCTGGTTTCGTTCATTTGATTCAAAGAAAAGTCAACGATCAGAACTGTTGACTAGTATATTTGTAGTCAATGTTTTTGAGTGAATATGCGTTCAAATAGGCTACCTGAGAGAAATGAAAAATAAGCAGATAAATGGCTGAGATGATTGGATGATAGCTGGTCTTTTAGCCAATTGTCACCGACTTGTTTACAAGAATAAGATATTATGCATTGCCTTTTTTACTGCGCATATCATATCCTAGTTCAGATGCTGTATATGTTATATTCTGCCGGAGGTATGATAGCACACTTTTTATATCGAGAAAACGACGGCAAACTTATCCAACACGCTGATTCAGCTAAAGCACTTACATATGGGAGGTATACTGACGACGAGCATGACAAAGCAGTGTAAGAATTTTACAAAATTACATAGCGCTTTATTCATCTAGACGATTTTATATTTCGAAGTGTGGAGATATTAGCGAAATTTTGAGAGAGATATAAGTAAGGATACCGGAAATAGGGGAGACTTAGAGCGTCGCAAAGACGGGAATGATTACGAGAGCTAGCGAATGAAGCAAATTTATATTGCATCAAGTAGTTTTTCAGCTGCCTTAGAGGAGAAAGGCTCATTGAAAGTTCTTCAGAAGTTCTCACAAGTGGATCGCTCATGCGCAGGCAATACTCGATTATAGAAAACTGCTGCACGACAAAAAACTGCTTTAATTTGTAGATTTATAAGCTCAATTTGCATGGCTTCCCGATCCACGTTTGAAAAATATTTTAAAGTAATGGTCCAGATAAATACTACACTTCTCCGGCATCCTATGCGTAGCACTTCTCGAGATTTCTACCTTACAACAACTGCCAGCCCATACGCTGTCTAGAAATTCTTAGGACGATATCCAATCCACCCCTGTGACCGCTGGATAGAAATTGCGAAGCCCTTATTCTGGAGAGTGAACTATCAGCTAGATTGTATTAAATACGATTTTCATTCTTACTTTTTCATCGATTCTAAGAGATCTCATGTTCTTTTAAAAATCATCCAGTTGCGTTGTCTTCTGATATTATAAAAATCACGATCAGCCAGTTTGTACTTACAGGCTTAGAAGTTTAGAAAGCCTGAACTTAAGTGAGGCTTGCCCTGTCGGAAGGCAAACCCTTTTCAAAGAAAATATGATTTTCAGCAAGAAAATGTGTTGGCATAGATTCCGATCGCAGTCGTTGTTCAAGGTGTACTCATATCAATGTTAAAACGTCATCACTGTGATGTGAAAGCTAACTTATGTGAAGAGATAAGATCTTGGAGTTTGCTTGGAGGACGAAAGTCCAAAGATTTGATGAAATATGCAATTCTTTCAGATTTCCATTTATGATACCAATACTTGGCATCGACGCTACCTTCCTTATAGTTGCACTTGCACAGGTAGATCTTCGTTGAAGCGATTCAGTAATATGCCCATCCTTTCTCATGTGTTTGTGGTTTCGATTAACAAAACAGTACCTCCGCACACTACTTTTTTCATCCAAATGCACTCTTGTTATTCAAGCTTCAGTTCCAGCATGCGAGGGGTGACTCCTTGCAAATAAAATTCATTCAGATGCACTTTATCGTTTACCAAAATTTCAGCTCAGTCTCTTGTACACTGACATTTCATTTGCTTCACACAAACCTACCTACAAATAGGAATACAGGTATAGTGTGCAGGTAGGATTACAGATAGACAGCAACAGACGCAAATTTGATCAAGCTTTCAACGCATTCCCCTCAGACAATTAAAAACTGCTCGAGTACCTATGAATAATATAACTACCCTTAAACGTTGTTAGCCGTTTCATCTTATTTTCAACCCCTCGTTAGTTTTTGCTGTCCAAGGAACGCCTAAATCCAACGAGGCTTTCTTTGTTACTCAACCTAGAATTCCAAGAGTGAGGATGTGATCTTAAGCAAATTTGTTCCAAATGTCTTCCTTTTAGATTCCACTGATGTATTACTGCTATTGGTATAGCAGGGAAGAAATTGCACACTCGCATAAAGACAGCGTCTTATCGGGACATCGCCACAACACTGAATACGAAGAAATATCGGCAGGTTCCTGAAATGCAATGTCACATGCTTACTGAGGTTTCAGAGCCCATGATGCTGCATGACGTAGGAAGCAATGATGATGCAAATGTGTTAAACTTTTTTTCAGTTATTATTATTATTATATTATTATTATTATTATTATATTATTATTATTATTATTATTGTTATTATTATTATCACTATTATTATTATTATTTGTTTCGGAAAGCAAAGCCCGATGTGACCACGGCAGTCAGCAAGCAGAAAAACTTTGAAAGCCTCATCAACAAGTGGGGCACTCCACTCACTCTGATTCGCTCAAGGCACTTTAGCAATGTTTTTAGAGCAGAGACTCAAGGTACCCTTTGCCACGACAGGAGGGACTGCGTGAAATAGAAATAGTAAAATTTTTTCTGCCTAATTCTGCTTCATCTTGGAGCAAATTTCCTTTTCACCAAATGTTTCCAAGAATTCGCTGAATAGATGGGGCATTTTGAAGAATACTCACTATAGCGTCAAGCAGTCGCAGCTTTTCTAGTTAAAAGCTCATTCCTTATATCCTCTTACCTTTAAGTCATTCATATCCAATGACTACTTCATTTGCTCAAGAAAGCCCAGCAAAGAAAGGCCTCATCGATTTGTTGTTGCAATGTATTCTGCTTCCAGAATTAAACATAGTTTAGCTACAATCAAAACCGCTGGCGTCACAAAGTCAAGAGCACTCCGCGTAACAGCACTATCGGCCGTGATGTGTTTCGTCATAAACGGGCTACAATCTATATTCCCTTATTATTTGCCTCATATCTGGACAACAGGCAGATACAACAACTTAAGCCCGCGTCGAATTTTTGTCGTAAGATATTGATGATTGGAAGACAACAAGACGATCTGACGTGGTCGGGTGCGGTACAAAGCATAGTGGATACCATATAATTCTATATGGCACGCTATACTACCACACAATAACGTGAATTTCGCTTAGGATGTGAATTCTAACATCAGTTATGAATGCAAAGATAGAAATTTTTTGGAAAATATGAGTGGAAGCAGTTTTCAACACAAGACAGAAGCCTTTTTATTGATTTCGAGAAGATGCTCCCAGCTGCAAAACTCACAAAACCTAAGGTGACAAATTATGCCGATGATTGTATGAGACTAGGCCGCTGACCAGTATCACCTCCGCGTGATCTGATCGCAAAGAGAAATTACGTCCACATTTCGCCTTTCCAATATTCATCTTGTGGACATCACTGGCTCCCCTCGACGGGAAGGTGGGAGGAATTGTAGTAGACCAGTTTTCTTTTCGAGATAAAGGCTGACCCATTCGCTAAGAAGTAGCGGGCGCAAAGTCGCCCAACTTTCTCAATGCGCCTCGCAGATGCTGAGCATCTAATGTATCCGCGCTCAAAGACCTCGCGAACCACATTTTCTATTGATTCGCACAAAACATATTTAGTATATCTTTGCAGAAGACACACGTATGATGCATGTGATCTGTGTCATCTACAAATACGAAAATTATGGATCGATCGCATAGCACAATATTAATCCCATATGAGATAATGAGCATTATAATTTTATTCTGAAAACATTGAGAAAATGGGAAAATGTTACGGTAGGATTGCATAGCGCTCCTTCGAGACATCTCTCCTGCCTCCTCGGGCGGTTGATACCACGAACGCATAAGCAGTGATCTTTTCTGAGAATCATCACGTTTGCCGTATAAATCGAAGGTGTTCAGGTTAATCTATTAAACAAGAGCTTTAAGGGAACAGTCGTGTTCGGAAGATTTGTATCGTTTCTGGTGTTATTCTCATCGACGCCCTATCTTATGATTGGCATCAGTCTGGTAAAAAAATTCATTAGCGTATATTTTGGCCACATTCATGCCCCGCACTTTGATAAACGATCATCCAGTAAGCAGCCGAAACATAGCAATTTTTCCAGAAAGTGCTTTTGCAGATAATATTTGGCATTTGTAAGAGGTATATGACGTTTGCAATATTTGCTCACCATCTGCTTTCAACTTCACCAGCCTGATACCATTTCATTGCTAAAAAATGTGGATTAACACAAGACGCCTATATGAAGCAAACTATTTTTATTAAAGAGTGCGACTATCGCTGTTTGCAAGATTTCTTTTTGATATAGTTGCTGGCCGAAAGAAAAAATAGGAGCCCTATCAGAAATTTGGAACGTTGCTAAGAATATACGTGTCTCAGTGGTAGCGAAACATTTTAATGTATAAAAAGCGACCTCAAGTTCTGTAATGCATTACTATAGCGCCATAATTCACTGTTTTTTATCTGCATCTTGCCAATTTCAGCATTATGCCACAGAAGGTAACTAGTAAGATGCATTAAATGCTCTCTTTTCGGTTTTCCAAAGAGTACAGGTAAATAGTAAATAAAAACTTTTCAGCTCGGTTACAGCGTTGCTTGTTGTTGCATTGTTTTCGATACCTTGTTCATATTCGGCGTAGCCCTCACCGGTTTCTTCCTTTCTTCAATATATCCTAACTTAATCCTTCACACGTACGGATTCTTTGGCGTCGAAAGTGAGTGATCTTTTTTTTTTATTTAGGTACCGTTTTGCTCGTTCGTTTGTTAGACTATTTGCTTGCTTGTTTGTTTGTTTGCTTGCTTGCTTGTTAGCAAAATCTGTCTCATGATCTCTATCAAGTCACGAAGCACAACTGCTAACATACCAGATTTACAGCAACATCCTACGGTCTTTCTTCATAGTCGTCATCAGATTCGCAGAACTGCCCAACTAGATGTTGAATGGGATTCAGCGCAATTCACTTATAACGGCACTTAGTTGAGGGATGAAAGTAGCCCAACACCCGTCTACCAAATCTTCTTCTTGTGGCCGAAGATTTCAGCAACTTTTGTGAGTTCGGAAAATTAATAAATTTTAAATTGAGCGCATGTAATTTTGCAGAATATGAGGGTTACCTTTGAGGGATCTTGCAATGATTCCGAAAGTAGGGTTGCTAATTGCAATTCACAATGCTCTTTTCGTTTATAATAGGCTGAATGTTCTCGTATTACTGCTAAAAAATTGAACTCACTGTAGCATAATTCCCATCACAACTAATATTGAAATATGGGAAGCTCTCAAGCACTGCTTTTTAAGATATTATGGTGCGCTATTTTCAATTAAACGGACTTTTCCTTGGTATGATAGCAGGCAAAACACTGAAGTGCCATTTACGTTTTATTGCACTTTTACCGATTAAAAACTACAAAAAGAGGCCCTTCTATGTGCCTCCACTGGAATATTGCTGTCGCCTGTGGGCATCATCTGGTCACATAGCGTCGACGGAGAGCAAACTTTGTACTGAATTTTATTATGGCAAAAATTAAGAAATAACAGATCACATGTAAGCATACGAAACGCGGGTAGAATTAGAGTGTTTTTTTAAATTATGGGTCAATCACGAGTGCTAAGAAAAGTGGAAGCGTCTCTTGAATAGGAGCAGATAGCATGTAGGACAAAGGCCGGAAACTTTTGGGGATCTCTACGAATCGGCTTATCCATTAGAGATTTAGCTAACGATCTGTATGTACTGGTATCGGCATCGGCTTTGGGTACGCTTCTGTATCCGCTTTTTCTGTCACAGTTGCTCGAGAAACTCGGTACACGCTTCTTCGCAGCGGTCAACTTCTTCGCAATCATGCTACTTGTTCTTCTCTTCGTTTCGATAGTAAATATCCAAAGCCAAGTGGAACCCGTTCAAGGTAATACAACAGTGTTGTTGACTTCTACGTGGAGATGGTAATTCGGGGTGCTGCAACATTCTTGAAAACCATTACTTCATATGCCGTCGATCTATTCCGTTCATGCGAATGGACAAATGACCCCGGTTATGAAAAACATCGAATTGAAGCTGCCAACTTCGGAAGACTGCAAATTCTAGCTTAACTAGGTGCCACCCTC
This sequence comes from Baylisascaris schroederi, assembly GCA_006503575.1. NCBI lineage: Eukaryota > Metazoa > Nematoda > Chromadorea > Rhabditida > Ascarididae > Baylisascaris > Baylisascaris schroederi. The sequence goes on from QEWY01002081.1 coordinate 530,480, forward strand.
TCCCTTTTCCGAAAGTGCAGATGTTTGTAGAAAAAAATCGGCAATTCTCGGCAAATTACTTGCAATGCGACGAAAGCACCATAGATTATCGCGTTCCGCTTTGATGCGTTGTACTGTTCAAGAGGAGGATTACAGGGCAATCCGATCTGCAGATGTTACGCCGCAAAATTCTCTCCACTGAATTTTTTACTGCGTTCTACGTTTAAAAAGTGTACAAAAGCAACCCCCATCGTTTAATACCTAAGCGACTGACAGCACCATTTTCGTTGGCTTCGAGAAAATCCTGCCTAAAGACTCACGGCATCTTTTTCATTGCCCCGAATAGCTCGAACACTGGATGCCGTCTTTTTCTCAGTTTTGGCCCATTTCGATGAAACAGGTGATGTGGTCATTTCTATCGATACGTCTGGCCGCTTTGTGCCATCTATTCTTTACTGTTGATCAATTTTCTATGTCGAGAATGTTTCAAGTACCAATGGTTTTTCAAATACCGAGGTTTAAAATAGAAAAGTAAAATTTAAAGAAGGTTGTACCGCAGTTTTTTTTTTGTATTGTATGGACAGTGCGAGACTCTAAATGAATGGAACCCCCTGATACCAGTTCTTTTCAAGCACTTTGAAAAGTTCGCGAGCGGGAACATTGAGCGAAGTACCAACGTTTGCTCCGATGAGTGGTTCCTACCTTCATGCATTCCATCACCCTTCAAGTCTGGTAGTGTCTGTTGCATGTATGACGATTAATGTAGACAGCGGAATATGACATAACACGATCCGCTTGTGGGGTATCGAGCATCATTTCCGATTGTCTCCGAACCTTGTTCGCATTTGTTCTAATTCTATAGCAAATCATTGATGAACACTTCCTTACTTCAGAATTTTCGAGTTACTCAGTTGGAATCCTGATGCATATGCTTAATATGTGATAGCAAGAGAGATGAAAGGGAAGAAGTCGATAAGTGGCTTCTTCATGCACAAATTTGAACATTCTATACAATTGTAATACTGCAGTCGAAAGTATTCGAATATCCCAAATGGAACAAATGTGAAACGGGAGGAACTTTACCGTTAATAAAAAAAATGCTTGCAGGAAGACGGAAAGGATTTATGTCATTCGTTTGGCCCTTTCTCAGCGGTGGTACTCAACGGACTCGTAAGACACTACGAACAAGGATGCAGAGACTATCACGAAGAATAACGCGCTTTCGACCAGCATCCTTCAATAGAAAATCCCTGAATCGCTTGCGACCAGGATCATTTAGTCGCGCATCACTATACCGTTTTCGACAAAATCGTCGCAAGCGTCCCGACATGGATCAGCCATTGTGCATGCAGCCAACGTCTTCAAATTTTCGACGAGGCATATATAATTTACAACTTCCATCTTCAACGACCGTATCGCAGATCAGCGAGCATGACAGCAACGTAAGAGATTCGGAAGCACTGTGTGAATGAAAAAATGTTTGGAGTAGTTGTTCTTAGCATTTTTTCGCTTTGGTTTTAAGCGAAAAAGTTAATGCATGATAGCATGTGCACATATTGACGAATGGTGATATCAGTGTAATAGATAGGAAAACGCATTATAGTAGACCTTGAGCATGTCGGCTGTGCGAAAAGTAACTAGTTTGTTCACGCAATCATGCTTCAGATTTCAAAAAATTCGGGTAGACGGTGAATGGCCTGTCACAAACGTGTGCGTTCGCAGATGCAGTTGAAATTTTGGGGGAATGAAATGCACTCCATGTTTTTATTTAAAGCAAAACGACTGAGTTGTAGGCAAACGACTGGGCTATAGGTATTTTATGACGAAATGACTAGGCTATAAGCACAAAGATTCATTAAAACAGAAAAGGAATCACATAGGCTGCCCACGTTATGCATGCAACACTAATATACGTTCCAAATTGCGCACAATAATTCAACGATCCTCGTTATCAGCCACGATAAGCGCTGTTATGCGTTAAAACAATAAAAATGACGTCTGCAACAACGATTTTCAATATTTCTTTCATTAATCCAACTTTGTTTATGATTTATCTCACATCATTTTCACCTAAAATATAGATATTTTTTACCAGTTAGCTAAAAGTGCTCGATGGAATCACAACTGTTAACGATTTTCTCGTTTGTCCAGTTGCGCTTATTATTTACTAAACGAATTTTTCACTGTGAATATCAAATCAACAAAAGAAACAGCTACATGGACAAAGTAGTTTATAGGATGGTTTGTAGCTCCTTGCTTGAAAGCGTTAAGCTTCAAAACGCTGATAGCTTTAAAATGGATCCATATTTAAGGGAATCTGTGTAAAAGGAATGAGACCCTCTCCCTTCCGGATAAAGTAGCTAAGACCTTTGCAAATTTCCGAATGGACATATTTTTGACAGCATATCGGAGAGTGGACATTTCTTATCGCATTATCTTACAAATTTTGCAAAAACGAACGGATGGGAGGAGGGCGAATCTCTGTTGCACAGTGGGGCAATTTTGTAGCATTCACGACACTTGTTGCTTTTCATCATGTACCTAAATGAACTATCGTAAAATCTGTTGAGTATATGCGAGTGTTTTTGCAGGTTATTTAAAAATTTATCGGCGCTTAGTCCAATCTGCACGTGATTTTCGTGAGTAGAGAGGACTAGTGGCGTCACTCAGTATTAGTAACACCGCTAGTAACACTTTCTTGGTTCTTTTATATTACTGCTGATGGCATCATTCAGTAGTATTGACACTAACTGCTAAACTGCAACTATACAAATTAGCAATTGAACTGCAAAAGGTCATGCCACTAGCCAAAACTTACGTTATATCTAGTATTGATACTGAGCATTCCATTTAGTATTGCTGATACCAGCAGCGATATTAAACGCACTAATTAGTTAAGATGGGTGCCGCTACAACTGGATGCTTAAGTTACTTAAATGAATGCAAGCTTCTAATAGGGAAATTCAGCCAGAAGGTCGCTGAAGGCCGTCGAGATTATGAAGGTTTTCGACTGAGAAGGTAGGTCAGAAAGCCGTTGGGTATCCCTGATTCGGAGGTCCACATTAAAAACTATCGAGATCACGAAACCGAACATACCGAAGCGAACACCAGCTTACTTCTAGCATTAGTCTTCTTTTGATTGTGGATGAAGGGGCCATGAAATCCCTGACTGCGACTTTGGAGAGCGACTTGATTGATTCCATGATTCCGATTATTCGTGGAGAAAGAGTTGACGCCAGAATCCAGCTCAACACTCGCGCTGGAATCGCTCTCCACTAATTGATTTGCAAGCTTCAGCGAGCCATGCAAATTTGAATTTTATTTTTGACCACATTCAAGGTTGAACGGAACGCGGGAAATTCACTGACCAAGGTAAAAAAGCCGGAAAATTTTGATCATTTCGCTCATCATGCCATATTCAATATGGTGGTCAAACATATTCGATTGATAGATCAGCAAAGTTCGCTGTAAATGATGCACTACGTGACGAAAGTTCCATGCATGTAGACAGCACAGCGGAATCTGCCAAATGGCAGTCGTTCGGAAATTTGATCAACAGTTCAATGAGTTGTCTAAATCCGGAAAATGTAAGCTGGATTGTCTGGAGCAATTTCGCTGAGCCCTTCATTCCCCTTGAACTATTTACCCGTATTGCCGCTGAATATTGAAAATTTCTTCGTCGGAATAAATCGGAAAAATACGAAGTAGACAAAAACTTATATATTCAGTGAATTTCTGCATTCAATTTTTTTTCGTTTTTATGAATTGAGTGCTTTCAGTTCTGAAAATAAAGAGCAAACCTTAACGAAGTCTGCTCAAGAGCTGTTTAAAAAATCTACTCAGCAGTGCTTAAAAAATTGAAGCAATGGAAATACTCAAGGACATTTTCAATTGCTTCTTTGATTTTATTAAATGGCATCACTCATATAAAGTAGTCAGTGTTCATTGATGGTTCCTCAATGAAGCTTCTGATGCTCTCTCGGAAGCTGGCGTTGAATTTCGCATTTGGTGAGGCGGCATGTGCCATAGGCAGCATGTGTGTGGTTTCTGACGGTTGTCGTGCAATTTCGCATTTCCTTTTCTTCGACCGCCAATGCACCAGCTTAAATATTGTATTTATACTGCTTTTTTCCAGTTCTTCTTCAATAGAGCTGTGACACTCACTGCTGTATAAAAGACCACAAGGAGGCTACAAATGAATGATCATATAAGGATCGTGAAGGTTTAGCTTAATTTTTTATGACAAACGGATCATTTGTACAAGCAGTTCTACTAAATAAAAACTGCGCAATTAAGAAAAACACGTCACGCAGGCTGAAGGGAAAGAATGCGACAATAGAAGCCATGATAATTTATGACTCTCAACCAACTAGCTTCTTGCCAATTAGGAAACCAAAAATTCGACAATAGCGATGGACCATAAACACTTGAAAGGCCATACAAAACTGATGAATATTTAGAGGCTTTATTATTCCGTGGGCTCTGGTATATGGCTAGTGTTGTAAGTGGGAGACCTGACAGAACTTTATATAGAGGAAATTTCCGTTCAAATGATGGAAACCTGCAATCGTTCTTTTCGAAGGGGTTCCTGCGAGGTTGGCCAAAACATCACCTTGAGGGAGAAATATGGAGCTGTATATTTTCTAGAATTCAGGCAACAGAGTTTCTGAGCCGTGGTAGGGGACGGAGGAGGGGGGTATAGGAGGCACTGAGAGGTGGGCTTACATTCAAAATTTTTTGCGAACTCCAACAACAGCATACATTTTCTCAGAAATATGAAAATTAGTTTCAGATGAATGAACAAATCCTTGTTTGAGACTTAGGGTGGAAGATTAGGTCTGCTCGGAAAATTGTTCTTGAAAGAGTTAGTGACTAGCTATTTTCCTCACAAAAACTCATGCAACACGGTGTTCGAAGAGCAGGGAAGGCATACGGAAGGAAGCTTAATTTAACCTATACGACCAGTTAATTCATTGTACTGCACTTTCTAAACACCGGCTGATGAAGTCGTTTTTTACTAGGTTTAGTATGTTATTTACAATTTCCCCCAAGGCAGTGCTGCAACTAAGAACAACTCATAAAGAAGTAATCTTTGATGGAACGTGAAGAGACAACGTAGAAGGGACTTGTTTAAAAGAACAACCTTTTGACGGAATGTATCCGTGAGGAACATATATAGAAAGGGGTTCACAGCCGAATTGATATACTGCAAAGCGTAGGCGCCATAGGAAAGTGGCACGAGTAAAGGTGATACAACCCAATTTGCTTCAAGTTCTATCGACCATGTGACAATCCAGAAAGGCATCCAGCACAGCGTATAAGATATCACAATTGTGAGGCCCATAAGTGTCACCTGAAACTTGTTCAGACTGTTTTTGCTTACTGGGCGCAACCCCTCTAGCTCCATTCAATCACCCACCACTTCATCGCTTTTGCGTGGGCATGACACCTACATAGTTGTCATCCTCGCATTCTTTGTTTGCGACGAAAGCGTTTCTTGTACTATGCGAAGATTGCGTAACTTGATACATGGAAATGCGATTCATGAATGTGAACGCTGAGTGATGTTGCTGAGCTACGATTTTAGTAAGAGTGCGCAAGCATGGGCGTATAACTGTAAAGGCCCACTCCAAAGGACGTCTCCAAGGTGTTTTGCATTTAGCCTGTTATGTAAACTTAAGTAATGCGATACATGGGAACAAAATAAAGTTAATCGTACTTCGTGCCGACTTTCAAACACCTGCCACTATTCTAACGATTCCACCATAAATTTTACCTATAAAAATCTATAAAAATCTATACCAAATTTACCACAAATCTATAAAAATTTTAAAAGTTGCAATTTGTGACAGAAAACTTTACATTTGGGGAGGGCGTTCTCGCCTCCATCCTCATGTTCTCTTAAGCAAATGATGAGATTATGCTCAGAATCTCGAATGTCCTCAAGTTAAGGATCGGAAAAAAGTATCTGGGAAGACGCCAATAGTGCCGCATTGGCAATGAAATAAGTGAAGAAAGTTTTTCTGCAGTGAGCCAATGTTTTTTATAAAATATCCCATTCACCGTAGCGAATTTAAGGGTAGCAAATATTTTGAAGATTCGTGTAGGCAGAGCTATATAAATGCAAGCAGAGCTATTTTTTTCAGAAAATTTGCCTTCGTTGTTGCTCTCCGTGTCGATTTTCGATTGCTTTTAAAGAATGTCTTTCGGCGTATCCATAATCGAGTAATTATATTCGCATAGAAATACCATATAGCGACTAATGGAAGCATATAAGACAATGAAAACGAATAAGTTGTAAAAATTCGTTTTGAGAATGTTATTTCATTAATGATATCCGAATCGTTCATCGTGCTTTCCAAGTCGTCACTCCAAATCAACATACAACTGCATCTGCTGTTTTCACTGCCTGAAATTATCAGGATGAATGCCTCAACGATCGAACGAAGTAAATGCAAGCAGAGCTATTTTTCGCCCAGACAGCCTCAGTTGAGAGTGAAGTTTCTTTTGACTTCGCAACTTTCATAAAAGTTCGTTGGCTGTTTATTCGGGCGAATAATGCTGCAGTATGCAGAAAAGCGTGAAAGCAAGTTTAAGAATACCGTAGACAGCAACATTTCTCAGTCATTCCTACCAGAGGTTCAAAAAATAAGGCCTCTGAACCATCGTTTGACATATTTAAGAAGCACCACATCATGGAATGTTCAATACTTAGTATTCAGCTAATGCCTTCTGAGCAAATTATTCAATACTATACAGCCATACTATACAATATTCAATACTACGCAGGTAACGCTTTCTTAGCGCCAATGTTTTAATGCATTTCAAAGGAAGATGAGCTGCTAAAACTACAATAGATCTAAATACAAACTACATGGCACCAATTTCGGAAAACTTAGATGGCTTGACGAGGTATATAACTTTAAAAAAACACCTGTTGCAGCAAAAAGTATAGATCATTCAAGTGTTTTTTTTTCCGAGGAACATCATAAATATGAACCTTATAGGGGTTTTTTTTTTCTTGTTCTGTTATCCAGCAAAAAAGAAGCGATCTTTATTTTGAAGTTTTTTGGATGATTCGGTAAATCAAAGAATTTAATGGCTGAAACGATTTTTTAAATGAGTGCATGGAATGATTTTTGATGTAAGTGGTAATTGAGCGATGCAGCACTCGAGAAGAAATTTTTTTAAACAGTAATTTTCCCGTTGTGCTCTTATGAAGAACGCCTCAATAAACACATAGCAATCTGATTCAGCGATCTTCTTTGTGCTATTTAGGCTGCTGAATCAAAGCACAATAATATATGGTTAAAAATGAAGATAAAGTGGGATAGAAATCCTCTTGCGACTAACTATTTAGCTGCTGACCGGCAAAAAAAAAAACTAATCAGCTAGAGCCCTTTTGAAAGAGTACTGAAAAAATTACAAAATGAGTTAAAAACGTCCTATTGCGCGTTATGAGGCGATGTTGCAATCGTAAACAAATCCACATTTCTAGTACAGTGATAAAGCTTTATCGTTCAACTTTAATGGGTATTAGTGAGATTACAATGCAGGCCTTATAAAAAATAATATATGAAAACATCCACTAAACGATTACGGTTTGAGTGAAGCCTCACCATCTTCATAGATCCTTATCAGTTTGGCAAACTTCAGCAAAGGCACCATTTCTATAGTAACCGCTAGCCAAGATGCAGTTGAGAGAATCAGTGCGAAGCGTGGAGTCCGCCATCTTAAAAAACTACTGTTTATGTTGAAAATACTTGCTCAGTCACTGACTGTCATTTCTTCTTTCTTACTTCAGCAACTTGCACCCTATTCCTTCCACGTTTTTTCACACCTTCCTCCGTGGACTTTGCTTACCGTCAAAACAGGACAGAATGTTGCTTATTGATTATTACCTTCTTATGAAGTTAAATTAATGCAGGTCGGAGAGAACAGGAATTGTTTTCATTTGGAAAAATCAAAGGAATCTTCTTCAGATTTCAAAGCTTTTTTCACCGAAATGCTTACATTGATTCATCTTTCCGGTACAAAATTTATTACAATTTTCCGCAAAAAAAAACGAAGAAAAAACGACTGATCGTGAGGAATTTCAGCAAATGTTTTTTTTTTCCAAAATTAGCGGAGTCCCTTCACTCAAATGATGCTGAGCGATTTATGAGTTTTTCATACGTGTTTCCGAAAAAAATTTTTTATGAATGAAATAGCGAAAAAAAAATACCTGGTTGATTTGATAGCGTAGCAAACGGCGAGATACCTGTCCAAACTGAGTACTCCCATGAAAATTGCACTCGCAAATTGATTTATCTGAACATTGCGAAGCAAAAATTCCATTGAACACATTCAATTCGCAACGATGTTGCAATAGGTGAAGAAGAATCCAGAGATAAGGGTGTACACATTGCAAGGATTGATGAAGGCAGTAACAAATTCTATTATTTTGATGCTTTCCTTCTTCAGAATGAACAGATGTTATACAAAAGGGTTTTTTCGACGAAAAATGCTCGAATGATTAGGCGGTTCGCCCTCATCTTCCATCGACTATCATCAGCATCAGATTCGATTCTGTTCGTTGCTTCGATGCGATCGATAACTTATTGATTGTCGAAGTAGCAATAACACCAGAGATATGCACTCGAAGTTCGTTTTTTTTTTTTTTTTGCTAATACACATTGGCAACACCTAGATTGTTTTGCACTCAGTTCAAATGATCTTCCTAAATTTTTCGCTTTCGTTGGTAAGTGACATGAAAAATGAAAAAAAAAAAATGAAGTGCGAAACTGTTGCATCATTTAGTGATCACAACTGACCCCGTTGCCACTGATAAAAGCTTTGCACATCGCTTGGCCAAATATCCATTCGGAAGTGATTGTTTGTATGACGACGATTGGCACACCAGCAAGAAACAACAAATCGGCTAAAGCCAGATTGAAAATAAACATATTCGATACAGTCCGCATTTCCCTAAAAAAAATTCTCGCGGAAATAAAATAGTCCTAAACGGATGCCCGTTCAGCTGTCTTTATGAGTGACCGTCGGAAGTCCTGTATGAAAAGTAACGGCAATTGGCATTAAAATTCAACTGAAAGTTAACACGTTGCTGACACATCCCCATTTTGCACTTCACTGAATGTGAAATTGATTTTCAGGCCTCTGATCCGTTGTTACGCCTGACTAATCTTATTTCGACTGTCTGCTTATCGGCGCTTCATTCGTCAGCGTTTCTGAGTATTTCTTACTCTTTCGAAAAACCGCTCAGGCACTAATAAGACAGCGAAAATGGAAACTTATGCGCCTTACTTCTTTGTTGGCTGACCCCTTCAGAGTATATAGAAGTATCGTTTTGGTGCAATTAAATTCATAATTTATTTTGATGAACCATTAGGCATCGTTAATCTTATGAGTACTTTTTATGCGATTAGAGTCGCTGAATTAATGACGAGCTTAATTTAACCATTTTCCAGAGGAAGTCGTAGAAGGAGATTATGAAAGTGCCAAACAAGCAAACTACTTTGGAATCCTACGTTTATGATCACTCACTTGATCAGACATCGTGTAAACACACGTGACTCAAAACTAGAAACCACTCGGAAGTGTTCGTGAGCCCTTTCAGCTGAATAGGAAGGAACGCGTCACATATTTTTGAAAGGTTACTGAATGGTTGAGTGCTTTGCGAAATATTCAAAGCAGCTATTTTTTTGATGGTTGTTGTGAACTCATGCCACTGAGTGCAACAAAATAGAAGAAAGCATATAGTTTTAATATTGTATCCAATAAAATAATGACCTTCCACTGTGCAAGGTGGGAATGCATCACGCTGTATATATATATATATATATATAGTGTTTTTCAAATTCTAGAAAGAGAAAGATGCTGCTTTAGCAATCCACCTTTCATGATCCCTTTGATCAATGAAGTACAACTGTGGGAAGCTGCGTGCGCACCATTATGCTTGCGCTGCCCATTTCCTCAGTTCACAAGCTGATGCATCACGGCCCCCCACTCCTCAACAACTCAAGTTTCCAAGCATCAGTGGTTGAAAGAGTTTAAAACTCGAGCAACAAAACTTGCTCACCTGTATTTCATAATAACATAAAGAACGAGAATATTTCCGGGAATGCCAACGAAGGCAGCCAAACACCATGCAATATTGCTGAATAACTTTGCCTGAAACATACTCGCATTGGAAAAGACACAAACTCAGGCAGGGTTAAAATTTCCATCATTACCAACCCCACGGATATCTGTGCGATTAATAAAGTCTCTTCCGTATGTTTCATACCAGTTTCGGGTTATTTCATGGCAGTTCGCACAGAAATATCGCTAGCTCTCAAAACGTTCCTGAATTGTATTGTAATACAAAGTACGCATTTCCCGGAATTCCACTCGTGAAACATCGATGTTGACAGCACTTTACCTCAATACTGCCGACTTTCTCCACAATCCGATATTCCTAGTAAAATCTAGTTGGTCATTTCCTTTCCTCTGCCATTCTGTTTCATCCAGAAATTCGGACATCGACCCTATATGTGGTTAAGCTCAACTATTTAAGGCAGTTGCTTGAATTAAATTCCTTCACCAGACAAGCTCTTCAGAGCCTTAAGCTGAACTTATCAGGCTCGCACATGCGCATGCTGAGTTTATCGGATTCGCTATGTGCTTTGTTCGCTCTCAGAAGTCAATATGCCACACTACTGCTCTATCACACTATTAATTATATTGCCATAGTCACACACATTTACCTCTATCATACTGCCATAACTAACGTTTAAAAAGTTTGTTTAACGAGCGCTTCAAGATTAAAAGCAATTTAGACATTAGACATTTAGACATTACGAAAGTTTGAGCCGAACTTCTCAACCTATGAGAATGTTTGCCTTGTTTCCGTCATATATGGCTTGATTCAGACGAACTGCCTACCGTTGGACACGGTAGTTCATCAATGTTCAGTGCAGTTTCAGTATTTGTGCGAGCATTCACTTTGAACACTATTAAAGAAAACCTCTCGTTCCACCTCGATAACTTCTTTGTGACCGAGGGTAAAAATTTTTTATGTAAGCCTTGAAAATATGCAATAATATGATGATTGTATCGCTTAATAGAGCAGCTTCCAGAAACAAAAATTTCCTAAGCTCATCGACTGAAGCGAATGTGAAGCTCACAGTCGTTGCAAAATCTGCTCCTAAAGGTTTCTCGGTGAAATTAATTCATCATCGGTTGCTCCTCTACCCGTATCATTGAAAGCAGTTCGGTGACCACATAAAATTGTCGCGTAAATAAGACTACGCCACCATCAGAAGCTTATTTTTGTGGATCATAGCAACTCCGTTCCAGAAGTGGATCTCTTCTAAACAAGCATAAAATTTGCATGCTTTTATAGAACAAATAGAAGTTTTCGTGACCGCTTTGTTTTATAGGTGCTTCATTTGTTATAACTTATATCGGAATGAACTCACATAAAATAGGATGACGACGTCTTGTTGGTGCCTTTCATCATATTCGTCGTATTCCAAAGAATAATAGTCGCTTTCGTTCATAAAAAGGTTGATTTCTGAAAATAGAATTTGATGGTAATGAAAAATTATGTTTGCTTCTGATCGACTTCCATTGCACGCATGAATATAAACAAATATAAAAATTCAAAAAATATAACTGTTAATATAAATGTGAATATAAGCACAAATATATTTGAATGTAAATATAAACATAAATATAAATATAATTACAAGCAAACATAAATATTTATTTCTATGGATATGAATGGACATAGTAAGTAAAAAATTGAATCAATCAATTAATTCATTAAATGAACAAATAGACGAATAAATGGATAAACATATATATATCACAGGAATGCAACCATCCACAACGGTTCACCACAGTACTGAGAGGTCATCACCAGAACTGTAGTACCTAAAACAGAAATATATGGTCAGCAGTGGTTTTACTACTTCATCGTCATATTGTAATGATGGACCATGATTGCAGCATTTCACATCTACTTAGAGGGATTCACGACTTTTATGAATGATGGACACAAATTCTGTAAAGCAGATGAAAGTGAGCAATTTAAAAAGGTACAAATTTGCAAGTTCCAATGATTGCAAGCTTGTGAAAAGGTGTATATATCAATAAGGAAAGTTTGCTGCACACTTACTGTGTGAATGCGGAGATCGCAACTTCGAAGCCGTTGATGAGAGTTTTTAGGCTAAATACGTATGCAATATTAATGACATATGTCGAAATAAATGAGAGCTAACATGATATCTATCGAAGATGTCAACAAACATGGCGGTTGGAGTGCTCTCCTTCATAGAGAACGCCAATATAATTACTGCATTTTGCATACGCCATTCGATGAGAACAACGCTTAAAATTTCCTACTTAACTGTGCAATATTGATTTGTTGATTGATAGCACCAGATATTTGTTGGCTCTCATCGTACAAATATGTTCACTGGGATAAGACTAAACGATGCCTCATATAGTTGGTCAATAATCATTCGATCTCACAATACATCAAACATATCAAATTATCAATATGAGCAGGATTCCAGAAATTGTAAGTTTCCAGAAATTTTAACAGTGAGATAATCTTTTCGAAAGCTGCGCTTTATATATAAATATATAAATATATAAATAATATATATATATATATATATATATATATACATCACTTAGACGACTACACATGATTGAAAAGCTCAGTTGTGATGGGAATTGTAATTTTGGAGAGTAAATCATCTTGAAAGCTTCTTCCAAGCTTCATCAGATCAAACTACCTTGGCAAACCAATCGAAAACTAAAAACAGTTTCGGAAAGACATTTGCACACATTTTCGTCTCCTCCTGCAAAAAAATTTCTGCATTGGAGAGCGAAAAATTCCGATCGACGAAAACTTCGGTGAAAGAATCTTTCGATAAGTAGTTTTCATAAATGTCAGTGGGACGATGGCAAACGCCAGTTGAATTGTGGCATATTGAATGGATAAGAGTTACGGGAAAGGTTGTTAGATGAGATGCACCACATGAAATTATACATATGTGTGTATTTTAATGAGTTTCGGAAAGCAACACAATGTGTGAATTGTGAATCACCACAGAAAAACATCGCGCATTTTCAACGTCGTCAGCGATAAGTTTTATTTAGGTTAGCTTAAAGTCTTTCCAACGAAGCCACATTGCAGCATGCACTTTTCCCGACCTAAATGAACATTTGTAAAGTTCATGCAAATAAAAGCGATTGTAATAGCAATTAGCAGCGCTGTGTTTATCTGGGGGGCAAATCGAGGCATTAAGGAGTATGAAAAACGCAGCATTGGTTGATTAGCTTGGATAATGCTAGGATGATGTGCTAGCCGTAATTGAATGGTTAAAAACAGCTATCCATTCTTTAAAGGTCTATTTATCTTTTTTTTGAGTAAATTTGCACTTACGAAGTGCTTTATAGTAGCATTGTATCCATGCGTAGGCATATGCGTCTCTTCGTCTATCTGATACCATCACCTTATGCACCGGCCATGATAGTCAATTTGATGGGATAAGTGCAAATCATAGGGTAAGTGCACTCCTTTACAATCTGACAAAATGAACCATCGACGTTGAAATGAAATATGGCAGAATTTTGAGGCATCAATAAAGTCTACAGGTTTTATACACCAATAACACACAAAAGTGAGTATTTTGTGAGAGATTTACACAAGTGGTGGAATGAATTGTTATACGATGGCATCATCCCATACACTCAATCATTCCCAGGTAACCGACAAAATTGATTGGTGAAATGTGCAGAATGCAAGAGCATATATCGTAGAAGCTTCTATGTTCCTGTTCTCTTTCCTTGTTCACTCATAAAATATCACAACAATAATGCAAAAAGTGATAAGTGACAGCTTCATAGATGCAATCTGTTCGAGAAAGACTGAGTTCTTACAACCAAAAGGTCGCTTTAATTGCCAACAACATTTGCTCATATGGATGGTTTTTAGACGAAATACAAACTTCATAATGGACACATGTTTGAATAATATCATTGGCTCATAGCATCTGAACAATGAACGATGCGGCGATACGAAAGCTGAAGTGTGCTGATGGTCTAATGGGTTAGCACCTAAGTTGTGTACACCTGCACACCTTTACAAAAAAAGCTCACGCATTCTTCGTTGAGCAACCCAGGAGACAGCACCATTTATGTGCTTCTCTCGACTAGACAATACTTCCAACGTAGCAGGTGCATTAATTTAAATCTCTTTCTTCACAACTCATGCTCGTCAGGCACAGTAGTTTGATATCACTGTGCATATAAGTGAACATTTGCTAGGACTATGGGGGATGCCGTTGCTGCAACACGTGCGAAAATCTCTCTAATGAGGTGCGGATATTCATTAAGGTATCACGGTATTAACTGTACTAACCCTCAATGTTACAAAGCCAAGTTATTTCACTCAATACACATACAACGAAAGCAGAAGCTATACAGAACGACAAAATATTCAGTTGGTTCTAGAATAATGTGATGGAAAAACGTATTTGTGGAAAATCATTGAAAGTGGGTTGCAACGATAGAATAGTGGCACTATCTACGCAATGTGAAGAAAGTCAAAGAAATTAGCACGTCGTATGCCAAGACGAAATTTACGAGGTATAGTCGTGGATATCACGTCAATATTGCTCCTTTATTTCAATTTGTTGCATCGAGGTAGCAACTCATATTCATTTCAACAAACTTATCTCTTAAAGCTACCTGACGCGGGTGCTCTGTCCAGTAGTCAGTGATGCATCAATTCTGCATTCTCTAAACTACGGTTATTCGTTTAACGAACTGAAATAATGAAGTCTTCCAGTCGCGTTATCTATGTGGAAAGAGCCGTAAAACACTCGCAGAATTTCAATGCATGAATATTAGAAAAATTTCCACTCATCTGATGGTGGGCAATAATGATTTCAGCTAATCACATATGCTATCAGCAGTATGTTGGCGGATGTCGAATGAATACGAGTATCAATGCTTGCCTGCCGATGAATTACTTGCCTATCGATGAATTACATCCCCATTCTCATATAAAGTTAACATTTTAGATGGCATGGCTTAAATGCACCAGGTAATTACAAAACATGAGTGGAAAAGGAAAAGCATAGGGGCGAAAGGTGATACTAATTAACGACTTATTGAAATGAACAGGCAGAGAGCAACACGCTTCAAAACTATCGCAGTACATCCCCAATTTATGATACTACTGTCACCTTCCAACACTGATAAAGGGTTTCTGTTACTCACGCCAAAGAAATCGGCAATTTCGTAACAACTTCTTACATGAACGTCAGAATATCTAATATCTTGCTTGGCTCCTTAAGAAATCCGGTTTCAGCTGTTAAATATCACAAAATGTAAAAAAAATTAAGAAGAATCATCAACCATTGCAGGGTTCGAAAACGTGCAATTTCTGCTTGAATCTAGGGTATTCATCAAGATTCAGGGAACAGAAGAAATTCTTGGGCTTGGAAACGGGTGTTTCCGATCGCATTTAGATTCGAAGCACACTTCCCTGAAAACGATTCGGAGTTAGCGAAATGACCATACAAAGACCAGCTTCAAATAGTTTCCGTTCCTTTTCAAATTTTCCAGCCATCATCCGAGCCCGTATTTCTTGCCATTTTAATTCGGTTCCCATAACTTGCATAGAGTCGCAATTTTCTGAATCAAAAGCAAAAATATCGCACTTCCTAAAAAATTCTCGCTATTCCCAAAATTCCCAAAAAGTTCTCAAAATGTTGCATCTTGACTAGTGAAATGGAATCCAGAAAATCTTGGCGCTGTCGTTCTTCCATTGCAATTTGCCTCAATATTTGATCGAGACAAGGCAGCGATGAGAACTGGAATTCTCTACCTGTGAATTAATGGCGAAAAATATGCTTGAATGTGGTTTTTTGACAAACTTTGAACTAATCGATGCAGATGTGGACTGGCAACGTTTGTTTCTCAGACGTTGAGTCCTTACGATTAGGAATTTATCAAATTGTCCTGATGTGATTGATTTTTACGGCATTATCGGCTGATTTTGCAAGTTTGAATTAGCTGCCGCACATTGCATTAATCTTCGCCATCTCACTCAAAGTTGGTCAGATATGAAATCCACTGAGGCAAAGATTGGTAAACATCAACCCTAGTCACACTTAACACTCTGCAAATATGTGTGAGCGGCAGGCGGTATACCCCTTAGGTTGCACTATCTCGCACTTAGAAGTGCTCATATCGCTATTAAGCTTTGTAAATTAGCATCACCGAAGTAAAGCTATCGACAATCGTTTTTGCAAATATCAAGAGCAGCAAAAGCTTGCTCGGTTACTTGCACCATTGGTCAGGTGGTGAAGCAGTGAATGTCAGTATACTACCTTAAGAGACATTTTTGTCACAGCAATTGCCATATTTTTTTGCGTCTGTGTCGTTAAAGCTTAAATCACAAGCAGTCAATGTGATTCTGACAATCTGCCATGTTCTAAACCCTTGTAACTACTATACAAAGTACCGAAGCTTCCGTTCTCATCTGGAAATTGAAGTTTAAATGTTTATTCAGCCTCCTAGTATGCGAAACTTTGTTTTCACAATTGAAGGATTGTGCAGCTCAATTTTCCAGCTTTTCTTTGACAGCATCAAGGTTGCTTGAGTTCAAAAATTGCTGCATGCTTTGCAGATGAACTTGCATTTCAGAAGCTTTGACCGACACGGCTTAAAATCACCGTTTACTTCTTTATTTCAGTCTTCAAAATAAGTTCGCGCCGATATTCCTTTATTCTACAAAAAGTGTAAAAGAAATTAGGAAGCCTTGCTTCGGAAGCTTGAGAGAAATCGTTACCCATGATTGACTAATGTTTTGTGCTCCAATGATCATGCACAAAGAAGCTCACACAATAGGGTGCGTTGTCACGCTGCAAACGCAGCAATAGTGAAGTCGCAATAGGTCAATTCCTTTCAGACCTTAGTCTTCACCTGTTTCCTTGAAGTAATGTTTTTGTAAAACCCAAAGATAGTGTTATATGGAACTCTGAGCAATTAACTTTAACTGACTGATCCTTTTTCCAACTGGTCTGAGTTCTCATAAATTGGCTGCTCGTGAGGTAAATTATTGCAATAATACAATGAAAGTGTGTCTTTTGAGGATCACTGCTTTATGAAGAATTTTTGACCTGGATGCGACAAGTCTCTGCTCTAGTAAATTCGGCAAACGTTTCTCCTATTCCTGGATCGGACACCTTAAATCAAAAACTCCTTGGAGGCATCGTAAGCGCATTTGCATTAGTGAAAAATGCCAACAGCTGGAGTTAGTTGCTTATAGCTGCAACGTGCATTCTTGGCAACTTTGAATGTAAACATTGTCGTTCTAAAAAAAACCGTCAAAGCTTAACAAAAAAGTTCCATCAGCCAAAAGATGCTGAATTTGATTATTGTGAGCACGACTTTTTTGCATCTGTCACAAATGTGAAGAATGGCGGACAACTGCGCACAGTGAATTGATCAGAGCAATATGCTACCTCTTAAGAATATCACTGTTGCAAACATACTGGACGTATTGTCTGAGATCCTATAAGCTCATCTTTTTTACTAATAGCGTCCTTGAACGCAAAATTATAACTTCTGTGAACTTGCATACGTGCTGATGCATTTGGAGCTTTGCATGAAAACATTAACTCTTATGAGTGCATTCTTATGGCGAAATAGAGTGCTGTTCCTCGCAATGCTGTGGAAATGAAGAAGTGAAATGAAGAACCTCTAACAGACTTTGCAGAGTAGCCTAGTTACGTATGCAGTACTCCTAGACATATGCAACTACAGAATAAGAAGTGGTGGGCTAAGGAATCCTATTGTTTGGAAGCAATTATACGCAATCGCGCGTAAAATTCTTCGCTTGAAATAGAAGCGTAAAAATGCATCTTTTCAATAAAAAGTTTAAGCAATTTTTCATTAATTTAATAGCACTAGAGGAAACTTGCCACCTCAGCACGATCAAATTCGGGAGCACCTACGCGGTGTATCCGTTCATCTGGCGAAAAGAACATAAGAAGTAGTCACCAACTATAGAATAAGAAACGGCAGGCTAGGGAATCCTATTGTTCGAGATAACACCCAAAACAAGTGATAAAAAAACTTGGCCGAGCGATTCCATACAAGTTGCACACCTCTTTCCAAGTTTTCTTACTGTTGCCGAATGAATCATCGGCGCAGTTCAAATGACTCGTTTTTTGTGGCTATGAGAAAAAAAGGCATTGATGAGCACAAGGAAGTCAATGATGTTGACAGTTGACAAGGAAGTCAATGATGTTAACAACGTTTCAGTGTTTCAACTGCGTCAACAAAAGCACCGTGCAACGAAGATGTGAAAATGTACCTAGTCAAAATCGAGGACAATCAAATTTCACATCACTCAATTATTTAAGCCGCACTATCCTTAGATAATGTTTTTCTCAACGCACAATAAGTGGATAACTTGAGCGAATGAACGCTTTAAGAAAATGGCATCACTCATCGCTGAGCATATGCGTGAGGATCAGCGTCTCGCATAGGTCAAAGCGCTGCTAAAGGATATGCGTTGTTTTCGTGATTTTTTTTTTTCTCCAACGTTATGTTTTTATGACCACTGCGTGGATAGATATTATTGTACGTTAAACGTCGTTTTCGAATCGCACCAAATCCATCATCATTGCGTTGCATCTACGCGGAAATTGCGCATAAGTGTTGTAGACATCTGTCTAGTTTATTGCCAACTAAAGCAACAAAACTTATAAAAAATATTAACTAATACTACAATATAAGCATCTGACATAGGCACACTAGTACAAGTTGTACATGAGCACACGAAGCGTTATAACAACACTTATGCTTATATAGACGATAATAGTCGTTCATATAACATGGACAGAGTGCTAGTGGATGATCATTGTATCTATAGAATCCAACTATAATTTTGCGGATGTGGTTCAGTTGCTCGACAGGTTCTCCTGTTTCATTATGTTATGTTTGATAAGCAACAATTTGAGTTGTTTTTGAGACCACCCACAAACGAATAAGAGACATTCCCCTATCGAAGTGTAACAAGTTGACAAGCGGACTACCACACTGTCACCTTTCTAAAAGATCACATATGCAACACTAGAGTTTTAAGCGAAGCAATAATGCGCCCTAAAAATATTTGCCGATGCAATCGACGCACTTGTTTTGTAAGCATTCGCGCCCATCCTCTTGAAGCAATTTTGGGATTTTAGGATGAGATGTGAGTAAGTCTTATGGCTAAAAATTTCGAGGTGTTTTCAGACACTGGAGATAAGCCAATGCGATACGAATGATATTTGGACGTTGGTAATCGAATGGACCTATTTTAAATTCATCCATCTTCGGTCAACACCAACGACCATTTTTTAGTTTTGCTTTTTTTTTCGTTGATGAATTAAGCTTTTTTTGCAGCACAACATTAGCGTTGTATGCAATACGACAAAATCTCATAATTTTCACATAGTTTTAAATTCTTATATATTTTTGAACATGATTTCGGATCTCAAAATTCTGCGAAAAATTCATCTACAGACCACTAAAAGAAATTACCTATATAGGATTAAATGCTACCTATATAAGGAACAAAAAATCCGCCGAAGAATTGTAGCCGCATGTTGAATTTTCTTATTCGATGAATTTTTCGTGTTAAACAAATGGACGTGTAACATAACAATTCCGATCAGTACGTTAAACAAAAGTTTTTGTTGCTGTGATATGCTCTTCTAAAATTTCGCTTATCGCAACAGGCGTTTTGATGAATTCCACGCAAGCAATATAATTACCGCCGTTGCCTAAACTGCCCATTTTGCGCTCGCATTCGGATTTCATCTAATGCTGACCGCTTGCAGAAATTTTCCTCGAAACTTATGCTATTTTTGTACCCCGACTGATGACAGCGATAATTAGACTGACCGCAAAAAATATGCAAATGATTGGGCATCTTAAAGTAATCGAAAAGTGCTTGTAACTTCTTTGAGTGCGATGGATCACGTAGCAGGTCACGAAGTGGTGTAGTTACGCGCGCTAATTTACGCAGTTCTAGTTTAAACTGTTGCCGGGTTGCAACCGTTGGAGAGACAGAGATACATACTCCCACGTGCCTATAGACACTCAGATATGAGGTTAGCATAATGGGCTTTCGGAATGCACACTTTCATGAAAGCACAAAACAGCATTAAAATGTAGGACGTCTCGAAGAGGCCACAGTGCGTAAACTATGCAAGTGAGGCAGAATGCAACACTTACATCGCAATATACAGTCGGTGGTAAATATTTGTGACTGGAAGCGACTGAAGAACATACAGCGTTAGAATGCATAACATACTGGCGAAAGCCAGCAGGAAGCGGTTATACGAAGTGCCATTTAGTAAACATCCTTCAACGCATCAGATGATCTTTCGCCCATGAGAACCAGAGGCTTAACATGTCGTTCAAAGTAACTATATGGAGTAAATCTCATTCATTAGAGTAGGTGACAGTTTAAAAAATCAGCTGTTTTCACATTCTATTTTACATGCCAGTATCTACCAACAGCTTGGAAATATTGAAAAAAAACGAAAAAAAACAAAACAACAATCATAAAATTTTTTCACTCTCAACTTGCCACGATTACAGATATTCGAAGCATCTGACCTAAAGGAACAAGAAGAAATCATCACTCTTGAGAATAGCGCAAATCAATAATGGAGAAAATCTACCTAGTGAGGTAGTTGTAACCGCATGCTTAGGAACCAGTGAAGTGGATTATCAAGTATTAAATAAATTCAAGGTTGTGTCTCCTAGAGCAAGTGCTAGTGCTGCAAATGTGTATGCTCGTAAACCATCATTCCAACAGAATTAAGACAATAACAAGGGAAAGTTTCTTCCCGATTATCTGATGCTGCTCTAGGCGGAATAAATGCGTACATGTAAGTGTTAGTGCAAGGAAAAATATTCCACGTAATGCTTCGATATCGTGCACGGAAAATGAAGCCGTAATGCCGTACACTGAACTACGATGCTTTTAAAAATCCGATCGGGAAGCAATCTGTTTGTTAATTTGCATCGCAAGCTGAAAAATTTTAATTACTTCAGAGGGAAAAATATTTGCGCATTGCTGGCCTGACAATCTTCGCTATGGAATGAGCTTTCTTCAACAGCCGAATGCGCTGTGCACTGTGCAAATACGAATTCGATTTGCATTTTTCATCCACTACGAGTCGAAGTGAATTAAAACAGCGTATCTCACATTTATGTTTCTTCATTAACAAAGTCATGAATCAGCTGATCCCAGAAAGCGCACCGCGCAAAAATTAATATTGACTCATTCTATGCGGCGATTACCAAAACGTTTAGTACATAGCTTCATTATTTTCCCATTTCATTCATTTTTGAATAGTTCAGTCTTTTTTCATTCTATAAAAAGAAAGTCTTAAACCACTAAATTCCATTCCCATGTAAGACGATTTTAGATGAATGTCATTATGAGATTAGATAGGGTAAAAAAATTTATGTGAGATCTTAAGTCAATAGGAAAAATTAATGCAGGCCGGAAGAGGCAAAAAATGGCATCGGAAATAAAAGCGTTAAAACGCGTTAGCGCGGAAGGATTCGATTTAGATAGAGATCGTCGACTCACCTTAAGTTCTATGAGCGTAAAGGGCATTAAAGCTGATGGCATCTGTCGAAGAAGATCATCAAATAAACAACGATCTAATATGGTCTTAGCAAGCAATTCCGAGCACATTTTTTCACATTTCTAGGAGGTCTGATAAAACAACTTTTCAATTTGCTATAAGAGGAAAGCATTATAAAATATTTTGAGATAATCCGCAACGCTAAGCGGAGCATAAATTCATTGATTTATTCGCTGAACGCTTCAATTCTTATTCACTCTCAATCGTTCATATAAAATAAAAATAAAATGTTTTTTTTTCAACGTTTCGATAGTGCAATCATTTCCTAACGCAACCAATACGCGTTTATTCCAATGAATTTCCTTAATTGTTCCGTGCTGGATTGCAATAGAGAACAGATCGTTACGGTGTATGGGAATCGGCTTCAGCAGTGAATACAATTTTCAGTAAAAGTGAAAAACACAAAAGCAAAAGAAAGAATTGCAAGCGAAAGTTTACAATATATTTCGTATCACATTCACTAGTAAACATTGCCATGTAATGACCTATAGTTTGTTGAGCTGCAGTGACTCTTGAAGGTAGTGCCCATTCTCGTCATGCATATAAATAACTCTTGCAAAAAGAAAATAAAATCACATTTTATCACGTTTAACGTTTCACTAATTTTTATGGCAAACACTTACTGCATTCAGTAATGCAATTTTAAAAACAAGAAGTCGCTTCCTTGAGTCGATGGTGCTCAGACAGCAAATCAAATGTTGTGTATGGCCAACTACGTTGCATTTTCATGGCTGCTTGGTACGAATGGTTTGCTGACGTTGCCTCAACCCTGGTCTCTCTTTCTCTCCATCTCTCTCTCTCCATTATACAAGTATGCTCCCGTTTCAGTACTGCTGAAGGAAGGAGTGCTATCTCTATTGGAGGTTGCACCGTTCCATCGGAAAAACTGCTAACTCTATTCCCCGCGCTTTGAAGCCAGGATGTGCTAAACACCATCGAAAATTTTTCATTTCTCACTTCCGGCACACTTTCTGAGGCGGCACCCTCGCCTTCGCTTATTTCGTTTCTGATATCAGATTGTTAAAGAATGTGGAGGATCTTTTCGCTTATATTGCTTTTCGCAAAATAAGTAGTCATTTCAGGCAAGTCATGCTATCATGTTGAAAAAGAGACCAATGAAATATTACAGGATGGACTTCAATATGAGCACCTGGTACAAAATTGTACGCGGTTTTCCCAGCATCTGGTTCCCGAAAGCGTTTAAGTTTTTTTATCCTTGTAGTCAATGTGGGCACCAATTTCAGGTCCCTAAAAAGTATCGTACCACAAACAGTGTTCTGCATTGTTTCCACTTTCTTGCCGTACTCATCTGGAATCTGTTTCCCACCAACATCATTAATGCAGCCACTCCTTCACTTTCTAAAATGCAGCTCAAACATCTCGTCTTCTACACTTTGGCACTGTTACGTGTTCAACTTTGCAGTTCTTCACGCCTATTTGCGCGAAGCATCGCATTGCTGGCGTCTTGCTTTTTCCCTTTCCGTTTTTTTTTTTTTTTTTCTGTTGTCTGCCTTCCTATCCTTCATCCTTGCTATCCGCTCTCATTTGCTCTTATACGTTTTTCACATCATTTTGATGAAATATAATAAAAATGATGATCTGCTGCAATCGAAAAAGGCACTGAAAATGCTTGAGTTCCCCCACAGATGAGTTGAAGTATGCCGAGAAAAATCCTCGTAGGTCTATTACTTTTCGAGACTAGATTTGCACCTGTGGCAAAGAAAGTAACAGAAAACGAGATGTCTTTCCAAAGACCGCTAGAACATTTTTGCATTCTCATAACCGCCCGTCCGAAACAAACACCATCAACTCTGCCGCAAAGGATTTCTCATCCAGTGCTCCCACATTGGAGATGAAGTCGATCAAAAAGCTAACAAACGGTCAGGCGATGGATAATGGTTACGCATTTTTTGAGGCTGGCATAGGCTGAAGTATAGATCCTGATGGAAATGAGAGATATCCTTCCCAGCACAAAAAAGGTCGGTTACGGAAGTGGCGTATCATGGCCGAATCTCATTACTGACTTTTTGATTGACTAGACGCCTTTGCGAACCGTTTCCTTCGTGTTCATAAAGGGCACGCAGTCAGGTTAAGAACTTTTTGAGTTTCAACCAAGTAAACAAATAGTTTTCAAATTTTTCTTACCGACCTTGATCAGAACTTGTTCTCTCATTCCAACTCTCCCCAGAGTCTTAATTACCTCTAGCAGATGCCTAGACTACAGCTGCGCTTCGAATCGCATCGATACCTTTGAAACGCAAGAAGCAAAGACCCGGCAACGATTGGTGCGCTGCCCTGCACCTCTAACTTCGTAAAAATGACGCACTGGTCGCTCGAATATCACTTCCACAGTTGAAATAGCAACAAACAGAGAATGAAGGCCTCTGAAATTGGTCACTCTTCCGTATTTCTTTATATTATTTCATTCACCTGTCTGGATATGTTTTAGCCTACTGAAGTATTCACGTGCATTTGTACTCCTGAAGTAAACAAGTGTAGTTTATTCAAATAACTATTTGCGCGCTATCAAATCACAACAATAGAACTGGCTGTGTCAGAATATTGGAATCCCCTTAAAATCTGAACGGTTGAATTCTTCAAACCTTGGAGGCACCAAAACACCTGCCAACCTCACTTCGGGGCTTTTGAAAGTGTCAGAGGACGTGCGATGGCGAAAAAGATAGCATAAAACCAAGTAGTAGCATTAAACTGTCACAAATATACGTGCGCTTTATGACGGTTGCCTTTGAGTGCGAGGTTGTTATTGTTATTGACTTTTTGTTACCAATTTTCTAGCAATTCGTCTCTTAATACCATCGTCTTCAGAATTTGGCGATATTGAGGCCGATCAAATCTAGGGCCGCAAATATTCCAGGCTTTCAAGGTTAACAATGTGCCACACTGTTGGTACGTCAGAAATACTATGACATTTTATATCGTTATTTCGCCAGATTACCTCTGTTTTCTCCACAGCCGGGCTGGATGGACAGAGATAAACTTTTTTAGCAAAACTATTTACGGAATGAATTTTTGAAATTTCCATAAGAATCGAACACTCAGGTTTATCGAAATCTCATAGACAAAGGAAGAGAGCAAGTAAGCTGAAAGCACTTTCAGGGTAATGCTAGGCTCAGTAGACTTAAAGAGTCGCAAAAACTGGCAACATTATCTGTGAAAGCAGTTTTATTGTTGCACAAACTGCATCCGTTTATCCAAAAATTAAAAAAAGAAACAATCATTGAAGAGTTGTTTTTCAAAATACGCGTTTTTTGGATTCTGGCTTCGATAAGTCGTGCGGCTTTGCATGAAAAGCTCACCGAGCGTCTACTGATTGTCTATGTGCGGAAGAAAGCATGAAGTAATATGTTGATGGCGAACCCTTTGCGTGAGCGTACAACACTCCAATAGCAGCACATAAAACACTCGTATAAGTGCAACATAAATCACATGCACTGTTAAAAGAAAGAAAGAGATGAAAACGAAAGTCCAAGCCATGAGCGTTGACTGCATGCAATCACCACCCATCCGCAACAAAACGAGAGATGCGAAAAACTATAGGTGGAAATGGTGCTCGTGAAAATTAACACTAAAAGTGCGTCCTTCACATAAATACTTAAAGATATTCTCATGGACGTGTAACCACATCCTCATATGTAATGCAGAAGTAGCAACTTCGCTGAGCCCACTCTTTCAGTTCTTTTTTTTAATGGGATTCCGATGTAGACAATCCTCATCAATAAACTGAAAGGCAAAGTATCCCTAGCAAAACAGTACGCCATTGTCTCCAGTTTGTTATCATTCGACAACACAGCTCTTTGCCAAGTGCTGATTTTGCCAAGTGCAATAAATGGCAATGCATAATCAAAACAATCCTGAAAGTGCGGAGGATCTGTCAATGACGAGCAGTGGAATTCGAGTTGGCCGAACCAAATCGGACCACTCCACTATCTAGCCTACGAGTATCCAACCGATGTGTTGCAAATGGGCGACGGTCAAACATTCTATCCACAGATCGGTGCTCTTTTAAAGAATATCGGCGAAAATTAAATAGACGAACCAATTCGGATAGTCAAATTTTACGTGATATCCTTGCTAGAATGTTTTTCATCGAAACCTTGAAAAACAATGCGTATAGCAATAAAGACTCCTAGCTCTTGTTGAAGCAGTAAAAACTAATTTAAAAAGTTCGAACTTATCTCCGGGGAGACATTTAACAACCTATTTCTAAACCAAAAATGACACGACGTTAGATCTCATTAGCTCTTTTTAGAACGCCTTCGACAACCTCAAATGAAGGGATGGACGGGCGAAAGAAAGGACGATTAACCGCAGAAAACCTTTGTTAGCGGAGTACACTCTACTCTTTCTTATATGAGGCAAACAGAGCATAAAGGAGTGAAAAATTGCAAGGCACTTGCACAGTATTGCAAAAGTTCGAATAAGAAGAATGAAAGTGAATCCCAACTAGCAGAATCGATCGATCATTTCATAAAACGGTAGGTTTCATTTTCGAATGTTTTACTTTGTCATCAGGTGGGTTTGGGTGTGGCGATCTCTTGCCTCCATTTCCCAGTCGTTTTTTCAAAAAAAAAGAAAAAAAGGAATGCTGTTTGAATATTTGAACATTTGGTCGCAATTCCATATTTGCTTTAGTTATCATCATTTGTGAACTACAAGAAATTAATTTTCTTTCACAAACGATAAACTGCTCTGAGAATTCGGATAAGCAGAAACAAAAAAGACACATGCTACACAAGAGGAAATACGAATTAAGAGGAATTAACATTCCTCTCAATATTTAATTGATCAAGAATTACAATTCATTTCCTAACGCTAAAAATTATTGTATTTATGCATAAATAAAACGGTTATGAAATGACGTCATCAATATTGCAAACTTTCCTAATGGTCGCAGTTCGCAATGCTAATAGAAACGTTAATTACAAAACGGTTTCTTTAGATTTGCATATATGCGAAAATTAGTTTACTTTATCTTGGATTCTTGAACAACTACATAGGTACAATTCAGAATTTGTTGAACTAAGGTAAACAAGCATGTTCGGGTGAGAAATGTTTGAAAAATGAGCGCTAAATGAGTTGGGCGTTAAAATTGCAATACATTCTCATTAGTTTCTTGCATACACTATAGGTCAGTAGATATAGTATTCAAGTTGGACCTAAAATTTTAGTGTAACCACGGAGCCGATATATGGTCGCAGAATTGATAACATAAGAACACAGAAAACTCTTCTCAGTACGTGTCTGGGTGAGGTTACTTGTTGTTGGAGTAACTGTTTAATAAAAATGACTGCTTAATAAAGGTAATAAAGGCAGACGGGTAAACAAAGCTGGATCCATTTGTCTGGTTCTAAGGCTAGTGGATGGGCGAAAAACGTCATCAGTCACCAAATATTTTTAAAAAAAGCACCGTAAAATGCGGTGGAATCAGCACTTTTGCCAACGCTATTAAACATATGCCGGGGACACAGACTATACTTCAATGCCTCAGGTGATTCTTAGACATTAATGAAAGCTGCTGGTGGAAAAAGTAAAAGCAATGAGACATTTGTAGTTTTCATCGATGTTTGCATTCGCCAATGAAGGGATGGACAGTGGATCTGTGTCTAGACAAACAGTGGAAAGTGAAAGTAGTGTAGGTTGTTTGCATTTAGCGAGTTGACGCAACAAAAGAGTTAGCTTGCTGGAAAATAGGATGAAAAATGAGAAGCCAATGAGTTTCAACGACAGTTGGAAGAAAAGTTGACATACACGGCGCCACACAGAGCTGTGAGTATATGCAGCCAGAGTCTAACAAAGTCTCGCTCGCGTCACTTCATTGCGAAGAATATCCGCACTCATATGGCTTGCGGACCTCCCACCATGGTGCACCAATAAGCCATGCACTCAAACCGATATGGTTCTTGTTTTGGCTCTGCACACATGTATCCAACTTTCTCGACGTGGAAACACCTCGGTGGATATCCATATCTTGCCTATCAAATTACCGCAGTCATCTTGAAGCAATGCATCCTTGGTAGGTGTGAGAACTGACGAATGAAATGTCAATTCAGGGTGAACAACCAAACAAAAAGCCAGTTATCACGCTAAGTGCGAAAATAAATTATGATCAGATGCTTATAGAAATAGACTTCCCACTCTAGCCTACCTAAAATTTGCTCCTATTGACTCATTAAATGTGAAGCCATATTATTCCTTTGTTTTTCATGGCAATGAGCAATGACTTTGCTAACAACGTGATTTCACTGTCTTGGTAAACCTGCGAAATACACCGATTTTATCAGATTAGAAGAACAACACATTGGAAAACTGAATCACAGTTCGGGGAAAAGTTATCTTCTCATAAAGTTCGATTGACGCATTCTTATGATCATAGCGCAAGAAAATTTCAACAATTCAGAGAATGTTATCACCCATCCTTCATCGAAGACGGCGAAATGATAAGAAGAGAAGAATTGTGCTCGTCGAATTGATACGACATGCACATTTGCATTCCGCACATCACATTAGACTGTTCCATAAAATGGCAACAAATAATAAAGTATGCGAAGTAACGTCTTTGTATTTCAGCTATTAGTGAAATCCTCCTAGAAAAGATTATTTCCATTCATGTAACCCGTTCAGCACAAAGGGAAAGCCTGATTATGTGGAAAATCCATGCTTTTAGATTTTTACCACTTCTAGATGTTCGCAAATCATCTCATAGTTGATGCCCATAATTTTAGCTTTAGCGTTTCTGAAGCGAAAGCTATTTGACAGACAGAAACAAAGAAATAGAAATATACGTTCATGCACATAAGAGTGCACGATGTTTTCAATGCGCTTAAGTGCGCTAAAAACAAGCTGAGGAGATAGCCATAGCCCTAGATAGGCAGGTGATGAATATGGCACATCAAACCACCTTCTACACACGATCAACACCCAGCTAGTCACGATGATCCTATAAGTGCATTGATTTCTTGATCACTGAGCAGTATTTGTTTTTAAAGCGTTGTCTTAATAAAGGCGAAAATGTAGAAAGGCTTCCGATGAAGGATTGACATGCACATGAAGGAATATAAAAGAAGAAAGATGTTTCAACAGTATGTCCTTCCCCGACTATAAGCTAGTCAGGTAAATAGTTTAGAGACCAATTAGCTGCGCTACGAATCGCAAACCTTTATTGCGACACTTGGTGGCTTTGAAATAATAAATGAAGACACATCCACTGCATTCACTCTTGTCACAAAATGAGAGAATGATCTTTACTCATAGAAGAGCAATTAAACTGCAATGAAGCAGCTGAGTATAAGAACAACATAAATGCGCATATGTCACAGGTAAAGAGTGACATTATATATATATAAAGAGAGAGAGAGAGAGGGAGTGAGAGTGAGTGAGTGAGTGAGTCAGAACAGATCATAAAGCAGCACTCAAAAATTAAAATTTGGGATTTCCTTGATAATTTTTCAAGCAAACTATTCCTTTCATGGAGCGCAGATTGATATGTTTCAAACTACACATAAATACGGCCACATTCCTAAACTCCACAACATTTTCAGGAAGGCAGTTCCAATCCTGCACAATCTATACTGGAAGCTGCGTAGAACATTATTCATTGAGGATGTCTTACGTGCCAACTGAAAACGATAGCTACGGCGACTGCGATGAAAAGAGAAAAAAGAGAAAGCAACGACGCCGTCGAAGAATATATCAGTGAATACATGGGCAATCTTATGGCATAATGCCAAACCAAACATTACTCTTCTATATTCTCTACTCCCAAGCTTGAAATTCTTAAGACTCTCGGTGTAGTCGGGTTTATACGGACCAGGAAACACCTTAGGGAAGGCTATACGGGTGAAATATTTTTGAACGTCTTCAACACATTTGATGTCAGAAGTTACATAAGGTGCCAGACGGATGAAAAATATTCAAGTAACAGCATGGCAGTATGTTACAAGGGCTTTACAGCAGAGCTCCATGCATTCGTGCTGCAAAGACAGAAAAGGTAATTCGCAATCTTCAACGATCTCGAGGATATTTCAGCGCATTAAAAATGCCTGTGGAGTTTTGGGCTTATTAACACATCGAGGTCATGGATAGCATTTTCTGTTGATAGCAGACATATTCCGTCTATCCGAGGCACACAATCGTGTTGAAAGTTTATGTGTAAGATGTAGTATTTCTCACGAGAAACAACTAGCTGCCAGACAATTGATCATGCGGAAAACATGTTGAGATCATTAATCAACTGGGAAAAGTCGATGGCCCGATCGACAAGAGGCCGGTTGATTTTGAGGTCGTCAACAAACAATTTACACACATGTGGGAGTTTACGCAACACGTCATTACTATATATGATGAAGAGTAGTGCCCCAGTATACACGCCGCTTGAAACAGAACGGCTCTGCGATAACGATCCACCAATCCGAAATTGAAGGGTCCTCTCACACAAAAATGGCCCTATTCATTTGAACGTGGCCCACCATTTGATAGTGTCGACAGTTATCTGATGCTTGATGAAGCTTTGCTTGTCATGTCTTAGCAAGATGAGTAATAAATAAACAAAAATGCAAAAACTTTAAGATCTGAAGTTGAAGCATAAAGACTTTCGTTGTAAACTGCACCAGTAAAAGATGCTTCGGCGAGAATGGCGGAGGCGATATGGCCACGCTTACTGGCATGGCCTGACTATCCGCAAATGACACCAAAGAACGACGAAAGGAAAGAAATATTCTTATGCAACGAAAGACTGCAATAATATACGAATTTAGATCGGTGCAGTGCAGTATATACTGGATGACAAGCAACTGTTTTAGCTCTAGCAACCGGATCACCGGTCTATCACTCAAGAGCAGCATCTACGGCGACAACAACCGTTCATCTGAAAATTCCATATGTACTCTGCGTACGTACAGAAATCTGATGTGGAAATTGGTGGAGGGGAGAGGGGGGGGGTTATAGAAAGAAGGTGAGGTTAAATCCTCCCACTGTAAATCAAAGCAGCGATGAAAAACGAAACGAAAATCGCATGTTCGGAGTGCTTTCAGCAATTTGCGCATAGCTGCGAGTCCACTATGGAGAGCTTGAAAGCTAATACTTCAGAAAACTAAAAGGGTTTCATTGAACGACATTTTCCAAAACTAAGTCTGTTTACTATAAGGTTCAACAGGTGCAACTTTAAAACGAAGAGGATACATCTTATAAGTTCGCCCGGATCCGGGCGAACTTCAGGAGCTGGCACTAAAAGTCCCGATGATTTGATTCTTACTGTTTGCAATTTGCAAGCCACTAGAAAATAGAACCTCCAACGGACTGGGGATCTGCACCTTAACTGTGGATGTTGTGTTAAGTGCAAGTCGGTAAATAATTGGCTATAGCGATAACCTGTGGCGGTAAACCCGCGTCTGTTGCGTTAACCTTGGAAGGGCGAATTGCGAGTTGTGGAGGTGCCTGCAACAATGACAAATGGGTACCTTATAAATTGAAAGGCAGTTATCTAGCCGCGGAGTCAACCATGAGGTGGTAAACGTGTGGGTTGCGAAATGAAGTGTCAAGGGTGGGAAATGGGCCTTGACACTAAATATTTGATATACAAAGGTGGCTAAATGTCTTATGTTGCGTTAGGACGTTCTATGAACATCACGGACACCGACTTTTTGAGCGACATTCTGGAAGGCTCACTGAAGAAGCTGCAGTTGCAAAGCAACTGCATAAAGGTAACTCACATGATATAAATGTCGCTGCACATGAGTTACGCTATTTCAACACATCACAAAAACTATCCCCTGACATCTCACTGAGAAATACCATCTTACTAGTATCAACAAACAGGCAAACGAGATCACGTATGGTCAGCACCTAAAATTTCTGAGTGTCTGTCATTTCTCCTTCTGCCCATATTGAAAAAACAACTCATGCAGGGTTATCTCTGTCAAGTTAACCGTCCTGTCGCAGAAGCTTAACAGCCTTAGCTTTCTTCTGCTGCAGCATGGCCTTGTAAATGCAATCGAAGCAGCTATTCTTTGTAATTATCTCCTTAAATATTTAGATACGTGCTTCACTGACGGGAGGCTCATCCGCGATTAGATGAATGATACCTGCGACAGCGCAGATAACGATTTCTACGCGGGCAATGTCTGGACTCTAACTTGAATGCTAACCATTGTTTGATGACGAGTGAAAACATCACTCATATACCGAATCAGTCGGTATGTGCGGCCTCCTCCTGCCAAAATAAATGCTTTGAGCGGCGGAGCCAATGCGGACACTCACTCGCTCCAGTTGTGTGAACAGTGGGCTGCGAGAAGGTAGGTTAAAAAATTAAGTACTGAAGTGCAAACTGTGGATTGTAATGCTAAGTGTAAGGTATGGATTTGTTGTCATCACTAATTGGCGCTATGTCTTCTTCGTAATGCGCAATCAAGCGGTCGTTTTATCAACTGAATAGAGATTGCGTACTATTAAGTAGGTAGCATTGATCTTAGAAGGTGGCGAATTTGGATACACCCTGAGGACAATGCTTCCAATCAACATTAAAAAATACCCATGGACTGACAGAGTGACATGCAATGACCACGCAGTGATGAAGCCACCCTAATACCTCAAATTTAACCAGCAGCACATTATTTACGGTTTCACTCTTCAGAACCTATGACGCATCCATTGGCAACTAATACCACTGCACAGTCGGGCTGTCCACCATGTCACACTCAACCGCGCAAATCATCACTTCATACTCACAAATCACTGTTTAATATATGCTAAAAAAATCTTGTTGATCAATCCAGATCCACTCTACAACCTGACGTTTACTAGCTCACATTTGACAACAATACAACCGTCCGTTGACGACGACACACCAACGCCCACAACTCACTGTTTAGTACTTCACGTTCAGCGACATGCACATTAAAAAAATCACCGAAATAAATAGCATCAAATCAGACCTTGGTGCACTTAATAAGACTGCTGGATAAACTTCCCAAGGGGAAAACAAAAACGTAGAAGATTCATCTCAAAGAATTTTGAAGCACTGAAAACTTGTGCTAGACTAGCATTTTCCTGAGTGCTTGAATAGCCGTTACGGTTCCAAAAGGTCACCAAGCCTCAAATTCTACGTCCGTGACGGGTCAAACTCTTATCACCATGCCACTATCCTTCTACGCAATGAAAACAGCGTATTTTTTCAAATGAATCTCGAAATCAAGAATAGGGCGAATTCTCGGTGGGTTTGGATTCTGTTCGGGGCAGTGTGTTACTGTTGAGAAGGGAGTCATGTCTACAAGATTTTTTTTTTTAAATCTTGTCCCAGCAACAGTGTGAAACGGGCGCATTTAAAAAAGGACGCATTTAAACAGCAGCGTGTCTATATTACAGCAGCAGTTTAATTTTGAAGTTTCATTTTTTATGTTGACGTTCGCGTCATTCATCGTTACCAAAGACAGGGAGGCAGTTAACTTGATACAGTGGCATGTAAGCTCGAATTTTTTAGAGATCAATCCGCCTTCCTTCTTTGGAAGACGTTCACGCATATCAGTGTGTACACTTTGAAGATGAAGCGATTAAATGATGACGATAGCGTTATTGGGGCCACCGAATGTAACGAAAAGCTTTAGCCACTGAAAAGTAATCGGCAAAATTTTTTCGCTCACGTTGAAAGCAAATGATTTTAAGGCATTCAACTCAACTGAAAACGTTTAATGCAATTGTTATGCGATGTATAGTGAGTTGTAAAACAAACTTTTCCCGATATATCCCTCGTTGTTTGTTCCTCAACACTTGTAGTCACATCGAATCAGCACCGGCTTCACGTACTTCCACAAATCTGCATTTGTTTGTGCATTATGAAGACCCCGTCGAGTACATCAGTGCGCTTATAGCGGCTATCCATATGTCTAACAGTTTCAACTTTGCAATCGCTAATGCTGGAGCTATGAATTTGGTGAGTGTACAGAATACCATGCTATAATCCACGCACTAAAATGCAGCATAATTAAAGCTCTTTGTGAGTGAGTTTTGAGCTTAAACGGAACAAAAAGTCTGCATACTTTTTAAGCGGTCAGTTTGGATTCTACAGT
Source organism: Baylisascaris schroederi (assembly GCA_006503575.1). Taxonomy (NCBI): domain Eukaryota; kingdom Metazoa; phylum Nematoda; class Chromadorea; order Rhabditida; family Ascarididae; genus Baylisascaris; species Baylisascaris schroederi. The sequence continues at coordinate 564,261 of QEWY01002081.1, forward strand.
GGCCGGATCATGAACAAACTCGTCTTTAGTCGATTTATATAAGCAATTGCGATTGAATAATGACCGCATCATATATTCTCATTTATCCATATTTTTTGCTGCAACAAAAACCACATGTTGAAGAAACCCTGTCTTTCCGTTTCTCTGTATATTTGAATTAGAGATCCAATGCACCGATTCGAATGGAATTCTCAGTTTTGGTACCCATGACAAATCTAGATCCGAGTACAGAAGTCACATTCTACACTTCAGCGTCACCGTTTCGTTAACCCCCTAAACTCTCTCTTTCCGAGTCTGTTGCATCCAAATCCTGTAAAGAGAACAGTTTTGCGGAACATTAATTGTGGACATGAGGAGGGCACTTCAAAACAGCTTATTTAGTATCTCATATAGCCGCTACTGAAATTCAAAAACTTCTGATTCATATCTTTTGATCTGTTGGAAATGTGGAGTAGGCTGCTTAATGTATTCAACGCATTGCTCTAGCAGTTTTCATTTATATCAGCAATTTTCCAGTAAACGAACACCATCATCGCCTACTTGCTAAACTTAAAATGTGAAATTTCATATGAAATGTTGAAAACATTGCGTTTCTCAGAGCGCTGCTCTCGTTATCTCGAATACAAAAAGCGTAAGCAGGCAACTTTTCAGTAGCATTCTCAGTTCCCAACCTCGTGTATCAACTCAAAAGTAACCTTTATTTCTCATGACATATGTTCTGGAGACGGAAGATATTTTTCTCAGACTGTCAGCCTCGCACCTCAAATACTTCTGAATAGTAAAGAAATAATGTTTACTTGCTGTTTAAGCTAAGATGCAAATCGAGATCGATCAGGAAGTAGTGAATATGTTTTACTCAAAACCATTAACGTCTTCAACGCGCCTGTGCAATTTTGCAGTAGTACCTGGCACGATTCTCTTACTACCAAAAGTTGAGGAGAAAATATTCATATCTCGTACTTTGTTCGGAAGTGAATGTAGGTTTTTCACAGCTGCACGATACACAAATTTATGTGCCGACATCGTTTTACAGAAGGTGATGTGTCATACACAGAAGAAATAAATTCGCATAGTAGAAATATGTAGTCATAAATAGAATGATGCATTCTTTTCTGGATCAATTAAGAAAACGGTATGACACAATGAAAAGATGCAACCTCTTGTTGAAGATTATTTGAAACGACGAAAATCAAAAATTTCATTGAGCGTTTATTTCCACATACAGAAGAAAACGAACAAGGTTGACTTTTTCGAATTTTAATCTCTTCTAGCACGAAATTTTCGGTGTAGGAATGACGCAGTGGAAGGGAAAGCCATCATGTTATTTGAGCATTAAAAAGTTGAAGCCCACTGGGTATTTCGACTAGCATTGGCGAAATTTTCTTCGAGAAAAGAGGCCGCCGAATAAAGCAGCCACTGCCGTTGCTTCCTCACCTGTCGAAACCTAATAAATGCTGCTCCCTCAACCACTGGCAAAGCGTAAATCCGATATGTAGTAGCTTTCACTTCAATTTAAAAAATACGGACGACTGTGAACTTGTGGCCTATAGCGACCTATTATTTGACAACTTACTATGACTTGTTGGAAATTATATTTCACCTCCATTTTTACTCCATTGAAGAATATTAACTGAAATTGCTCCTCACTGTCCCGGCTGTCATCATCTGTTGACTGACCGCCGCATAGCCCATCACATGAAAAATCAACGCTCTGAAGTATTATCGACTGCTTGAGATGTGGTGTACTAAATAAGAATCAAAGACTCCAAAATGGTATTTTGGATGGTATTTGATTAGAACTGCCTCTAGCCACGAACTAAAAGAAAAATTTTGATTCGTTTGTTACTGGCGCGCTATATGTAACGACTTCAGCTAAGATGACACGCACCTGGATTCGTTTCTTAACTGAAATTATCATTTTACCGAAACATCCGGAAAAAAAGTAACATCCGCATTTTGAGCAATACGCCAGTCACATTAAATAAAACGTCGCTTTTGTGACCGTTGCGTTCACCTGAGGAAATAGAATGCAACCAAGTGCGAGAGAATTCTGAGACTGTGTGCACACAGCCAATTGACTTGGTGCTTAATACTGCTGTATTCGTTCCCAGTGAAATTCGATAACGCTGCGCACATCAATTTTTCTTTTCGTTTACGAACAACTCTATCGGAATAGAACAAACTAATAACCTGCTGGACATGCAATGAACCACTTATAAGGGATGTAATGAACACCAATAGCTCGCTGTTCATAATGTTCGTTATTCACCTCCCCTTCATATTTCGATAAAGTCATTTCTATCATACATACAGAATTAAAGGGGCTTTTCCAATGATGGAATAATATTTGGCAGATATACTAGCTTATTGCAAATTTTCAAAGAAGAGAAGCGAGAATAAAACGCAGTTGCCGTAAGTTATCAAATTCCTCAACAACTTTTTAACTCGTATGAAGACAGCAACGGATCAGATAGTAGAAACAAATGATTGTGCGCAATTCTGTCTCCGGAAGGTAGTCAAGCAGAGTCAGGAAAAGAAGTGGGGCTTACAGAAGGCTTGCGAAAATGATATCTCCTACGAAGAGTCCATAAAAGCAAAACATTCTCTCACTACCTCTTTCTAATGGTATATACCTTACCCTGCCTCTGTAACCGTAAATTATCACCACATATGCTATGAGCTATCACTATTGATACGACTTGCTACGAGCTTTACTACTGGCAACTGTAAAGCATTGTATATTATGGTATCTATTAATATTTACTATGCTTCATCCACTATTTAGTGTTACAAACAATAATAAAGCTCAAGCGCAGAGCATCTTATGACAAATGAATGGCATAAATGCCAATATGGTGCAACACTAGTGTTAGCGATTATAATAAATAATACTTATTGCAGCACGAGGTGGTGAAAAGGACTGCAAATAACATCGGTTTTGATAGCTGATCGAGCATCAACAATTTCTGAACACATTCGATGAGGCTCATTGAGATTTTGTAGAGAAAAGGAACAAAAACACAGAAACTACATTGGAGATCACACATTCCAGGCCAGGGCGTAGCCTGTTCGAGAGAAGCTCATTTCTATGACCATACAGAGGAACTCCATGCATGTGTTGGCTTATGCATGCGCGTGTGCCTGTAGGCGTGAATGTTTGTCTGTGTGTCTGAGTTGAGGCGCGCAAAGGAGAGCATTATGTGCCCACGCATGTGTTTTACTTTTTTGTGCTTGTGTGTGTGGATACCTGTGTGCATGTGTGTACATGTGTTCTTGAATCCTATCATAATATATGATACACAGTTGGTTTTCTCAGCTCCTCATCAGAACCCTGTGCTCTGCAATATTCCACGTATCTACCACTGTCTTTTTTCGCCTTTCTAGAAGTATGCATTCCAGAATAAATACCCTCATTAGATCATTGGGTAATTCACCTTCGCATTGCCTACGCTTTGTGGTAATAAATCAGTAAATTCAAACACGTTAGCGCTACATCCCCCAAAAACTGCCTGCCATAAGTGCACTGACGTTCGAAAAACTTAGTTTCGTGCCGGTGTTTGAGGCGTTCCTGCTGGATGCCATGGACTGCATTCGCATCTTTCGCTTGATCACCGAGAAATGTGTAAAATAGCCTCCTCAAATAAATTCTCTTCATCAGAACATTTCAACGTTAGTCTGAAATGAAAGAAATTCCGCATGCATCAAATTAATATGCAGGAAAATTCAATATAAATGAAAGCATTACGGCATGGAGAAAATTTTCGCAAGTACATGTTTGGCACATTGCAAATTGCATGTTTTACAGACGAGTATTCACGGAAAACACACACCACAGCAACGTTTGCTCCTTTAGCGATTGAGCTACACCCATCTATCCGGTAAATGCTTACCTCATCATCCATAACAACCGTGACTGGCAGGCTCCCTAACGACAAGACTAAAACTCTATTCGGATATGATCCAAAAGGGTTGCACTAGCTTTCATCTTGCAGTTCATTCGCTATCCACTCCAGTTATTTGCATGTGGAAATATTTTTCAAAATGCAGACCTCGCACATTGAGAATGAATGATATTGTATGCAAGTTCCCAGGTGAACCATGTGTGAAAAAGTGGAAAAAATCGAACGAAGGTGAATGTGGAATTGATCTACAAGAAAAACCTTAAGAGTTTTAAGGCTAGGGGCTTTACCACAGTAAGGGGCCAGACAGCATTGTACTGATTAAGCAGCCGGAGCAGTCCTGTTACAGAATCAAAAGAAATATTGCTCGTTCACCTCCTACGCGAATATGATGATGTCCATGGTGCGTTAGCAGTATGTGAAAGCAAAACGTTAGGTGCTTCTCAAATGTTGCAAAGAAGATACGAGTGAGCAGCAAATGTATGTGCTGCCTACGAAGATTAGCGTCTCTTTGGGGCAACTGAATCAAGCTGAGGTGGAGAAAAAACAACCTTTCTTTCTCAGGTTTTTGTAATCAACATTCCTTGTCGTGCGTTCTTCTTCGACGCTGTGTGAGGCTGCGTTATTAAAAAAATTTCGACCTATGATTCGGAACTATAATTCAAAAGTAACCTCAACTTACATCTTTTCTTTGCTCGAAATACCTCATCCCAGTTTCCTCTCATTCTCATGCAAAACTGAGTCGAATGAATCACGGAAGGAAACGTTATTTTTTACATTTAATTCTCTCTTCCTTAAAAAACCAAGAAAGCTATCCCGCTTGAAAGTTAGGATTTCGTTGGGAAACGCGCATTGTGAAGTACGGCACTGGAGTTTCGCTTAATAACACCCGCGGTCAGTAACCGTCTGCATATAACGGAAATTTGCTTTCAAAAACAGCAGAAGAGCCAATGGACTTGGCGAGACCCGCGTGGTGTTGCCTTGAACCAAATTGATTGCGTATTAACGGACACATAACGTCTATTCATGGACGTTTCCGTCATTGGGGAGAAGATCGCACAAACGGGTTCCGACCATCACCTTCTTCGCTCTAAGATCAGCATTGATTATGAGGAGAACAACATCTTACGATCAGGGCGACGCCGAAGATCAACCTTAAATAATGATGCATTGTCTTGTCTAATGGAAGCGACAGACTGGTCACTTACCACTGGCAACGTCAACGTAGACTATGAAATGCAAGTGAATAACATCAAAAAATTGGTTGATCGTTCAAGCAATCCGTTTCTCTCAACACGAGTAAGAAGGATCTGGCAGGATGCAAAACGCTTGATGACTCTCCCTGTCCAAGTTATAACGGAAAAGGAGCTCAGATCTCACGTCCTCCTCCCCCCTCCACCCCCCCGCTCCTGATTTTTTCCGCTGGGGTTTCGTTCAGAGCCATGTTTAAGCGCTGAAGAGTAGCTCTGCAGATGCTTTCAGAAGCCGAACTGAAGTAGTGTTTTCTCATGTGGACGCGGCGATGCAGTGTCAAAAAGTTCAAAAAGAACACTAAGTCCATGCCCCTGAGGCGGAATCGCGTTGAACAATGTTTATTAGAATAGTCAATTGCTACTACCGCCTTAAAATAAAATTTATGAGGATTTTGTGAAAAGTTTCAAAGTTCGCGGAGTTATAACTCCGTAAACAACACACTGCTACATCTGGGCCACCACGTATGTCGGCAGTCACAAGTGCTAATTTACCTATAATAAAGCTGCTCAATTGAACAGAGTAACTTCTAACCTCCTACAAGATATGAATTTATGCGCACGGCTTCTACGACAATCTCATTTTTCCATAATCATACAAAGCGCCTATCGTTCAGATAGATACACACATTTCTAGATTCAGAGCAAACGCTTCGAAGATGGAAATAAAATTCAGCCCGGAACACTACAGCATACGATCAAAACGATAGCATGAATGGCATTAAGCAGTGCCATAACTAAAACTATCGAGGACAAATACGATATCTGGCTCTCTTAGAGAGTAAGTTCTTTGCTCCCTTCCCCCATCCTCTCCCGCCTCTTCCCTCTCAATAGCTGCATCAATTGAGAAAAAATTCTGCGGTTGATGAATCACTGGCCCGCTACAGCAGTTACAAAATTATGTATAGAAAGGTATGGATGGACCAATGCGAGATTCACCCACTTTAAGTCTTATTCTCCTTTGTATCCCATGAAGAATTAGCTGCCATACCGCCTGGCGCTTATGCTTTAGTTCGTCTACTTAACACTATCACATCGGAAACATACATCGTTATTCCCACTGCTTTTGGCGAAATTCAAAGAATAGTTCAGTAGAATAGGCTTCAATGAAGAAAACTAAATGGGTTTCAGTGTTCTTTTTGGCGAAGAGGCCCTGAAGAAGTGAGACGAAACGAAATTCAAGAAAACGTTGTCCAATTCTACAATCAGAGACGTCCGATGTTTGCAAGTTTTTCCACAATGTTAGAGTGAAAAATAAACATTATAAAACTCAGATAATGCTTTCTCATTTGCCTGATAGACACAATGGTGGTTCTCAAACCTTTTTTTTACTGTGAATACTGTCACGTTAGTTTCCTAGAATTTTGAGTGTAAAGCGTAACCACTGTTGCAATTGACTTTGAAAGTTTATGATAAGCGGATTCCGAAGCGTCAACTGCTTGTGTTATCAAACCACTTGAACTGCCAGAAGACCGAATAACGTTGAACTCCACAAGAATCGCTCGGTCCCGTAATCGTTTTGCAAAAGCCATTGAACGTCTTGTGCTCACAGCAGGAATCTTTTTTTTTTCTTTTTACTAAGGAGATATCCAGTTGAGGCGCTGTTCACTGTATAATTTTATTCACGCAAGTGCCATTCAGCTTCAATTTTGTTGATCTTCCTTAAATGCCCGTAACTCATCTCTCAATCGCGTGGTGGGCCTCACCTATGTGAGCAAACTTTTACTTCAAAAAAATGGATGTCAATAAACAAAACATGCAAATGATAATATATAGAATTAAAACTACGCTTTGCTATATTTCCGCAATTTTTGCTGCATTCTTTACAAATGCATGTGATGACCCAGTTTTACGGAAGGGCTTCTTCCCTTAGATGATACAATGGCGATAAGCGATAAAATCCTAGCATATATGAAAAACAAAAGACTAAGTAAGATTAACTCTTATTTGTTGTAATGATATGGGGCAAGTTGCTGAGAAAGTTTTTGATCGTCATCAGTTATTCAGTATAGTGAGTGATTTGATTAAAAACGCTTCACTTCTGTGCTGTCTTCATGAAAGTATGAGAATTTATAAGCTGCATGCATTGACTTGAACTGCTTAAACTGGAAATAGCTGAACTTTGGCTTTCGCAATTTGATGTTGAGGGATACTTGAAATTGTTAATCCATTTTATTCCGTTAAAAAGATAACTTTGTTGCTTAAAGCTCTATAACTGCAGGTGACTAGGGATGGAAATGTTGAAAAACTCTATTGGCAATTCATCAACCACACATTCCTCACTCATCGCTTACAATGGAGTTTGTTGCCTAACTCGATAGCCAGTTTACCGTAGTAGCCATCGTATTTGTTGCAGTGAATTTTCTATGAGCCACTTCGTATAATTGAATATAATTTTCACATGAATAAACTTCCGTTAATCATTTCAAAATTTGATGTTCAAATCACGCTGCTTCATCTCATCACTTCTGCTCAATAATTACGATATTTCATTTTACTTGAGTGATTTCCATAAGCGCATTTTGTTCGAGATATTCACTCATTTGACTAACTATGGTTAGTTATCTTTAGCAGTTGTTTTAAATACACCCATGGCTTGCTGTATTAACTAATGACAAGTTCAGATAGTGTGACAGCGACTGCTTCTTGCGTGTGCATACAATTATCTAATTTTGAGTCCACTTGATTTTTTGTATCTGAGAGCATCTTCTGAAGTGAAGATGCAATCGTTTAAACAAATATTTCGTGATTATTGAAGAACATTATGAAGGGATCAGCTATTTCAGGAGAAGATAAAGCGCGAAATGGAGGCAGCTTATTGGTTATACGGACTCCGCCTAGTTTCGAAGGGTATTTAACTCAAAGCTGAAGGCGGGAGGAGCGGTGGTTGGAGAAAGGCGGAGGGAACTCTCAAGCGTTCATTTCTTCGAAACTTAAAGTTCTGCAATAAAAAAAACACTTGCAAGAGAAACATGGGTATATAACAACAATTATTCTATCAATTTAAGTAGAAGCTTCTGGGTAGGCTCCTTCAGCTGAGGAAATGAGAATTTTTTACCGTTCTGTGGCTGTGAATAAGAAAAGAGGTTATGAATGCTATTTAACCTCTTGCTACAGTTATGTGCCTATGTCAACGAATAAGACAATGAACGTTTAGAAATGTTTATGCCAAGTATCTATGCAAAACCTTGGCTACACTGATCAGTCGAAAGAGTGGGCGTTTGTGGAGCGAATGCTTCGAAGACAGCAGAACAATAAGAAGACGGCGTTCGGAACGACATTTCAATGCAATTCGTTTGCGCATTCTTCTTAGCTGGAGAAGGCAACATGCTGATGCCAGCGTGGCACATTCATACATCAGTTTTCACTGCGACCAATTTTTAGTGATCTTTATTAAATTATAAATGATTAGCGGGATTGAAACACAAAAAAAGAAGCAGTGCCATCGATGTGTTAAAGAGCGCCTTCTATTTTGTACGTCAAAACCTCCCTTCAAAGATTCCCTGATGCCTAAGCCATTCGATATCGTCTTTCTTTGTTCGTCTCATATATGGACGACTTTTATGAGGTGATTTTACCTAACACAACAAAAATTTACCCTTCAACATATAGCCGCTAACCTTGCCAAAAATGACCCCATGAGGCGTTTGATAACTGAGCTATGATTTTGCTTCAAAAATTACATCACATGGTAATACCCATTTTGCTTTCGTGCGATCTATTGCACCAGTGGCTGCTTCGTCTTTTATGTGAGCAAACCTTTTTGTGAGGACCGCTTCTGCTGCCTAGTCATGCTCATTGATAATGAGAAAAAACGCCAAGCACTCTCTGTTACGTTGTACATATGAATGACGTTTTCGCCTTTCATACCATTCGAACATTGCACGAAATTGTTTGAAAGCAATGAATTGAATAGACGTTTCTTCTATTCTCAATGCGGGCTTTATGATCGTTGCCAAACGAAGAAAGATATTCCATTTATTCTGCACTAATTTTCAATATAATGCACTTTTGTACACATTTAAGAATTTTGTTTCTTATATCAATGAATATTTGCCTGAGTTGGGGCCACAAGGGTGTTTTAAAGGAACAAGTGTAAGCTGAGGCTGTTTCCGGAGTTATTTTGAGTCAAGAGAGTGCAAAGTTTTATCACCGGGAATCAATAGTGTACGCGAAGGAAATTTATTTCCGATTAAAAAGAGCGAATTGATGGCTTGGACGCGCTGCGTTCAACTCGTTCATCATTTTTTTCCACGATCTAATATGTAACAAATTTCGCACTTGTATACTACGCTTTCAGAAGTTCCTATATTGAATGCAGTGAATCTTATTCACGTTACGTTCAAAGAAGACTATGAACGTTTTGATTACATGTCGTCGCAATCAACAAGTGCCGAATTTAACGCGCACTTTTTTTTCAGCGATTTGTAGTGCACATCGCAATGGTTTGTCAGCTGTCGCAACAAAACTAACGACGATGGGGCATATCATCGGATGACCCTAAAGAGACGACTTTTGCTGTCCACTTCCATAGACATATCCTAATTTAGTAGGGCATCAAGCGACGATGTCCATCACATTGTCAAGTGCGACTGACCACTTTCGGTTTCGATATTCGTAATCACACCGGTCCCCCACCCTACAAATCGTCGTCTCCGCCTCAACTGTTTGTCATTGTGTTCGCATGCATCTGTCGATTGGCGTAATATCAGCTTTCTCCACCGATGTTCAATTTATTCTTAAATCAGACTCTTTCTTGTAATGCGCCCATTGCGATGTCTGTCAACTGTTAATGTGGACTGCGAACTGTAGAGGTGCCTATTCCTGTTTCACACACACCCGATTGCAATGAGAACAAAAATACTGGCACTGGCAAAAATTCAAAACTTTATTGCCACTATTTTATTGGGACCACAAATGAAGCTCTTCAACAAATCTCCTACCAAATACTTGCTTCCTTATACATAAAATATTCGAAAGGTATTCGCGGTGAAATGGCAAAACATCAAAAGATATTACACTTTTATTAGTTTTTTCGGAGTGTCAAATTTGTTATTTTTCTGAATGTGTTTGTATTCGAAACTATGTAAGAAAGCAGTGTTCGCTCGTTCAGCGTTCGTTCAACAGCAATTTGCTTATGCAAATATTGGCTTTGAAAATCTTTTCAGTGGTCCAGACTGTTCGCCGCTTAACCTTGGAAATTAACTTCATCGAAAGTGATTGGTGGTGTTATCTTGACATTTAAATGATTTAATTTTCTATTCCACATGATAGGAACGATAGGTGACACCTTTTTCTCAGTTCCTTAACGGCGCGGGCTAGAACTGAAAAAATAATTCTAAGGCTTTCGTTTAGGTGGCGTTCAGTTGTTACTATGGAAATATTTACGACTATTATGCAGAAAATTTCGTGCATAATTTCAAACGTAAATGCGGTAGCAAAAGTCTTTGTTTTCAAAAAAAAAGGGAAAAATTGCATGAAAAAATAATCACTTTTCTATCTCCGAGTAGTTTTCGCTCACAAGCTTTAGGCCCCTACTATTGAACTTTTTGGATGGTGCGGCTTGAAATGACAAACTTACCATTAGACGTTAGAAATGCTGCAGTGCCCGCCGATTTCACACGTTAGTAGGGCAATGCTCAGGCTAAGGGGTAAACTTTTGCTTCAGCGGAATCCCATCCTCAATGTGAGAGTTAATCTTGGGTCCAGGCTGTTTTAATATCACTCTGCGAAGTGAGACATTAATTTACTTTTCAACGTTGCCTGATCGACTGCCCACTCATTGGAGGGCTCGCGTTCGCTTACGAATGAAGGTGTAAAGTTCAGTACCTCGTACACGACCACGTCAAAATCTCCAAGCTTTAAGGAAATTTGTCTGGTGTTAACTAAACAATGGCTCATGCTTTAGCTCTCTTGACGTCCTTCTGAGGTCTGTTTATAGCATAAAAATTTGTTATGACTTGTTACACTGGTTACTACAATGTTGCTACAATGTTCATTCTATACTGATGCTGATCGTTGGCAAATGAGTACAATGCTGTGCAGCCATGCGACGTTTTAGTCCCTCCTCCCCCCCCCCCTTCCTTAGCTTTTTCCCTCTTCTTTGGCTCTCTATCTCACCTTCCAATCTACCCTTTCCTTCTCCGATCCCCATACCGCGGGATCTTATTCATTGCCTTATAGAAGATGCGACTAAATTGCTGGAGGAATTTTGTGGAAAGGTCAGTAGTGATAAATGATGCAGTAGCTTTTAGCAGCATCGCGCCAACTAGGAAAATAGAAAAAATGCTGAAAGCGAATAGCAGTGAAGTAAGTTAAACGGCAAACAGAGGAGAAAACGTTTAACACAGATTGATATACCGCTTTTTTTTATCGCTTTTAAGCTCGGCTTACAACAACATATGCAATATAGTTTTATAATGCGCCTAGAAAATGTGCATAATATTCGAGGTACGAATTCTTCAAATTCGACATATCAGTAGTAGAATGATTCAGATTCTTTCACAAAATCTAACATTAAAAAAGTAGTTCGAACTTAATATACTTTCGGCTAACATTACCTAACTTGCAACATAATCAGTTAGTTAACTCACGCAAATCAAAACAGCGACTCATTTTTTTGCCACTCAGAGAAGTTTTCAAAAAACAACAGCATTTTTCTTATATTATTGCAAAGATTTTTGCCAATCACTTCTCATTTATATGCCTAGTCGGGTGTAATTGCTAATTATTGTTTACCTTTGCGATGAAGAATTTATTCCTCACCATTTCTGTCTTAACTATCAATTAGAAATCCCCCGATCACGGTCGTTTTAAATCCGAGATTAAAAGAGTACCCCTTAGCATCCAACCGTCCGAACTTGATTGATTTGATTGATTATTTAAAGAAACATGAGTGAATATTAGCGATTCACAGTTTTCTTGCTGCGTGAAAAATGTTTGTTGAAATTTCTTCGAGCAACATAATAAACTTCCGGAACAGGCTACTACTGATATATATATATATGACTCTGTTCTGTTAATTTTAAAAAAAATTCCTGGTATTTTCATTCATCTTTTTTTTTTCATTTCAACGTTCCAAAGTAGGAAGCATACAAAATAACACCATAGCATGGAAGCAAAAAGAAGCAAAGCCTTCGCAAAGCTACAATCCGAAATGAAAAACGTATAAATAGGTACTAGGAATTTTCAATAAATAAATAAACGAACAAAAATGAATAGATAGTTGTCAAGTTTTGCCTAATATACAAAGATATTCGAAGATGCGGCATACTGAATACGCTGATCCGTGGAATGCTGGCTTCGATAAAATGCCTAGCGTGCTTTTGAATATTCGCATAGATGCATGAATTTCCAGTTTGGCTGCTCACATGCCGAAAGTTCCTACTCGGGCCACCATCTGAGAAAACATACACATGTTGGACATTTCGTATGGACAATCTCCATTGATTTTTTTCACATCATTTCACTGGAATACTTCTACATCACGATGCTCTGCATTAGTCAGATTCAAGAAAATAAGGTCAGGACAAATTCATCTGAACGGCGCTAAATTCGATATAGAACTAATTTCATTCCACTGTAACTAAATGAACTAGTTTTACTACACTATAACTAAATCATATTCTTGTTCAACCGCAGAGACCGATGTAACTTGAGCGGTAGTCGGCTTATTCGGCGGCGATTGGTTTCGTGTGAATGATCATCGCGATCACTAATCTAATGTAGTGCTGATGTTTTCAGTGAGGTGGCGGTCATTTATTAAATGCATAATGTTTTCAGCATATTCAAAAAATTTGCTTTCCCATGAGCATATCTCTGCAGTGAATAAATGAGCTCATGCGAAATCGAGGGAGAGGATGGTATTTAATCGCCACTCCTTGATTAACGTTGCTTTATTGTTGTTTACTTGTTTGCTCATCCCGCAGCATGTATCCATGTTGTGCTCTGTATTTGTGGAAATAACAAATGCAAGCAATAGATGAGACAAATGATTTACGAGTATTATATCCTCCAAAGTTGATTACATTGATTCTATTCGCGCAATTTGAGGGAAGCAATAAGTGCATAATTTTTTAAATGCAACGCTCCACATTCAGCGCAGCTATATTTTGCAAATGGTAAAAGTCTAATGATGGCAAAGTAGATTTACGACCGGTCAACGCGGAAAGGTCGTCGAAAACCTTATCGCTGCATAAAATAGTGCCGATTGAAATGCGCAATTGAAGTGAAACCTGCTTTGTTTCACTTTCTGATGGACCAAGAAGACGATAAGGTCGGCTGTGAGATGATATGGTCGATTGCGTTGCAGCACTTCCACTGAGCGCATCATTACGTATCATGACTTCAATACAGTTCTGATCGTTCGCCTTCTAGAATTTTCAACATCTTAGTGTCGACTGTTATTTAAAATTTATAGTTACCACTTGTGAGAAGCCAAACAATTCGTTGATACCACTGCAAAAGAATTCTTTAAAGCAGATGTTTGCAGTCTGATTGCATCAGTTAGCGGAGATTTGTTCTTGAAGTATTAAAACTTTGACCTCGAACCTGTATCAATGTTTTGTGACTTTTATAACGTGACATTTTATCATGAGATTCTATTTACGTTGAGCGAAAACCTCTTGAAGTTAGGATGCGCAGTAAAAAAACAAGTAGGAAAAGCATTTAAGTCCTGTCGGTACACAGGCTTCCCTAATTTCTTACAAGAGAGATAATTAAAGAGGCAGGTGATCGAAGAAAGCACCAAAAACGGAAAGAGAAAGGATGTTCGCGCAAGCAATAACAGAATCTTCAGGTTCTTCAGAAACTAAACAAGTCAGCGGCTGAAGGCGCAAATATACCGTGCAAGTTATAACAACCCTATTAAGGTTAGGAAGACGAAAGAGCCTTACGAAGCGCTCACGCTGAAATCGAAGGGGAGAGGTTACAGTACTTGATAATTTTTTAACAAGACCTACGACTTAATGGGACCTACTACCTCTTCGTTCCCGTGAAGAAGCTTCACTGAGATTCTCAATTACAGCGTGTATTGTTCTTTTTGAAGGTATAGCAATAAGATGGAACAAACATTTCCTCCAAGTTTTGTTATTGATATCCTCGAAAGATGTCCTATTTTCGAGACCCGGTAACGCCGTTTTCCAATATAAGATGCTTAGAAAACGTCATCTGGCTGCAGTTTGGAGACATGCTTGAAGGGGTAAAGTGCTACAAGTCGATAATTTAACGGAAACTGAAATCTTAAACCTAAAAACCTGCGGCGTTTGATTTGCCTATATTCAAGTGATGTTGAAACATTTGCTAACCTTTCTTGCATGCAGTTTTTTTTTCAAATTTTCTTTGAAAGGACGAAATGGTGCTTCTACGGTTTATTTACAACTTGAATTTACAGTCACCTCGAACATGATTCACTTAGTCGGCAGGTGAAGTCGGGTATATGCACTCGCGGCTTTGATTATTCGCCTTCCCTAAAAATGACAACTTTTATATTGCTGATCGTGACATGTCTCGTTGCGCTCTAAAACTTGCTAAGTTTTTTTCTCAGCAAATGCAAACAAACATCAGCGAAACGGCTACTGAATAAGGTTTGTGCCTCTAGTGTAGCATCGCATCATATGGAATGGTTGCGACATTATGGAAGGTTGTTTCGAAATCCTTTCCGCTGTAAGCCTGCAGGTCTTGCTAAGAACGATCACAACCACTGGTCAATGAATAAGCTTCCACAAGAGCATCCTCAGATTTTGAGGAGAAAATTTTTACCCTATCTAATTCTACTTTTCTTTTCAATTGAAATAAGTTTTTCGAACCATGCTTCCCTCTTTATCTATTTCATTGCTTCTTTAATTCGTTGCTATATTTGTCGTACTTTTCTCTGCTGAACAATTAATTTTCTGTTCACTTTTACTCTATTTTCTGATCAGCCTTGTTTTCATCTTTCTTTAGCTTCTCAAACTATACTGTTATTTGCATCGCTGTTGATGCAATATCTTTCTGAATCCATGCAATTCTTAGCTACGACTTAGTGAAGCAACATTTGTGCATCGTAGCATGTTTGTCGCACCCCGCGACATTTTCGGGAAACATGCTTAATCACCATATTAGTGGCTAAATGAGCAGCTACAGTTGGCATTTTCCAACGCATTTGAATTCACAAATGTCCCTTTAATCAATTTTCATTTAATTTAACGCTGAACTATTCGCGGGAAGAACGTTCCACCTCGTGTACAAGTGCTTGCATTATGAATTGCTTCATTCGAATACGCGAAGCCGCACCCCCTCGGCAGGAATCTTCTCTGCGGTTTCTGTATATGCCGTCATGTGACTTACCTGTTATGACCACCTCGAAATAGATGAAATCAACTGCACCTGTTGGACGGTGTTGAAGATGGTGACAAGATCGCCCTACACCTGCATATTGTTCAGCTAAGAACGTAGATGTTTGCAGATATATGCACCTCACACTATCTTCAGTTGATCAGTGCTTTCCTCTTCCTGTCAGCTTAACGAGTGAATTACGAACAGCTGAGGAAAATACTGATTGCGTAGCAAACGTCGTTTGAGGTATTTGTTTATGCCATGCTACGTTAACATGTTTGACTTTATTGCTATTCTACGACCTATCGACGTAAAGGGCAAATTAAGCAGTTAAACACGCTAGATTCAGCTTGAAGTCGGTTGCATTTCTGTAGACTATGTGAACAGCTTTTTGGCTATGTGAACAGCTAGAAGTTAGTGATGATGGTTTTAATCAACGTACAACACGTGCAGTTGTATTTTTGTTCATTGTAGGAAGATGAAAAATATGGATTTCTGAATTCTTTAGCAACACAAGACTTCGTATTAATTTTTGAGGGTCTCGTTTTTGACCACATGCCGTGTATGGCAAAATTCCATCATAATTTCGTATCAGTGCTCGATATTCAAGGAGATTTTCATTGCCTTTCATTTGTCCACCTTTTTTAGTCTATCTCAGGTAGTCATTTTTTAAAGCCATTTTTAATAACACGTTTTGGCCTTAAATTCCGACAAGTCCAGCGTCAAATATTTTTTGTTGTACGAGGTATTCGTTTATTCTTTAATTTGCTCATTTAAGGCTAGAGAAAACAAGGTTTGCATAAACTGGCTCTACGAACTGTTTGTTGAAGTTTCCCGACTGTTCATTCTCTGTGACGTTCTTTCTTTCGTTAAAGCGGCTTACCTCTCCTGTCATGTATTAACGACCCATTGGATGCATATTGCCTTCCTATACTACATTGACACTTTTATAGGTGACTAATCAAAACAACATCAATTATTATTCACTATCAGTTTACCTTATGTCAATACAGTTTTCTCTATTCTACGTTTTTATGCTTAGCATACATTTTAAGAGGCATTAACTTGCAACCGAAGACGACTGCACGATCATACGCGATTGTCCGTGACACTGCGCATTGACGCTTAAGTCAAAAACATTTGTTTCATGGCGCAAACATCTTTAAGTACAATTTCTTTTCGATACAGGTGTTCTTGATGAGATTTTCCTACGATTCCATGTCAACAACGGAGAAGTTGTGAGCCGCAACCATCTTATAAAGGACGGCCGTCCATGACAAAGGAAATATCCCATGACGTAAATATCCATGAAGAAAGGGTCTTGACAGGCAAATGCTTCGTTCTACAAATGTTTCATGGCGCAAGTGTCTTTCAGCGCAAATATCTGGCTTTTTAAGATGTACATGCCAAATGCATTGAGAGCCATAGTGATACTGTGAGACATGTTTGTTACCTCACGAAACCACGACTCGAAATAACGGGAATTTCTGCATCCCATATTTCAGAAAACAAAGACAAATGATGGAGAGTTGATTGTACCAAGATTAGAGGTACTCTTAGCACTTCACTATCCGTGGACGGTTCAAGCATTTAAAATATTTTTTGAAATTAAACGACATGATCGGTTCCAAGATCGATTCGAACGATTTCCATCAAAACGCTAGAAATATTCTAAGGGGTTCGACTTAAGAGGTTCACAGTATCGGTTCACTGCAAATAATTTCTCGATCAAAACCGGCATTATCCGTTATCTCCGATTAGAGACCACTGAGGACTGTTAGAGAGCATCCATCAAAAGGCGCGGGCAGTTTGGCAGGGACAGAAATTGATGTCTGCTTTTGTTATCCTGTGGCATTGTTCCAACAAAAAACCTATGTTTATAACGTGTATGCTATAGAAGCAACCTCATGACCGAACTAGTCTTTCCTGTGTTTGTAAAACTCTTCCGGAAGGACGCAAATTGGCTGTGTAAAAATATTCGATGGAGAAGCAGAAGCGGAGGATAAAAAGAAGGTACAAACATGACCCACCAGCGTCCAATGATGTGAGACTGCAAATTCACTGCACTGATTGGAAAATATCCTTTTCAAGCCAAGGATATCCTGAATTTCCTAACAACTTATTAGAAATTCTACTTTCGAGTGATCAACTAAGTATTTCTCTTCAAAAGTTCTTATTTTTACAACTGCTGTATGTTACCGTAGAAACCACCTCCCTTCCAACCCACCCCCGTCTCCAACCTTTCTGCAGTTGCCATCACAAGGGTGTAACGAGGCAAATTCAGTAGTGAACCAAAGTTGAAGCTGCTTTAAATAGATTATCTTTTTTATGAAGGCAAATTCCCCAAGCATGATCGGAGTGCAGCATGTGCTAAAACAACTATAAATGGCTTACTTGGCAATCGTTGAAGAGTTTTTTATGCGGTTCACAGCTGTGCATTTACACGCAAAAGAACGTCACATTGGTTTATTAGATTAAATGAGGCCAGATGTGCAAATGGCTCCCCTTTATTCGCTAGACAACCACGTCCGTTGTCTCCTTAATGCGGTGACAACACAAATTTGTTTCTGCTCGCATAAATACACCATCTCAGCGCTGTTGCGTGATAAACGTTTTTTTCTTTTTGGACCTTTCATTGCAAAAGGTCTATTTTTTTTTTCAAATAGAGATGGAACTACCTGTACTGTCTGCTCTTCAAAAAGAAGTGTTATTGCTAGTTCCTCACCATTCTGGTGCAAACAAATTCTCATTCAAACATTACTTTATGGGATCAGTTTAAATGTTTCGCGGTTTCTATGTTGTCTGATGAGTTCTTGTTTTCAAAAGACGCCTGCTGCAAATCATTTTGCATGCGATGCGATGATTGTTGAAAGTAGCCGAGTTCTTGCACTATGTACATCATCATTGCAAATTTTACTTAATTTTCATATGGAGTTGAATCGCACGAATCTGAAGCTTTCACGATATGGGCTTACTGCTTTTTCGATAAATAAACACAGTCATGATTACTCATTACTTCCACGAAAGGAAGGGTTTTCGGTTACCGCTTGTGAACATCATGCCCTCAACATTTTACGCTTGCAAAAGGCGGTCTAATCGCCTGAGCTAATGTTGACGCCGCTTCCACTTGCCTTTATAGCCCTACGGATTCCTTATGTAACAGACTGAAGTAACATCTAATATCCATGTTTTAACTGTGGTTGCGTGATGTCTGTCATAACTATACTATATAAGTGCTTACTCATGAAAATCATAGCATGTTACAAAGTTTTACCACTTTTCTTAAACTTCGAATTTGTGGACCAAATGAGTGTTCACGAATGATATTTGTATAATATAGAACATTCATAACTTTTTAGCTGTCATGCTTCTCGCCACTGTAGCGTAGTACTTACTGTCGAGGAGTGTTGAGCAGTCCAAAAATCTAACGTCTTTTTCTTCAGCAGAAGGTTCAGACTCGAAAGGCAGCTGACGTGAAGGTGAAATAAGTGAAGAGAAATTTATACACTAGACAATAAGCATTTGAAATATTCAAAGATGTCTGTTAGCAAAGAACTTTGCTTTCATATTTGTTTGTGCTCTTTTAAAGCACCTGGTTCTTTTACCTGCCATCCTGAAAGATTAAAGTTAATCCTATCATTTAAAACTTCTTTCCTGTAGTTGACTCTTAGACCCATATATGGAAAAGCGTCCGCGCCTCAAGGTAGTCGGCAAACGAAGCAGCTGTTATGTGGCCGCATTGCTCATTTCTCTTCTGATATCTTGTGAGACTCTGGAATGAATTAGACAGAAGAAAAATTTACCAGGTTGCTTACCACTGAAAAAAAACAATAAGCGATAGCGAAGCGTCATAGATGGGTACGGTCAAATATTTTGCATCGCTGCGTTAGCAATTTCTGGAAACGTTATTGTTCTACGCGATTCGAAAGAGCGATTATCATTTGAACAGGGAGGAGTGCTCTAACTAATGCTTGAAAATTTTTTTGCAGTCTTGTAAAGGCGAATAGTAACAATGTAAATCGTCGGGTGAAAAAAGAATGAAACGTTTAGGAATTTTTTTCTCGAAGCAATGTTTTGGTTTCTTTTAAAGCTTACCCTTTCATTTTGCAACTGTGCGCGTATATCAACGTTTCATCGTGTGAGCAAAAAACCATTTCGAACTTCAGGTTTGCTATACGTCGTCCATAGGCTATGGAGGTATTTTTCGATATGATTTATTAATTGCCACATGAGTCATGCTTTATTAGACGAGATTTCACGAATCTCCTATAGAGTAATAACTTCACATAACATTTCAGCGATAACTTATCGTATATGCAGCATATAAAATTCAGTCATCGTTTCTGAGTGGCGCTCTATCGCTTCACCACTCAAATCGAAGTGATGTTTCGAACGTTACTTTAGTACAGAACAACAGATTCAAAGTAAAAGTTTGCGGCAGCATCTTCAGATTTTACTTCAGAATTTTTGTTATTCCTTCATAAAGTTCAGCAGCACTTGGCGCAGTATACTAGGATGCTATTTTAATAGCGTCACAACGGAGATTATTGAAATTATAGCGTCATCTCGAATAACATTGGTCTATGTGGCTTGCAGTAATGATGTGCAGCAACTTATATACGCACATATCTAAATCGTTCAAGTGAAAGCTTTCATTTGCTCGCTAACGAGTAAATTTAACTTTAATTTGCAACACTTGCAGTAGCATCACAAATGAGTCTTTACGATACGGGAGCCGCTGTGCATAGATGGCTGCTTAGCTATGAATTTTGATCAGCATTCGAAACTGCTCAAACCTTTGGGTAAGTACATCCAATAAGCTCTTTGCTGCATAAGATCAAAAAGCAACTGTTGATGAGTCGAGACATGCATGTTGCATATAGAGGATGGGTTCCGCAAAAGCTTTTGCAGCATTCTTGCGCACTTAAATTAGGTAGAGACGTGACCATACATCTTGTTATTTTACTCGTTAGAGGTGAAAAGTAAACATGTATAGCTGAGCAGCTGTTGCATCTGGACGATTCGGCTAACCATAAGTTTTGCTCAATCGTGTTCAGTAAAACTTCCTCGTTCTTCACTTCATAAAGCTGAAGATCAAATATTGAAAATGGTGCAGAGTGTTGAGGTAATCCCACATAGGCTTAGAGACGGAAATTTGGTTCCCTGTAACTTCATGTTTCTAGTCAGTAGATTCTTGGAGTAATAGCTTTGTAACTATACCTCCTACCGTTTAATCGCTTCTTAAAGTTGAAAGCTATGCCCCTGTTGATCACGAGTTCTATAAGTACGCAGTTGATGCTTTACAGGTTTTTCTTCTGTTTTCTAGCTACATGTGGCTACAAGGGTAACTCTATACAGAAGCTTTCATTCGTCATGAGTAACGTGTGATACAAGAACAACCGTATCCAGTGCCCGCAAAAGATAAAATTGAGACGTTTATTCCAAGTTGTTTTTTCAAAAGTTCTGAAAATCCTGATATATATGATACACCTCCGACAGAGCCGCAACGGGTTCTGCCACGGAGTCCCATGTCACAGGTTCTGTTGAGAAAGGACATCTTTTTGAAAGGTTTTTCGTGTCTGTGGCGAAAAGAGGAGAGCGTCGACGTTGAGTCGTTACTGCAAAATAGGTGAACCATGCTGCATGAGAGGTGAATCTGAGAAAAACTGATAAGAATCTTTCGTTGTTGCCCACTTCTTTCCCGTCATCAAAATGTGCTGCATAACTGAACTTGCAACTGAACGTGGTGGCAAAACCTTTACCAATGCATATTTTAAGAAACTGACCACTTGCGGAATTCCTTAATCGAAACTTTCATCTCACGTCGCATCAAGCCGGTAATGAAATAGGTTTTCAGTAAATTTTGTGGTGTATTTTATTGCCGGTGAATAAGTTGCACAGATCTTAATAAATCACGACATAAGAAGATCTAAATTTCGTCGCCTTGGCTGGCTCATAAGCTGTTAATGCAAAAATGGGTTCATGCATGCACAGTGACGTATTTGCGTCATAATGAGCTCTGCAACTGCAAATTTCCGAAAGCACAAATAAAGTTATTTTTGAATAGAAGCTTACATAGACATATGAATTTTTCTGAGACGCTTTGAAGAGGATTGAGGATCAAACATTGCTTTTGTTTCTGAAAATTCATGTAATTTTTGCGTGACTGGCGAGATCGACCAAGGCTGATGTTGTCCCAATCGTTTTATTTTATTTTCTCACTTGTGCGCTAATAATATTCATATTTCGGAAAGCAGATGCTGACAATTTTTCTGCTGAAGTGGCATAAAAATCTTAACTCTCAGGCTTCCTTGTGTCTGTTTTGGAAATGAAATCGTCGCCCACATGATATTAAAAAGCTCGCGTAATCAAAAAATCCTTACTAAAGCGAAGTGGCAGGCAGAAAGTTACGGTGCTGAGGTGGGTGGAGGAGGGGTCGTGACATACCATGAACTACAAAACAATGAGCGCCACTGAAATTTAGCCGCATAAAAAAGCATTAATCAAATAGTTCAAAACCTGACACAGATGCCTTCTTCTAGAAAAATTATAGGGGAAGAAGCATTGTTGAGTGATACCGTAGCACCACTGTAAAAAATATTCCAAGCTCAATGCAATTATAAGAATTCACGCTATTGTAGAGCATAGGAAGCAGCTAGTGCTATTGTTGTTGCTGTTTCTTTTCCACCACAGATCTGCTGATAGTCTCAATAGGCGCGCGTTCCTGAAGTCCAAAAGATCTGTTCAATTTTTTGAAGTCTTCAGGAACTTCAACTTCACAAAATTCCTTTTGCCTGAATTTTACAAAATAAGGCCGAATTGACGAGGAGTCAATACTCGAGAAACCTTCGGTAGTTTGCTTGGCTTTTCATTCTCAGCTTGCCATTGTTCATTACGAAATGGAATGCCGAAAGGCACTCAATGGGTCGAGGAGAGAGAAGAAGGTATGAAATCCAAGTCTTTATCTATTCAGACTTATTTAGACCCAAGAAGCTCCAAACAGCGCATCGCTGCAATACAATGTGAGGAAATTTAAGCATGACTTTCATCGAAACCCCCTAAAAACTTATCTTCCTATAGTTTTTTTGTTGGACTTTCCCAGTTTTCAAGAGCTGAGCATTGCAACTGTTTGTGTGGTTTTGAGGCGTCAGCTGAGCGCTGCCGATCACCAATCAACATGCAAAGGAATTGGCGCTGTATGCCTCGAACTGCGAAGTATACCTCGACCCCTAAATTTGTACCGTGGTCCAGTTGTTGCTATTTCTTTTCAATTAAAATAAGTGCATCAGAATGGATGCAGACTTAGATATTTTAATGAACGAATTCGTGCGAATCTCCGGTGCCATTGCAGCATGTGCGCTACAAGTTACTACCGAACCATAAGCTCATTAAAATCGTGTGTAGGTGACAGAAAAATCCTGACAACTAGCTGAGTAATGCCTACGGTACGGTAACGGTGTTTTTTTTACATGTGTGGTTAGTTAGACGGCGGTCGCTATCAACCGGTTAGATTTATTTGGAACAAAGCTGAAAATTATGGAATAAAGCTGACTTATTGAATTTTCTGTGAAACGAGTGAAAAACAGGAATCTTATGAATGCACAGCGTAAAACGGTTTGTTCATTGACAAAGCAACATTGCTGAAAAAAAAAAATGCGTGTAGCTCCATCGGTATTTGATACGCTCTGTGCGGTCGGCGTTATCACCAGCCGCTGGTGGTACTTATCATGGCGCTCAACGCTCAACGGATTGGCTGACGACAAATTGAGAATGTGCTGCACTATTGGCATCTTCTTATAAGTTAAGTTTTCGCCATAGATACTTATTTCTTATGAAATAGTTTGAGATGTCCTGGTTTTTAAGGGGTTGCACCACACAGCCATCGTGAAAACTAGTTTAAAAATCAGGTGTTTGCAGGACGTTCTCATTGAATTAGGTTGCCATTGAATTTGCCATTTTACATTGGACTTGCTTCGATACAAACTTCTCTGCTTCATTTTCCTTCTTTTTTTTTCAACATGCTGTGCTCTCTTCGTTAAATAGCTCTATATTGAATTTCGAAACGTGTAAAAAACTATTCTAGTTGCCTTTCATTCATGCATATTTAAGCATTACGATAAGCATGACGTTTTTTGCGCAGGTTAATATTATTAATGACAGTGTTATTCTAGCCCTGAAATATATTACAAGGCCTTAAACCTATTATGAATTGAGCTATATTTACTGTGAAGTCGAAATTATTACAAGGCATTAAAAAAATCCTCCGACGGCTACAAAAATTTTAATGTGACTAGTCTTATGAAGTTTATTGTCATTCGAAATGACCAAAGAGAAAACCTATGTGAGCATTTGTTCAAGCTTTCGAAGTGAACCGTAGAAAACGCGCTGCTCATGGGGCATATTGCCTGGGTTCCTCTATTACTCTGCCTATCGCTTCGACTCTATTTTTTATTCCCTATTTAGCATGTATGGACGTAGTTAGGTCGACTACGACAGAGCTCAAGAGATGAAACAAGGTTACTATAGCACTGTCCAGTTAATAACAGATCATATCACCAGACAGTGTAAAAACTATTGTGACATCGTTATAGTTCATCTACAAATAGGAAAATCCAATTAGGGAGTTATGTACGAAATTTGCTCTATGCATGATATTCCGAATTTCTTCTAAATCTCAAACAGGTTTTGCGGCATATGGCGAGTGAGATTACGATAACAGCAATTATGAGTCCTTTTTTTAACATCTTTTTCAATTTTGTGATGATATAGAACTTCTTTTTTTCATTATTTCAGGCTGAATTTTATATCAGTATTCATGGAAATTTTATGAGTTATTTCTTTAAATGTGGCATTCTGTAGAAAATAGTGAAAACATTGTTTAAGGAAATTTGTTTATTTTCATTCTGTATTTGCACGTTAGTGATCTTGACCTAACACTCTCTCAACTTTTCATCAGCAATAAAATATCTGAGATGTGAATTCCTCTCTTACCGCATCCGATTAAGATGTTTGTTTCTTTTTGGATCCTCTAGTTGTATTGATCTCAAGATGTAGACAGTCAGCGGATGTGTAACTATGAGTATAGGATCCGAAGCTCGAAGAAAGAACATCTGTTGTTCAGAGTTACTCAGTTCAAGTTAGCGTCATACTCCCAAGGCAAAATTGCTTCTCTTCCGCATTTTGTAGAAATATACGAGTTTCGCTGTTACATGATCAATGATGGAAGCAACAAGTGGGGACAGCAAGGAAATTCAGGTACCACAAATCCGAAAAATACTGCAATTAAAGAATACTTGCAACACTCTGCAATTTGTGGGCGCTAAATCTTAAAAAACTTAACATGCCTCAATTTAATCTGCAATTTAAGGGAAACTTCAGTTCAGGGCTGTTTGCGTAAATCACTTTAGTAATTGCGTGTAACTCAATACTAGTTTTTTTGAAACAGATTTGACTATTTGTTCATAATACCTTCCACTCTTATGTCGCTTTATCTGTGCTTAAAGTGAGGAAAAACTTCAGCATTTGTTCGAGTTTGATAACGATTCTCTTCTCTATTACAATTGTTCTGTGTATTCCGCGCTGACGTTGTTTGTCTATGATAATCTCTTCATTTTATGCAATTTAAAATTTCCATTTTAATTATGTTTCGTGTATTACTTCATATATCTACGTATTTGCAATGATGAAACGAGCGTTGTATACTTGTTAGTAATCCACGTTGAGCGTTATGCACGATTGTCTCACACATTTCATCGACGACTGCAACTTATTCACTAATTTGCAGACAGTCACCTCGTCGCTTTGGGTGCCTACTGTAGCCACAGCATTCTGTAGTAAAGGAGATTGACTCTGCTAAAACTCATTTCGGGAGCGTTCTTCTAAACGCGTCGAACAAAAGCGCCAAAGGTATCAAACTTATATTAAGAACCTGACTTCATTGAAACTCTTAACCCATAAAAAAGTGCTGTCTATTATACCTACATGTCAACAATCTAAACAGCTTCATGGGAGAAATCACTGCACGATATATGTTTCATATTCTATGTTATCGCATATTTGTGAATGGAGTTTTGTCGACGGTACAATTGAAGCAGTAATTTTTCAGATGACAAGCGCAATGCTGATTTTTGTTGCGCACCTATCCATTCAGCTGTGTTTCGTAAGCGCAGCGCAATCTTACGAAGGGTATGTTCAACGTATCTTGATGTATTTTCGACAGGTTTTTTCTAGCGAGAGGGCAACCCTCAGGCCATTTTTTTTGGTTCTTGCTTTTTTGAGACAACGTTATCGGAATGCCTTCTCCATAGGTATGTTTCTTCGGCTTTCTGTCGTCCGAATTCGTTCGAAGATATAGTTGATCCAAGGTTTTACACAGAAAACTCATGTTCATTTGTTGCACAGGTTGAACGATTACTGCGAGAGAGAATTAGCGTTGTTCTTATTGAAAACAAGATCGACAGTGCAATCATGAACTTCTGTTTCGCTCGATCCATCGATTTTTGTATTGCCATCAGGATTTTCTGAACATTCTAACAAGACCCCCTAGATCACACAAGGTGGGCTTTTGATGCGATACACTTCATTTCGTATTCAGTGCTGACCTGACTGAATGCAAATATTATGGATGAAAGTTGAAAAAAAATGGGGGGAAATACGCTAAGATTATGTTAACTTTCTTACTTTCTAAGCAACGGTATTTTTTCATCACTTTAGTGAGGCACTTTCAAATGCATAATGCTTCTTCAAATTATGGAGTTTTTCGTTGAGACTTCTGCACAAATTATAGCTACAAGTTGCTGAGGTTCCCAACGAAGAGCGTTGTGTGGTTGGAAAACGTGGAAGCTGAAGGGTTTCATCTCAACCAGGTAATTCACTCCTTGCTCCCTTAATCATATAAGTCGTCTTCTGTGAGCGGCTCTCGTAACACTGATTTACCAGCTATGGATTTTATTTTTGTAACACTTAACTATCTCTACCTTATGTAGCTTCTTTCTCTAAAGTTGTTGTTGTTGTCTGTTGTAACAGTAGGAAAGGCAATGCATATTATGGATTTTTCCTCATCCGTGTCACCTGAATAACAATGTCTATTTTTTGATATGGCTGAAGTATTGCGTTTTCGAATTGGTTTCATACAAGTAGGCTAGCGCGTTTTTGCAATCAGCACAGATTTCACACCTTAATATGGGGTATTTGTGGACAATGCAATGCAAGATGCAACTCTCACAACATTATCACAAAAGTGCTTGACAGAAATCAAAAGCAAATATAATTTAAAAATTTAAATACACATCGCAAGTTGATTTCTCTGCTGGGAATTTCTGCAAATACAAGAAAGGATCTGTCAATTCAAACTATATCTGCTTTTATTTTCTATTGAGCACTTTTGAGAGAATGCTGTGACTACTGCACTGCATTTTGCATTGCATCACCCAGAAATGCACCTCTATTGAGATGTGGAATACAACTCCAGTGAAATTACATTGCAACTTGAACAAATGCAATAATTTTTCAGCGCGATGAACCGAAGCGGCCATTGATCGACATTTGGGCTGAGCCAAATAAGCTTCGCCCATATGCAGATGTTATGGTGGCACCAGAATTTCTCGACTCCTTCATGATAATGCTAAAAAACCATGGCATCAATAGCGTGCAAATACTTCAACGCAATGTACAAAGGTGCTGGTAAGAAGTAATAATTGGTAACGCTACAATTTTCAACCCCTTCGTCATTGCATTCTTCGATTCTGCTAAAAATTTATTCTTAACGTACCACTCTGAAGTATAAGACTTTTAGCACAAAGATTGCTCAGGTCTCAATGAGTTAACTTTGCGGTCCATTAACTGACATATTTATAAAACTTCCTTACCAAAAGCATTTTGCCCTTTCTTCCTGCAGAATTTTATGTACGTCGCATCGTTAAACAGTAACAACGTGTTGAGCAAGTTGCATTGCAAGTTCAAGTTTCATATCAATCATATTGTGCGGCTCATACATCTAAGTGATTCGCTGCGCAAATAGAACGTTCGATTTAATGACATCTGGTATTCACTGCATACCAGTATTTAGATAAAGTTTTAAGATATGCTTTGGCAGTGATGTATGCGAAAGGGTATTAGCACATCTATGCGTACCAGCAATTTAGGTAATCCAAAGAGGACGCGTTTTAGTCTACAGTGTAAGGAAATTTCAACAAAAAGACTCATTGCCATTTCCATCACCACCCCCAACATCCATCTTCTCCCTCGTAATTTTCCGAATTCGTCATGGCTGAAAGCATTTCTGCACTCCGTGTTCGCGTGCGATATAAGAGGCTAATTGGCGAGAGTCAAGCCCACAGCCAAGATTTGGGTAAAGACCGGTGCAAGAAAAAGGAGAGGGAAGAGGCATTCCCAGTGCTAAAAACGTGCCGAAAATTATTCTTCTGCATACATGCCTCAAACACTACCTGAAGATTAAGATGCGCATGTTTAGAGCATTAGCGAAAACTCAGGTTCAGTTCACAAATCATTTACCACGATTGTATTACGTTAGAACCAATTTAAACAGGTTTAGAGGGACCTCTAATGTTTCCTAACGATAGTCATAATCGGAGCACTATTGAGTGACTGTTTAACTTCACTGATGCAAAAAGGTGCACTCACGTGAGATGGGATATCATTCCAAAGCGCTAATATAGCGAAAAGAGAGAACTGAAAGGTTAATATATAAATAGTATCTACAATGCATAAATATACAAAAATGTTTTCTATCATGCTTCTTGGAACTTTCTCTAACATACATAGTCTGGGAATGATTCAGCGAAAGCTGGTGCAGAAGTGGTGCAGTGAAGGAAATGTCTGCGCACATAAATCCTTCCTCTTTTGTGAAAATAAGTGTCCTCTTGGTAGTTATCGTTTTTCCATTCTTTCTTGCAAAAGTTGCTTTCAAGAGAAATCGATCGACAGAAACGTGAACTCCTAATTAACGGCTACAGAAGAGAACGAAGTGTGACGGACAGAGATGCGCGCAATCGTGCCAGCAGATTCAACCTCCTTCAGTATCACCGTTATGATGAGGTATCACATCAATATTTTCTTAGAACTCATGAACCTCATGGGGCAAATTGTCAGAATTGTTATATATACATTTTTGCAAATCTTCGGCTTAATTTTTTTTCTCCGAGGCACAGGGTATCAGGGCGTTTGATTAGTGACGAGCTATTTGGAGACTGAATTCGAACACCTCTAGGCCCGTCGATGAAGAGGAAAGTGCGCCGAAATCAGAGACAGCACACAATCGCCAGCTCTCCAGTGGCCTCTATCGAACATGAGAAAAAAGTGCTGAAATACAGCACAACCTTTTCTGATACAGCTGTAAAGCTTCTTATCAATGAGCATTATTTTCTGTACAATTTATAAACGAATATCAATAGGTACAAGACTGATCAGGTTGAAATTGCATATGCCTTGCAAATTTTGTCGCATCAAACTGTAAAGGTCATTTCGATGTCGTCCGTCTCCTATCTAATATTAGCATTTTCCGACATAGCAGCCCAGCATCGTTAAAACCGGTGAATACATTTAATCATCAAATCCAAGAAAAGTTGGCCCTATATAAATTGAAATATGAACCTTCTATTCTATGAAACATTTAACTTATGCCAAGTTTGTGCATTGTGTGCTGCATTAATGGACTCAAAAAAAAACAAAGTGGAATTGCTAGTAATATGGCATAATTTTTATTTGAAATTGGTTCTCGCTTCTGAAACCAATGCAAGTCATACAACAGCCTATGAACTGAGAAAGTTAGAAACTATATTGAATTAAACTATCTATTCGGGTACACGAAAAAAGGCTATCACATTTTCGATCTCCCAGTAGCTTACAAATATTTAAACCAGAAGAGGATATCTTGAAATGCCGTCATAAAAGTTAGAACTATCCTCAAGTATTTAGCAATTGATTAATACAGATATTACAATATTTGCGTGATCTTACTGTGAAGTATCCTCATCTTGTGGGGATGATCAACGTTACGCGGACATTCGAAGGACGAGATCTGATGGGAATAAAGGTAGGCAATTTGGGTCATTAAATAAACATATTATAGCCCAAAACGCTTAGTAACAAATCAAGAATCAACCAAAGCTTTGTGTTACTGCTTCAATTTTTTTCGTTGAACAAAATTTGTTAGGCTTCTTTTACATTCAGGCAAAAATGACTCTCGCAAGTTAACTTAGTAATATTTACTCAGCAAAATCATTCTAAATGCTATTCGAGTGAGACATTCCTGCAAATACTCAAAGACAAAATTATTCGTGCTGAGCAATTATGAGTGATGATGGCTGTCGCATTCCTGAATGCTTCTAGTGCCGGCAAAATGACTCAGATTACAATGATTTATTTTGGCTTCTATCGTTTATCCCACCTGAACATAGCGACAAAAATTGAGAATTCTTAGTCGGCAGAATCTAAGCCAACGCAACTGGAAATTTGCGTTTGAATTATAATACATCATCTTATGCCTTTCTCATAAATCCGCTCCAAATTACACGACTGAATTAGTGAATGTACTCTTTAATTCATGTGTGACTGCTATGATCTGGGGATGCTGACGGATTAACCAGAGGAAAGGGAAGGGTTGAGAGGAGAAGGACGATTGTTCCATCCACAGATTTCTCACAAATTCGCTGTCTTCTTCCATCGTCTTTTGTCGTGCCTATGCAGTGGTCGAGGATTTTTCTTCCTCCTCGAAATTTTGCTCTTTTCTGCGAAACCTTTCGAGAAAATTCACTTTAGCTTCACTTTCTCACTGATCATTGAGAAGGGAGGGTCTATTATGTGGAAAACATGTGTTTTTAAGCATGCGTACGTGTTCAGTTTGCTGTTTTTGAAAGTGAATTTATTACCTCATGACCAATACTTTGGCGCTGTCTATTCAAACTCACATCCGCATTATCCTTTTTATGCCTATTGCGCATTTCGGTCATCGAGATTTTTGTTCCCAAACTTTGCCCTCCCATTTCAAACTGCTGTTTCCCATAGGTAAGGCAAACCAAGGTGTTTTTCGCATCTGTCGCACTCAAACATGCGGTCGTACCCATCAGAAGGATTTTCATGTTTTATCCTTTTACAGCAAGGATTTCAAAATTGGTGATGTAAACGAAAAAAAAGTTTTGAAAAATTGAAGCCTCTTCGAGAAAATTCGACATCCTGAATTCTCGCCAGTGCGTAATTTCTCTATTTTGTCGCAGATCTTGCCCTAACGAAACATAAAGCAACTAGGAGATTTTCAACGTCCTATGTGGGAAATCTCTCTCTCTCTCTCTCTCTCTCTCTCTCTCTCTATCTATCTATCTATCTATCTATCTATCTATCTATCTATCTATCTATCTATCTATCTATCTATCTATCTATCTATCTATCTATCTATCTATCTCTATCTCTATCTCTATCTCTATCTCTCTCTATCTCTATCTCTATCTCTATCTTTATCTCTCTCTGTGTTTCATTTCATTTGAACGGTTTTGTAATATGTGTTACAATATGCGTATGGAAATTTTCATGTGTAACGAAGAAAAAGGACAAGGATTGTTGAGGGGAGTTGTTTTAATAAACCCTTTCTCTCCAAACTTAATAGAAGGTTCATTTGAAAAAGATGTTTAATAAGATTTCATTCAAGCCATTGACTTGATCATATGGTTGAGGTTTGACTTCAGACCACAAAGGGTTGTGAAATTTCAGGTAGGCACGAGGGCAGCTTTCAAACCAGCTGTTTTCATCGATGCAGGAGTTCATGCAAGAGAGTGGATTGCTCCAGCTGTTGCATTATACGTTGCAACAAAGGTTTGTAAATTGTTGCCCACCGTGGACTCTGATTTCCGGTAGAGCAATCTGCAGAGCCAGATTTTCCAAGTGCACAATTTAGCGCTTAGGTTGATATGAAATTTCCACTACGTGCCGCTTGGATATATCGGCGCCATAGTCGTCGACTTCCTCATGCACTAGATATTTTCCAAACATGAATAGTCTGTAGGGATTATCTTAGGTTTATGGCGATGAAAAAGAAAATTCTTTCCTCATTGACGTTTAATTAGTGTTGTGAATTTGTTTTCAGTAGAATATTCAATGAATTTCAGCTAGCATCCAGATATGGTCATGATAAGGACATTACACGAATGGTTGACAAATTCGACTGGTACTTTGTACCGGTAGCAAATCCTGACGGGTATGAATACAGTATGACGACTGTAAGTACAATTTTTAACGAACGTCACTTTATTTACAATAATAGCTTGCTGTAACGTTACCATCGGCCCGTTATACCCATTCCCGATTAGGCGTGTTCCGATGCCCACACAGCAGCTCATTAACAATTCAAAAGAGTCGTTTTAGCGATAAATAAATGCTTTAAAAAAATGATATTGAATTCGAAGGATTAAAATGTAAAATGTTGTTTGATTTCAAAAAAAATACATTTTTCCAGCGGAATTCAAGCTGACTGGAATCAGCTTTTATCCCCGGCTTCACACCTTTAGGCTTACACCAAAGGCATGCAGATGAAAGATCACAGCCACACAAAACAAATCGTAAAATTCGTGATCACGATGGTTTATAAACCGCTTCATTATCCTGTGACAATAATGACGGTGGAAAGTTGTTTCTTGAAAGCTTTCTTATCTCAGCAGTAACCAGGAAGCAAGTAGTATATGAAATGGTGCTGCAATATATGTTATAACAGACATAATTATGTCGTATATCATAATTCTGCACACAATTAAAATGGAAACTTTCAACCATTATTTTATTTTCAAGCGCAACAAGCAATTACTATTTTTGACTTATGAAGGAAATATACTAATAACTAGCCATACTGATGTAAATGATTGTCGAAGTAATTTTTATCGACTTTGTCTAAACTATGCAACAAATGAAGAAATAAGTTTTCAATGAAACATTTCAAATAATGTTCTCATAATTCAACGCTACAGAAATGTTGAAATGTGAAATTTAAAATTTTGCTCAAGTCATAAATTGAACATTCAAATATCATTTGTAATTTCGAATGCATTTTATAATGAATAAAAAATTTTCAACTATATTCGCAAATTTCAAACGCAATGAAAACACGAATAAATAAATCATAAATTATTTTTTTCATCGTTTTCAATTTTACTATTGTACCAAATGAGAAGCACTTTCTTTCGCCATCGAAGATGGGTATGAGACCATTGCTATCCACATCAAGCTTTTTTACGAATAGATAACAATCCTATACTAGTTTGTAGAACAATATTCGTATGAATTTTAGTTGATTACATTTCTAGTTGTAATCATTGTAAACTGCTTCTCTCTGTATTTTTTCCGATGGTCGTTATAATTACGATCTTTTGGGCTGATTTTATTCAAATCGTTCCAAAAGTTATTTTGTTCGGATGTCCCCTCTGTTCTATTTAGCTGAGTCCCCTGCAAATGTTGACGCTATTATTTTCAAATGTTTTGTATGTTTTCTACTACATATTCCAACAAGTTTCCTCCGTTCCACTTAAATTCACTAAAAAATCCATGTTCATAGAGCAGTAGAGATTAGCGTCATCAGAATTTACTATACTATTAAAAAGTTCATCATAGGATAGAGAAAGAAATATAAAAGTAACTTGAAGAGCCCTTAGGAAGTGCATGTCGAATTCCAACTTTGGAGAATCGATAAATAGTGGGCTTTGGAGAATAAATTCCAACCTTGGAGAATTCAGAGCGATGTACCGAACGTTTAAACGCTTAATGAGCAGTTAACAAGCCATATTTGAAATCAACAACTGTATTGGATGAGCATTTAGTTGAAATACGTAATTAAATAATAAAAGGTAAGTTTGACAAACTACCATCTAAGAGGAATGGCTATTGCATTTGTTGAAATTATTAATGCAAAATGTTTTTCATAATGTGCAACGCATGAAGAAAAAACAAAGAAAAACAGCAAAAACAAACAACAAAAACAAACAACAAAAACAGAAAAAAACAACAACATCAGTTCAGTGATGATGAAAATGAATTGTATGAATAAAAAATTTCTACAATTATATGAAAAATAATTCCTAATAAAGAAGTCTTTGACTATTCAATTGCTTAGTGAATCTATATTGCTCAGAATTATATAATGATGAAAATAAAATCATAGTTAGATAATTCAAGGATATATTAAACGAAAAAAATTCATTGAATATGTTAGTTAACGAGCAAAACATTTACATATGAAATCGATACGGATTGCATCAAAAAGACCGAAAGAAATTAAGAAATGCATTTCTAAGAGGGGAAGTAAAATTTAAAGGTAGCAAAAAATATTCTTTCGAAGAGATGAATATCAGCATAAATCGACACTCATCAAAAGTTGGCAACATCAACTATAAACAGCGTGAAATGAAACTCGAGAGAATGCAATCGGCATTTTTCCGATTGTCATCGCCTCAAGATCGCCATTTCATATACTACTGAAGCACACCCCAAGCACCTGTGTAATATGCTCCATATGACCTCACACAGTCTTTCTCGTGTTCTTCTCATATTTTTTTCGCTTAAGTGCGGATACCTTCTATGATCTTTGCTGTAAATGCAAATTTTTAGCACTGGGCTAACACAGCTGGCATTTAGTGCATAAATTATGCGGAGAAAAACTTGGTTCAGACTGAACATACAATGGCATTCTACCGATTTTCATGATGCGTATGCAATTTGTCGAAGTTTTTGAATAAATTGATGACTTCTGTTATCTAAGAAGAAGAATTATTAGTAAACATTTGCGTTGTCATATATGAATTTTCGCTATTCACATCTGAACGTGAAGAAAAAATTGGTATGGATTTTTGGGAATAGTCAATAATTTGTACAATGATACAAAAATTTCCACCTTTTAAGTCGCTAAATTTTTCCATTTTGAATGATCACCATTCAATTCGCATTGTTCAATTTGTTGTTCAACAGGATCGCTTGTGGCGCAAAACAAGATCGAGAAATATGACTGTAAACAAGTGGTGTGTTGGTGCTGACGCAAACCGCAATTGGGGCTACAGATGGGGAGGTAAGCATACAAAGTGAAAGTTCAATTGAATCGCATGTTTAACTTTCGTGCACGAAGAGTTGTAACTATCGGGTGTGAGCAAAACGGTAAAAAGGGTATATCTTTTGTGCGGAGTATAACTAATGTTTAGTTATTCACAAGTAACACCACAATTCTTATCTTTGTTTACGGTGTCATCATATTATATCACTGGATGATTTGAGTTTGTATTTAAAGAGGCTGGAGCAAATCGTAGCCCATGTTCGAATATCTATGCTGGAGCGTCACCGTTCAGTGAGGTCGAAGTGGCCGGTATACGAGATTTCATCACTTGGCAAATTCCCGATCTCAAAATATATGTTAGCCTTCATAGTTACGGTCAGCTGTTTCTGGCACCTTGGGGTTACACCAGTGACAAGCCAGATAATTACTACGACCAGGTACTTGCTAAAATTCGCTTCATCTTCTGCAGGTTTATTTGCTTGTTCCTTCGTTGTGATTTCTGATTCAGTAATTGAATGAACTTCACCACAGGGAATAGGTGACCTGAAATAACTGCAAATGAGGTTATCTATAACGGGACAGAATGAAAAGAAATGTAACCATTTCATTGCCGTTTTTCAGACGATCAAGTACTGTTCCTGATTTAGATTGGTCAGATTTATCGCACTAAGCTTGCTACTTCAGAGCGAGAGAGAGAGCGCGCGCACTGGAGAGAGAAAAAAACGGGGAGGGAGAAGGATAGTGGGAAAGAGAGAGGCACGTAGAGATATTTGACTGCACGAACAATGCAGTTAATGACGTGCAAGGTAAATAGCGCAATATAAATAAGTGACATATACAGTGTACAGACAAATATGCAGCAAAGAGAACGAATTAAGCACAAAAATATGGTTAATCGACTGAAAAACGACAGAAAATAAACAACAAGCCGATCGATCACGAGGACCTAACCAGCTTCAATAATACTCAGGTTTAAAAAAGTTTCAAGTCTTCAGATAGCCACAACTTTAACAGTGCCAAAAGATATTCAAAAATGGCTGAAGCAACAAGAAGTAAGTGCTTCAAGTCAGAGATCATTCCCACGGCCAAAAAATGCCTCATAAAGACCGTGCAGCAAGGTTTATGACTCCTTAATTCGCTCATGTAAATAAATTAATGTGATTAGAATTTACAACAATCTTAAAAAGAAATATCTGATTGCCAGTAGGTTTTACACCTCAGTTCTGATAACTTGTGATCAATTCTTGATGGTTTCAACACACGTGGTGTTCTTCATTAGCTTAAAGGAGTCTTGTGCAAAAATTGCATCGAGCAGGTTGGAAAAACCCCGTCATGCTGATTGTTGCGAATACCGAGGCAGTAGTTTAGCTGAGGTGTTGAGAAAATATGGTATATTTTGATTAAAGATGCAAAATCTCGAGTTTTAAAACATCGAATAACAAAATGTCAAATTAAGGGCATCAGTATTGTCTTTTTAACAACGACAAATTGTGAACTAATGTGCAGGTGTATGGTGATGTATGGCTGATATTTACACAATTTCCTGTGTCACTATTTATTCGCCATCG
This sequence comes from Baylisascaris schroederi, assembly GCA_006503575.1. Lineage (NCBI taxonomy): Eukaryota > Metazoa > Nematoda > Chromadorea > Rhabditida > Ascarididae > Baylisascaris > Baylisascaris schroederi. Next base: position 600,331 of record QEWY01002081.1, read on the forward strand.
TGGTTGCTGTCTTTGGCGTTCAGCATTTGGTGAAATGAAGTGTTATTTTTGCAGAAAATGGCCGCAAAATTTGCTGTGGAAGCGATAAGAAACAGAACTGGGGCCGAGTACAGCTATGGAACCATTTCAGAATTAATGTGTGAGCGAATCTTTTTTTGGTGACAGTATTCGTGAGTGGCACTACAAAATACACTACGGCAAATATATTTCCCATATGTGTTTTGTCAAATCCAGAAGATATCCAGAATCCAGAAAATACCAGTGAGCCAAAAAATGCTGGTTCGGCTCTCAATTTCACTACTGATTGCGGCAGGAAGTCTACCAGCATATGGTGACCACTACAAAACACTTTCTACTTTTCTATGCCACAATAACTACGGCCTATAGTAAATCATTATTTCAATTTGAGGATTGAAGCACATTTTCCGGAGCACGTAAACATGAGATAAATGTGCACATAAAAGAGGTTACTGATGTGCAAGGTAACCGTATTTATTCGACTTAGTCAGTACCGGTCATTAGAAGCGAACCTGACTTATGCCACCCCAGTTTTTTCCAATTCCCGGCCTTTCACTCGCTTTCGACTCTAGAGGAGTTGAAGTCCCCGTCAAGTCTTGCTTCCAGTCAAGAACAAGCACTGTCTACTGCCATCAGTCACTTGGTTCCAGCATTGTGCTAGATACTGCTCACATTCATTTTCTGAAACGCAGCTCCTTTTTATAAGAAATTTCAGAACGTATTTCTTGATGAAGAGCATAACACTCAGTTTTACATTCTTCCCCACGAAAAAGTGCTCCTCCAAATTCGCTTTTATAATTTGACTTGATTTTCTTCTGCATTTTGCTGCTAGCGAGCTCTTTGTGGCGTTTTTCAATCAGAAGACATGCTCCTTTGATCATAGATCCGGCATCTGGCACCAGCATCGACTACATGCAAAGCAAGGGGGTTCCTTATATATATGGTATCGAACTGCGACCCGAAGACATCGATAATAATTTCGGCTTTACTATTCCACCAAGGTATATTGAGCCAACAGGTAATGCTGAATTTTCTCTTTCCTTGGTACACTAAGTAAGCAGAACAGCTGTTCCGACCTTTTCAATAATTTGTCGATTAATCTGGCGGATGAGCGGCGGTAGTGCTTATTCAGGGTCGTAAAAATTCCAACTATATGTATTAGTTAGATTCTTTTCCAGAACGACACTTGAAAGAGAGTTCGTTAGGTGGGCGGAGGGGGAGGAGGGGGGCTTGAGCTTCTGTCATTCAACTGATCGCATTTATTGTGAATACCAACCTGAATTGCGAAGGAAGTGCGAGGGAAAATTTCCTATTTCTGGCAAAGACTATCTGTGAAGCGAAAAAAATTTTAAGTTCTAGACTTCTTGATCATTACTGTGCGTCTTTTTCTTCCGATTAAGGAGTTAAAATGTTCGGGAATCTAGAGATAAAGTACGTACCCTTCTTTTAAGAGAAATCCCTTGGTTGTTAGAGCTGGCAGCTATTTGCAACTTCTTGCCATTTCCATTTGGATGCTCTGCAGCAATGAAGTAGTATCTCAGGCCCCATCCCTAGGAAGAGATTGCGATTAGATATCCTCGAAAAAACATCAAATCCCTGACCCGATATGCCTTTGATACGATCTGTCTTTTCGTTGTGGAAACCCTATTCTGCTTGCATATCCCCCTATGTGATACTGCCATTGTTCGTGCAATTTGTCCGCTCGGCATCCCTGTTGAGTCCTTAGCATCTTCTTTCTACCCAAAAAAAGTTTTAAAAACAGAATCGAAATCCGCTTGATCGTAGATACCGTTTTGTACTCTGCTCGAGCCTAATTACTCTGCATCAAAACCATTTATTTCGTTATATAATCGCATTTGCGAACACATCGGCGAGAATAACGCATCAGAAAAGCAACTCGAGTTCTTTATATCTGCATCAGGACATGCAGAAAAATGACAAAAATCACGTTTGTGTACCAGAAAATAGGTAAGTTTTGACCACTTCACGCGATCTGCCCTAGACTTTGAACTGCTTGGAAAACATAGCTTCGCCGACAATGCGAAAGGGTTTAGAAAATGATCAGCTGCAGCATCTCTTATGAGATCGACAACAGGGAGTAAACTGAAATTGCAGTACTTAACATTCCTGATTTTCATGGAAGTTGCGCGAAAACATGGCGTTTTCGCTCCACCACCTTTGCAATTTTTCAACGATATGCGGTAATAAGGGTGACCTTAATCCTTAATCCTTAATCCTTTAATAAAAGAGCGACCTTAAAAAATAAAAACCATCCTTAACAAATTCTGAAGAACGCTTCGTAGCGATGCAAAACGAAGCGACATTTAAAAAAAAAAAAGAAAAGAAAGAAAAAAATGCACAGAATGGGCGCATGAAGACAAATACAGCTTTCCCAGCCTTGAATAACAATACAAATGGAACAACTAACTGGAACACTACTAAACCCAGTGGTGCAAAAACCTGTGAAATCAGAAACTCATAGAGAACTCCAGTATACTGCAACCAAAGGAAATTATCAACTGTGTCATAGCGGGAACAACAGAAGCGAAATTATACTATAGATGAAGTAAATGAAGGTGATATAACTGCGGAAAGGTTCTCACCAATGTCAACAAAGAAGCAAAGTGTATGCGTAGGTCAATAAGGGGTATAAAGGTTGTGCATTAAGTCTTTCATATTGTGTGAAGTCTCTGAAGTGCGACGCTACCTGCATATTTCCTCCTCTCCACCCCTCCTCCTCCCCCACACCACTCAGCGTGCATCACAACTGCATGTTATCTAACTGCTTCCCACAAGACATTCTTTCGCACCTCAACAAAACGTGTTAATTCCCGCTGGAGAATAAGTTGTTTAGGGTAGCACTGTAGGGGAGAAATTTAGTGCGTTTAGAGTTCTGAAGACTTGGAACGTTTGATTTCTTTTCTTATGGAAAGATAACAGTCGGGAACCGACCGAAACATTTGGTTGCAAACCGCAATTCGGTTGCGGTCGACCGAATTCAATAAAATATCAGCCGGTTACTGACCGGAGGCATTCAAGTGAGGCCAAGTAGCGATTGTGGAAAAAAAAAACCGAAAACAGACCGAAACCGAATTTCAACTGGTTAAAGCCCACCAAAATTTCGTTTCGTGACGGAAATTCGGTCTGTGTTTTTTCAGCGCTATGTTGTAGGATATCGTCGTGATGTTCTAATGGGATAGGAGGAGTTGTGATATGAAGTGCGAGCTGTTGAAAGTTTAGAGTAGCAGTTAATAGGATATGTTGAAGGTGTTGCGTTAAGAAGTGTGAGGTAGTGGCTGAGTTGTGAGGTTAGATATAAGGCGCTAAACAGTAAGTTGTGATGATAAGCTTAAATCGCAACTAATTTCGAAAGTTTGAGGTAATTTGGTTGCCTATGGCAATGAGCACCGCAACAATGAAAATGATTCAAGCTAATTTAGATGAAACATTTCAAAAGACATCTCGCGGTATTTTTTTATAAGCAAAGAAGAAAAATTTTGTACTCCAACGCGCCGAAGGAGAGACTTTTGAGTTTCATTGTTTTGAAATTTGAAAGGAAACGTTATAATTCCTTTATAATTCCCTCTCTGAATATGAAAAATACATTCGCTTGTATTTAAGGCGAGGAAATGTTGTCTGCGTTACTCTCGATGACACGATATGCAGCTCAAACGAAGATGTTCTAAAAGAAAGTCAGCGATGGCGCTCCATTCGTCTTGCTCACATCACACTCGTTCAGGTGCTTATGACATACGCGAAGTGAAACTTGGTTCAGCTGCAATCATGCATCGCATTTCTTAAAGTGAATTTATGTAGATTTTAGGCGAGTTTCTGCTGATTCTCTAATGAAATTGGTCGTATTATGACTCTTAAACGGGACTATAGTAATATAAAATAAAGGGTGGACGATAGTGAAACGCGAATAGCAAATATCGGGAAGTGAGCATATTTTCAGAGGTAGTTTATTTTTTGCTCATCGCAAATATCTTATTCATCCGAAACACGAAACCTAAAACCTTCCACAGCCCTTGAAGGTTGGTTTTGCTATCGTGGTAATCTGCTAACAGAAAGCTGCATTGTTTTCCTTTTGCAAGGCAGAGTCCATGATCCAATATGTGAAGAAGAAGGCGAAAGAGTTACCCAAATGGTGTCCTTCGTTGTTTATTGTCGCAGATGCTTTCAAAACACCTTTAGATAGACCTTATAATGCAATATCGGCATCATTAACTGAAACACTCTACAGTGTGAGTCAACATTCGAGAGTAAAGCAATGGAGAAATATTGAGGAAAAGCTTTCGTGAAAAGTAACCCGCTCAAGTGAATGAACAAAATTCACTTCTGCGATGTAGTGCTTTCAGCCATGTAGAACTGAAGCTTCCATCGCCATATTTTAAGCCGAATTTGAATCGTCGACAAATCACTGAAAATGATGGAAAACATTTGCGAACACTTGAGCTATTCTTGTCTTCTATTCCAGTGGGATATTTGGATGCAAAATGCATGAAATTGTACATATGTAAATTTCCAGCGGCGCTCACAAATCCCATATTTTTGTCTTATCACCATTGCTTTTAAGTGACGGGAAAAGGTGGATTGATACAACAAACAAATCAAGAACTTCCATACATTTTTTTTTCGTCTTTTGACGCTCAATATTAGATCGTGATGAAGGAACATTTAAGTTGAAGGTTACTATATATTTTGTTTGTTTTTTTTTATACCTTGTATTCATGTTTCCTTTCTCGAACACCATTTCTAGATGGTCACTAACATTGCCATTTGCTATTTGCTTTCCTGCTTAGGTCTTTCAGGACGCTGTATCTTTCTGCCTATCTTTTTCGTAGTTAGCTAATTGAGATTGAGAGAATTTATTCGATATTTCTAAGCAATACTTTGCAGCTAAATTTGCTCAGAAATTCTTACGACAGATCTCAATCATATTGTCAGCTAAAAAGTTCCCCGGAAAAAAATTCAGCAGTGAAAATTTATATTAGCTGACAAAGTATGCTTTTCTATTGTGATGATTGTCCATCTATATCGAAAAACAGCTATCTTTGACTCACAGTTATTGTAGTTATTTTAGCGTATTTATGGTATCCGAATTCCAACTTTTCCTCACTGCTATCAATTCAACAGTGAATAAGTTCCCCATGTTGGAACAACCATCCTATATTTTACATATTTTTACACGAAGTTTTTTAAATCTTTTTCTTTCGCAGCACCTAATCTTCTGTCTCCCTCCTTTCTCTTCCACTCCTCCACTTTCACGCCTTTTCCTCTATAAATCATCTCCCCTCATTTTATCGCCCTTGTTTATCACCGACACTCGTTCCTAACAAAACAAAAGGGGCATTGTGCAACACTTTCACTGCCTTTTAATCACGTTGCAAGTTTCTTTGGTGAAGTTCATAACCATTTTAAATGAGGAGCATTAGCTAAACATGCGTTACTATGCTTCTGATTTATGTTACTTACGGAACTAACTATTAGACCTTAGATTCAAAGCTTGCATGGCCAAATGAGAGTTCTGAAAAGGCAATACAGCTAATTTGGCAGATTTACATATTCTCACACGCTCAGAGAATGTGATATTATTACAGTTACGTGTTCCAAATTGTGTTTAACCTATGCGGCTAAGATTCGAGGAAGTCGGATACCTTTTTTCATCTCTGCGTATTTATGAATCGAATGCAGTAGTTGTCTTTATTTTCGATTTGTTTGTTGATATTCGATGCTGAGCTTTAATTTTGTTGTTCATTTCATAATTCTATAAACAATTATTTTTTGTCTTACCTTTAAAGGACCACATAAGATGCAAGTTCATCATTTTTCACTATTGTCTATAGAAAACAATCCGAACAATGAGAAGAGATTTCGCTACACTCGATGGAGTGACCGAAAGCAATTGTTTGTATTGTTTTGCTAATTACAGGTTGAAATTTCGTTTTGTAACGGAGAATTTCACGGGACTTTGTAGTTGTTATGGAATTTAATGATGAAGTTAGTTTACGCTTGCCGACATAAAATCGACGTGAATTTGATGAACTTCATTTGCAATTCAATCCGTTAGGCTCGCGAACGTTCCTGCCTATTCTCATGATGATTTTGATAGTGCGTATGCTATGCTTTATTTAGCTCAACGATGCCATAGTGGATTTCCGCATAACATTTATATAATAGGCTATGTGGCGTAGATCTTAGTCCAAGACAAAAGTCCCTATCTACGGAGCCTTAATTGAACAAACGAAGGTATCGGATGAAGCAGTGACATCTATATTAATAAGTAAAAGAAAAGATAGGAAAACGCAGATAGGGATTGATGAGAGGCAATGTACAGATTGATGCAAATGATCGCTTTATGTCATTCGCGTATTCGAATTGGATGATAAATAAACAACAAAAATATAGAGAACAAAAGGCAACACAACGCTGAAATGAATGCAGACGAAAAATTGAATTCGTATGAGTGCATTGCTTAAGAAGTGAAATAAGCGGAATAGAGTTGGTTGAATCTTTTCCTATGTGAGGCAACTGATTTGGCATGTTCAGTTGCAATCTGAAATAAGTTCGGTGAGTTGAAAGTCGGGCGTTATTCGTTTTTGAAAGCGCATATATGGAAAGGTCTTGAGACTTTAAAGTATGAAAACGCAGCCACGATTTATTAAGTACTCCATTAAGAATATTTATAACATGCCGGGGGAATGCTAAATTATAGTCAATCAGGATGCGTAGGATTTCTAATGTAGCTTCTATAGAGGAGTGGAGTGCCATCAATGTGGTATGTTTCATTACTCAAAGGAAAGTGAGAGCAGACACGAACCACGGAACACTTGAGAATAAATGTGGGAGCTCACCTCGCACTTATTAATCAGAGATTTAATCCAAAGTGTTTTGAAATGTCGGTCCCCTATCATCGGTACTGCAGTAACGCACTTACTTATTGACATCCTCGACGTGACAGTGAGTAGTAACATTGAGTGCTAAGATATCGGATAGATCTTGTATGCATGCATGATAAGAATAAAAGTGGCCTGAGAACGCTCAAAATAACCGAACAGTTCGCAACCCATCTCTCTAGTTGCATATAGTAAAAATGTGTGTTTATAACCTATACAACGAACGGTGTACCTGTCTGAGTCACGAATGCGCCACAAAAATCATCACGTCAGTTGGACGGAAACATTGTCACGCTCATCGAACTTATTCACAGTGCGTATATGTAATTTTGTTCATTTCAAATGCTTCACTTACAGCTCTACACGTCATCAAGAATTCGCTAAGTATAAGTGAATCAGCACTGATGCTTTTCTCCGATGATTAAAGCCCACAAAACCCCTCTATGAATATTGGCCGATTTTACTTCACAAATTACGAAAGATTTTTCCCGAATCCAGTTGAAATCATAACGATAGTGCCAACAATGCTATCATGTCTGATGAAATCGTCGTTCTCTTTCGCACCTCTTTGAAGAAATGAGCTCCATTTTCCCTTGTTTGTTTGTCACTTGCGTTGATGAAAATACCATTTAAAACGCACAGCAATCAGTCTTTCTACGTGTGCGACTTGCGACCCACCACTTATATCATCTATACTCCGCATATCCTTTGCTAGCAATGTGCCTATCGGATTTTCTCCATGTGATTTTTTGCAGAAGTGAGGTAGAAAGGGACTTATGAAAGCAGTCATAATTCATTTTCTGTGAGTGGACAGCCCAGTGTAAATATTTTTTTGAATAGAAGGCATATTCGCAGCAGAATAACCAATGTGCCTAATTCATTCATATTTTTTTGCGTTGGGTCTCAAATGGGATGGAGCAATGAACAGCAAAGAATGTGGGCATATTTGATTACCTTGCCTATTGTCTGAAGCATGACCGAAGCGAAGTTCTGCTTTTCTCTTCTTCTTGGTTTCTTGAGCTTCTTATCTAGAGCAAGATACGCAACAGGACGCCGTCAGACCTTTTCCTCGTCGAACCCTTTCTTAAAAAGACACAATCCTCAAGAGAGCAGACGCCTTTCACGCCCATTCGGAGAAAACGGTGATCAAAATGTTTAGCCTCAGTAGAATTGCCTTAGAGCTGTTATTACAGTGACAGTTGCTCAGTCGCCTGATTTTTCAATTTTCATTCCCTGAAATAAATAGGCGCTAAATCAGGTTCACAAGCTTCATAAGCGTTTATGCTTCTATTATCTCAAATACCTTCTTTGCTCGCATCATTTACAACATCGTTCTCTTCATAGCTCAGTGAGTTGTCCCTCTTTCCCACAGTTTTCTCGGAGCCACATTTCGGTGCTGCATAGGAGCACTGAGAATTGCTAGATTAAGGAGCTACACAGGTGAAATTTCTGCCCTAGCATCTCCGAGGATGGCGTCGATGCCGTTGATGCACAATCACCGCTACATCTCCTTCTAGATATTTTGCATGATAGATTATGGAATATGTAGATTTTTGCTGTTATCTTATTTGTAGCCTTGTTGCTTCCCAAATTAGCTGAGTGTTAGCTAATCCAAAGAATGCGCAGCCCTATAGTAGCTGATCTATATTAGCTGATCCTAAAAAATGGTCGTTGCTAATCAGCATCTTACTGAACATGATATGTAATTTTATGCACTTTAAGTATCGTATACATAGTTCAAATGTTATCCGATAACACGTCCTTTCAATCTCTACCGAAAACGTCATCACCTCAACTCCAGACTGTAATTGCCATTTCAGCTGTCTTTGCCTTCAACCTAAGCTTTCATACGGTCCAGACCAAAGTCGCTTCTAAATCTATGCAAAAAGTTTTGTAGATTTGGATTAACTTTCTATTACATTTTTATAATTTTGAAGTCTTGAAGTAGTTTTTTTATAGAGAGATATAGGAGATGTTCAGAATGAAAATCTGTAGTCGATGAAAAAGCAATTCAATCAGTAAAGATTATTTTCGATGTTATTTACCAGTTTCAGCGGTACTAGGTAAGTTTCTTACATTTTGTTAAACTTTTCACACATTAAAATAAGTTTAGAAAATTTTTAAAGCGGACGGTTTCTCCCTGTTAGCCGTATATGTTTGATTTTGGTTTAGATTGCATCAAATAAGGAAAACTCGCGTGCTGATGAACGGTTTTTCATAAAACAGATGGTGATTTGAGGTGCAAATTGTTTCAGACGAGCAATTTGCAAAATTACATCACTTTTCATATGCCTTCGTTGCGGAAAGTTTCAGGAAACGTTTCGTCAAGAATTCCACACTACCTTATCGAAATAGCAAAAATAACATTGCATCAAATGTTTTCAATGTGAGACGAAAATTATTCTCATTCTAAACTTTCAAAAATGCGTAGTAAAAGTCGAAGTTTACTCGAATAGAATACCATTTTCATTTTTCGAATATTTATTTGCACAATGAGTACAATATAATTTTGTTCATTCTTTGATTACTGTTGGATTTTAGTCAACATAAAAAGGTATTTTTTGCGCTCTATACTCAGATTCAGCGAAGGCCATGAATTTTTCAAATTTTCCATCTCAACCTACGAAACTTGCCAATCCTATCGGAAATTTTCTAGATCAAGACAGAAAAGCGAGCAATCTAAATTGCTTTGTTATGCGCATGTATTTCAAGTTCAGTGCTGCAATTTGTCTGACCGAGTGCACAACAAACACTGTTCCCCAAAAATTGCATAAGAACATCTCCAAAAGATTTTAAAGCACAGATGAGAAATGCTTTCTCATGTCGTCCAAAATTATGCAAATATATTATCTTAACTGAGATATGCACAAAATCCTGAACAACTTTGAAGATATAATCGAAAAGTGCAAATAAGACTGTAGGCGTGGCAATCGAAACATACAAAAACAGATGTGACCTATTACGAATGTTAGTTGTCATTGCTCTGCTCATGCTGTCTCGTTGTGCCGTCTCTGCTCGAAATTCTAATTCGTCTTCGATTCGATGCACGGTGTTGTTTTTATTGAGGTGCTCCATTCGTCATGATCCATATTGTGATGACAGCGGAGGACATCGTTCAATGCATTGAGAAGGGATCATGCCGCCGACCTCGTGTATTCCGCTTTCCTCACCGCATCGATCAAAAGCGAAGAAGAAGCACATTCAACAACATCAGTGAATAGAGATCGCCAATTCCAGGTACCGATCACATATGAAACTTCTATCAGCGCATGACTCTCTGCTTTTAGTGTTTTGTTGTGGACTACATCTGACTACAAGTGTTATATGGAACAGCTGAGTGACATATGAAATCCTTCATATAACGCTGTTGAAGGATGGAAAGATCAGAATTTCCTAACAACATCAATTGTTCATCGGAAGATCTTTTTTTTAAATTTTTTTCCTCATAGAACTATGAAAAAGAGGAAAGTTTATGAACGTAGAGTTGAAGCTGCAGCATGGTGATCAAGATATTCATTTAAGGACGCTTATAGAAGAGAATTTTAGGAACCTGGACGGACTGAATAGGCGAAAGCTGGCACTACGAAACAAACACTTATCTTGAGGCGAAGAATGCGTTGCGTTGAGGACAATCTCACTATTGTTCGCACTTATCATGTTTGTTGTACAGTCGTTGTCTGCGAATTCCTTTCAAAGGTTCAGAGGAAACATTTGCAGACAGGCCATCTTTCAGATCTTCCGCTTTTTCTTCGTTAAAGGACGGGTGGAGCAGAGGAGAGAGGGTAAAGGGAGTGCGAGGAGGAAGGAGAGCTGTAGTCTGCTTTGGCTTCGGTCTCTCCCTCCTCTTTGAAGAAAACTGAAGCTGTGGACTGGCATGGTAGTCGCTGATCGCACTTGTCTCGGCGTCGAAGCTACAAAAGAAGATACCCCAAGCTGTGCGCCTCAGCGACACCAAATTCCTTCAGAATAAATTTTATTACTATCGCCTGTTCCACTTTTATTTGCAGTTCGAGTAAAAATCACCGTTAAAACGTTGCACTGGCATTGAGAACGCTTTAGCTTTTTTAAAACGGTCTGTGAATATAAATACCAATCCCCTTCCCTTGTGTGCTTACCTTCCCGACTTCGAATTGGTCACTATTATTTGGCTATCTCTATTCATCGTGCGGAATTAATAATAGAGCAGTTTTCGAGCCATGAAGTCGTACGATGTCTAAATAATGCGCAAGAGAAGTAAGGAAGTGTGACGATGATATGTGTAATTCTGTTTCAATGAATTTCTTTGAGAAGCACGAATATGCCAAGAAATGTTTCTTTTGAAGTGGATAGGTCGGCTCGGGAGTTGAGGTGCGAACTATACAACTACCACCATAATTTGTAATGGCTGCAGTAGTTCCCAGAAAGCTGCTGAATAGACGGGGACATACACGCACGTATGTACCGCATCATTCACGTGCATGCGGACGACTCTGATGCAGAGTTTGCAAGTGCGCATAAAAACGCCGTCTGCACAAACCATCTTCACTGTTCTGCGATTTATCAAGACTCAGCTGGGGACTGATTTGTGTCTTTTTGCGAGCAGAATGTCCAACTTGGTGCAGTGAAAGCCATGCCGATAACTACCACCATATTTCTTGGTCATCCTTAGTGCCAATTTACGTTTATCTGCGCAATTATTAGATTTTTAGGGATCTCAAAACATTTGATTAGTAATGTGAAGCGATCGAAATTAAACAAGCAGACAAGTGTGCCAAAAGAACTGCTGCAATAGATGCTTTTGCAGTCCTGCTCATGAAACCAACCAGTTCAGTAAATTTGCAAACAGCTGAATGGTTACAGAACGTACCCATATTTAACTGATCCGACTACGCTGAAGGACCATCTACAAAGAAAGATTTGCTTTTTGCGACCTGACTGGCTCATGTAGACCATCCCGATACAAAATAAATATATGTATTCAGGCATCTTTAGCGTTCATAATTCTTTTTAATGCTGATGCAACAAATTGAAACTTAGCATGCGTGGTCATTCTGTGGCCAGATTAGCTGCACTAAACTTCATAATTTCGATGGTTCCAGACCTGACACTATCGGACCAGCAAACACATTTAACATGTACAGTGGATACTTGAAGTCGCTCTAACGCGTGCTACAACTGAAATTTTTTTAAAAGCATGGATGAAGTACATAAACATGTAAAAGATATGAAAAGATACCAGAGGAAGAAAAATTCGACGCTCGTGGTTTTAAAGTGTTAATGAATCTTGCAACGACTATGATAGGAACGCATCGATGCATCATGTTTTTCCGACATATTTAATAAAAATGAACACTATTGGTTTAACTCGGACGAATAAGACGATAAGATTGCTCATCATCAACTACCGAGGTTCATACTTTACACTAGACATAATTATGACCTGAACCAGCATATATTCCCTGCTTCTAAATCGGAACGCTCACGCAAATCCACCAGCACCGTTGAAGTTCAGCATTAAATGGTTAAACAGTGCAACTTTCCTCAATTACGCTTATAAATGCATTCGATTTTCTCTTCAGCAAAACTTGTTCATTTGCTTAAGTGATTTGCATCTAGTACCTTAAGCTAGTTTCTCAAGTTGGATCAAAAATTATAATGCCGCACAGTATACCTGTTGAAACACAAAGAACAGACTACTCGAATAGTGGTTTCCATAAAGCACTCATTTTCAAATTGCAGTTTCCACCAGAAAGCACCCAAGCAGTCGTATTCAGATGTGGCTGATAAAGCGACTCAACTAAATATCACTGGGTCATGCTGTAGTAGCGGTAGTACTGATAATAATGAATAAAACGCGCTTTCACCAATATTTGTTTACGATGACCGTTGATTAGTGATGTCTTCTTTGCATTATCACTGGAAAGTCTGTTTCAAGCCCGAATGATGCCGTCGTAAGGAAAGTAATGAGGACTTCGTTCTTTGTGTATATTATCCATGCAACTGTGGCCTGTATAGATTCACATTTCTGATGAGCCTTCAGGTGCAATGTTCCAATAATTCCTGGTCATATATCATCAAATGAATTCATATTAACTGAAAATAGAACACAAATGAAAGCTTTTCGAATATTTTCGAGGTTGTTAACAATATATAAGAACCAAGCACACAACACTGTTCAAGTACAGAATGCCGGTATAGCTTATGCAAAAATTTATCGTCATTTTACAATTCGGTGTGCAATAAATCACCTCGAATATCGTTCGGGATTACGAGCGTTTTGATGGAATTTTAAAAAATTCACGTTCCGGTGAAAATCATAACCTGTTTTGATGAAAAATGAATAAATCTCATTGAATGCTGCCAAAAACGGTGCATCATTAATTACTGAAAATTAGTCGCAATATTTGCATGAAAAATTGGGCGCTTTTCTCCCGAAATATATAGTTGCTAGTATTTTGATCGATGAGTGAATATATCAAGGTTATTTAGCAGAATTTCGAAGCCAAAATATTAACCACGGAGAAGAGGAATTTGAAGATTATCGAGGATTAAATTCACCAAGTTTCGTGCTTATAGTTTTCTTGGAAGTCGTTGGAAAAATTATTAAGATGAGTGTATAAGCAAAAATAAGTAGTAGGCGAACGCACTGCACGTGGTCATACGAGAAAATGTTATACCTGTGTTTTTCAGGTTCTGCTATGGAATTAAAGCAAAGCACATAACGTATAAATATTTTGTATAAACTGAGCTCAATCCGAATGGAAAATGATATCGGAAAAGCTATTTTCACTCTGACCGTTATTTTTTTCAAACTAAAGGAACATGGCTTTTACCGCTCGAACGTATCGTTTTTTTCTTCGTTTTGTGAGCACACAACATTACCACACATAGTTGGTACACCTCACTTTGCATAATTTGCATCATGTTTAGCTTGTAGTGCGGTTGGCAATGCACAAACAATGCGCTGAGGAACTGCTTCCTTTCGATAGTGCGACGAAGAGGCAATAAACAGAAACAGATTTGCTGTAGTCACTTGCAATACTCTTCGCAATCCTTATCGATACCAGAACAAGGGATTCTGGTTCAAGTCTGTGATCAGCTACAAAGATCTCATTGTCCTCAACAACCTAAGGAACACCTCACGAACCATTAAGACACTCTTAAGCTTCTCTAAATAGCATTGTCTCTGAATTTAACAGCAACGTTATGGCTAGTTAGAAGTCCATGACCTTACATTCATCCACAAGGCGCTGTGTTGTGCTGATTATATCTACTAAGATTTGCATGCTTTATTGATTGGCACATTTGTTCACGTTTATTTTATTATGCTTTCTTTCTTTTCATCCATTGTATCAGTGATTTCCCTTGTTTATTGTGGATAAATTTCCCTAGTATTGTTTCCACTACTAATAAAATGGGGATGAAAAGGGCCGTGCAATGTTGTGCATGCTTAAAACACGTACCGACGAAGCAATTTGTGAAATGCATGAATACGGACACATTTGACGAGATGTGTTTGATTGAATGCTTCTTCAAAGGTGTGTGCACATTTCTATTTACACTTATGGATGGATGCGCCTCTCAAACAGTGTTTTCTGTTCGCCTCATAAATGCTTCCTTCGCATTGCTTATGCCCTCAGCTCTATGCTAACTCCGACCATCGTACCACGAACGCCTTTACACTACCCACACAAGTTTCAACCCAATTCGCATCGTAGCTCTGCGACGCTTATTACGCCTTTTTTATCCTAGTTCCTGCAGATTGTTCACGACGCTCAACATGTATTGTAATGGCGAATTGTACTGTGTACTGTAATATCCCGCATGAGCTATGTAGGTGTGTCTACGCTGTACCTCACTGGAAACTCATAAGACCACCAGATTCAATGCCGTTTTTTGTATGATGCTCGAGATTCTCAACGGTTTCGAGCACTATGACACCATGAAATTGCTCTTTCCTAAATCAAGCTCCAGCAAAAAAAGTATGCGAGCATTTCACAGAACTATTCCATGGACACAGTGTTCAATTTCCGGGACTACTCACCTCTTCGAACTATAGGCGTCTATTAGCATCTTGGATGTATTAGCATACAATCGAAATATGAACACGTTATCTCCTTCCTACTTCAACCCTGCAGCCGTCCACTATTGACTGCCCCCGTTAAGGGATATGCGGCAGATACTTTTTACACATCAATGGTTAGCATTTTAGCAAATACCGTTCATAAGATTACCATGGAAATAGATTTTCGAGTTTCTTTTCATAGCTATTGGTTGTTTCACCTGATTTCTATATTTCTTTGTTCCATTGATTTCTCTCTCCGTTATTCAGGCATTCATATTGATGTTTCTTCGGAAACATTTGTGTTTATTTATCCATCTACATCAGTAAGTGCATCATTTATTCATTTGAACGCATAGCACCAATTTTTAGATGATAGCGAGTTATGAAAAGGCACAGATTCTAATTATCTACGCGTTGACGGCAGCCGGTATTACCTGTTACGAGTGCTCCAGTGCTGCAGGGCGAGAGTGCAGATTCACAAGTTCGACATGCTCATACGGGTTTTTTGGATGCATCAAAATTGCTATATACTCTGGAGGCGTCGATAAATGTAGTAGTTTTCGAGCACTTTTGCAATAGTGCTAGACGATTTCTATCTGCACTTTTTAATGGTTACATCGAAAATAGCTTTTGAAGATGCCGCAAGCGATCGATGATCAAAAAAATCGATTACTTAGAGCCCTCGCTTCGCTGTGTGATGAATTGGGGGCTGCCTTTACTATTTATTTGTCAGTTGCCTCAAATTCCCAACTTTATTTTGGAATAGAACTAAACAAGATCTTTCATGACTTCGTTGGCATTTTTATTCTATCCTTTATTCGGCTATGATATGTTTAAAGGGCAATCCTCTACCTCAAACTGAAGTATATGGCCAGATGTTCGAACGGACGAAACCGTTGCTCTTGCTAAATAAGAAGTATACCGATGTCAATACAATCTGAGAGCTCACCGCTGTTCAGTTTCTTCCAAAAATCATTTGTTCATAAGCAATACCGACTATATCCTTGGCTTCAGTTGAAAATAACCTACTTTGAAATAATTTTATAAGAAAAATATATTTTTAGTCGGTAACTACTACGATCAAGACAGCCGTATAATAACAATGAATCGTGGCTGTACGGTCTTACCACTCGGCGGCGTAGATGCATGCCAACAGCAGTCGTTACTTGGCTATCGCATCGTCACTTGCTATTGCTTCACCGATTTTTGCAACGCTGGTACTCGTTCTCTTCATTTCTCTTTGAGAAAATCCATTTTATTGACCTCTATATTTTTGCTGTATCGTTTCGTTTGAATTGAAGCAACCTTCGAATTCGGGAGTGGAAAGTCATCGTAACACACTATACGCATAACGTGGATATGCCATGTAATTAATTTGAAAAAGTTTTACCCTACGTTTATACTTTTAAATTATATATATATATATATATATATATATATATATATATATATATATATATATATATATATACCTCCGCCCATATGCATATTGTTTCACTTTTTCGGAATGTTTTCCTCCATATTTCGACTATCATTTATTGCCTATCCTAATTTATCCTCGATCCTAAGCCTACTGCTACCACTGACAATTTTTATTTTAATTTTAGTCTCTGTCAATTGTTCCCCTTATCTGTTCATCTGTTAGCAGTTATCGTTCCATTCGTTTTTACGGTCACTAACTTCTCACTTGTGCCAAGTGATTATCTCATGTCTCAACTCTTCCACCTTACCGATAATCTGCCATTTAGAATAATGGAGACGTTGAATTTCAAATATTCCAACACTCTCACTATCTTTGCCACTCCGGTCTAGGAAAAGCTTCAGGAGCTAATTCGTCAGATCTTCCAAATTCCTGTGAGCTGATAATTTTCCTTGCCAACCTCATCCTCTTGATTTTAGAAAGATGAAGGGGATGGAGTGGCGGTGGTTGATGAGGAGCGAGATGGTGGTCCAGAAAGCATTCTATCTGTAGTGTAAGAACACAGCAGCACAGCATTTCATTAACGGTACGTTTCAACGAAATCAGAGAATTTGTGGAAAGAAAAACTATCGTTGTAAGAACTCGCTGCCGCAGACAAATTCATCCACTTGGAAATTGCGATCCCAGTGGCTTGTCGATCAGAATTACTGAATATCAACATAACCATCAAACGAAGCATCATCATTCATGACATCGCGGAAGTAGATTCCATTAATTTTATTATGTTTGGAAAAGACTGCGAGAAAATCAACGTAATTTTGTACAGAACGCGAAGAGATGAATGATAAAAAAACCGTTTTGGCAAAAAAAAGAACACCTGTACTCTCCCATGAATCAAACATATTTCATTTCGATTTGTGAGAAAAAAAAAAGCGGAATGGATCGTCGAACAATGAGAGTTTACGACTACATGTGAACCCGCGAAATCCCACAGACTTTTCCATTATAAAAATTATTCTACTTCTATGACTTCTTCGAAAATATTTTCAAGCGTTTTATATGATGAAATAGCTATGATCGTTTTTTCATTGCGTACAAAAAAAAAACTAGGATTTAAAGGCATCTCATTCTTTTTCAACTCTATTTGAAAGGATGGAAAAAAAATAGAAAAAATGAACATGGAAGTAAATAGTGGCAAAAAGTAAAAGTAGCTGCCCAAAAATTGTACAAATGATCGCAGAGTTGCCGAAAGCATAAAGATGCAGTTATTTACACGAACATTCGATGTAATTTCGCTAGTGAGAGGCACTGCAAAATTAGTGGAAGTGAAAAATTAGTTAGAGGCAGACGACTGTTATGAATTAACTTGATCATTAAATCTGTTAGTCGGTTTTTGCAAGACTAAAAAAATCGTGATTTTCAGCTGAAAATAACAACAAGAATAGGTGCGGTTTTTTACTGACCGATATAACAAGCGTTCTCGACCTCTGCATCAAATTTGATGCCTCGAACAAAACTTTTCCGCTTTTTTACGCCGTTTTATTCAGCGCACCAAATTTAACACAAACGATGAAAATGTTCAATCGGCCGAACGCTGAAGGTTGTCAGGATAAATTTCCCGATCGAAGATATGGGTAACGTGAAAAGCAAAAAATCCCAACTGAATATATTCTCAAATTTTGCTTTTAAGAATCCCATGGAAGATGAAGAGAACAGCTTTAACAAAAGTATTTAAATAAATACTAGAAATCGAATATGAATGCTTACAAACTTCATAATTACATCGAGTATAATGGAAAAAAATAATAATTTCGCAACATTATTCGCAGTCGAAATTATTAGACAATTAGTTCGCATTGGAAAAAAAAATTAACAGAATGAAACAAAAATGCGAGAAAAAATAAACAAATGAAAAAAAAATGTATGAAGGAGGCTGCCATGATATGCACTATTTGTAGCATCCCATCTGCATATAGATTTCATCAAAATTAGAAAAAAAAACTTTACAAAGTTTTGCAGAAGGGCATAAAAGCAACAACGACATATTTACAGAGTGTACAATATTCGTGAAAAATTAAGATGAGGCATAAACTATGTCGAAAATAACGTCGCTTCACGAAAACAATAAATATTTGTGCTATCGTTTCGGAAAGTTACACAACAACGTCAAAACAATCACTGAATATTGATGGTATGCCTCATCAGTGAAGATGCTAAAGTGGATGCAACTATCTTAAGGCACTGAATGAGATGAGATTCGATGCATTGAGCAAGGACAAAGCCCCAAGGGACTTCAATCTGTGATTTGAGCGATCCATTCAGCACATCTACACCCTTCGATTGGTAAATGTTCTCGGATGGATTAGAAATGCTTATGTGAAATTCCACAGATACTTTTGAAACAAACGTCAATTGGAAGCTTTAATACGTCTGCTATCATCAACAGCGCTAAGGATTTCATTTCACTAGGTTCCTTTAATATTGATCTATAATCTCTGAACATATCGAGTGAAATTATTTCCCAATAATAGAAGGCCTCCAATTGATCCCCTTCAAAAATATCCTCCAACAAAGCGAGAAAATAGAATAAAGAAAGGAAGCGTGTCATAGCATCTTCAAATATATCACGACACATTGGCGTACAAAAAGAGATTCATGCCTCGTTACCTGCTTAAGCAAGAGAAGTTTAGAATGGTTGTTTTGGTGATGCTTCAAGTTGCCTACACAAAAGCTGCAACAGTCGAGTTGGGAAAATTTCAAAGCAGGATTTCGTTATAATTGAGGAATAAGTTGCTTAAGTGAACTTTGGAGGGAATTGATGGTCTTTTAGAAGAGGGATGAGATAGGGATGTTGTACAGCTGCAAGAGATGCTCGCTGAAATTCACTACCACCTGGCCTCAGGAAGAAAATTTCGCCGTAGGCCGATATTACTGTTGAAGCAATACCTGCCACATCAGTTGCCTGAAAAATTTTGTCCTTAGAAGAAACGCTCAACTCTATGTTTAATTTTTCGTTTCTTTTTTTGCAAGGTATAGACGACAAGAAATTTGATGGTGCACTTCATGAGCTTCGATGGAAAATGTCAGAATCTGGAACGCAAAGTCCAAAGATAAGGAATTCTTGAAGTAACTTTATTTACTCTTGGTGTCCTTTTCACTAGCTACTCCTGTAGCAAGCAGCACATCCCAAAACCCCTTAATATGTATCTTTCATCTATGAAAAACGGCCGAACATTGGTTTTCAAAGTTTTTTGCCAGGTCCATTCGGCAACGCGTCTATTCACAACATCCACTTGTTTCCGTTGTATGCACATGATGCAACTTACTGCCTCAAAAGGACTTTGGTACCATAATGATAGACAAAATAATTGCATAGAATTTTGCAGTACCACCCCTAAACAACACATCACTACTGTGATGAAAGCGTTTATTGAAGGTGACATAGAACATGACCTCGATTTAAAAAAAAAAAAGAAAAAAAACTCTTAAAGGAGGTCCGACAAAGACTGCTGCTATTTGCACTTTTTTTTAAAGAAGAGAGAACAATTTTTCAAGAAATCAAAGCAAACATTACTTTTCATGGCAAGGTTTCCCTGAGTGAACGGATATTTAGATTCGTTCGTAAATGAAACGAAATTTTACCTTTGTGAAGTTCACTTTCGTGAGCCGTTTTAGAGCGACTGCGGAAAACATGAAAAGTTCTCCTTGATTCGTAACTACGGCCAAAAATTTTTCATAAACCTTTCGATCTGAAAATCACAACAAAACGTCTAATAAGAAGTTAATATTCTGTGGAAAACATTTATATTCACAGAAAGCTGTTTCGTCTATGGATCGAAAATTTCACAAAAAATCAATCAGAAGAACTAAAATTGGCGAAATGCTTGATAATTACTGCAGAAGAGTTACATTCCAATTCGGAATATCCTAATTTTACAGCAGTAAAAAGAAGTCACAATGAGAGAGAATCATTTCGATCTGACATTGCAAAGATACAACAATTTTCCCTGAGTGTTTTCGAAACATCGCTCTGAATATTCTATGAAAACATCAATAAATATGGAACGTTTTATAGCGAACTCTAGCGGACAGAAGCTCTGAATAATGAGAAAAGCGTGATTTTTGATGTAATTATCACGAAGGAATAATTATTCGCTAAAGTTCTGGCGTGTCAAACAGTAAAAATGTACAATTCTCGAAACATATTATGAAAGAAAGAACATTTTCTAGTTCTATAATGAAAAAAGAGCGAACTTACTGAATAATAACGAGGAGAGGGGATTTATTTGAAGAAAATTACTATTTCACGTGCATTGTGTTTGTGTGTGTCGATGTGTTTCTTTGTCAAGATTTGTTTCTCAAAATGAAGCAACTGAAAATGTGAACGCCTTGATAATTAACCACATGTATTGGATAAAGTGTAGATCTTACCTGCGGAGCTGCGTAGCGTAAGCAACTGAACTTTTCGAACACGTGAACCCTCAAGGCCGGTTAATTTATATTTGAATCGAGTCGGTTTCATTAGTGGAAGCGAGAATGTCTTGATTTGCTCCTCTGTACAGATTAGTAACCTTTGCGCACTTGTGGAACCCTGTTTACAGTTAGCGTATATTGATCAATATAATGTCTTCAAAACAAAAACAATACTTTCGAAATAGAAGAAAGTTACTCTTCTTACTCATTCAATAATGCTCAAAGTTGAAATAGCTACAACCTTTCCTAAGGCATAAATTAGCGTACGATACTCTTCGCTGAACTCTGCAGAAATTCAGCACACCGAAGATGGCATTCATATATTAC
Source organism: Baylisascaris schroederi (assembly GCA_006503575.1). NCBI lineage: Eukaryota > Metazoa > Nematoda > Chromadorea > Rhabditida > Ascarididae > Baylisascaris > Baylisascaris schroederi. The sequence goes on from QEWY01002081.1 coordinate 621,509, forward strand.
GAGACTTCTTATCAGTTTTATTGTTTATGAGAGGATCTCAATGACGACTACAACAAGCTCTCATGCAGCACTCATTTATTCGAACAGCAATGCAGCATGCACATGCACTTATCGCTAGCCGCATTCAGTAGTAAAGCACAAAGGCAACAAATCACCTTTACAATTGGTGATCCATCAAGCGCTACGCAATCAAGATCAATAACAGGTGCACGATGCTGCAATCGAATCTCCTTTACTAGGATGCAAACATCTTCAGGACGGATAGCATCGTCGGCTATTGCGTACACCAGTATTAATCCTGCAATTACAAAAGTTATAGCCCAAAGCCATCGGTTCAACATAGATTCAGAAGTTGTAACGTTTTTAGCGCTTCATCGCTTCGCAATCGTTAGAACGCTGCGTTTGATTGGTTACTACGTCAGCTGAAAAGAGTCAAGCTGTCTGGAAAGAAATCAACCAGCACGCTCTTGAGTAAGGAGAGGTTTCACTTAGGCAAATTGGGAGCGTCGTCCGTTAAAAAAAAATAAAAAATAAAAACCAATATAAGAAAACCTTAGCTATCCATGCTGTGATAATGCCCATTTCTAGCATTGACGAAAAAGATAGCGTTAAAATTAAGATAAGAAAAATACCTGTGCAATAAAATTATTATAGCGAACAGCTGCACGTTTTCGAGTCTTACAAATTTACGTATCCGCAATGCACGCTTAATTGAGGGAAGAGAAGGAGGAAACTTTTGTCTTAGCGCCACGCGGGTGACAAAGATGAAAAAATTTATTGCCGCAGTTGGCAGATAAGCGTTTTTGTGTTTCACTTGTCTAGCTAAAAAGTCGTCTTTTTCTGAGTCAGCCGGTGCAAATTGCATGCAAAAATATTTTTTCCACCTTTAAACGTTTGCCATTCCCTTCGACACAACTGAACCAACATAAACGATCATGTATGACGCCAACTTTTGATGTATATTATGCATATAAAATTCCTTGACCCTAACTTGTAGTAACCAACTTGGGACTATCTACAGATAAGCAAGCACGTATATATGCACGGAGACGACGCTGCCACAACACCACAGAAAATGCAAACTGCAAAAGTGCTTAGAAACAAGAACCAATCAATTCATTGGCTGCCAGTGAATTGCTTTGAAATTCTGGGGTTATCACTGTTGTAGAAAGATGATAAAGACTGAAGTCTATGAGGAAATCATACAAAAAGTACCTGAATTGGTGCCAACCCAAAGACTATCAGTGCCGGAAGTGGTTGAAAGAATATTAGCGTGGTAGAACTTCATAACACGAACGGCCGATTGAAGAGGGTCGCCAACTGCAATCACCAAGAAAACAGTCTAATGAATATGCTTTTGCCAAATTTTATTGTTTTGATCCGGCAATCCATTACTACAACGATCATCATTTCCTCCTCTAAGAATAAGCTTAAAAAGCTCAACCCACATGGTGCACGACATGACGCTGAGATGCCTTGGCAGAACTTTGCATTATTTGATATCCTTTTTCTTGTTTTTTTTTGGTCCAAAACTCGAATGCATTAAGCGCACTTTCTAGTGCATATCGATTTCCCCGCCTGCATCGAAATTTCGTTTCAAAAAAATTCCACAGATGGACCTTTACTATCAAAAAATGTATTCTCTGGTATTCTTGCTGACAGCCACTAGGAAACAGGCGCTGATGTGTCACTTCCTACCCCAAAAATTGTTGCCTCTTTAGGTGTCAGCTGTGAGGTTCATAATGATAATCATGTTTGCCAGCTACCGATATTTGATATATAATTGCACCTAATCAAAAAAAAAAAAAAAGTTTTCTCAATATCATAAGTAATCAGTGGCTTTTATTACATTATTGAAATCCTTGCTTTCCACTCCTTGCCGTACTATTTATCGCGGTTCCAACTTCCCAAAACAGAACTCTGCTGGAGACTGCATTCGGAAAATCTTGATGATCGCGAATTTCATCTTTTTTCCACTGTTTCCCTCCCCCCCCCCCTCCCCCTTCCTCGTCTATCAGAAAGCACTCTTTCAGAAAGTTTGAGAGCCCACTGAAGCTTAAGACTACTACAGGTCGAACTCGACCTGGTTCGAATTGATGATGAGAATCTCATTCTGAATTGCGCAAGAGCATTTCATGTTGTTTGGTCGTCTGCTCGCATTTGCTCCTAGTAATGAAAAAAAAAACAAGTTTAAAAAAAAAACAAGAAAAACAACAGGCTTGTTCATTTTCTTCCAGTAGTTTTTTCCCACTTTCATTTTCTTTAATTTCCTTCCAGTCTTTTGCATTATGAAACAGAAAATTCGGTATCACTCTCGTAGGATACTATGAAGAATTCAATAGAACGCGTGCTATTTTGAGCTGATGTTTTCAGAAAATGAGCAGTCATAGAGTAGAAGTAACGTTTTTCTGTAATTAGTAAAGTTATTGAAAGATATATTTCATGCGAACAGTGCACCAAAATCTTAAATTATTTTTTGCGTGTCCGATAAATGGAATATGAGAAATGGCTGTTACGATGACTTAAATTTTTCTCTTTTTTTTTTGAGCCACGACAATTTATGACGCTGTCTCTATCTAAAACAAGAAGCCTATATCTGTAGTCGTTAATTCAGAACGCCTCCATACGATTGGCCCCTTACTGAAAAGTGTTTGCATAACGACAATGATGTTAAAGAATCGTCAGAAGAAATTGGTATTGAAACGTACATAGCGGAACGTACAACATACCAGCAGAGTGAGACCTTGTGGGCTGTACACAGAGTAATTTTTGAAGTGCCCCAAGGTTTCTCGAATTCAAATCGCTTGATTCAGTACAAGAATGAATTCCCAGAGAAATTCTCGCATGACACCAGAAAAAAAACGCGTGCTGACGATCTTAAATTTTACAGCCACCATACTGCTGCCTTGCTAAAAGCATTGAACAATTTTGAAAACGTTGTCTCTAATGTAGCAGCTGTCAAATACTTAAAACTTTTGTGCTGCAAGTGGCTGGGGAGGGGAGGAGGTTGAAATCTCACGGCCATTGTTTATTGTACCAGGAAATGGAGGCAAGTGATAAGCGCGGTTTGTGACCTCTAGCTTTTCAGTGATAACTTCATCCATATTGATAAGAATTTTGCAGAAATGCTTCCACTGCGTCATTCCGATGCCTTCACATTTCAAGATGCTTGAAGACAAAAATTTATGTGGTACGGGCGAATATTTAAAAAATATGCCCGTCTGATGACAGAAGGTGTCGCCGGAGTGTAGTTTTACCTCAGTCAAGTTGGCAAACCTGTTATAAAAGCCTTAAGGTTTATTCAACAATGGCTGCTTTACGGGAATGCAGTATGTGGCACGTGCTATAAAAACCGTCTGCGAAAATTAAAAGTTGACAGCGTTGCATTTCAAGCCGAAAAGGACATTACCATAATGTTTCAACTCATCTAGACTATGTACGATATCGACTGTAGGGCCTGCTACTATCTATACCTATTCCCTAATAGCATAGCCAAGATTACAAGTTTTTTTTTCCAGCGCTCGGCCCCCATCGTTTCACATCGGCAATATATCAACAGTCTGTCTGTCACTAACGATTAGCAGTATTTTCTACTGCGCATCATTTAGTACCCTCCTGGGTAATTTTGAACCATTTCTTGTTCTGAACAATTCAAGAATCAATCCTAGCTAGTTACCCTCACTGCAGTCGCTCTTTAGCAAAAATTGCACATCCACTCCGCCACACCTCTTCGCTTTTATGCCATTTTAACTATCCTCCCTCTCTACTGTCTGCTTAATTTTTCAAACGTTCTGATAATTTTCTCACAAACCTTTAAGGACTTTTACTGCTTCTTGTGTTTATTTCTGGTTTTAAGCTAGCCTTGAACTTCCGGGTTCCCATATCTAAGTAATATGAAGAAGGTACTGGGCATGATTTAGACAACCAGACAACAGGACAGCAAACAAACCATTAAGCGGTGCTTCTGCGCGAGAAACAATTGCCCTCTCCACTGGTTTCACCTCATCGAGATCATCATGCAGAGATGAGCAGCCAGGCTCAGACTGGTGCGAAGTGTCTCCCTAAACGTGCGATGCATAGGTGCATTAAGCTCAAAGATGACTGAATGGCCAAAAGTTTGTCTCATGTGAAGAAAGCCATAAAATATCTCAGAAGTTCATAGCCGAAATACCTCGTTCAATAGTATCAAACGGTCTTAAGAAACTATGAAGAAATTTATTGATGTTGCTCTGGCTTGCATAGCAACTTCGATAAATACGCTGAAGGTATCAGCAGTGAACAATGGTAATATAATGTATCCTGCAAATGCACCTGCTACATAACTGTATAAAAACAAAGTCATAGGGCCCATTTCCATCGATTCGGGTTTCATAACTGTGTCAATCGCGAAATTGTGGTCCCGAAATCATAACAATAAGTGATACAGCAGTTTTAAAACATTTACTCTATATTGCTGCAAAACAAGAATGTCTTACGGGAAGGTTTAAAGAGTTTTCTGAGAATACAAAAAAAACTGTTGAAAAAAGTTGTCAGAAGAATCGTACAGAAAATAAGGAGCAGGAACCTGTGGATTTTTCTTCTTTCTTCGAAATGATTGCCGAATTGATTTTTTCATACTTTTGAATCGTGACAATGCACCATTGAGCGCATTCGCTTCAAGCAATTCTAAAAAGACAACAATTTTGCAAAAAAAACGAAGTAAAACAAAAATAATTATTAGTAATTGTTCCTATTTCGCATAATGGCGTTGTTGACTTTTACCACAGCTAAGGTAGCGTTATGCTGCCATCCGTCTCAGATTGCGCGGAAAGCACATGCCAAGAGATAATTGCCGCAAGAATGAAACAGCCAAAACAGTGAGAACATCAAAGTGAAATATATAAACGGCGAAATTTGTTCCATTTTTTATGAAAGCCTTTAAGGCCTATTCACTTACGAGGTCTTTGCATGTCACACAAATGAATAAACTTGAAAACCCTAAAAAATATCAACAACTGCCAATTTATTGTATTTTCCAGTTTGTCCTTATTGAGCGATCACTGCGCAACTCATTATTTCCAACTTGCCAATTACAAGTGTCTGAAATAATAACGAAAGCGAAGCAGCGGACATGCAAATTATTTTCTCGCTCAAAAGTATACTTATTGAAAAATTTCGCAAAAACGATAAATATTAGAAAATTTGAAGGAAAATGAACGCAAATAATGAGGATTCACCTTCGGCACTGAGAAGACAATTGCGTATAAGAGTTGACTGAGTTTTGAGGTCGCATAAAATAAACCCATATTCACAACCAAAACCGAGAAGATTCCGCGAATGCAACGAACACAGCGCTGTTATTGCAACCGCCGGCCGTAGCTGAACAATACAACTGCAATAACAACGATTTCCGGGAAGGTCGCGAGCATACCTCAAATACGCCGTAAGGGAAACCCCTCCTAGCAACAAGAAATAATGTGCACAATGGATTATTAATGATGCACAGTGGATTATTGAAGACAGCGAACCTTGCAAAGCGTAAAGGATTTACGTTAATCTTTATAAACCTATCTTTCACCAAAATATCTTCGAAGGCATCAACAGTCATAGTCAGTAGAAAAAAGCTACACTGCACTCTCCCCTCTGCTAAGTGTAGTCACACTGAAAGCCTCTGTCACAACCAGAACACTTGAAATGATAAGCTAGGAACTTAAGAACCCTTAGCAGTAAGAATCTCGTGAAATTCTGGGGGTTCAGAATAACGTCTCAACGCAGGAGAAATAACTTGGAAGCTCTAACAATACTTCGTAAGAGATTGGCTACGCAGGCAGTTCCGACAATATTAAGGATTATTTACTTAAAACAAGGACAACTGTATCGAAGATTTTCTACCAACGGCCCAAACAGCTTCGCTCCCTTACCAGGAGGGACCCATTTTAATAGAAATTTTTATCTTAAGTTTCTAACTTATTTGGGGAAACCATTTACCAGCGGTAAAAAAGATCTTATCTTATATTGAAGTTCGCTTCCTACCTGCAAATTTAAATTTTAAACATCTGCCTTTAAATGAACTTTGGAACTTCAAAACTTCAAACTCTACTTTAAAACTTCAAAACTTTGACTTCGAACAACAATACTTGAGTTTCGAAGCGAACAGAAAAAAACAAATTTGAGCTGCAAACCACACAGCTCATACATATTCTGCTGAGAATGAAAGTTGAACAATCGTTAAAAAAACAACATGCGTAAATTTTGGTGGAACAAACCTTTGACCATCTTCTGTTTTATACGGTTGATATCCAATCGGATATGCGAACGGTGACCTTCGAGGTGGTAAAGGCTGCATCCGATTCACCTCTGTGGACAACTTCGACGATTCCACCACTTCAAATAGTATCTGCATCGCAGAAGAAACCGTCTGAAATCATGCTTCAGTACCTGAACATTAATTAATGTGGAAAAAAACGAACGAATGGACCGCCTGACCATCCAATTTCACAGAAATGTACAGAATAATACATGCAATGAAGAATATCTGAATGTTTGCCGAATTTATCTGAAGTCTTGCACTTTTGGGAGTTAGATACAATGTTGCTGTGATTTGATCATACATTATGAACGCACGATCATACATTCACGCATCCTAGAAGAACAGCTTTGGTTTAACTAAAGAAACAGATTTATAACAATACCGCTGGTTCATCGTCGAGATCATAGATGAGCACGTGGCCAGAGCGACCACCCACAACGAGCCGGCCGTTGCTAGTGTCGAAATGCATCTTTTGAATAGCCAACCGCGGATCATCGCAAAAAGGATCATATGACCCTACCTGAATTGCAAAACATTCCTTTTTGTGAAGAGGTGAAGAGGTTTAAAATTGCATCACACAAAAAAAAAAGATTATAAGCAATTCAAATAAAACCTCGCTCGCCCATCAACCTGAGCTGGAAAAAAATAAATTGAATCAACGTTTAGCAATGAAATGAAATAAATTTGGAGCTCTTTTACGGTGTACTTAACGATCACTATGAAAAAAAATGAAGAAAGTGATTTCAAAGGAGACCTTTCGAAAAGGTGGCCATTCTGTAGTCGCATTCAAATCATCGCTTGATTCCGCCTCATCGGCTGATCCTGTCGAATCACCTAAAACACCAATGAATTAGGAAAAGATTTTCTTAACTAGAGAACGCATCACAATTCACTCTACCTCGACGACGCATTAGTTAAAGCAAAGATTCGATTCATTTCAACTCAAATACTCGCTACAAATTCAATGCTTCGGATTGAGTCAAAAGACTAACCACCCTCTTCCCCATCCCAACCGAAGCTTTAAACATTAGACGAAAAACTAAACGAATTCCTGTAACAGAGGGGCAAACTTGAATCGAAATTTATCTCAAAGAATGAGTGCAGACTGATGAGAACTTGAGGCAATCAGTTCAGCAATTTGATACACCATGTGAAGGACTGCCATTGTAGTTTTCCGTTGAGAGACTTCAAGATCATAAAATATGTATTATGAAATAACGAAACTCGATTCGGCTGCAAATTAAGCAGATGCAAATCCTTCTTGAAATTAAATTTCCTGGACATACACCATGCGGCCGATTTGCCATCGAGATCGACTTATAAATATTAAAATAAAAGAAATTTCGAAATATTTTCCTTAAGGCATTAAACGAAAGCTTCAGTAATAGCGTAGTGTTGATTACTATTTATTACGAGCTAAATACATTTGAAAATTTCAGCGGCCAAAACGATGCTAAGGTTAAACGAAAAAATGAGCGAGTCTTATGCTTTTTAAGCAAAAGAGCAGCTTGTTTATCGAACAACCTACGTTTCGAATCTTTTTCTTCAGAATCGGCGTCGTCAGCAAAAGAGCCCTCAAACTCTTTCGCTGAATCAATCGTCAGCATATACCGCAGACTTACGGATCCAACACACCAAATCTTCACCATACCGTTCTCATGTCTGAAAACGACATTGTACTTCTATTTCTTTAGACCTCAAATAATTGTCGTACTGCATTAGTTCCTGTACGGAGACAAACAATCAGCACGCATAAAAAATCTGATGCGAAGAAAATATGAAATGACTCGCTTGGTGCTTTTTATCTCTACTGTAATATACGCATAAAGCTTAAATGACCTAGCAGTAAGCTCTCAAATGTGATAATGGTTTCTTTCTGAGTCAGAATTTATTGAGTATTCGATAATCGTTTAGGAAAACGACATTACTTTTTGATAGAAATATCATGCGTTTTAACCAGTGAGAGATATGATTTGATAATGACAGATTGATATTAGAAAAACATACAGGCAACTTCTAAGATACGAAAAGAAACTGCGATGTGAAAATGGAACTGGATTCAGTCCATATATGAATAGAAGCGTCTATTGAAATGTCATTATTTGAACTACTTATTCACGACCTCTATCATCGGTGTGGCAAATGCATAGAAAAACCCAAAAAAGTGAAAGATCTAGCGACATGTTTAGCGGTTAAACAGTATATAATGAATGGAAACAAGAATGTGCTTAAAGAAAAGACAAACCCAGTGATGAGAAGCTGCCGTCTTTCGGCGTTATTCGCAGCACAAAGAGCCGGTGGCTGGATATTAGCTCCGGCGATAAGCGGCCATCGGTTTTTCGAGGCGTTCTTTTTTTTCTGTGCGTCGCTAACTTTTACAAGCGCCTGACATTGAATACAATTATTTAGCAAGCATGCTACAACCTATGACAACGCAACAAATGCTCTAAAAAGTTGGAAATTCTAAGAAAAGTTGAAAGTGTTTCTTTTATCATCTTAGCCATATTATGAAGCATTACGGAGACGTAGGGCTCACATCGATGTGAGATTCGCCTCCGACCGATGATTAATACGAAACTTCGTACTAACAAACGAGTCGAAGAACTGTTCAATATTAACTCTAGCTTAGGTGGTTTACGACTTGAAACTACTGAATAGAAAAACTAATAGAAACGCACAGAAACGACATTGCTATGATGCTGTAAGATTTGCAAAAAAAAAAAAAAAAAAAAAAAAAAAAAAAAAAAAGAAAAAAAAAGAAAAAAAAAGAAAAAAAAAGAAGAAGAAAAAACGCTTAAAGAGAACATTTATTGGCAGCACCTTCCACACATGCTCTTCGATGTTCGAGCAATGAATATTGCAGGTTACGCCAGATGAATGAAGTGCATGAAGATAGGGCAAATTATGTACGGGCCAACATCTATCGCTGAGATCGATGCAGACGATCTCTTGCTCACATAACACCATCAGAGCTATGGCTTTCGAAAAATCAGCCACTAAAAAATGAAAATATTCCGATTCCTATATGAAATTTTATTAATTTCTTATGAAAAATTTAATATACGACTTTACTTCGACAGAACTGCGCACCGCTTTGGAATTCATATTCTGTACGTGCGAGCAGCACTCAGAAACAATGATATGCTTTCAACATGACAGAAGTAGTGCACTAAAAACATCAAGAGAAATCACATTCGCTTTTTGAAATGTTTTATTATGTTATAGGATATATCAAGAACGAGTTGAGAATGAAGAGGAACAATGTTATGACAACCCATAAACCAAACTTCAGAAATGAGAATTACAACAGTTTTACCATATAGAAGGAGAATTTGCTGCAACTAAAAACGGCCTCTAATTAGTTCGGCTCAATTACACAAAAGTTCGTCAAACTGAGATCACCAATTTTCTAAGCAACGACGACGAATAAAAAAAATATATTTCTATGGAATGACAAAGGAAAATAAATTTCGAATATGACAGCTGATTTCTTTTATTAAAGATCCAATAGTAGGAGAAACTAAATGAACGCTGAAACGGTAGAAAATTCAAAAGAGTTGGTTTTTCCTGGAAAAAAGCAAAGCATGCTAGCCAAATTCCACAATCATAGGTATAAAATGTACGAGAAAAATAAATCAAAGCAATGAAGCGCGTGGATAAGCGAACAAAGCCGAAGCGATGTTATACTTTTGCACTGCATTACAGTTAAATCCTTAAACAGAAAGATTTTTTTTTTCAAGAACGCCCAATATGGTTGAAAAGTGAACAGCAGGCAAACTTGAAGCAGAACGTTACCTTTGGGGGATTGTAGGGACGGAACAATGAAGAAATCGATCACTGGACTGCCGAAATCAAAAACAACAAGTTTACCCTGACGCATAGCCGTTAGTGTGTACCTGTCCCCATACGAAGATCGTGGCATACCACCACTGTAGAATTTTATAGGCAGTGGGCTGCTGCAATTAATTCCGAAATGGTTAATAACGCAAATACATTGTGCAGCTAACTGTTACACCAACTCTGCACTTAACCTTTCATCGTTTTCTGAAACAGTTTCCTCATCATTTGCTTCAGTTCCTAAGCGCCAAATGCGATATAATGACCAAAAGACCATTGCTTATCCCCGTTTCTACCAGCAATACAACTGCCCTCGCAATACATAAAAGTAAGGTCTGATGTTACAGTTCTATTAAAGTGTGAAAACTTATATAAAAACAAGTAATCTGAAAATATTTAAAGCTATAAATATTCAATATGAAATACCTAATGGCAGTAGCCCATTGCACTTTGCTGATAGACATACATGGGAAAGGGCCAAACGGAATACTAGATGGCTCAACTGGAGTGTCGCTTTCTATCGACCATGTGTCCAACGATCCATCTGTATGCGAACAGATGAACTCCACCGCATCCACATTCCAAGCCATACTCTGAATGACGATATCATAAAAAAAGGACAGAAATTTTACGTCGTGTAAGCAAGCAACACTGGAAAACAACAGATGGCGTCTTAAAGTGTTGTTACAAAAAACAACCAAGTAATACAAACAGGTGAAATACAGCAGCACTTAGTGTTATATGGCTCGTTTTATTGTTTGCTTAAGTAGTGATCATTAATTTAATTGTTACAGTACAAAAATTCATGCTAAGAAATATTATTACCGAAAACTAGAAACACAAAAGAAACTAAGGATAAATTTGAAAATCGTGTAACCCATTGAAAAAGCGGAATTAAAACAGATCTAAAAGAGACGATGGGAGTATCCCAATGCTTGAGCCGCAAAAAAAATTGTTCGTCGATGAGATTCACTACCACAAAGCTGATAAGTCAATTTTTCACGAAAGCATTCCATGCAATCAATTCGAAATATTTTCCAACTTCAGTCAATCTGATAGAGAGAGTTTTACGTATCAAGAAGAAAAAAAAACAGTTCTAACGATCAATTTCAAAAGGTAAACCGAAAAGAAAACTTTTCAGGATAAATAGCTATGCATACCGTAATCGGCTGTTGTAACTGCCAATGGCGAATAACTTGATGAGTGATCGTATTGTAATAGACAATAACAAGGCAATTGAATGCGATTAGCAATTTTGATGTATCGCTTGGGTTTACCACTATTTGATCTACCGATCTTACATCACCGTTCAACGATGCCACACTAAAACTTTATTATATTCACAACGCAATTCTAGTTCAAAGCAAATGATTCATTCAATAAATAAGTAGGTCACACCTGATTGGTAGAGCAGAATCGAAACTGAGGAAAAAGTAACAAAGTGTAGAGAAACTTTTGCTTAAGTTTGTGGAGGTTAGAACGGGATGGAAGGATTTTTTTTAAATTGCCGTCTATTATAACTTAGTAAAAAAATAAATAGGTCGAATAAGCGAACTAAAAAACGGATTCTAAAGTATATAAACAAGGTATATACATATATATATATATAAATATATATATATATAAACAAAAAACATTTTAGCAAAAAATACTTACTAACAAAAAACAAAATTATTAAAAAAGTTTAATAGCTAAAGGATGTAAAACACATCATTCTTTCAGAAGGAAGTTCAATTCTTTAGATACGAAGAGATTTATCGCGGAAATTAATCAATGAATTTGCTACAAAGAAGAAAAGAATCTTTGAAATGAAGTAAACGTAATAAACAAACCTCCTCGAGATGTTTTCTTCAAATAACACTACTTCAGAAAGTTCTAACGTCGTAACATGTAACGCAAAAATATTCCCTGTGACGGTACCAACCAGTAGACGTGCATCTGAAGGCTCGTTGAGATTCTCCATTTCGCAACATGTTATTCGTTTTAATCTACAATAATATTGTTAGTCTGTACGAAAAAATCGTAAACGATAACCCGAAACAATGCGTAAACGACGGGAAAGGCCATGAAATCTTCGCCGAAGAAGCTTTGGGCCTTATAGACTGAATCAGTAGCAGATATCTCCTTAAAGAAACACTTGTGTTGTAAATTGGCCCAAATGCATTACCTATCTAAGATCCCTTTGGCGAAAACGAAACGAAATGAGATGGAATAAAATAGCTACATAATGAAGAAGAAATTAAAAGATAACAGAAATATGAGTTTTAGTGCAATAAAGTAAATATGGATTTCTCATAATTTCCTCAAAAATGTTGCAATTTTTTTTTTGGGAAAACCCACAAGATTATTAAAAAATTTGTGGCGCAAATAAAGAAAACGAGGGAAAATATAATATAAGAAATAACACTGCTTCGAAAGTAGAAATTTTCCAAGTTGAAAAGCTGTTAGTAATTGCATTCGACGAGCAGCATGACTGAAGGATATTTTCGGCAAAAGTAAGCATTGCTTTTGTTTTGGCGTACACTATTTGCTCCACTTACCATTCTTAGCAATAGTGAAGGTTAAAATTTGCTAATACTTTCACTGCTTGAGAAAGTAGAAGCAAGGATGTTGGATGATCGGGCATAAAAACATGAGGAAACTGCGGTGCTTTTTTTTTTATTTTGAATATTTTAGAATCGCGTACCTTTAAGAGGGTCTTCATATCTTAAAATATCTTAGAATAATATACATCGAAATAAAAGCGAAGATTTTTTCGAGTAGGTGACAAATCGATTCATTGAAAGGGTTTTTCCCAGAGTTAATGCAGAAATTCTGTGGTTCTCACAGCTTTTACAGCATACGCGAAACCAACAAAACAAAGCCATTGCAGAAGGTACATTAGGTCTAATCTGTCACATTTGCAAGTAAATAGATCCGTGGCGATGAAATTTGAAGCAGACACAATGAGGTTTTGATGTTGTTTCATACCGATAAATGTGTGAATTCATAAGTACGTTATACTGAGGGAAGTTATCGTTTTGCGTTAATATAAATCTACTATGATGTAGCTTATGTGAAAACCAATGATTGTACAAATAATACTATCATGCTGATAGTTTAAAATGGAGAATATATTCATAAGGAATGAAGATCAAGAAAAAATCCATTAAGATGAGTTACCTTTCTTCATGGCTTGCCGTAGAACGCTCAACTGAATCACTATTGAGTTGAAATTTATGAAACGATAGATCGGAACATAAAACTACGAGAGCACCAGAGCCAAGTGCGAAATACATATGTGAAACAGGAGTATTCTTTGGGGTTGTTGAGTACCATTCAACGTTCTCCGAACCAAAACTGCAATAACAAAGAAAGCCCGAATGCTGGTTGCAAACAGCAATCGTTAACAAAAAAATTGCGATCCATTTGGAAGAAAAAAAAAATAATGCGCAATAATGTGCCACTAGCACGATTAAAATGCACGACGAAAATGTTAGGATGGCTGAGAAAAAAGCTATGAATAAATTAAAAAAACTGTGCATAGAATTGCGGAAGACTCAAGCGCTTTTGTCGATTGTATGAGTGAAAGAGAAATTACTCTGGCAAAAAAAAAAAGAAAAAAAAAGAACGAAGATGTAAGCATTTAGATGATCGACAACTCAACCGCTAGTATTTTTACTTCACAAATGAGCATAGAAATTAGTAATTTTTTGAACTTTGATAGTACAACGATGAAAGTAAAGTTGACAAGCACAATGTGTTATTGAAAGTAGTGAATTGCAATAATGTGTTATAAGATGAATGATCTTTGCGGAATTTCAAATTTGGCAGACATTTTATTTGCTTTTTTTTCAATCACTATAGGCTTGAAGTACACTTTAAACCACAATAAATTGCAAATTGAATAAAATGGAATAGTAAGAGATTTGTGGCATTCTCTTGTAAACTCATCAGTAAATAAAATAAGAAGGATAATGGCTTCATTTCTGCAGATTTTTTTTTCTTTTCCTCATATGTTTCGTGGATGTTTTCAAACAGTGCACATTTTGTGGGAAAGTGTTCCGCATTTTGAAATTTCCTACATATTTTATTCAGAAGTTTGCAAGTGATATGACGTTTCACGAATGAAGCATTAGCGCAGTAGAAATGAACGGCTCTTCCAAGTTGGAAGTACTTACATTCTTATTTCACCATCCCTCGTACCCACTGCCATAAGTCCAAGAAGATAGTCGTATGCCAGTGCACAAGCGTTCTGTGGAAAACCATGCCGTAAAGTCTGCAAACCAATTTAAACTGCAACTTTAAATAAGTTGGGTTTTAAGAGGTGAAAGCAGCCCCTACTGCAGGTGGTTGTCTCTATCAGGATCGGAAATGAAAGCTGAATTCAGTGTTTCATTTTAGTTTTTATACGTTCGCATAAAAACGATTGAAGAACCACTTAGAAAAACGATACATTTAGTGCAACAAACAGTGGATAACGGATGAATGTGGTAAACGTACAGGTGTGAATTTGAAGAAGTCATGTACATCTTCCGGTTTGAATTCGCCAGTATGGTGTATGCGACTCCGCAGAAAACGCAGCATCAGACAGCTGACATCCAACACACTGAAACCATCCAATTAGCATCAACTTTAACTCATCTACAACAACAATATACATAACGTGAGTGACACTGTAAAACATGAGCTCCGAGAAAGTCGTTCGGGCCATAATTTAATGTTCGAATCATCAAAGTGGCAAATTTAATAGTTGCTTGAAACGATTCAACGGCTGTCAACTGAGTGGAAACTGTCCATAGTTGGAGAGAGAGAAAGAAAGAAAGATGGAATAGCAATAAATATGATTGCCAAATTCCCATGAGCCATTCAACGAAGCCTATGAGGCAACATAGTGCTAAAAGAAGCGACAGCAAACATCGACGATCCACACCAGCTGCTGCATTGGATTGGCACAGCTGTGCAGTACGCCAGTTGCTTTCAGGGTCACCAGCTTCGTTCTCGTAGCTCTATAGCTAAACGACAATAAATCCTAAATCCTCAATCCCCAATCGGTCACAGTGAAACTTTTCACATAAATTGTTGAATAGAAGCATATTCAAATCACAAAGGAGCAATCTACATAGAGATAGCAAGAAATAAGAGAGTATACGACAAACATTCAAGCATTAAAAAACGTAAAATTCTCGAGGAAAATAAAACGACAGAAAAAGATAAAAACAAAAAAGCTTAACATACAACAAAAACGGAAAAATAACTGATAAAAAATTTTATCGAATCGAATAATGAAGCAAAACAATTCAATAATCTCGTCAATCGATAGCTACTAATAAATTTATAATTCATAGCAAAACGCTCATGATGTGGATAAATGTACTTATATGAATGATCTAAAGAAGGTAAAAATGAGTCGATTTCTATGGTAATTTTTATGGAAAATTTTCAATTAACGCATCCTTAACATGGTAAATGAGTAATAAATTTCGAGATTTCCTAGCTATCACCGTTAAGAAAGAGCTTATTAGCGCATTCATGGCATTGAAAACTTGGAATTACGATAATTTTTCTATCGAACTAAAAGCACCCTCTAATTTCTAAACAAAAATCCCGTTAATAAGAATAAATCCTATAGTTCTTTGCTCACTCTATTTACAGCGTATCAAATATGCTCTATCTGAATAAAAAAAGCAAATGAACTGAACAACAGCCGGCGAATATCAAAGCTTTAAATACTAATAGCGACGAAATACGCAATCACTCACGAAGTGAAGTCAGTTAAACTTGTCCACCAGATGAATTATTTGAGCTGCAAATGTACAATTTCATTCAACCACAAATGCTAGCACTATTAACGAAATTATTTTTTCATCACTAATCGTATCCAAGCAACTAACCACATCCATTGATTGATGTTTTTTCTCAGGAATTCGATTCCTAAAATCGAATGCTAAATTTCAATCGAACCTTCAAGTATTTGCATCATACTGGGTCATCCACATAAATAAAATCATCGCTGTGCTCTATTTTTCGTTCATTCCTTATCGATAACTCCAGAAGAAAAAAGTTTTGAACAGAATCCAAGCGTATATTTCATTGCGCGTTCATGTAATCAATCAAAATACGACGATTAAAAATTAGCGTTATAGTGGTGTATTCATTCATATATTCATATGAATTATTTACAGGAACAACAATAAATATGGAAAGTGACCATAGCGAATAACTGAAACGCATTGCAATGCAGCATACTCTTTATGCTTCGTAAAAGAATGACTCATCGCCGAAACCGGTTCCACCGACTCTTCGGAAATTTCGTAACGATAGCACTCTCACAACTGCGAAATCAACCGATAACCTTAATATACTGTGAGGTAATTTCTGAAGAGAACGCAAAAAAGTGTTATTCATGAAGGAGATTAATCGATTTTCTCTTATTCGATAGCATGCATATACTCGTTGAACTTGTTGTGATTAACTGCCAAAGAAATACACTCATTCAGCGGGATATTCCACGTTGACGGCTAATAAATGTAACAATTTATCTCAACGATGTAATATATCATCGGTTACCTT
This sequence comes from Baylisascaris schroederi, assembly GCA_006503575.1. Classification (NCBI taxonomy): domain Eukaryota; kingdom Metazoa; phylum Nematoda; class Chromadorea; order Rhabditida; family Ascarididae; genus Baylisascaris; species Baylisascaris schroederi. Next base: position 638,187 of record QEWY01002081.1, read on the forward strand.
CAAAATACGACTGCAGTTATTAGCGCATTATTATATCGTTTCGATCATTTAACTTTATCTTGCTCTATACGGATCTAACGGTGAATTTTTTCATTCACTGCGATTATACACAAATGTGAAATATGCAATGAATTTGTGGCACTTAGATAGTTGTTTTTTTTTCAATTTTTATAAGGTTATTTTCTCTACGCTTAAGAGTGCGTAGCTGTTTTATTGATATGAAGTATGGGGATGGTGCGACCAAATCTCAAATTCCACGATACTCAAGTATAGCCTACGGGCTCCGCTATTAACCGGCAGACAAAACATGAAGCAGCTGCAGTGCTCACATGTTCTAAACGGTACTCGTTCATAACTTAGTGGAAAAAATTTTGTTACCGCTCAAAACAAAAAAAAAAAATGGAACAAGGTGAACTGATGCTGCTTCCGCTAACAGAATTACAAAATAAATTAGAAATGCACATTTTCGTGTAATCATTGAAGTGAATCCGCTTCATTTGAGAAATTTTGAAAGAAAATCTATCACTGAGAGTAAATGAGTTAGTATTTAAGGCGAATATTTGATAGAGAATGAGGATATGAAACAGCAAAGAAGCACACCACTAATGACGAATCTATCGCAACATGTAAAACTTAGATCCCTTGAGATCGATTTCTTATTCCGTTTTCTTTTTTCGCCTGAACCCATTTATCTCGATGTGAATTGCATTCGTCGCAGTTCAACAAATACATCATAGCAAAGAAAAAAAGTGAAAAAAAAAGACTAAAAATACACGAAAACAAAGCAATTAAGAAATACGTTGAAATGCAAGCTACAGAAAATTCATTCTGTAAATGAAAATAAAAAGCAAAGGTGAAAGAAATCTGTCTCAAATTAAACGCTCATACACATTTGCACTTCTCAATGAAACAGGAAAACTAAATTAGGGCAAACTGAAAAGGCAATAAAAGAGAAACGAGCTGTTATGGAAATTGTATGCAAGAAGAATAAATGAGCAATGGGATTTGGATTTCGAAGGACGTATCTTCGTGAGAAAGCATCGTTGCATAAGATTTCGAAGACTTCTGATGAAAGAAAATGAATATTTTTGAATTATGAGCAGATTTTACTCCATATGAGGTGTACTCTACTGGAAAAACCAATTTTACTAGGGGATCTTGCTTAATATGAATGGGTTTTTAAATGAATTTTAAAAATTCTTTGAGATAACATAAAAAGCTTCATTGCAGACGGCATATTTCATCATGCTGTGACATTTCGTGCCATCTCGAATTAACTTCTGCAAAGAATTTATTTGCACGTGAAAAAGAATAGAACAAAAATGAATAAAAAAATATATATGAAGACATGAAGAAAAGGAGTGGATTGATTGTTCGGCTAGTATGACACGAAACGACCCTAACGGGTGTGAGCAGAAAATAATGGTGCAGTCTGGGGACCGTAGCGCTTCCTGATCGATACAGGATGGGTGCCGCCGCTATGCCGCCGCATCGCAGCGTCGCCTCTCTCGTTTGCAAGAGCAACTACACTTCGCCCTCCCAACCGGTGACGCGTCGCCGTCATATAGCTATTATATGATGATTATCCCTCCTACCTATCGGATATCGCAATGAGTCGCTCTTTCTTATTCAACAAGACACTTTTGCAGCCAACCCATCTCAATACTAGCTGATTCATTCACGCATCATTCGACAGCACAGTTACAACAATTCAAAAGCATTTCTACACGCACAATTTGACCGTTACCTCCTATTCTCTACTCATTTATTAAGTTCTCTTATAATCGGCGCAACTCAAAAATCTAGTTGTTATTCACCGTACGTGGCTGCGGTAGAGTCTGCTTTTAAAAATAAAAGAAAAAAGGGCAAAAAAACAACAATGAGATAGTTTGATAATGACTAAAGAAGAAATTTTGACGGGAAGAATTTTCATAAAAGGATTGCTTGTGAATAACACGTAGATCTTTTCAAAAAATTTGTTTAATTCATTGTGACTTTTAGTTAACTTCAAGCTGCTTCATCGATTACGTCGCTGGTCGTGGGTGGGCGTTGATAAAAGAATACCTAATGTGTTCGTCGAGTCCCTAAGAAAAATGAATGGGACGATGATCGGTGCAAGTTTCAAATTTTTTTTTTAAATTCCTCTCATTTTCCGTTAAAAAAAAAACCACTGCGGAAGTTTTCGCACCTCAGTGATAACATGCTATCCTTTGTTTGCGAGATATAACAAAATGCCTTTTTAATAAACGCTTAGAAAAAACGGACTTCTCGTTGAATTTCACTAATGAGCAAAAAAAAAAAAAAAAAATCGTCACTTCTTTTATGTGAGGAAAAAATTGCTAATCACAAATCGTCCAATTGTTTTTTGCAATCGTACGCACTTTGAAGTTTTTTTTGTGGTGCCCGCCATTTTCAGTGATGGATTTTTTTGGTAGCTCTTTGTTCTATTATTCTTTTTCATAAACCAAAATTGATTCCTCTTTGAAAAAAAAAACACACGAGCAATTACTGTTTTAATAAAATTACAAAATATTTTTCGATTAAAAAATTTTGAGGCGAATCGTTCAAATCGAATTGCAATTTTCTCTAGTCGCTTAGTTAGTGAAGAAATTTAAACTCATTTATTCAAAGGTTATTTCATTGATTCTCTTTGTTGATATTATCGAAAATCAACGACCTGAGCGTTGCATCCTTTCTGCTTAAAGAGCATTTTAAAGTGAATCAATGTAAAAAAAACGCCTCACTAGTCTATGGAATGTCTTTGTATATTGCCTCCTCTCGAAGGAAAAAAAAGCGTTATTTATCATTCCGTCAATCAACATTCATTGCAACGATGTGTAGAAAAGAATGAGAAAAATGCTTATTTGCTTGCTAATATTTTATGCTCTAATGGAGAGCTGATGAAAGATGACAATGGATTTATTACTAGACGGAAATGCAGCGTACAAAGAACGGGAAGAGAAAAGAAATTGAAACGATAGTAAAGACGATAGAAGATAGTGAATAATTATTAACGCAACGGAGTGTTCCACGCTTTTAGTTAACAAAACGAGTGATGTTTATATATATCGCAATTCCCTTTGAATTTTCTGAAGTGCCGTAGAGCGTGACTTCGGTCGATGAAATGAGCAGTCAACTACCGAATATACTTCCGAATATGCTTTCATCGCCTACGCCCCACTTCCCCCTCCCTTCCTCGTGCAATTCGAATGTGAATATATTTCTTTTGAGCAGCACAGTAGGATATCTCATAAGTGCGATGAATCGCATTGAAAAGCGCTGAATATTTTCCACATTGGATAACGAAATTTTTCGAACATTTAGAAATGATAAGAGAAGAAAATCTTATTGAATAAAAATTCAAATGAAGAAAATATCGTTAAACAAAAAATTTAACGTTTAAGGATCAATTATATCTATCGAATGTGCTCTCCTACAAACTACGTTAAATTTCTTAATAGTAACACATTGTTGATGCATAACGAAAAAGGTATGTAAGCATTGCCCTAGTGACGAAGATAAGAAAATGCACTGAGCGCATCTCAACGACGTCAGTAGCCAACACTAGTGACGTACCTATCTATCGCTTCCTCAACCCATGTTGCCCTATGTTGCCGTGTTGCATCTCATCAACTTCGTTCTTTTTTCGTTTGCTCGGAAGACAACGATCCACGAGCATAAAGCTTTATCCGATACGATTTTCTAGAGTGTAAAATTTTTGCTAACCGCTTTTTTCTTTTCGAATCAATAAAATCGATGTGAATAATCTCAAAGAATCGCTTTTTTTTTTTCAACAATGCTTAAATTGATCACTCATCAAGAATACCTTTCTGCCATCAATAAGTGGCATTCATCCGCTCTCATAAATAGTTCTTTTTGGTTGATATTTTCTCACTTCTTTCAGTGCTGTAAATCACTGACTTACTTCATAGTTGTTATCTCATATAGAACGTATTATGACTGCTCGCATGCTGCCTTTAATATACCTTTTGTAACGCTTTTTTTTAAGTTCCTAAAAAGTTTGCAATATTTCAAATATCATACGTGTAGAATGAAAAAAGTGAAAAAATATTCCCTTATTTTCCAGTCAATGGTAACGAACGAACACAATATCGTTCATGAATTCAGAGAAAAAGACCATCAAGAAATGTTTACATGCTGTATCAAAGGACAAGGACGACCCTAACAAGGGTTTCGTTTTGGCAAGCAGCCAAAACTTTCGAACTCATCTGCGTTTAGTCTATCTCACTATTGTTTTTCTTCCTTTATTATTGCTTCGTCGTTTAAAGAGTTTTGTTTAGTTGAAAGGTTGATAGAAAAAGTGACTATATTTTTGGTCTCTTTTTGGCTGCCTTCTTCCTCCCTCTATCCTGTGAATGCAGTTATAATTTTGGAATATCTTTGATGCTTTATTTTATAGTCTCATAGAAAAGTCATAGTAAATAAAATTAATTTCTGGATATAGAACACTGATCTGTTCTTTTCTGTTTCTTTCAGGATTATGTGCTCTTTTTCATCGTATCGTTGGTGGGACTATATTGTGCGCGTTTTGAGTCTCGCTTCCTTGCGTTATTTTCAAGTCTTCAGCCCAATAGCCATAATATGTGAATAGCAGTTATCCTTATCATTCCTTTTAAATTTTACTGAAAAAATTATTCATCTGTTATTTGGCTAATGAGCTTATATTGCTTGCTTGTGTTTAAACATATTGAGACACCCCATCCCACATGTTTCTGCTACCCATTCCTCCTCTCAGTATTCTGCTGTTTCATCCAAACATTCGACAGTTACCCGCCTTACGTATTGTGCTATTATTCCGTTTAGCATTCTTTGCGTCCACTTCCTTCAACTTAATCAACGGGGCGTTTATAGCAGTTGATTCTTCGTTGTTCAATAACTTAGAGCATTTTCTGAACCAGATTGACTACAAATAATTGCTCATCATGATGTCGTAGGGTGTGGTAGTGTAAAGCAAAAGGAGACGAGAACGTTACTGGCATCTTTCGAGTTGGCACAGGCTCATACCACGTGCGTGAAAAACTCAATGTTGTCGTGAACACCACTTTCAACTCTTATCGCACTTCTTCCACCTTTGTTGACAATGATCTGCTTGGCTTTCTCAATCCCTATGTGTTATTGCAAGCTTACCTTAACTTACATCCAGTCTCTAAAATTGCCGCTTCTCACATCTTCCCCCCCCTCCGTTATCTGAAGACATGGGCAACACCGGTACAGCTAAGTTCAGTTCCTTTCGTGATTGAGATCCGATCTCGCCTAGATTTAGCAGCATTATCGTTTTGCTGTCGCCGTTATCGTTGTGCGTTCCCCTATTAACGTTTAATTTTTCACAAATCGTAGTACATAGCGATGGAATATTGCTAGTGTAGCGTAACAAGAAAGAAATTATGGTGAGACGGTAATGCGTCCTGCCTGATCTGTACGCGAAGGACGTTTCACACTGGGATGATGACCGAGACAGCTCAAATTGAGCTGTCTCGGTCAATTTATTTAGGTAGAAAGATGGGGTGACTGAAAGTTTTCGAGGATACTAGAGACGTTTCTAATAATCGGAAATTATTATAATCTATTTCTAAATTCCTAATAATTGCGCTAATATTTCCAGCATATATTTCTAATATTCTTCTACAGCTGCATATTGCGCTCATCTCATTCCAGTTCTTAGTTTTCGATACACATTTCGAACGTGATCACCTTGTTTATTGCACTGATTATTTGAGCCAAGTGATCGTTTAGGAATTTTCGAATGTTTTCTTTACTTTTTTTTTCAAAAAAAGAAAAAAACAAGTGATAAATAAAATTATTATATCAAAAAATAATACTAAAAACGACGACTTTTTTAAATTTAATGGAACCGCGAAAGAAGTTTGTAACGTCATGAGGTTTATTAATTCGCAGAAGCCGTTCTAAGATAAGCAGTTGGCTGACGAATTGACTCTCTCCTGTATTGGTAAACTTCACGATCAGCATGAACAACTTTTTACTGGAACAGGTAAACAATTATAGGCACAGATCAATGTAAGAAAATCCTCGATAAAAGGATCACTTGTCCAATTACAACACCAAAACATGTAAGATAGAACAGGCGGCTATAGATCAAGTGGGAATAGTGGGTCGTAGAAGCGAAGTCAAAGAAGATGAACAGCATACAGGCAGATCAAACGACTACCCACCATGGGTCGTGAGTTTGAGGCGGAATCAAGAGGATATAAAAGGGGTTGATGCGCTCATGTATTCATTCCAGCTTCTAGACTGGTGTTAACGTTGAGCAGGCCCTGTGTGACCGTTGGAGTGCGCAGGGTGATCGGCGGCAGAGTGAAGTTCGACTGCAGGATCGTGCCGGCGATTGAAGTCATCCTTGTGAACGAGTCATTTCTTGTTTGCCACCTTATTGCGTAAGTGTTGTCTCACAATTTGTTCGACCGCAGCTCGACAGAGAGTGAAGATCTTCAAGGAGACCTGGAGGACCAAACGAGCCAAGGGGAGCTGACCCTTACAAATATTCCATCCGAACAATGAGTACAAGTGAAGTCAGAGAAGGTCAACAGCGTAAAGGCAGATCGCATTGGCACAGGGCAGTTGAGTGAATCAGGCACAGCTGGCCACTAAGAAGCTTAAAGAGGAGAACGGGGAGGTGAGAGGACGATGAAAAGGCAACCAGGTTGGTTAACTTAACGGTAACGAAAACTCGACACGGAAATAGCCGCTTGAAAGCATTTCCGGCCACTAGTAAAGAATCGTAAGTTTTCGAAGCCATGCTGATACCTTTAGAAAATAATAAAATTTTTCTTCACTCATAAAAACTTCTCTGGTCGATGGAAAAGCCTGTATCCAATTTTTGCTATAAAGCATCCCAACAGTTTTTTCGTAGTGATTTTTTGTGTGAAATTGTCAATACAAATAGGTTACAATGAGAGGTACATATTTATAAAAGATATCCGATACTGAACATTTGATAAAACTTCGTAGGAAACACTGCACCTAGCATACTGACAAATTACAATTCTTTATCTCATAAACAAGCTCGAAGGCATGCCAAAAGAGTTGCTTCGTTCTTTGTGAGGTTGCTGGCTAGACCGACGGATGTCATTAATTGCTACAAGTAATCGAACATGGTTTAACACATTCAACCTCATCGGACGGATTAGTCGTACAAATCTTCCGTAAAAGATTTGTTTTTGACTATCGGGTGCGATCAAAACTACTGCAGAATATGACCCAATCAACTACAAAATCAAGACTATTTAAGTGCTTGTAACTCTTTTGTCTGTTGAGAGGGAAATTTGAAAAATGTTGCGAATGGTTAACAATGTTGTAGACTATACCTAGTAAACTTCTTAACTCTAGCAATGGTGACTCCGATGCTAGAATTAACGATCAGACACCAACGCAAACAAATACATCACATAGGTGCACAACTTAACAGTGATGCGCTTATCTTATGAAAGTTTACAAAAATGCATAAGTATGCAATTTGAATGCAGTTCATCCATAATCGTTGTGGTTCATCGTCTATCAGTGATTATCGAAGACAGCAACCCTCCGTAAATATGTCGGCAGAATTATGAATTAGCTTCCACTCATAATAAAGCGGTTACTCAACGTTCACCCTGTTTTTGAGAAAACAAACATTTCTGCTTTTGTTTTACTTCATTAAATTGACGACCAAAATGTTGATCACCTTTCTAGAATATAATGAGATATGTGTTGATCAGCTGGCATAATAGATTTACCTGGAGGCAATGCTACTTCATTCCTCCTAGACTCCATCAAGAATTTTGCTTTCAAACCAAAAGGATAAAAATATATTATTGAGATTATTTTGGATTGAAACTTTCCTTTTAGTTAAAAAGGAAAGAAAGAATTCGAGTTGTTGCAGCTGTTTAAGGAGATAAAGTAATCGTTGTCATTGCATGAACAACGAAGTGTAGACATAGCGAAGAGAGAGACACTTTACAGCTTGCCGGAAGGCTTTGTTCTGTGGACACAATCGTTGTCAACCTGCCCTGGAAATAAGTCTGCTTCACGAATATAAGTGTTTGGAAGTAATTAACAGTTGGCAAATGCTGCAGGCCTATCACGACTATGCTCCTGAACTGTATCATCTAAAGCCGCACCAGGGAATGTATTTTTTAAAGGGCTGAAACCGGATGTTTTAAAAAAAACCTGAAATTTCCAGATTTCTTAAATGGGGTTTCAGTGCAGCTGTAGCACACACAAACACCACATATAGATGAATACTTTAAATGAGAGGATGGAATTCGAAAAACCATAACTGCGCGATAGCGGAATCGCAGTTCAGGTGTAGGCACCGTATCAGATCTATACTCGAATTGCCCTTGTGCAGAAAATTTGCAACTTTTTGAGTAGTGTTTGAGTCATGCTACGTATACGCACGTCAAACAATTCATTAAAGAAAAAAGCGAATAGAAAAAGCAAAAGAAGAAACTCGGAGCTGTTCTCAGTAACAAACGCTGCGAGAATTTCAGGCATAAATAAAGCACTGTTTGCATTTTTTCTTAATCTAATAAACAGTTTTAAAAGTTAGAAGTGCATTCTTAAAATTGCTATCACTTACCGGTTACATTCCTAAGCCAGCTCGAGGAGTTTCACACTTCAGGGGACTGCTGGTTGGGGATTGGGTCCTAAGTAGTCAGTGAAGTACGAAACGAAGAACGTGAACGCAACACCACAACAGATACCTGAAATAGTAGGTGCAATGTTGGTGTAAAGTGTGGATTGAGTTCTGCTTTCAAGTGCTCCCGCTGACGATCAGCTAGCTTTGTGAGAAAAACGAATAATTCATAGATAAACTATATCTTATCCACCGAAAAAAAAGAAAGCCTCTTAGGCAATTTAAGAAACGTCAATAATTATCCCAGTTCATTGGTCGCATTCAAAGCCCATAAATCTTAGTTTCCTCATTCTCTATGTGTTGCCTTCGTGAGCCCTGCTTACCCACATGGGTATGCATTAACTTTTCTCCAACTCAACGCTTAGATCCAGGAGCACATTAGCTTTTACCTTTGCTGAACATAGATTAAGGCTGGAGACGGGATAGGAATTTCACTTCAAAGAATAATGCCACCGTTCTAGAGGAAAAAAGAAAGAAGTGAAGTTAATTCGAAATAAAATGCATATTGTAGCATCAAAAGTTGTTAAGAAAGTAAAAGCAACGAACCTAGAATGAGGAAAAATGCAGACATCATACCAGCGACAGATGCCTTCGACTTTTCAACAGCTCTGAAATGAACGAACAGTAAATAGTGAGAGTGGCTAAGTTATGAGGCTGTAGCATAAAGCAAACAAAATTTGCTACTGCAATACACTTCTTTGTTTGGGCATAACATTTCTTGCACCTATTGATGCAGTAATAATCATAACGTTTAATTAATGCCGTTATATATATATAAATATATATATATATATATATATATATATATATGCGGAACAATCATCGGTTCAACGAGCAAGTATTTCATAAATATCGTTGCCCTTATAATATAACTCTTTATTTTAGTGAAAAAGGGTTACACTATATTTTTTAAATACTTTAACCATGGTGAACTTTATCTTGATTAACATTTTGATGCAAATTACAGGCGGAACTTCACCCATCTATTAGTCTGTTTTCGGAATAAAACCTATCTGTAGAAAACCCGATTTAAAATCATTGAGGGAACAGTCCTCTCCTCTCATGTACATGGTTTTCAGCTCCTAGTCATTAGGCTATTTCAGCCTGTTTTTGCATGAGATTGAATGATGAAAATTTCTAGCAGTAGAGGCAGTGATGCTATTTCAGCTGAGTTGACTGCATCAAAACATACCTGGGCGCATACATCATACCAAGTGAACTGAAGTAACCACTTGTGAATGACATCAACAAGCCGAAAATGATGTACACATATTCACTGGTGATATAGACTGGCCATGAACGACGTTGAGGTCGATAGTTGCAGAACATCATCAACGGAATCAACAATAAACGAAGCACAACCGGAATAAACAAAAATCGTGGAGACGGCTGAAAATCAAATCTTAGACAATAATGAGGCAAGCGATCTAAGCAAAAAATTCGCTGTCATAACGGCTGGTGCTTTTATAAGATATATTAGAAATATAATTGCAATTGTTTTAAGAAATCAAAAGCTAGTTAACTCGCCTACAGGTTGTCTAACCTAATCATCAAGTTCTGCTAATTTTCGGGTCTGAAAGGACGGTATCATGGATTTCGGCTGTTGCGCTCGTGCTTTGAGAAGCGTGATCACCATTTTAAACTCATTCCTATTGCTTTACATGCTACGAAGCTAAGATACTTCAAACAGCGTGCATGGAAAATCTAGTTCTGTGTGAACTAGAGAGAATGTTCGGTATTGCCAGCGAAAGATTATTTCATGGCAGAAAAATACACGCACTTGATTTGTATGCTTTATATTAACATTGCAGAAGATACACCTAATATCGCATGATGGAAGGTGTGGAAAGATAGTAAAGCGTTATTTGTCGCGTAGCAGCTGAAAATCGCCTAAGAAGTAACAATAAAAACGAACCCATTGAACGAAACTTGCCACCGTCGATCCAATCAAAGCGAGTAGATTGAACAGTAGGAAAGTGGTGATCGGTGTGAACAAAAATTCTGCAAATAGTTAAAGTCGCCCTTTTATAATTTTATAACATCGAAAAAAATCATCCGAACAACTTTAAAAAAATAAATGAATTTACGGCACAATGGCAAATGAATCATTCGATTGCAACCTTAAAATAGAGCTCAAACATCTATAAAAAATTAACTAGTATTCGAAACTAATTCTACGCTCAGTGATATCGTCAACAACTTGAGAAATATTTTTAGCGGAACACGTCAAATGTTACTTAAATACTTTTGAACGCATCGAATATATGCCACAAATATGAGCGCAATAAACTGCCTGGTAAACCAATGCGATAAATTACCTGGTCGCACCTCTCTAGCGAAGTATATTTGCTGTTAAATTGTCAATTTTAGTTGTTTGAAAGAGTTGTAGACGAAGTGGATCACGTGAAAAGTAGATGTATTGCTATCAATAATCGAATCGACTAACCAGGAATGAAGAAATCGTAGACTCCATTTGCACTATAAACTTTCACTTCGGCCATAATAGCTGGGAAAATTGTTAACGTAACAAAAAACACGAGAAATACATTGAGGCATTGCATCCACACCTGAATAATTGATGGTTCATAACACCTCATAAGGCGGCATTAAAATATTAAACAAGCACAAAAAAGAAAGAAAGAAGTGAACAAATTTCCAGAAGTGCTAACCTGCTTGAAAACACTTGTGTATAGTTGCATTTTTCCTTCTTTCATCTTTTCTATCTCGTCCAGATTGATGTATTTTTCTCCTTCAGTCAATTTTTTCTGATAATATCTATAAAATTCCTGAAAAGGATTTAAGATTGTCGCATCCACTCCATGTAAGACTTTCTCATTCACTCTATTTGAAGTTTTTCATAAATAATCGAATATTTACATCACAGAATTCGAATGCTGTGATGATCAGTATCCAAAACCGTATTCTTAATTCACCAATTTTGCCTAGGAATTCCACTGCAGTAGTTTTGGTCTGAATCTAGCTGTGCATCAGTTTCAGGTATTGAAAATATTTAGGCCATAAACACTCAAAGACTAAGATCGTTTAGGAAATGTGAGGATCTTTGAAGGATAACGTTAGAGATCGGCTTTCTTTTTGTTCTTCAGGACTAAATAAGATGATATTGTTCCTGGGTAATGTTCCTTTTTAAGGGAGGAATGCGAATTCCCGAATGAAGTTCACTAACCAATTTAGGAAGCAGGTAGAAGCTGAAGAAGCATGCGGCGACTGTAAGAAGTGCTATTGAGAAGTACGCTAACGCGGCCACTTTTATCGTGTCGGATACTGCAATCAGTGGAATCGCTTTGTTTCTCAACTTGTTAAGCAACAACTTCGTCGTTATGTGAAGGTTTTCTTCTGTTAAAACATTTCATCGGAACACTAGCTGTTCGTATCTCTATCTAACATCATACCCTAAGACATCGATCTCTCAGCGTCTGATCGCTCTCACGCAGAAAGCTAAGCATCCTGTGGATGTGCCTAAATTAAGCACTAACAACGCCGCTGGCTATAATCAGGTATGCTTTAACACTACTAATCGAAGCGTCATTGGATTAAACGCCAAAAAATGTATTTAGTATCTATGTGCCTAAGATATATATGCATATCAATCACCTATTTTGCGAGTCATTATTTTTGGCTCAAACTATGTAACCAACTGATTTGGATCGAATTTGTAAACCACTTAATCTGATTGCTAAAAAAGCCGAGGTTAAGGACAATAAGGTTTTTTTTTAATTAGTTTTTTTCTAATTCCAACGAAATTTTCGATCCACTTTTGTGTCACTCAGCGTTTAACTGCAAAGCAAGCATAGAAAAGGTTTAAGATACCACCATATTCGTATTTGGATAAGCAAAAGTTGGATTGATGATGAACGAAAAATTTCCCTGGTGCAATTGAAAGGACTACTGAATTCCAGCAGCTTTATATATCACACTATGGATGCATCTTGCCAAAATGGACTCAGAAAAGGTATATTTCTTGCGACTCGTAATTGATTTGATCATATCTGGTTATTTTTGCAGCATGCTTTTCTTTCGCTGACTTATTTGTCATATGTAAATGCCATCCAATCTATCGGAATTCTCTAACGTTCAAGCATCACGAAAACCTTTTTGAAGTCGAAATCTACGACAATCTCTCTCAAGGGGTTGAAGAACAGACTGTCCGTGTGAGATTTAAATGAGGCACAATTTAACTGTGTTTCATATGCTAATTATACTGCGGTAGTGACACCCAGTGAGATGGTTTCGATTTCCTGAATTTCAGCATCTCTAAACTCGAAAATCTCACCAATGAGTGTGAAAATGCTAATAATTGAGACGAAAGTGCCGCATAGATTGTTGCCCAAAACAATCGCATTAGTGAATTGTTGTGGGAATGCCGACACAAGACCGAATACTGAGTTTTGATAGATTCCATTTGCTCCATTCAAAATTATCACCGTTAACATCGTTATGAAGAAGAATGCCGTCACCACTGGAAACATTCGACGCATTTTTTTTTTTTAAATAAACTCACATCAGCAGGCATTAGTTATATCTAGGCTTCGTTTCAGTTTTTTTTTTCCTGTTGGGTAGGTTCGACTTTTTGGAAGGGTGGCATGTTTGATGGAGAGCGAAATATGTCAGTTGTTACCCTTTCTCCCACCAATATCGCAATTCCAAACAAAAGCCATAAAAGCGCACGTCATCGCAGTTGACGACCGTGTTGGATCGAGTACGCTATTCTATTATACTCCTATAGCTGGCAATTTCGTTCAATTCTTGAGCTGAAGCTATGACCTATTTTTTTCGTGCTTCACGGGGAACGAGGGTTTTTGCTCCGTTGTTATTAAAACGAAAGTGATGTCAGCGAAGAGGTGCAAAAGAAAAATAATCGCGGCGCATGCCCCATTTAATTATGTTCTCCAGCTTACATCTATATTCGTTTCTAAATGCAGGTATCTCTATGAATGAAGGAAGACCTTCAAAGATGCTAAAGTTTTGGTTGAAGACAACATTATTAATCATAATGAGGAATGAGTTTGCAACAATAAACTTACTTTTGGAAGTATCGATAATCACAAGGAAAATAGTAATCACGCATATTACAGCAATAATAATTAGTGCTGACAATATCCTTTTTACGAGACCACCCCTTAAAATTCTTTGTTAAAGCGAATGACCTTTTGGTCGATAAGATGCCTCAATACTTTAATATCCAAATTTTTGTTTTTTTATAAATTCACTTTTAGAAAAACGATCGCAAGTTACTGCATAACTTAGTACTGATGTTCGTCGTTTATGACCTAAGTAAAGCGCGATCTAACCACTGAAACTATATCAAACATTAAATGAATCATAAACTAGCGCTTCTCTCATGCTCGCATATATGACCCGAACTGATGGCTTTTTTCATCTCAGTCGAAATATTCAATTTTACGACGTGCTTAATAACTATGACATCACTGTAAACGGTGAAAAAGAGCACGCAATGTCCAACACAGGACGTGAAATAAAAGCGCAGACATGAGAAAGACCAAAGATCAAAAAGTTGAATGTACTTTTGAAGTTCAAGAATTCTGAAAAAAAAACCATTAATATTTCTCAACGACAGATGAACTAAAAAAAAAAACCTCGCTTCTCGCTTAGATTTTGTTGACAAATAAAAACTCGCATAAAGTAGTAGTTACTTTAGTAAGGAACCATTCGTCTGACATATTTGACAACTTTAAAGCGTATTTTATTAAGAAGTAAGTAATTGCCTACTTTGCCTCAACGAAAATATTGATGAGATTCATCAATAAGCACGGCAGTTGTGAGCATATGCCAAGATAGCTGAAGAAATTGCGCGAATATGCAGTCGAATGTCGTACGCCTTCCTCGTCCATTTCCATCAGTTTATAGTTGACAAAGTACTGCAAGCATCGTCATCCGACGTTTATCTATTATCTGATTACCTCAAAAGCTTTGTAGTTTATATCGCTGATATCCACATTTAAAACTCTTTAAGAATACAATCATAAAAATATATATTAGATGGATATTAAAAATATATATTATTTGTATCTTGTTGACATGAGCTGATCATAAATGGTTTCTACGTTTAGAAACGTTTGTGTGAATTTTTATTTTATTTTATTTTTTTTTTGCGATATAAAATGTCTCTCACGGAACCAGCGCTCATAACTTAGCCATGCTTGGCACAGATGACCCCCTCCCTCCCCCAGCCGTTGTTGCTGTTGTATGAGACATCGTGCATCATAAGCAGACCTAATTTTCTGTACTTTTATCTCTATTCAACTGGATTAGAAATAAGTATATGATTTCTGAAGGAATTTCTCTTCTATATTAGTTGCCGACCCTTATTCAGTGGTTCCCATCAAACAGACAAATTCGAGCTGGTCGACACTCAACTTACCGCTGGAGCAATTGTGATGAACATATTCCAAGGCATAAGCGTTCCAACACCATGCAGCAACATGATCAAATAAACGAGATGGTACATGTCTGGTGGTGGTCTTTCGGATAGCATACCTTCCTTCTCAGAATCAGCCACATCTAGAGATTTATTGAATCTTACTCCCATTGTAAAATACTTAAAGGGAGGCATCATCTCATGTAACAAAAACAACGCTGCAAAAAACTCTCAACTCAAAAATTTAAACGCTCTAAATGTCTCAGAACAAGGTCGCTTTTAGATGATAGAAGAGTATGAGAAGCGAATATTTGTAATATTCTACAAAACAATTTGTGAATAATTGTTCTCACTAAGCGTGGAAGAGTATCTTCCCTTGCTAAAAATTAAGTGTTTTTAACAGAATCGATACACTAGTAACGCGTACAATCATTCTGTCGTGGTGTTGATGAACCGGCTGTCTCGACATTTGCTGAAGTAACATCTTTGCTTTCACCATCTGAAAAAAGATCAATTTTTGCGCATAGCAAAAAATTTCTTATAAAAAGCGAGCTGTGACGCCTTCCCCCCCCCCCCCCCCCCCCCCACCGTATATTTGAGAATTTATTAAGTGTTCCTTTAGGTAAATTTTTCAGTCGCGTTAAATAAAAATTCGTACGATTAGTGCTCTGATTGTTTAAAGATAGTTGCAAGAAAATTTTCCACATTTCCTTCTCACTGAAATATATAAATGTTATTTGTTTTGAAATTCTAATATATGAATGGCCTAGAAAGAATTAAAAACTCGGCTTCATTATATCTCAATATCTAATGTGAACTCGAACTGAATGAGCAATGCTAGGTTTCTAGTCACTCGCTTTATCTGACCGATATCAGTCAACAAATTTGTAATTAATTTTTAGAGAATGTCAACTTTTTCGTGCAAAACAAGAAATGTGAGAAGCGAAAATTAACTCGCAAAAGTGTATCAAAAAACTTTGACATGATGCCATAGTGCAAAAGAAAATTTCAACATTTCCTGTATTTAAATCAAAATGCTTTTTATATTGCTCAAGAATGTGACCACTATGGCTCAAACATGTTTAATTAATTCAATCCAAGTAATTTTCACACGCATTTCATGGTGATGATTGCCTGTATACTTAACCACCTCTAGTATCACTCTAATTTCGACAAGTATTTTATGCCTTATAATTTCTCATAGATATGTACCGTGTTCGTCGTGAGGCATCATTCGTTCCTGTTGAATGCCTGCAATACAAGAATTTATTAGTTTGTCACTTTACAAAGTCCGGTATCGAAATACACCGAGCCGCATTAGCTCGATCATTTTTAATCGCAGTAATTAGATGTGACTGGAAGAAATTTGTCTCAGATATTCTCGAAGCTCTGCAGTTTCGGACACCTTTCAGAAATTCCATAGTTCGATGAGTCGTGCAGCAAGAAAAATTCCCAAATGAAAACGTGCTTCAGGAGTTACCGAAGTTCAAGGGCACCTGAAATCTTTCATGAGCTCCCTAATTTCGCACCTCTAATATCACGACAACTAATATTTGCACATATATTCTGAATTTTATTCGTAAATATCATATTCTACTTGATTGTTCCGATATTTGCATATGTATTCTCATTATATTCATATTTTGCATATATTTCATATATCTGCATATTTAGCCATTATATTTGCATACGTTCACGTAGTTGAAATTTTCAAACTGCAAAGTCCTGAAGATCTGATTTGCTTCATTTCCACACACTTTGGCGGTTACTTCGTTATTTTGCGCTCCCGTAAAATTGCTGTGCGAAAGCGCATCGTTGGCGAATGGTGTCCATGCATATGCATATTTACGTGTTTCTGTTCATCTGTCGGCACAGCAGTTTGGAACCGCAATTAAGTGAAGCTAAAGCTACAAAAGTGAATGAGTATAATGTACCCGATGGGTGTTCTCCTCTACCATATTCTACGCTGGTCTTTCTGAATCGAAAAACGATGCACAAAAAAACAGCACCTTATTAGGCATGGGCGCTTGCATCAGTAAGAAGATGAAAGTATCATAGTGTCGCTTTTATTTTGATCGCAAAGGTTTGAAACTAGTTGGTCAGTTAAACGGAATGCAGAAATAGTCCATTGTGCTAGTTCCATTTGGTTTCTCCATCTTCTTCCATCCCTTCCGTTTGCTGCTGTTCTACTGCTTACGCAATTAAATAATTGAAAAATTTCGCACAACGCAGTCAGAACTCATGACAACGAAAACACAGAGAGAGACAGCGAAGGAAATGGGAGGAAAGAGAGAAGGAGAAGCGATGGCAAGCCAATGAAAAGTTATGACTTTGAAAGTGTCTTGGAACTGCAAAGTAAAATACGAAAAATCCCACTAATGAATTGAGAATTTTGCTAAGCAAGTTAATGCTCCCATGTTTTTTTTTTGGTTAAAAAAATAGAACTTTCGAAAAAATCCACTGAAATTCCAGCGTTACTCCACAGTGAAATCCAAGTAGGATTGCATTACTCCGAAACTACCCCCCCCCCCTTTGTCCGTCTCGTTGCTATGGTCTGACGGATTCATAGATAGTGGAGCGATACTGAAGAACCGTCTGCTATATGACAAAAATTGTTTGCATTGGAATTAGTAAACAGCGTAACAATGATGCCAGCGTACATTGCATCGTTTAAATAAACACCACATTGAATGGGCGGCTATTAACAACTGGGTTGATTGAAGTGTATAGTAAGAGCTGTCAACATTTTATGCCTATTAGATGGAAACATTCACTAATTCAGAAAGTCATCCATTGACAGCAAGCACTATGTTGAAACTATTCTTCGATGAATCAGTGCATAAATCACTTCTAAATGTCTACACTGCAAATGAGTTGTAATGCTCATTGGGCGATAAGTGTGAATGCATTACGTTCGAGAATACCTTGTAGGTAGAGATTGCATCATTTGGTAAAATTTTGATGAATTTTTTATATATGTACTGAAGAGAGTAAAACATGCTGGAGAGGTCGTTGTTGAATGGATGGAATGAGAGGGGAGCAGTCATGATGTGAGGGCATCGATAAAAAACAGCAGTGAATTTATTAACTAACGGCAGCAAACGTTACATCGATTCAAGTGTAAACGCTTTCTTGGTAAAGTTTGAAAGCAAACAATGCGGTTTCAGTAGTTAATGAGACCGAAAAATGATAATAAAAAGAAGTTTCTTGATAAAGCAGTCATTTCGAAGTTCAATAAGCAAAGAAGTGTAAACTTTTGATAAAAATTGAAGAAATTTGGCGCAAATAGCGTAAGATTAAAAACTCTAACAACCGCACGACACATTCCAATATAAAAAGTCTACATATTCGTTTTTGAAACAAAATCTAATGATGTCCAGTACTCGAGGTGTCCTATATTTTCATGCATTAGAAAATTTCCCCTGAAAATAGGATTTTCTTAAAATTCCAAAAGTTTTTCTCCGAGGTTTATTATTCTACAGAAAAGTTCTGACTTTCTTAAGCGTTGAGAGACTTAGATGAAAACTAGGCATCAAGAGTAAGCGATTGTGGGAAACTTGACGAAATGGGAGAATGAGGAGGAAAGAAGAGGAGAACAACACCGCCACATTCTTACTAGGGGAGGGGGAAGAAGAAAGGAAGACTCCAACCGATAATCGCACAAGACCATCACAATAATCGAATCTCAACTTTCATTTCAGCAAATTTTTCGACGACTGCAAAATCAAAAGATGAGTGGGTGGATTTTAAACTGAAAAAGGCAGCTTAAACAACACAATGGCATTGCTTTTTGCTTAGAATGAATCATCCATTAATGAGTAGTCAGACGATTAGATTCGTCTTTCGGTTTTTAGTTAACTATTTTTGGCATTAAATTTTAGTTAATACAGAAAAATTTTTGCATTTCAATAATCGTTCTCTTTAACTTAACTATGTTATGATATAATATTATATGAGTCTTAGCGTAGTCAATTACCAATATGAGAACGATAGACGATATAAAATAGTGTTTATAAATTGCGATACACTTGAAGGATTGAAAATGTTAAATTTAAAAATAAAAAAATCTCTCTATCAGTTGCAGAAAGCTTTCATCTATGTGACATTTGCTCCTCGTTGCTTGAAGCGATCTTTGCTTCGGAAATAAAGAACAGCATTCAGCCTAGCAAACAATTACAAATAACACACGTGTCTTCTTCAATAGCGTTCAAAGAACAACAACCTCTTTTTTATTTCAGCTGTAGGAAAGCACCAATAGCGACACCAGCAGGCCAACCGGAGATATAAAAGAATGCACAGCATTAGTTTACTTGCGCTACTTTCTTCCCACCTCAAATATCCTCCCCTTTCTGAAAGTAGCGAGGTTCCACCTACAAACCCTCCTTGTTTCTATAGGAGGTTCGCATATATATACTACCTGTCCAGTATCAGTTCTAAAAAGTGGCAAGCGTCGTTATACGCCAGAAATTTATGAATAGAAAGGTATGATAATTTTTGCAGAAATCCATAACAAATCAAGATGCGACAAACCAGTTGGCTTGCAATACTTTGTGTTACCTTCATAGCGCCAAGACATATCGAATAGGTCGGAATTAAAAATACTCGAAAGAGATAAGTGCTTTTCATGTGTCAGTATAAACAACGAGCAATTGTCAACAAGTCAATCAAATTAAACTTGAAGAAAAATTATTCTACTCGACCTGTCTACCTGTCATGTAGATTCTACTGTCATCGCGAATACGCACATATACATATAAGCAATATCCGTTCGACGGACATCGTTGCCAAATCTGTAGGAAATCATAAAAATATCCTTCAGTGCAATAAAATATTTTCTTTACGATTAGGCAAATATATTGATTAGTTTCGCGTGTTTTATTTATTAAGTCACTAATTTGGTAGGAAATTTTCATCCATTAGAGTTTTTAGAATCATCATACTTAAATAATGAACTTATTATCGAATCACTTAAATAATATTTATAGATCAATTATCCTCTTGAAAGAACCTGCTTTTCGTTTATTCATACTGCCGTCTCCAATCAACTTTCCACACCGTTAGGTTATTTTCCCCCACCTGCAATCCCTAACCCGCCTTTGGAGACAAACGAATACACATTAGTGCTTTAAAGATGGAAGGAAGACATAAAAAAGCACAATAATAAATTAAACAAAGGAAATTTAGAATGTCTCATTAACTAAAACGAGCTAGCTACCTGTGAATGTTGCTAGCAGCGTTTAGTTCATCGTTCACCAATTACTAAGCAAATTCAGGATTTATGCCCTTAACATTTAAATTACACTAAAAGAAATTGAAAAAAAAAAACCACTTGTTACCACTCACGCATATTGCGCACATAAATTTCGAAAAAACTTCTCTATCAATGCCTCGTTTTGTTGTCGATTTACTTTCACTAACTTTTATACGAAGTTTTGAATTAAGTAATGAAGTAATATGATCGTATATTATACAATAATAATAAACAATAATTGCACAATACAAATGCCCATGATTACATAACCTAAATTGCGTAGTGAATACAATAAAAAGCATGGGAAGGCATACTAACTTAGTACAAAATGTGGGGTCGCTTCCAAAACTATCGCCGGATAGAAGAGAGACGACGCAAAGAACTAACTATATATGTAAACTGAACCGATAAAATTGCATACAGATGGTTATTTTGGCTAACAATAGTTTATTATGCTTGGTATTCACATTGGGAAATAATGCTTATAGCAATTTCTCAACAGTTTTGTATGAAATTTCTGCTTTTTTTATTCAGTCCACTTATTTCAATTTTTGTTCCAATCTTTGCTATTTTAATTTCAGTTGTATTCCATATTTCAGAATGTTCAAAAAATAGTTCACTTTAAATGAGCGATATTTGAAGGCAATAATGGAATCCGATTTTATTTTAGTTGTCATTTAAACTGCATAAAATTCGTTGCAAATGAAGAAAAAAATTACATATAAACGAAATGTAACAAAGTGGGAATATTATGAGAATATGAATTAGTAATGCAATCGATAAGGAGTAATAATAAGTAAGGCAAATGTAAGACAAGGAAAAAAATATAGAATAACGATATGATTTATCTACGACAATAGAAAATTGCAAAAATCTTTCCAACAAATAGGTGAATGAAAAGTGTAGTAGAGTTGCTTTTTCAATCTGACAAAATCGTAAAGACTATTTTGTCATGAGTGATGAGTTAATGCCGCCCATCTTCATTAGCGGAGGGTATATATGTGTCACGATAATCGTTACGAAAATTCACGTTGCATTTGCTAGAGGGGAAATAACATCGTGAGGATGGTGCTGATAACGCTATTTCCCATGATGATGCTTAGAACGTTTGCTCAATTTTTAAACTTATAATAACTGTTAATAATTAGAGTTGTGAGTTGCACAACTTCATTAACGTAAAAGGAACGAATTGCAACATTTGCTATTATACTAAGGTCCTATTTGTTTTTCTTTACTTAAACTTATCGATGCGTTAATATCAATCTTTATCAATGTAAAAACGATCCAATGAAATATTGACGAATAAGATTAGCCAACAAATACGACAATATCCGTACCCTTCATAGCATAACATCATCCGGTTTGATAGAGCATCATGTTCACACACATTTCTCATAAATATCTTCGGAAATTATCTTTAGGATGACCCGCTTTTCATAAACTTAATTATAGTTCCCTCATTAATTAGAACAATCTCCGACATCCAATTCACCCAGCAGCAACAAAGTTAAAAGTTTTCTTTTCGCTGAGGCCATTCTACATATGGGTAATCGATACTGTAACGCAAAAATCGTTTTATTCTTTTTCAACATTAAAGGTTAGTTGTAATATGAAAATTTAAAATCGCACTAAGTTTTGGCTGCCGGAAACGGGAATAATTTGCTATTTTATCTTTCATGCGAATAACAATGAAGTAAGCGTCTGAATTCTTTTTTCATTTCAAAAATGCAACAAATCACGGTACAACGTGCATTAATTTTATCATTCTTGCAGAACTTTTTTTTTTTCTAGTCGGTCAAAAATCATTCGAAATCTTTGAACTAATAAAACATCATCACTGTATAGACAACAAGACTGACACAGAGAAACGCAAAAAAAGACGCGTTACTTACTACCCACGCCGTGCAAGCATAGCGCCTATGTGAAGGCTGACATCGATCGCGGGGATTGGAGCCACAGCACACTCCTAGCGAAGCACCGACCGCACTGCACTTAGCAGTTTGCGTATGAGTAGCGCAGCTGGTTACTACGCAGTCAACAAGAGGCCATCAAATGCTTATTCGATTTACCACCTGATACGTTGATGCTAGTCCACAATCGTGCCTTGTGCGTTTTTATTTTAGAATAATTGCGTGCGATTTGTGAATTGAGCAACGAAAATTCCTCCCTCACCCCCCTCCCCCCACCCTTGCCCCTCCACCTGCCCTCAGGAAGCATGAAATTATACGAATCTTGTGCATAATCAGTGAAATGCACTACTCGTCATTTGAAGTATCTTTTCAAAGCAAGAAATATCCATCGAAATAGTTGAAACAAACGATATACGCGAAACGTGCGCTTAATCAGTATAATGCTGATTAATTTATAGGGAACTGACAAATTCCCAGTCTTTTAGAACAAAACCTTGGATGAACCTAAATATGACCACAAATTTTAGGAGGCGAATTTTACTAGCACAAAGCGAAATACTACCGATCGAATGGACACAAGAAATGCACCATCGCCGATTCGTTTCTATCTTGTCTAGTGTGGCGATGCAAACGCTTAGATCAAGCAATATGTTAAATTGTCAACGACTAGGTTTTGCATAAAACTGAGATAGACAACTTTTTTGAAGAATGCTTCTAGAGTAGGATATGGCCGATTTGGTGTCTTTAAAATAATTCACTCACTCGCCGATTTTATTACTCCACAAAAAGTCTGTATTAATATCTCAGAAGTAGATAGTTCCACCGAGTGATAGCTAATTAAGAAGTCAACAATAATGCTAATGATATGAGGCGTTTCTAAAAAAATTAGTCAGTCATGCTTGCTATTATTACACTTCATCCATAATTCATATCTATGTGACCAATTTACTTTGAAAATGGAAAATTTACCAATTTCCACAAGATTCCTCAACAAATTTTTACGTTGAAGTTAATTTTTATTAAAATAATAAAGATACTGAATATTATTGTGCGATATCATATTCGACTTTCAGCGAAGTCGTTCTTACAACGAAAATTTGAACAAATAAAATTTACAGAAATGCCATTATTTTCAATAATTGGAAAACTATTTTCTGTAAAACGAAACTTTTTCGTGGCATTTTTCTATTTTTCCACATAGGGAATATTTTTTCAGCTTTTTTTATGTTGTCATCTTAAAAATATTTCTACGGAAAAAATTTGATTGTCTTTAGCAATTGACGAATATTTTCGAAAGAAAATGACCTCCAAGATCGAGATTTATGAAAACTTGCAATAAAATGTTGAAAATGCGCATATAGCTGCCACTAAAGAAACTAAATGAATATTTTGGCATCAAAAGCATTTTGCTCACTCATATCATCACAAAAAATATTATCTGCTGTGAAATATTTTAAAGATATAAAATTAAATGAAATATTTCGAGTAAATGAAGATTGATAATTGACCAATAAGAGTTTAATGAACATATCCACAAAAATACTAAAGAACAAAAAAAGAGAATACACCGGAAACGTTTGCATTACGTTTCGATGGAATCACATCAATGCAAAATGGCCGAAACATTGAAAAGAAATAAAATCCAATAAATCAATTCTTAATTCATTTCAAAAAAGAGATCTATACGCTCCTTTCTTATCATTGGTCAATGTCCATTTCGTTTATTTGATCAGTGAAGAAATGAGGATATAAATATTTTTACATTTTAGAATAAATAAGCGAGATGATAATCAAGAAGAAAAAAAATTTTTTTTTCGTATTTTATATCGAAAATACAGAAAAAAAATTCTTTTCGAAAATACTTTTCGCCTGCACTCATTGAATCTTTTTTGCATTTTTTTTTCGAAACAGCACAACTATGCAATTATAAATCACATAAATGAGCCTCAACTATCAAATCAAATACTTGCAAAATGAATTCTAATAAGAGTGCACTAATGAACTAGGTATAACAGCATCATCACCGCCAACTATATGTGTGGTACGTAAAAAAAAAATTGAGGTATGCGAATAACAATCGCATCAAACAATATGCGAATAATAACTATTAGAAGAATTGTATAGTACGATCTCCAATCTCGGTATAATTCAACAGGAAATATTTTGAGGGGTTAACTTGTGCGACCAACAATCGGCAACGTGGAAAACGACAATCAACGCGTCGCTCTTCGTATGGTCCTCAGCATAGCGTGATGGATGGAATTGCGCCACGTGCATCAGTTATTGGTTTTCTCTTGTGGCATTAAGTGACTTTCACGTAGGAAGCGCACGTAGACTGACTGACTGCTGCATTAGAATGGCTGCAATATGACTAACGAAAAGCTCCAAGCTATGCTTATCTACAACGCAAGAAAATAAAAATTGAAAAAATTGCACTTTGCAACGTGTAGTACACGTTGAAAACCTTATCTTCTTCACGTAGTATGTGTATTTTCTAGAAATAGATTTGGCTATCTTGTCGCATAAAGTTTTTTATCTTCCTTTTTCCGCTAAGCGGAATTGTTTAGTAACGTTATAGGAAACGACACAATCACATTGTGGCTAAACAAACTTCTGTGCACAACAATTTCTCTACCTTATATTTTGAATTATTAGAGGATTGAGCGAAAACTACAATGAATGACATGTAAAATACACATAGAAATTTTCGCAAAAGTCGAGTTTATACTGAAAATAAAAACGAGAGAAATACACCACTAAATGCATAAATATTTCTAATAAATTCTTTCCTTTTTTCTACATTAAAAAATTGAAATCCTTCTAAAGTGTGTTCGATGAAAAAAAACGGTTTTAGTATAGTAGTAAGGGTAATAATGGATTGGCTAACGATTGACAGCACAATGGGTATAGAAACGATCGAATGATATACAGTGCATTGATCAATGATGTCTTTGTTCGATTTAAAAAAAAAAAATTATTTGTTTATTTATTTGTTTGTTTATTTATTTTTCCACTTATTTAAAAGAGGGTGAGAAATTTTATAACACACAAGGAAAACACATTCTACATTAATCGTATGCAACTTACAAGATATATGTTTGTTATCAATTCATTGTCATTACCGTCGGCAGATAAACACCGACTAGGTGATATCGAGTTGAGACACTCCAATAACATTAAAAAATAGATTGTTATTTTAAAAAGTTATGACCGTTAAACTCTTCTATTTCGATAACTTCATTGATACTATGCGCTTATAGCTTATTATGCACTATTCTGCATTGCCTGTTTTTTTTTTTTGCAATTTCTATAATGCATTAACGAGCATTGCAAAATTGCAACTTGCAATTCTGCACATTAAAAATTGCAATTTGCAATTCTGCAATATCACAGATTTCAAAAATGCACTTTTAATGAAACTAGTGGTGAGAGCCATTTTAATTATATGCAAGAGATTTGATTTCATAACGAAATGAAAAAAAAAAATTAATTGAATAGCGTACAATATTAGCTAGAAGATAATCTTAATTCTACTGAATGAATATAGTTTTAGGCTTTATTTTCACTCAAAATAATGATTATGAATTATTCTTGCATTTTTCAATTTTATGGGTAATTAATTCAAATTACAATTCTTTATGCTTTAATGATCGATTGAGAGCTTTCGATTACCGGAAGCGTTGTTGCCTTTGCAAAGAAATGTTTGTACAATTTCATTCTTTTTTGCTTTTCATTTGCTAGAGCAAATCCATTTTTTGGTAACGCAAGCCCAGAGAATATACTGCTTCTTGAGATTAATGAAAAGAACTGCTCATCAACCCATATTATTGTGGACACTATAGGATTATACATTTGAAGCATAGATAAATTTAATTAGAAACGAGTTGAATTCATATATAAAACTTAAGAAAGAGCATTTGATCAACTCTTTTTGATATAAAAAGATCGAAAAGATATATTTTGTAGACGATAGGAATGCTGATTAGACAGCCTCTATATCCTTCTTAAATCAATCCCCTTTTCGGAGATAAAAATAAGATTATAATGAAAAGAAAAAGTGCACATCCACACAAACTTGGTAAGAGAAGATTACTTTAAGAGTATTAAATGTGAACGAGAAAATCTTCATCTGTTGCAACTTGCCAAATCTTATTTCTCTGAAGAACACCTCTCATATTAATTGAAAATCCGCATC
Organism: Baylisascaris schroederi; assembly: GCA_006503575.1. NCBI lineage: Eukaryota > Metazoa > Nematoda > Chromadorea > Rhabditida > Ascarididae > Baylisascaris > Baylisascaris schroederi. Next base: position 664,593 of record QEWY01002081.1, read on the forward strand.
GCTAAGCGTATTATATTCTATTATCAAAGTCAATTTGTAGAAAATATTCCAGAAATTCTATCAATAGCTACTCGAAGATCTATGATACTCAGACGTGAGCATAAAAAACTTTTTCATCCGTTGAAAACTTTCGGTGATGAAGTAATAGTTCACGTTTCTTGATGGTTGTCATCTATCATTTTGATAAATCATCTCGATGAGGAAATTACATCTACCTCTGAATCATCTCTAAACTACACAGTTATACTGCCTCCAAACTATATCTATCGCTAAAACAAAACCGCGAAACTCTCTCAGCAATTACAAACCGTCTATCAAGTAAATCGATTAATCTCGTTAGTTTGTCATAAAGTGCATCATCAGATCTTTTTCAATAAACTCTTTGTTAGATGAACGCTATTGTCATATTTTACTTTCAGCGGATAACAGTCATAATAAAATAACACTTTCATCATGTTTCCAGTAATGATTAATTTTGCGTACAGTGGAAGAATGAAGCGAAAATTTTGTTTTCAGAATAGCACCGCACCATTGCGACACTATCAAGCATCATATCGGAATGACGACATTTGCGCCATTGTTTGAAAGATGAGAAGAAATTGACGAACTACTACGCAATATTTGAAATGCTCTCTGAGTGAATCTCTCTAGAAACTCTGTTATGTTGATGTCTTATCTGTGCGCTATGTAAAACGGATAGATATATGATGTATTTGCATGTTTTTATCTATCTATCGAACGTTTTCGCCTTTTCAACAACAAAATCTGTAGCAATGAAATTTTGTGCACAATGAAAGTCGTTTTGCTAACAACAACATTACACTCTTTCACGTACACGTTTCGTTTATCCGTTTTTCAAATTTACCGGCACCATAATTTTGCAAATCAATCGAATGAGACATTTTTTGAAGAGTTTTGTTTACTTTTGCATGAGTTCACTAATAGGGCAATATTTCTGAGTTCTTTTTTTTTTGACGTTCGTGCAAAAGTTTGGTTCAACAGACCGAGTTGCAAACAAATAGAGAAGCTCAGCGGAGAATGATAGGATTTACACTTAATATTCCAACTGAAAGCAGTTTAATAGGCGGCAAACAAATATTGAAATACGTGGAATAATGCTCTCACATTTTAAATGATTCGATCGCTGCGCGATAAAAATCTTCTACAAAAGATTTAGAACTTTTGTGGCATCTACAACTCATTTCGACGCTGTTATATCAACGTGAAAGATGGTATATGATGTTTTTCATGGTCGGTATTGTAACCTACAACTTTGTAACTTTGATTTCATTGATTCTTGATTTGAGATTACTGCATCGGACAGGCGAATTAGCACATATTAATACGTACCGATAAAAGGGTGCTATAATACGCATTTTAAATGCAAATTTTTGAAAGATTATAAAAACATATATCGCTAACGGTTCGCTGGAACACGATTTTTGTCCTTCTCCTATCCTTTATTTAATATGTCGAGTTTTGGAATTAAATCTTTCATTGTGAAGCTGCGGCTACCTCTGAAGCTATGTTTTTTGCAGTAATTGCTATATAGTGCATCTGATGCCGAAATAATCGATCCTTGAGAAATATGGAATTGTTCATTTTAAAAAAAGCGACGACAGAAAAGATATAAGGTTTGGTACATCAATGAACGCCTCACACACAAACAAACATTTGAGATCGCCCAACCTAAAGACGAACATTCTTCGATGTTGATCCACATCAACCACAATTGTTTTTGTTTTGAAGGTAACTCGATAATGAAAGAGAAATTCGATAAGAAATCCAGAAAAACAAAAAAAGCCAAAAACCGAAGAAAAATAAAGAAATGTGTAGATCCATCAAGCTATATCACTTCTGAATCGAACTTACCACTTAATGTTCGAAGAATTCAGATTCAAATCATTTCCACAAAGAAGCCTGCTTAAACTTATAATTCTAAAACTTGATGCCATTATCGCTTAGATCTGAGCATCTTTCAGCACCCTTTTTCTAATCATACTTTAAAGAGATAGCATAACGCTGCAACGGTAACGTTTCGTACTACGAAGACAAATGTTCTAATTTTCTAATGTATAGCATTTGTCGACCTGCTCATCCCATCTCTCTCTAAGTTCCACATCAAGCAAATTGCAGTATATAAGCCTCGCAAGACTGACCCTTGCTTTGTAGAAGGGAGAAAGGGGAGAAGAGGAGGAGGGGGATGGGGAGATGAAAGCCGATCATACGTGAAACGCAATGCGCTATAAAATAAGGCTGACAGAAATACGCATTCAGACAATGTTCAAAAAGTTCTAAAATTGTTGTCGCTATCAGCAGTCATCAAACTTTCCATTAGAATAAAAGCCTCTTGAACTCAAATCTTAATCCCTGTATGCAATAAGGATTTGTAAAAGAAAAAAGTTCAACCGATATCAGTCTGCATCTATGCGCATAGCACATTTTATAGGGGAGATGATTTATAGGACTGAATGCGTTTGAAAGGCGACCTGCCGCAGTTAGCTCACCGATTTCCTTTCTTCTTCGACCTCTTGCAGAGGAAATTCATAATCTTCACGCATTATCGTACTTTCAAGGCAACTCCCGTCATCTCATTTTGTGTCCTTCAGTGCCTAGTTTCGAATTGACTGGGAAAAGGATTCCCAACCTACCTCTAGTCCCTCATTTGTACACATTATCGATATGATCTTGCCAGGATCCGACAGCTACATCCTTCTATTCTACATCTAAGTGCATACCATCTATGAATTACGCAAGACAATAGATATCCGACGTTACCCAAGAAATATGATGAAGCATAAGAGGTATGAATATGTTAGCATCACTTCTTTACTTAACACTTCGCTAATGCATAGCGCACTAAGCTAAGCGTTCTCGAATGTGAACTTAAACGGATCAATACCGCCTATAAAAAGCGGTATAACTTCCAAAAATAAGAGCAAAAAATGCCTACATAGACACTGTAATGTGTACCGCTCTTCCCTAATCCTTTCATTGTCTTAACAGGCTTCTACGAAAGTGTATCCTTTTTCTCGATCAATTCGCATTCATTCGGAAAGTGCTTCCGCTGCAAAATTCCAGAAGTTCAAGTTTAATAGTATACCGTCCCTTCTAGTAGTCTCTCCCACATTCCTTTATTTATAAAACATAGGAAGACGAGACTGTCCTCTGAAAGCAATCGTTCACTCGCCATTTTCGTGAGAAACACGAATCTTTTAGAGAAACTGCCCCTTTGTCATACGAGAGACCCGGATGTCACTCCTAGCATTGGAGGAGCCATTTTTCAAAAATAGAGAATTTTTTCATCTAACTTCATTCCATTAAATAAATATCGATCACTCGGACATCTGATTGACAAATTTTCATCAATTCGACATGTGCCCCTTATACATAACGCTTGAGCGAAAAAAGTGTGATTTTACACGTCCGACTTTCTCACGCTACTTTCGTTGTTACCCACATGTTCCCATGGGTAAAGATGGAAACCTCATGTCATAGTGAAAATGCGCTTTAGTTAGCTTAAAATTTTTCTTATGAGCTCGATGAATTTGTTGGTTTACATCCTGCGGCTATTTTTCTTTAGCGCTATCAGGTTGATGCATCGCACAGATTCTATCAGTGTGCACATTTTAAGGCCACTTTCGTATGAAACGTTCCATATTTTTGTGGTTGTCCTGGACGTCGAACTTCGAGCATTTGAAATGCCCTCTCATTCTACACTGGCAATGTTGAGGCAGAAAGAAACCTATCTAAATCAAAAAATATGCACCTTTCGCCGAATTGCACCAATCAAGCTAAAAATCACTACAGTTTTCAGTTCAGAAACATTGATAATTGAAATCGGTGCACGAAAAAATCTCTGTTTTTCCAAAAAATTTACTGCCAAAATCGTAGAAAACCACCAATGACCTAAAATTTATAACCTAACATAATCAATGATTACAACAGTTTGTTAAAGAATGTTCATTTAGAATCATCCGGTTTTCGGTGCCATTCAAACCAAAATTCGTCAATAGAAACCGTGCAAAAATGTCCAACTATGCTGCCTTGGATTTATGGAAGTCTCACTAGAATTCCCATGCAATTTCAACACAGGCATTTTAGATGCTGCTTGAAATAATCTTTTTTTAAAGAAATTTATGTAGTTTGCTTATATTCTTTATATTTCATTTGGTTTCCAATCATTTGAGGATTCAATACAAATTGATTTTCTCTGCATTGCAATCGATCACTCAGCAATCCTCTTAAATTCCAAATATAATCAGCAATTTACATAGTTGCAGCGTGCAACTCGTTTATCCCTTTCATTAAAATGCAATGGTAAATTTATTATCGCCTCATTTCTTCTTTACTATGCCGCCTTCGATATAATTAATTTAGGCGTCGAAATGAGGTCATAGAATTTTGATGGTGACTAATATTTCGTCTAATAAAGAAGTATCTCGTTGCTTTATATTTTATTATTTCTGCTACGCACACTGCAATTTGTTATAACACATTTCTTTGTTAAGCATAACACAGCTGTTATTAGCCGTAATATATTCAAATGACATTCAATGTTCAAAGTGTACTGATAAAATGATGCAATGAAATACATAAACTTTACTATAACATTAAAAAGTTTTTGCATAGAAATAAAGACAAACGAGCTTTTGGATGACGTTTTCAACGAGCTAATTTCGATTTATTGCTCTCCTTTCTCCTTTCACATGTCACTCAATGCGAATTTATTCCAAATTGCCATACTATAAATGAGTGTTGTTAGTTTTGAATCTTTCTTACACTATATCCAAAAAGTGAAGCGGCATTAACAGTCATTACACATTTTTTTCGCGAAGCATTCTGAATTACAGCACTCCAAATGGCGCAAAAACGACGCTTTCTCTTTTTTGAGAAGTGTCTTTCTTCAGGTAATTCAGAAGCTCACATGAAGGCGTGCAAATTTCCAAGAACTCCGAAAATCACACATCTCTTCTTTCGCAACCAACTAAGCGCTATTCACTGTTGCTTGAAAATGTTTCTCAAGATATGGAAGCCAATAATAATTTAATGATTTTACGACAGTAAAAGGGAAAATTTAACTAATGTAGTTACAAAATACTGAATAGAAATTTCTAAGAACTTTGGTTTACTTGCGATGATGGCAGTTACATAGGGCTGATAATATTGCGCAAAATCCACGTTTAATTCACGTTATTTAAAGAATATTCACGTTAGGAAAGCTCTAAAGAATTTTCCAAAATAAGCCGTCAACATATGCTTCCACGCAAGCATTTATTTAATTTTGGTAACGGAACTTCTCCTCAGGAGACCAAGCAGAAGCCGAATTCAATTCTATTTAGTTGATGTTGTTAAGTCAGTGAAATTTTAGACGTAAGACCAGTCTAATTAAATCGATGGCTCAATATTTTGCAAGCCTTGAATAAGTTAGTGCCGAAAAGCATTTCTTATTTCATCTTCCGAAGAGTGCACCATAGAGGAAACACAGACATGAAAAGATATCAAATTCAATTACAGCCTTGAGGCACATCGGAGGTGCAGTGCAACCGTTAGCAATTGGATTTTTTTCTTCCTTGTCGGATGCTAGATGGGCTCAACTCAGTGGTTCATTTACATTCGTCATTTTCTTCTCCCTCCAAATCTTGTCCTGTTTCTTGACGCCATTACATATGTAACACTCAATTTTCTTCGTGCATTTTTCGCACGTTTTTGTGAAAGTGCACTGTTGGCAATGCAATGTCTGTGCGCTTAAATGAAACTGTATCTGTGCGTGCGTCTGTGTTTGCATTGCCGACTCTACTAACTCAAATTCATTGCCATAGGTTTTCTCATATGTTTTCTCAACGTCACATATGAGAAAACCTATGGCAATGAATTTGACTGAGTAGAGTCGACAATGTATAGTTTCTTCCATTTAACTGATCATCTCTTTTACAAATTATGAACAAGGCAACATGAAATTTGCATATGAAAAATTCATGCCACTATCGGCCACATAAAGGAAAAAGAATTTTTTTAGTTGAATATTTGTTCAATGGGATGATCTATATGATGGTGGGCTATGCTAAATATTATTTCATTATTTCACGAATATTTTTTATATTAGTTAGGCTTATTAGGCAAAATTATAGCAAATGGTAAATGTGACAACGCGGCTTGCACTGTGTCTGTTTCCTTTTTTTTCATTTGTTGCAAATAAATTCATTTTTGATTGCATTGCGTTGCAATTCATTGCAATGTTGCATTTACTCTTGATAAATTTTCAACAACAAATAACTTTGAAAGTGATAGCGCCTTATTGAAAAGCATAGATGCAAGGGTGATAATGATTTGTGACGCGACCTTTTAGCACCATACACCACTTTCAGCTATCAAATAGCGATGCGACTGCCAACAGAAAACACTAACATTCTTTCATTAAATGAAGAAAATTACATGAACACGACGCATAAACGCTTTTTCCAGCGCTTTAAGGGACATAGATTAACGCATTGATTTGGTAAGGTCATTACGGTTGGTTTGCTCTTGACTTGAGCAGAGTTTTACGTAATAGAACGCAAACAATTTTTGTGATTAAACAAAAGACGACAATCAACAATTGTAATAAATTTGGTTGGAATATATTACCTTAAAAGGTGGTATATTCATGAGTTTTTTGTCTAGTCGTTGTTTCGACGAAACCAATCATAAGATTCGTTCCATCTAATCGTTTGCATGCTTATTTCATATTACATCGATGGCTATACGATCGAATGACCACTGAATTGCTAGCGAAGGCAATTTTCACGATTAACTAACTTCATTTCCAACATCTATTTGCTCGCATTCTTCTTGCAACTAGTCATTTTTGTTGAAATTACCGAATTCGATTGCCTTTGAGTCGGTACTTTTTGGCAATTTTTACGTTGCTATAGCCCTATGAGATGTGGGGAATGGAGTTTAGCGATTTGTTTTGAGATGCATTTAAGTGCTGCAATCGCAAATCGTTCACTACTTGCTCGCATACAGTGTGCAACAACAGACGCTTTGATCTTTGTTGTAGTGTGATGGTTGGCGTTTCTTTTAAGCTACGACGATTTGTTCACTTTTCGTTTCCCAACTTCTACTTTGCTTAGTTGTATTCAGCGCTCTTCATATTGCTAAACGATTTATAAAAAAATTTTTATATATGGAATATTTTTATGATATTTTCGATCATTGTTTTTTACAATAAAATTCCATATAATTTTGCTTGATCTTTTAACAAAATTCACTTATTTATTTTAAGTTATTGCGTGAATTTTATTGGTTTTTTCCTAAATATTAAGGAACAATTATAAGTACGGAACTTTGAAATAGCGCATCATCGATACTACCGAATGTTGAATATTTCCCCATAAATTTCTGCATATTTGAATTTGCAAAACGAATTCAAAAACTAATCGGTGTCTCCATGCTCAATCATTTCAATTTTTCTCCATCGAACTCACCTATAGATTTTAGCTTTCTATGATGTGATTAAATTTTTGCACCTCTCAATTCATAGCAATTATGATTTTAATTTTTCATCGCATTGACTAATGTAGTTATTTTCATGCACGCAGGTGTGCTGTGTTTATGATGTAATATACTTCGCTATTCGCTTAGAGGATACCATTCAGCATTAAGGGTTTTCCTCATTGTGGCTTTTTTCATGCGCTTTTGGCAAGTGGCATTTATAGGAAGTGTTATGCTTCGGATTGCATCTAAACTCCAAACGATTTAAAAACTATGCGTTCAATATCTTTAGAAGTAAGCATCAAAGTGCTAATAGCAATTGTCGTTGTTTAAAGAAATCAGAATCTTCCTCTTTAAAAACGCTTACAACAGCAGCAACAAAAGAATCGAATATTCTGTAGAAAGTGATAAATAATGAGATAAGGGCCATCTGCAAATTCCGAAAACTCGACCATATCTCCACGTTAAAGGAGTTTCTCTGATGCAGAGAGATAAATAATGAGCTGGCAAAAGTCCACGTTCAAAAAACTCCTAACAAGGTACCTACCAACATGCTGGACAATATTTCAACCACCCACTAGCAATGCATTCCTGAGGTCTTAGAGGCAAATACATTTTGGTGAGATAAACAGAATAAAAACCGGTAAAAGTTCAGAGAGCAGACAGTCACATATTTTAGGCACCAATTAATGACGTTGGTAAAAATGTATTTTACTTAATGTTGTCATCTACGATGTTGTGTCTATCGCCGATTAATGGACGTTCTCAGCATCATTTAAGACAAAGTTGCCTCTCTCCGTATCTATGTGTATGTTTGCAGTCGTCGATATGCGTGTATGTGTCTGTCTGTTCGATAGCTTCGGTCAATGAGACATAAAGCCAGAACAATAGGATTCGATATGTATAGCCTACTATAGCACAACTTGCTATCAGCTTTCAATTTGACCAATCAACTTAAGAAAATAGACCAATAAATATATCTAAAAGTTGATATACATTATATGACCAATTAGATAGCATTTTGCACCGATTGGATTGAATTTTCGAACGTTCAGTTAGAAATTTAAAAAAGAAAAAAGAAAAAAAAAAGATAGTTCATAGACGATTTGTGTAAGAGTGCGTTCATTCAAAATACGAATCGACTATTACATAGATTTTTGCTATTTATTTGCAATTTGCAATAACTATTAGCATTATGAGAGCGATTGCAACGGGCATATCATTTCACCTCATTGAACACGTTTTCCTTCTTGTTTTCAAGGGACATATTTTGCCGTTACGTCTATTGGCACTTCTACGTCTAGTCGAGGAAAAAGTGGAAATTTTCGATGAATTTGTTGCGAAATTATTTATAGATAGAGAGAGATGGCGAAATTTTTAAAGTATATGCGAACATCGATAGAAATAGTACATATTGCATCATCAACGATGTTAATGCATGCTTCTCGCCGAAGCAATCAGCGTTAATTACTTGAGTATTCACATCTGTTGATGTGCTGATTTTATCGAATCACTGCCGACAGCTTGATGGTCTGCGTGGGGCGCTCGTTTGCAACTAATCGTAGTTTGAAAGACCCTACGCCTCCTTACTCCCTCCTGTCTTCCATTCCTTCTCAGTCACGTTAATCTCCACATTTTCGGACATTTTTCCTTCAGTAAGAGTGAGAACCACTGAAATCTCGAAAAATTTATGGGCATTTACAGCAATTCCACGTATTTACCACGGTGCATGCATGAATGTGCTATATTCGAGAAATTTAATTATATCACATGTCTTTGAAGTTGCCGTCGTCGCATTTACGTGATTGTCACCGTCAAAATTCTGAATTTTTTAATTGATGAGTAAAAAGCTTCAGAATTTGGTATCACTGTTAACAGATGCATCTCTGCGGAGTTTTTAAAAAGAGAAGTACCTAGTTCGTCGACTTGAGAATAGAGTAAGTTAAAAAAAATGGTAAGATAACTGGCAGGCCAATAAATTGTAGTTGCTAAAAGAAGAAGCAATTTTTTGAAGAATAGAACTTGAGCACAAATATATAGAAATTTATCTATCGTTCCTTTATTTGTGGTAAATATCACCTTTTATGCAATATATCATAGACACCGCTGAGGATAGCTCACTCATATCCACTTATTCTCCTTCCTGGTCTTGGCAAAAATAAAGCGCATTAATATTTTAGCCGAAATTCCTGGTTTACTAAAGTTTCGATGAAAAAACATTGTGCTCTTCGGATAACAATTACAACCTATCTGAAATTTTATTTTGTTGTGAATGCTTGTTCATGAAATTTGAGGTCATTTTCTTTACTTGATTATCATCTGATTACGTTCTAATTCTGCAAAACCCGAGACTTATGACCAGCTATTTGTCCATCAAATAAAGGGATGGTGTAGAATGGGATCGAAGAATCGCCTTAGTCCGTCATAACCACACGTTTTGTGATTTACGGTTTAATAGCATCGAAATTATGCTCAAAAATATTCGTTGTAAATATTTAAATGCATTGCAGCAGTACAGCATTCATTATTTTCAGGCCCTAGCGCATTGTATTCAATGGCTTACGGGGGATAGACCACCAAGAAGTTCATAAATCTATGGATGCAATAAAGACGCATGAAATCGATCGCGCATCTAAGGTTTCTTACTCTTTATTGCCGAATGTTCGTCGAGAATTAGTGCGCCACTTACTGCCACTCATTGCTTGTTTAGCATGGAAACGGTATGGGATCTATTTGCACTAATGTTGGACTAATCATCCACAATAATGTCTTATTATTTAAGATTTTATATGTTTTTCCACTTATCAATTCCTAAATTTGTTTATTTGTGCATGTCATTTATGGGAGTAATTTAGGCACTTTACCTTTTAAAATTTGCGATGCTATTTTATTTAAGAAAAATGTTCTTTTGGTGCTGGGTGATAATCCAAGGTCAGAGAAAAAAAAGTCAATTCGTTGTTTCCTTTTTTTCACTAAAAATGCCACGAATAGTGTTGTTTTGCTGAGGTTGCAACAGTCATTTCATACCGATTGAATCTTGAAAAGGTGGATCTTTTTTGAGACTTTATAAGCGATGGAATCGGTAAAGAGATGAACACAATAGTGCGCACATGTCATTATTCATTAGCTGTTTAAACCGGTTGGTCTGTTGAAGAGAACTGAATAAACGCAAATTCTACATCTGACATGCCTCCTGCCAATTCTCTGAAGAAATCGAAGAATTTATTATTTTTGAAACGTCTTCCTTTGAATACTTTTCTCAAGGACGATTACCATCTTCGTTGAACATAGCAGCAAGCTAGGCGATGCAGTCTTCTGAGTTACAACATAGCTGCACTCCTATTGCACTTAATCCTCAATTGCGCATAATAGCGTTCGAGCCTAATATGTATTCAAAAGAAAAATGACTATTTTCGGAAAAATGTGCAAATTTATTGCCTCAAATCCACCATCGATCTCAAATCTCCCCAGTGTTGCATTTTTCAAGTTGATTTCTGCTTCTTACAAAAAAAAGTTTTATGTTTTCCTGCCAAAGAAAAAAGTTTGCTCTTTCCAGTCCATCTTACACTAAAACAAAAAGCTATATTTGCTTCTTTTATAGGCAGCCTTTTCCTATTATTCGATACGCAGGCTTCAAGTATCTATTTATGAAATGCCCTCAGCGGTTAATGCGCCCTGGTTGTCTCTTTTTGATATCATTATGTCTTTTCTGCCTCTCGATATTCCTTGCACTCTATAGTGCTCATATTTTTTCAATTTTAGAGGTGAGTTACCTTCGTTGAATGTTTGTTGGAGAAAATTTTGCATAAAGCAGTTGAAATTTAACTCTGCTTAACCTCAAGTATTTTGGTGCAGAGTAGGCATCATTGTGATCAACGTAGATTTCACAACGGGAAAGCTGGAGCAGTTATACTGCTCGCACAAAAGTCTACATTTCTACAATGAATAGATTGTCGGAAGCAGTTTTCAATATTCTTACGTTCGCAAAACGCTTTCTTGTTGAGCATGTTGTGTAGAGCTATGGAAAAGTGCTAGATATTGGCGAAATATCAGGAGAATACAGCGGATTAGGAAGGTTTATCTTATGCCCAACTTCTTCAATTTTTAAATCGTTTTTGCAACTTATAGTCTGGTGTTACCGTGCAGGAAACTATTGTAGTATTTGGTGGTCTACAGCAAGGCCTGTCCATTACAGCCTTTTAAAACCTGGCTATATGATCATAGCGGAGTTGTAATGTGAAAATTGGAAACGACATTCAAGAAGCTTCAACAGAAATAGAGGGATAGCTGGTCAACAAAACCCCTATCCTCCAACATGATAACGGCATGCCACATGTCGCAAGGATAGCCGTTCACTAATAGAACAAGTTTGTTATCGAAGTCATTCCTCATCTTCTATTAGCTCACCAACAAACTGCCACTTCTTCACAGCCTCAGATGGCTTCTTCATAGAGGAAACTTTGCGAAGTTAGGGATGTTGAAAGTTGCTTCCGGCAGTCTACTGATTTTAGGGCTGCGAATTTTTATGCAGATAGAATAAATGCGCAGATAGGATGATGGCAAATATGTGTTGATTAGAGTGATGTTTACTATACATTAAAATAGCGATGTGGGCGAACTTATGCTTCTCCAGAATGAAACTATCATCACCATCAAAACTTTCCAAATGACCTGCAACGTGATCACATTTGTCCTATTTTACAATTTAATAAGTCTAATTAAGCCTCTTTGCAAATTGATTTGTGAAGAAATTCCATCTCTTCATCTCGAGAAATACCCTGATTTTGACTGGATCAGCTATGAGTTCTCGGAGCTATAAAATTCGCTACTTCAAGTCTATAACAAATCCTCGAAAGTCAGCCCTCCAACTTCGTGCCAGCGAGTATAACCAAAAAGCAGTTAGAGAATATTCAAAAAAACGTTCGTTCGAACATTGAAAACTTAAGTTCCCGACAAATGTCCTGCACTCGAATCGGATCAAGTATCTTCGCGGATCCTAGTAAATGTTTGAATATTCAGGTGAATAGGTTATAATATATTCTATTTAAGGAAAGCATCCGTATCTCACAACAATGAAACCCTCATTGAAGCAGATATTTTATGAATTTGTTGGATTCAACCAACAAACAATTTTTACAGTCTGAAATGCCAATCGATCTCGAATGCCTTTGTGTACATCAAAATATGGAATATGATTTCTGCTACCATTTGCCCGAGAATCATTCGATTCGTGGCGAAAAGTTCACTTGCGAGAATGCGCATTTCCTTCACTCTTTAGGATTACTTAGTAAGTCCATTCAATTTGTCTGAAATTACCAGGACTCATGATGAGCCCTTCAAATTCAAGTGTAGATGGTACATTATCAACCTGAAATTATTGCAGGTTGACGACGTAGGTGTGCAGGCATTTAAGTAGTGTTCTATTGTTCCAGCGGTTTTAAAGCTTTTTGGAACTAAAATTCTGCATGTCTGGTCCCAGTGTTGTCCTGAATTTAATAAATGTTTTGCTTTTGTGCTGCGGATGAAAAGGATAATATTTATTCATCATTTGCCTATGAAAGTATGCTAAATTGATTTCAGTATAAAGGAAAACCATTGTCCTACGTTGTTTCGTCTGTGATAAGAGAGCTGCTGCGACAACTGTTCTCATAACTGGTTGATCACTTTTTTTGCTGATATAAAAGATTTTAGATAGGAAATCACAAGGGAGAGACGCTGGTAGATATGTGGATTTAGAAATGATGGAATTACCTGCTGCTGTTATGGTAACTGCTTTTTCCGAAGATCATTGGCCAGAAGCGAGGCGATTGGTAATATATGACAGTTATATTGTGAAAGTTAAAGCGAATCTTAAAGAATGCTTCTGTCTTAGATTGTATAAGACATAAATAAATTGAAATATAAGATATTAATGGGCATTTATATTGTAATGATGACAACTTTAATGCAGATAAATAATTAGTAATTAGTGACTTCAAGTATTCTTTCTCTATTTTATACATTAATTCATATAGATTAGCGCAATAAAAATTTAACTGATAAAAATTTAACTAAGGAGATCGCCTAGGGAATTTGTTCTTAAACAGAATTTAAGTGTTGCAATTTTTTGCGGCGTTTTATAAATTAATTGAATAATCTTTTTCCTTCATATTTAAATCGAACTTCTGAAAATGACGTAAGACCTCATTTATGTGAGAACGAGTTACAAAACTTGGAAAACTTCCCCACCGTTAGAGCAAAAATGTTCCTAAACCATTTTTTCAAAAAAAAATCTCCCATAATTCAGTAAGTACTCTTTAAGTATACGGTTGGTAAATGAGGTGATCAGAGCAACTAATCATCGCTGACAGTAACTTCCTTAACGGTCACCACCGTACCCTTTTAACAAAAGAAAAAAAACTTACGGATAGAGGATAATTATTTAAAATATATTCGAAAATCATTGCAAAAGAAAATTCACCTATGAAAGGTCTTATAAGACAGCTTAAATTACTCTGATTTTTTCTACTTTAAAGTTGATGTAATTAACCTTGTATGAGTTGGAATTGCAGATTTCTACTATTCGACGTTTTTGGCCACATCAGAAAGTGATCGTTTATGATCTTGGTCTTGAAGCTACTACAGTATATACCGTTCGACAATTGTGCAATGTTGAATATAGGAAGTTTGAGTTCGCTGCATATCCGCCTTATGTCCATCGTTTGGGAGAGTTTCGATGGAAACCATTAATTATAGCCGTAAGTTTATTTCTATTAACTATTAGCTGCATTTGTATTTGCGAAATTTGCTGATAGTGCGGATATTAACTCAACCATATATTTGTGGCATTAACAATTTTTTTTACATGTTCACAGTTTCAGATTTGTTACCGATGTCTTTGCAAAGTTTTTTGAGTATTCCAATAATTTACTTGGCCAAAGTTGAAACACCGAAAAGTTTCGGCTGTTTTTGGGAATATAGTTGCTTTGTAGAAGACTTTAAAAATTTTTTTTGCACGTCAACAGTTCTTCGAGAAATCTGAAGATAGCTGAACTGCGTGGTCTTCCTAAGTACAGTATTGCACAGGTTTCATCATCTAAATATTCCGCATGACCATGCCGTTAGCCCCTTCCCTTCACTATATACGTCTAAAATTGTGTCTATTTATTTATAATCACTTCCAGAAAACTTTGCAAGAATATGGCGCCATTTGGTATCTGGACAGCAGTGTCGTCTTCAAAAAAGGCGATTTAAATCATGTGTACGATCTGGTTCGATGTAAACGAATGCGGTTGGTTATAGTTCTGCTACATGTCATTTCACTACGAAACTGACTATTCCTCTTCACTACAACACTGACCATTTCCTCTTAGATGTTTCAGTGTTGTGCAGTCCTCTAACCATAGCAATTTTTGAGGAGATTTTTAAAGTTGGCTATTATGGACCTCAGCACGTCAAAGAAATTTTTTTTTTCGAAATATTTGGCGTTGAATGACTATTTGAATAGTGAATAAAAATAGAGCAGTAATACTGTTATAACATTCACAAAATAATCGTCGAGTTTTCAGCTCTCGGCCGACAATTTCCCACATGATTCCAAGTGTTGAATATCGCGATCGAAGAGAGACAAATTCATCACTTGAAAATGGGTGGAATCAACGTCTCTGGAGAAGTAATGTACGTGAATGCACAAAATCCACATATCTACTGCATTCGTTCACCGGTCATGGCATATTCGCTGCAACACATCCAGGTTGTTTCGTTCGTTCATATTAATTTTCCTCATCGTTTTCACTGTATTTGAAATTTTTTCACCACCTTAGTATTGCCGACTATCATATGTTAATGTTGCTTTATGTGTATGCCATAACACCATGGACTTAAACTTCTTGAGCTAATTTAATAACTGAGGTCTTTTTCATCCTATTTTTGAACTTTTCAGAGGATGTTTTCATATTTTGAGCTTTCATTTTAGACAACATAAACCAAAAACTATTTCTGGTGTTTTATTGCGTCAATTTTGCAACACTATTCAAAGAATGAATTGCACCACTTGAGAATCATTCCGATAATTGGTAAGGTAACTTAACGATAGAAAAGATTTCGTTCACTATTTGAGATTTGTATATTTTTGTTGACTTTGAAGTAATGAGCGATTTATATATGAAAGGTTTACAGAGACGTATCGTTTTTTTCCAACAAACTTCGAGGAGATTAAAAAACAGAAAGCGAAAATGTATGAAGCTGGACTTATTTTTGCTGTATATACCGCTGATACAGTTGCAAATATTCTTCGATGGTATCACTTCCTATCTTTTATCTTTCTCTTCTTTTTTTTCACTCATCGATAGTCGTTGATCTTATTTGCGCTAATTTTTCTTAATGATAAGAAAAATAAGAAATCAACTTATCAAGTTGATAATAATAATTACACACTATTATAAGATAATCATATATTTTTTGATTGATGATGATTTCATAGATAAAACTATTTTATGGTGAACTATCACAGCATTTCTATTCTAATTCCTACGTAAAAAGATTTGCAATGAGGTGAAAACAATTGTAGTAGGTTTAAGCGGAAACGTCAGATTCTTTTTAGATCTAATTTTATCATAGCATTTTATCGAGCTGTAGTTAAAGTTTATGCGAAAAAAAAAATATGGTGAACATTTTCGCCTCAATTTTTTTGATTGAAGTTCTAATGCTCTCATTCTTATGTAAATTGATTTTTGCTTTCAATCCGGAGGATTAATTGGTGATGTTTTCTGGATTTTGATTGACATTTGAGTTTTTGGATTCGTTTCACAGGTATGTCGCATGTGCTCTCGAAGAAGATTGTATGGGCAGTAGAAACCCACTATCCTACTGTAATTTCAATACGGATCGATTTGCGTGAGTAGCAATTTTTAATAAAATGCCTTAATTAAGCCTAATTAACCATCTAAGTCGCTCATATCACGGACCTGTTTAAGTAATGACACTAAAACCTCTTACCGGTTGCAATTAATGATATCCATCCAGGAATGTCCACCCTCAGCATTGGCATCGTGAATCGTATCTTCAAATCCTGATGATAGGGCACAATCTACTAACATCAAAGTGTTTTCTTCTAGGCACAATGTTTGGTATTTGAAAGAATATTAACGTGCAGATTAATTGGTGTATTTGAGTGCTGACAGTGTTTCACTTACAAAATTAACGATGATGTATGCAATAAGTACAATAATAATATAATTGAAATTTTAGGGTATTTGCGAATTGTCATCGATATGATCAATCAGTGGTGAATTTGCTTGTTGCGAATGCGTTCTTTTATGATCGTCACTATTATACGAGTGAAATTGTCGATTTCTTTAATATTATTAGAGGCACCGCTGCGATGACCACTGATGATGCGCTTCATTGTGATTGACAATCGATGAGTTAGTTCACTTCTAAGAGTAGGAAAATTTGATGAAGCGATCTCAAACATGCTTTCGATGGAATAATTCTATGGATTCCGCTATTTCTCAAAAATAATACTTTTTGCCATTTAAAAAAAAGGAAGTAGGAAAATAATCTTGAATTAGAGACTAGAACTATTGTTGTGATAAGGCTGAAATTTCCAATCAATTTGAGATGTTTGAAGCGGTACGGTTTTAAGCAACTTCTATCACTTTGATAAGCATCATCTCGTTCCTTGCCAAAGAACGTTCGACAATGTGCCAAAAATATGCGTTGTTGTATATGTTGTTTGCTCAATTAATTGCTGACTCCGTTTTCTATTCTTTTCACTTAATCTCATTATTAATGTGCCATATAAATGTGTAATAATAATTCAAATACTTAAAGCTACTTCATAAGAGAGAACGATAATTAAAACGTGCGAAAGAGTTCTATATGAATGCACGTTGATCGCCCTTCCGCTCCTTTCGGTTGCGACATTAATTCCCTTATTTAAAGCTAAAATGTGAATTAACCTAAAGAGCAGACGGTTACTTGAGAGGAGAGAGCAATAAAATGCAGCGTCAGCGCTATGGATCGTTGGCGAATTAGATTCATTAGTGGATCGCTTGCCACATTTTAAGATGTGTTAATATTGCTTTTGGATGTGAAAAAAAAAAGATTAGGGATAAAAAATATTTTTGCAGAAGAAATAATATTCATGGAATGATCTGAGAAAATAACTTTCATTTAATTTTTTGTTAGCAAAAAAATGGTATTAACCAAATATGAGTTCAAAGAAGTTAATCGAGATTAAGTTAATCGAGATTAGCAGTTCGAAGGAATTATCAATTGATTTGTTATTCGGCAAATTTACTTTCGAAGTGGAATAAGCATTACTTTTTCAAATTTTTCTACCGGAAAGAAGAAAAAACAACTAGAAAAGTTTATCGAAATTCGAAAAATTCTTTTCCTAAGTAGGCGCAAATTAAATGTTAGAAGCAGTTTGATTTGAAATTCCAACCTCTTTACCATTCCTCCCATTTGTTCAAAACACGAGTGAAAATTCCTTTGGGTGAATTTTTAGATGCTGAAAAAATATTTAATTGAAACTCCGAGCTCTAATCTGTTATAATTTGTTCAATGATAAATTATTGAATTGATTTCGAGAAGCGTTTACTAGTTGCTTCAACTTTTCTATTGATCAAATAAATAAACTAGTGGTATATATATATATATATATATATATATATAATATATATATATATATATATATATATATATGAGATTGATATAAACGTCACAAGTCGGCATTGAATTCAGCGAAAGCAACTCATTTCAAGCAAGCTTTGTTCCATATGCAAAAAGCTGCGCATTAAAACGAACATTTGTTGGGGAATTCGGCTGTCAATAAGTGGTATCAACAAGGATAAGTCGTTCACCTATTGGCGCAAGAGTATGTACGCTATTGTGACCCCCTCCCTTCTTCCCTTCCCTCCCCTCCCTCATCGGACATAAGGTGAGGCGAAAAATATTGATGAAAGTTGAATGGGAAGTGTAATCGAGTTATTCGACGGTGCATTCATTTGGTCCAAGGAACACTGCGTGCGATATGAGTTGTTTGACTTGTTTTCTTGGGTGGTCTTCTGCATCAAAAATACGACCGTGGCTCCATTTGACACAGCTGTTTCACAGTGATTGAACTCATCAGCGGTAATAAGATTAGGGTTGGGGAGGGGGTGGAGGACGAGAGGGAGGGGAGTGGGGAGGGAGGTTATTCGACTTAACTGCAGTTCGGCTAATAAGCTTGCAGAAGGGCGAAATTTGGTGCCTCTTCAACTTTTACGGTAATCGTAGTAAGTTGCGAAAGTAACAGTAAACGGAGGTGCAATCTGTATTTCCTATCAGTGGTACGGTAGCATCAGCTAATTGTAGTACAGTGGGAAAAAATTTGGTCAAAGATTGGTGGAAATGTCAATGAAATGAAAAAAACTTCTTAAGTATAAAATTTTAATGAGTGAAATCTTCACTTTTCATGAAAAAAAACATCCAGAGGAAGGCGCTGAAACTTGGAAACCGCGCATTTCAGTTCCCATAAATCCTACTCCAAAACTAGTAAAGCACAACTGCATTAAAATGAGCGATAAGATCCGAATAAAGCAGAAAAGAACTGAACATTCCGCAAGTGCTAATCTATGAAGAGATAACTACGAAAGGAATTCTCAAACAGAATGCAGCAATTTCGGAAAAGATGGATGGTCTTGCCAACGAAAACATCTGAGCGAGAAATCCATATTTTTATAAATAAATGATGGAAATCACTGAAATTCTGATTAGTCTGAAACAATCACTAAAATTACGGTAATTGGCAGACACTTAACTTTTTCTATTGAGATTTATTGGATTGGCGTATTATTTAATGCGATCGGTTGTTGAATACTCGATGATTTAGAAGATTAACGAATTGATAAACAATTAGAGTCATAAAAAAATTATGATAATCTCATAGATTCAACAGGATTATCTCATAGATTCAAGAGGATTCTATTATACGAAAGTATTCATTGAAGAAAATGTTAAGCGGAAAAGGGTTTGAATACACTCCTAAAGAATGACAATGATATTAGAATCACATCACAGAGATATTAAATCCCTATTATATGCGCATATTTGCCTCAAAAATGGAGAATCTCTCTTTGATACTTTAAGAACACAACTTCAACATAAAATATAACCTTGATGAATTTTCCTTTAAAAAACATCTGAATGAAAAAAAAACCAAATGAATTAAATGAAAACAACAAATTCATTTAAGGAACTTAAAACAAAGACGTTTGCCCACACCAACTTTTCTACCACAACAGAACTCACAAACGTAGCAGTAATGATGCGCTGAGAGCGAAACGCCCAAGTGAAGCTACTCGTAACCCCCATAAAGGTGCAATTCGTTTCCTAGATGTCGTTTGATCGTCTTCCAGCTGACAAACTCAAAACTGAAAAAACAGCTTCAGTCTACGCTAACTGCAGCAAACGCGAATATTCATGCATATCACACGTGTAAGACGGCGCACAGAATGGACGTGGCATGGCGTGAACGTGGGCTTCATCATCGACACGTTGAACGTCGGCATCTGTAATGAATGACCTAAGTCGGTGGACCGGTCTCTCTTCGTCATGAAATGCACGTGGATTATGCGTCGACGTTGCGAGTCTGGACAGGACCAAGAAGCTCCCATGACCGCTGCTTTCCCTTTTATGGCTTCAGTAGGTCCTAATTTGCATCCCACAAGAGGTGTTTTGCAAATAAGTGCAAAAGGAACTTATCACCTCGTAACTAGGCGGAAAGATTTCGAATGTTCGACCGTCTCGCGATACCCAACCCAACATCTCGACATTCGCTAGCTCACACTAACGAACTGATTTCTGATGCACCATTCGTGTTTCGAGAATCGATATTTTGAGTTACTAGTATGGCATACTTCCATAAACCTTCGAGGAATTTTGAGAGGATTCAAAATAAATAGGTGGAACTTACGAACAAACGAGTATGAGTGTAATACTTCAATATTTTCGTGGGAGAAACAAAGTTGCCTAAAAATCAAGAAAGCTTTTAAAATCCCTATTTATTTGAAACATGTAAGATAGCACATCTAGCATTAATCCTTGAACCGCTGAAATTAAAAGTGATAGTGCTTGGGGATACGACGCAAAACGATGATGAACGTCACCGGATGAACAGAGAGCAGAGCGTTTCCGCATGAACCACTTCCATGGACATCCAGTTGTGATCGCAGCGTTTACAACTTATCTTCCCCACCTATTGCGCATTGCTATCGATGCTAATGTCCATCGTAAACTTTAGACGGACGAACACAGAGCATTTCATCATAGCCCGAAAAAGATTTTTTAAAAAATGCTCGCCTCATACAGATTAATCTATCTTCTTTTCGACAAAGTGCCAGAAGCTCCGCTTTCTCTACTTCGCCAACCGGTAACAACGTACTCCGACTTTTGCTAAGCAAACTCGTATCAACAATAGAGTTCAGAGTTTCTCGCTTTAACTCTTGCAAGCGTAAGTCATAATTTCCTCAACTACAACCTAGTACCCCACTCCAATTCTCAGGTCACAAAACGTCAATCGTCAATTTTCATCCGCAATCCTTGTTACTGCAACTAACTGCAATAAAAATCTGCGTGAAATGATTTTGGTGTTTCTTCTGCGAAAGTAATACAACGAAAATATCGTTCATGCTTAAAGATTCATAGACGCAATAAAAACGACTAAGAAAAAATTCACCAATTTTGCTTGATTAATCAATCAACAGAGAGAGATAATTGTACTTGTGAACAACAATCAGAGATCGAAAATAATAGAAATTCAGCAAACACTAGCATTACCACTAAACAGGTCAATAAACCTTTCATGAAAATGTGACTATGGACGTCCATTCAGAGGTACGCAAGATAGAAAAGTCCTGAGAGGACGGGTAGGATGGGATTAGAGAGCAATGAGAGGTAGGATTCAAGATGAAAAAAGCGCTTCCCATTGCAACCAGCTGTCAACATGCCCCCTAGGCTTCCCTTCCATGCGACAAAACATACGAAAGAATCTGAATTGTATCGTTTTAAAGTCCACGATCTTCATTCTTCCTCATTTCTAACTCAAATATGCCTGAATTATTTTGAATTGGTGTTTTTATGGATGAATTCGAGCATTAACTGCAGTCGGTAGAATTCTGCCCTCTTATTCTGGAAAATCTTCAATGAACAGCGATTGCAACAATTCGATGAGTGAATCTTTGAAAATTTTGGACGACCTCAATCGCATTTCTGAAATTAATTAGAACTAAACGATTAAAAAATAGTCAAAAATGAAACTCTATCAAGAGAAATCAAAAGAAGCACAACGCTATTGGAAACGATCTATAAAGATAACAACAAATCACAATTACGCAACTTTTCAACAGATCAGAATTACGCAATTATCAGTAGATATAACTATAAATTCATACTATGCATCAAGAGAAACGCATAAATAAAACATCAATAAGTGGGCATTCTTTCCAATGGTGGGTAGTTATCAATGAGCAGAGCCATTCTTTAACAGATGCACACATATGATCCAAATAGAGAAAATGTAGGATTAGTGAAGTCCGACTACAAACACTCATCAGAGCAATATTTGAAATCCTCATATAAAATCCCAAAAACAATCATTCAGAAATTACGACGGACTGAAAAGTTCGATCTAGATTGGTCTAAAATTCATTTTTCGATACTTACCACACGCTTCAGTAACTAATTGCAATTTTCACTGGAAAACTACCAGACTTACTCCGAGAATATTTGCGTTTTTCACATGATTTAGATGTCTAGTTATCGTCATAATAAACAAAGAAGCTACTAGTTGAACAGCCTGCTTTGAACCAATAAGAAATTGCCGCATATCATCATATCATTAACAAATCAGTAAATATGCGGCTGATTAAGATTATTTAGCTTCATTAGCAAATCTGACATTCCCGATTGAACAGCAAGAGGTAATAACTCTAATAGCTGCAGAGGAAGATATGATGGGGGAAATGCTGAAAACTAAAAACAGAAAAAAAATTTTTAAGGGGCACATGGAATCCATGAAAAAAAAAGAGAATTTTATATGAAGCTTCAGCAAAAAATAAGCCTTCAATCCTTGAACTTCCGCCTATTCTTCGCATGCCAACGAACGATCGAGGTGCCCCCGCGAGCAAATTACTCATTAAGGACCACTCATTCACAACCATGGGAATCAGAGATCATCATCATAGGAATTGAAGGTCATCTATTAACAAGAGGGGGGCTCCTATCCGCACATGAAACGGCCTCTAGCTTTGCGAAGTCAATCACTTTGGGTAAACTCAAGTATGAATGAAAAAACGCGACGAATTATTCGAAGGATTCGGAAACAAGTTTCACACGGCGCTATCAATTTCAGCTGCGAGACACAATCGGCTTACACAAATAGAATTTCTTTCGAGTATAGGGTACGGTGTCCGGCTGCATTAGCAAGCGCAATCCATCAACTACCAGTGCACGATGTCAGGATGCGACAAAAACGTTAAGGAGTCGAAAGCGCTGAAATATTAGGGATATGAAGTACTTCGTCCAGCAACTGTAGTGCCCTGAAATTAAATAGGAATAAGCTTTGAAAACGACCTCGAGAACGATAACTGCAAAACAATAGCAACACAAGAATTACTTTTTTCGTTGTCACATGAAAAATCCTCGAACAAAAATATGAACAACGGAAACCCTTGAACCGCCTCAAATGTTCAACGAAACTTCTTCCTCGAATAAACGCCATTTCTAAAGTTTTGCAAGAATGCTCCTTCGATGAACTGTGCGCTTCGCCAAGTGACGTGCAAAAAATCACTCATTTTCATAGGTCTGGGAATAAACATGCCGCTGCTGGAACCTATAAAAAAATTGGGACATCCTTCCCTCTCCCCTTCCCCATCCATCCATAATCTGTTGTTAGCAGTTCTGAGAAATGCAGCGGCCACAATGTTTCTACCTGGGGTAATAAAATAGAAGCACTTGTTATAATGCTGTGTAACGATTTGGAAACTGTTCATTGAGGTTAGCAGCACATCCCACTTGCGCGATCAAATCACACATACCGACTGATCTGCACCTCGATCCAACATGGTGTCTCTTTAATCGACTTGCGGTCATAATCCGGACCCCATCCTTTCACGAACGAAATGCCCAAGTTGCATAACCGTCGTAGATCATCCACACCGATATTCGCTGCCTGAAAAAAAAAAAAAGAAACGTCAACTTATCAAGAATTCGCATTTGATAAAACGAATCGCAATTACAAGCAAACAAACAACGCAGACTGCATATTGTGCGAAAGCAGTCGATCGAAAACGATTGGTGCAAATTCAAACGTTCAATTTGTAGTGAGTGCCGGAATTTATGAAACAGAGAGGGCAAATTTGAAAGGATAGACACATAGAAAAGGATTAAAATAGAGCAATTGAAATGAGATAATTGGTTTCTGGAGTATGTTTGCCATTATGGCTCAATAATTCCTTCTCATTTATCCGTTAAAACGAAGTAATGCAAAAAAAGACGCTCGCATCTTATTCGATCATGAATTTTTCAAGAGAACTTTCGTGCTTACACGTATACTTTAAATGCCATTAATATTTCCGATAATTACGCACTAACTCATTTCCATTTAGCGCAGTGATAAATATTTTTCTTTACTTTTGCGTTTGCAAGTTGCCGACCCACTCCCTATTGTGTTCCGTTGTGAGTTTGTTCCATTGTGAATCCACAACTCTAGATACTTCTGGGGGGTTCATCTCGAATGTTTCAGGATTTAAGTGTCCTCGCTTCTCGACTATAACATCTCAGTTAGTTGGAGAAGGATGCAACAATTCCAGATGGGACATCGCCGCTGAGTATTGACTTACTGATCCACAACAACTGCTAAGAGATTACTGCATAAAAAAGAACGTGCAAAATGGCAAGACGTATTAACGATAGATGCGCGACATCTTTCGAACGGTACAAAACACACAACACGACACCTATAAAACGCGTGCAAGTTGATCTTTTACCTACCTCAATTTCCCGTTTGTGTAGAACCTATCAAAGCAACACTCCATCACATTATAGCTGCCAAAACTCAATCCTCTCTTCAAATAATCTTAGAGGCAACAATCGACACCAAACAACTACAATATACTAATTTCTCGGCTTATTTAGAACAACAGCTATTTTATGAAACGAATGAGGTCAATTTGCTGATGAAAACAACCCCGGCAGTGTCAATGCCGATGAGAAAAAGAACTCAGGAGGGAAGATGGATGTCCGATGAGTTGATTTCTAAGGTTAAAAGAAAAATCACTCCTCGATACTTCGAATCATAAATACTGTGAAAATTCTGTTAAAGGATCTGCTTGCATTGTGGCCGACAACTTGCTAACAATTTCGGTTAATTTAATCATTTACAAAAAAACGATAAGAAAGCAATACAACAATAGTGTTACGGTATTTTTTTGCTCTTTTGCGACCTTAATACTCAAATAGATGACCACATTAGAGATGTACGTAAGCATCATACCTTTCCATGTGTATAAAATATGGCCGCAACTAACAGCAGTGAAGATTGCACTTGGAAAAAACTTTCTGCTATCGAAAATCTCAGAACAAAAGTGCAAATTTATTAAAGAGTGGAGAAGGATAATCCTCTGAACAAAGCCAATAAGGGTATATCACTGATTAGAACCTCGTGCAACCTCATTCCGAATTTCTCAGCTGTTGGAAAGAAAATCATCAAATTGCTTCTGCAGCGCGCATTTGCCAAATTTTTATCACTTCCTCGTCCGATATTCTTTGCAAAAGTAGGTGAAGAAAACAGGACTATTAGAGGGGGATACGCTCAGTAGTTTTGTGTGCTCACTTGCCTAGCCCCAATTCTTCTGACTTCTACCTCAGGTGTTTGAGAGCATGAAGAAAAATGGACCTTGAGCTGAATGCAGGCGAACACCCACTTCTTCCTTAGCGCACTTTTTTGCGCACCTCCAGTCCCACTTGTATATAAAGTTGGATATCAATCCGATGGCTACCACCCCCTTGCCTCAACTAAGACCAAATATGACTCTTTTTATGTATTGCACGAGCCTCTGCATGAAACATGCCGTTTATTACTCTTGAACTCACACGCTACAATGTGATTTTGTGAAATATAGAGCTCCTGCCCTATAGACGTTTTGATATGTTCTTTGCCCGTTCGTAGCCTTACGACAATTTTTCGTAGTATATTTCAACAGCGGCAAGTTCGAGCTACAGCTCTAACTCCATATTTTATCTTTAAAACCTGTCAAAATTGAGAAGATGTTGCATAACGTTGCAGTTTGTTACCCGCCGCGGAAGATCTGCAACAGCGGACAAGGCCATGATCACCCTTCGCTCAGACCCTCGTGTTTTTCCTCTACCTGGTCCTATCCTATCTATATCTGGACGATCGAATTATCAAAGCAAAATCAAACCTGATCTATTTGCTCCCTATTCATGCCTACTAAAGGATTCCTGGAGTTGTCCGATGGATTTTGCAACGCTTCCGCCGCCAACATCTGATACATGCTTTGCTGACGCAATTGATGATAGCATTGTCGAAGATCGAACACCTAAATTAAACTGCGTAAAAATGTTCCAAGCATTAACACTAACATTTCAGCTAAAAAATGCGTTTATAAATTCTCATAACAACTTTCTTCTGCATTTTACAACCAACAAAATTCGGACGAATATATTTCAACATTTTGCTGGCTATCGTTGCATTCGATTTATCTATTTGGGTGTAAAATTATCACATAATTAAGACAAATCCCCTCTCTCTTAATAGTTAGTGGTTCTGTTGGTTATGACGCCTTCAGTTCTCCTTCTTCCTTAATCATTTTCTTTGACTGCATGAACATGCACATGTTCAAAAAATTGTTGAGAAAGTAAACTCGTTTTAAACAGAACAAACAGCATAAAATTAGCTAATAGGCCAGCAGAAAATAGTCTCTGTTTTTAGAAACAGATTATACTGGATTTGATTTTTCTGTGAAAAATACGAACGGTAACCTTAAGCGAAGCCCGCGAATAAACCTTATGCACGGCGTCACCTGGTGCTCGACCGGCTTCTCGATCAAGGTAATTGCTGTGCACAAAAACGGGCATATCGGAGAGGCACGTCAACCAAACATCTCCCTCACCTTTTACGTCCAAGCGGATTCCTTTCCCAATATATTGCCTGAATCTTTGAGAACGTCTCACAATCTACAAAGCGATTATGAAAATTACAAAGCTGCCCTACCCCTCTCCAGAAAAAGACAGCGCTTAAATAACCTGAAGGCGATGGAAAGGAACGGAGGATGGGGTGAGGGGGATCAGAACGAGGCGAGGATAAATGTCCCACACGATTTTGGATTTCAGCAAGAACTCAATCGAAGCTATAAATGGCTTCAAAAGATTCATTCGGAGTGGCAAAATTATATGTGCAATTTTCATGCATCGAGGTGTGATCTTTTAACACCAATTTACATATCTCCACAAAACATGCAAACTTTCCAAGCACACTGACCCCTTATTAGAAAAGAAAAAACATTGAAAAAATGACATCTATTTCAGCTGCGGAAAGGATGGATCAATTTGTCGAAATTATTTCACAGCATGTGCATGAACTTCCTCATGAATTTCAACTAGAAAAACGCACAACAAAAAAAACGATATTCTGGAAAATGCACACAAAACAAATCTGCAGATTTCTCGAATAAGCATTTCTCAGGGCGAAATGACTCACCTACAACGCTCGCTAACATCCGATCGTTGTACATTCGATAGCGAGCCGAGACAGAACCTTCCAGGCGCCGACGGATCCACTCCACCGTCTACATATACTGATGGTCGACCCACTGCATATGTCTCACCGACTTTTGTGTCGTATTCATAATACGATATCATACACCAGTTTGTTGGACCTGAAAACCATCATTACCTGCACAGGTAAAAACAGATCCGAATGTGTGTCATTCTAATTTAAATATAAATAATTGCAGTAGATCGTGAGATAAACGAAGAACAAAGCAAAGGAGAGAGTTAAACCTGAAAAAGAAGGAGCATGGTAATAAATGGTTGTAATTAACAACGAAAAGGTGTATCCATAATTATGAATGCGTAAATAATTAAAACCAAACGAATCACTTATGTAGCCATTTTCTGAGCTCTTACCTCTATTACAGGTAAAACTGCTATTTACTTTGAGCACAGTGCGGCTACTAAAGAGAACCTCATAACTAAAATTCTTCTGCCTTATATGCAAATATTTTCGATCAAATGAAAGTTTAAGCAGGAAATCAAGGGAAGCTCAAAGAAGTGAGGTGCAAATGCGCTCGTATATGCACAGCAGAGCTGCAAAATATTTATACCTCCCTCTTCTTCAAATCTGACAACCATTCATCAACGTGGTTATATGCACTACCCTCACATCAACCCCACTACTGGATTCTCGAAGAGTGTCCACACTTAACCAACAACGACTCAGTATGAAGGCAAATTCCAAGCGAAACAAGAGAAAAAGGTGAAGAGTTGAATCTAGGAACGATGATTACCTTAAACGGACGACCAAAATATTGACATATGTTCTCCTTGCGATACTTTGGAAATAGTCCCAACCGGGCCTGCTACAGATAATATCCATAGTATAGCCTGCGAAACTTCACAACACTCCCGCAGCAAGGCATTTAGCTTTACTACGATCCCACATGCTGCGATACCCCTCTGCATCAAATGCCTTCAGAAAGTGAAAACATCGTAGAATTTGTGAAACAACGACCATCCTAAAGTTCGATGCTGACGATTAAACAGCCAACAATCAATCGTGCCATTAAACACAAACAGATATCGTACAACACATTAGCTCGGGGCATGCAGGATCGCACCCACCTAACGACCGGCGGAAGTAAGTAACATCAGCTCAAACCGCCAACGGTCGTTGGCAAAATAGCAAAGCATCGTCGGAATTCCGTGAACATCCTGTACCTTATATTGCTTAATGAGGTAGGCATGGGGCCGCTCCACGCTTCGTAAAGCCAATACGATGAACAAGAGAGTACAACTCCTTGGACTTAATAAAATGGAAGAGAGTTGATGAATTAAGAACTTCATCGGGAACAGATTTCGATGAAATTTTGCAGTGATGCAGAAGACAATTCGAGCAACATTTATGGATACCTAAACACAACTCTAGTGATCACTCGAGATTCGGTTAAAACAAAGAATGTCACAATTCCCAGTCGTAGGCTTACTCGGAAATTAGTCATTCTTCAGTCTCTGAAGGAAGTTTGAGAAGAAACTCGCTTCGAAAAGCTAGAAAAAGCAGTCGGCAGTATCACCGATTGGCTGCCGCAATGCTTTAAGACAGGTCTGCCTCAAACTGGGCTAGGAATAAAACTAAGGGTCCACTTGAAAGTAATGGCTAAGCAAGCATAAGCAAAGATCAACTCTATTATCCCTAAGTTTCTAAGCAAATGGAAACATATCAGAACTTATGACTAATTCAGCAGATATTGGTGAGTTTCTAACAGACAGATCAATATGGAATTAACAGACAGATAAGCTTCTACAGTTGTTTCCCTCTACTTGAGAAAATGTCAGAGTAGTGTTTCAGACGGCTGATAAAATTACACACTTACGTGGCTGACTGGAAATAGGATCCGGTTCTGCAGTTGCCACCGCTGCAGCAACACCTCCTTCCCTCGCTTGCATACTCTCCTCTGCAAGAAGAATCGTTGTGAGTTTCGTTTTCATAAATGAGACAACTCAAGTGCAACTTAACTCATTGACGAGAACTGATTCTGACAACTATTTCTAGAAGCAGCAACATTTATAGAAATAACAAAAGGAACTTCCGGTATCGACTCTCGTTGTATCTATCTCACGAAAATCAATTCAGCAACGTTGGCTATATGCGAAACAATGAAAAGAAGCTCAATTGGGATGGGGTTCGAACTCCTCCTTCTAAGTTAACAGCTTCATGCTTTACCAGCTAAGCCGTTACAGACGAAATGAACAGAGCGGATCATTCACTTTTCTGTGAGAACAAGAATAATATAAGAATAATAATGACACCCCAAGTAATCATAAACAGAGGAAATTTGCTCCTCAATGCATCCAAAGCGTCTACATCTCAAATACTCCTAACTTCATCCCCTTAGTGGCGGAAATTTTTAACAAAATAAATGCAAGTTCGCTGAATTCCTCAAAACAACTTCATTCGTTCAACTTTTTCTCTCTAAAGGAGATGGTGGTGAAGGAAACTGGAAGAAGAGGGCATAACAAGCGAAGGCTTAACCGATGAGGCTCTACTGCAACAGAAAGCTTTAAACGAAGAAATCATCGGCCATTTGAATGATATGGTTGAACGTCTCAACACAATGTGGCATTATCACAAACATTGCGATTATGGACATTGTGAGTTTACGAAACGTTGAAACTAAGCATTCAACGTACGGGAAGCAATTGGTAGATTATAAAGAGCGTTCGGTGGGATGACAGACGTTGCTGAACTACCAGGATAGAGATTCGTTGAGCATATTGATGGTTGAGCATTTGCGGCCGGATAACCCAAATTTGCAGCCAAAGTTGACAATGCTACAAAGAGAGTGGAATTCATATTTAAAGTAACCTTGTTTTCAAATATTTCCGCATGAACTTTTAATAAAAGGCCAGTCTTTGTTATGCCGTTGTATATATGAGGCTAGTAAAATTTCTGCTGTAAAATAATCGCTTCTAAAAGTGTTGATCTATGAAATCTTTTTTCTATCCGTTCTATGGCTGCAACCTCTATTGGTGTTATCCTTTCGAAAGAGTAGCGCTTTCACTTTGAAGCCAAAAATTTACAGTTAAAACTTAGTTGACTTCAACTTCAAAAAAATAAGACAACATTTAACTCAAATTCGCAAAAATGTAATCGAATGCAGATGCATTTAATTCAATTTTATATGAAGAAAAGCTAACGGATTTGTGCAGCGAGTGAAGTGGTTGATGATTGCGTCTCATCAACCGACGACCACACCGATGCACCATGTTGGGGTTGCAATAATGGTGCATTGAATGATCCGGGATCCACATCCGCACCAACAGCACTCTTGTCCTCTAAAAACAAACAATCCATACAACTTTTGCTACTACTAACAATCCACTATTCACTGATCTTAAGCATACTACTTGATCCAATGAGTTGCAAAAAAAAATCGCTAGTGATGAATTCGTTTTTCAGTTATCTCTCTTGTTGATACTATTACCTCAACATAAACTATAACGTTGGTATTAGTTAGTAAATCGCCTGCAATACCCAAATAAACAAATCCAATCAGAGAGTAAACGTTAATATCCGTTGTTCACAAAATTCAACAATAACTGTGCATATTCTTTGCATCAAATTCAGTTTACTCCATAAAACATATTTGCCACTCACCTCATCTTTCATTTTATACAACCAATCCAATCATACAAGCTGAATTTGTTTTTGTTTTTTCAACGAACAAATTGGACCGTCAATTTTTTGAACCAAATTCAAATCCGCCTTCTTCCGAACAAATCTTCACGTTCGTATTAGACGACTGTCCCCTGCTTCCTTTCTTTCCCCTCTTTCCCCTCTTTCTCTCCCTCTCTTTCTCTCTCTCAGTGACAATAATGTAAAGTGCGATGAGAATTATTAACAAAAATATCAACGCCATCATCGGTTTTATTTATATTGCAAATTCAATGAGCGGACTCCTATGCTTGAACATTAAACTCAAGGTGACGTAAGGAAGTTATTCGCGGAGACCAAAAGCCGAACCGCCGATGTACGTGATCGCCTTCTGAAATAACAAACATGACGGTCACCTCCACACATCCCTCAGCCACCCATTTTATTCTTCGCTACACAGTTTAGGAGGATAAAATACTTCATTTACGCTTTCCCACAAAAGTGAACGCATTATTCCCATCCAACATTTATTTCTTTCATATACTCAACTATGAGTAAAACGTGAAACACAAAATGAATGATAAAATTGTTGCACTCCTGCTTGGTCCACTGCCATCTGCAATGAGATGCGTTACCACTTCACTTCGGTTATCGACGAAGTGAATTGAAGTGTGCCCCACTCGCCCACCCTTTAATGCCCAGATCTGGGCATCGATGCAACATAGAACGATCCCAAACTGTCGAAGAACTCGCTCCAACGCACAAAAAATGAAATGGGTCTGCCAGCATGAGAAGCAAAGAAATGTACGCAATATAATACAGCAGAAGAAAAACACATCACTGGCCTATACGCAAAACATGAGTCGCTGCTTTGCCGTTTCCTACAACGAGAAGTGATACCTGTTTTGCTAACATTCGGCGATGTATGCGCTGAGGACGCGTAAGTTAGATTCTTCGATGTAAGTTTTTCCGAATCCGCCGGTCGATTACTGCTGATCCTTAACAAGAATTATTTATGCATAGCCTGGTGGCTAGAAGTTTATGTAAAACAAATCTTTCAGTGTTTACACGTTCGGTGATGTTATGCATTGCGAAAATGTTCACCTCAAAGTGAGGGCAAGAAAGGGACGTGCTTCCACTTTAAGATTCACACGTTGTCTTAATTAAAGATAAACCTGATTCTGAGTTGATATTTTCCAAAACTCGTTGAATCATACGCTCACAACGACCGTTAACCATATTTCACGGTCATAATTTTATTAAAAGTTGAAGCTTTTTGCAAAGCTATTAAAGAGGCTTTAAGATTTTATTGTCTGACTTCAAAAGTCATAAGTGCTGCAATTACCACAAAGGCTGTTGTAGAAATGAGCGTCTTGAAAGCAATAAACTAATCATAAATGTGAAAACTTTTCAAGAAAATCTTTCTCTCCAACAAATGATACAATGTGAACCGTCCTTGGTGTGCAAATATCTCCCTTCTCTTATCATTCAAGTTGTGAGTGAGAACTTGTTGGTCCAAAATCCCACAACTTTCCTAATCTTGATATTCCCGGGAAGCACTCTACTGCCATTTCGAAGCATCCCATCTGGAAAATGGCAGCTCCACCACAATTAATGATAGAGTAATTTCTGACAACTCGCTACGATTGATGCCGGCATAATAATACGGCACACAGTGAAGGAGATATCTGTATGAAGTAATCTGTATCTTTCAAAGAAATGGATATCTCTACAGTCAAGCGGAAAAATTCCATCTTAATTGAAGCGACAGATAACTGAATGGATCAGAAAGTACCACAGCATGACGGAAAGTGGAGCAGAAGGAATGGATTCCATATACTTATTTGTCATAGGAAAGCAAACTAAGCGTAACTGCAACTTAAGAACAAGATTAAAAAATGTTACTTAGGCAAATCATCACAAGCGCTTTTCGGAGAAAGCGTTGTCGAATCATCCTGCGATTGTCGATGCTCTAGCTTCAGATTCGACAAGTCCAACGAGCCAATGCCAGGTGGGACAACCCGGTCATAGTGATATGGATTCACACAAACCTAACATGGTATTATTATCATAGCGAACACTTCAAATTCACAATGTTTCAAAATTCAGACGAAACGGACAGAATAACGAATCACAATCACCTAAGAGACGAATTTCAATCTCTCCACTAATTATATCGATCCTCTCAAGCGTGTGTTATGAAATGAACTTCGCTCACAGGACAGATTCCTTAATAAACTTGAACTCAATTCACAAATAATAATGTGCCAAACTTCTTTGGGGGAATTTTCTGTCGTTTGGTCCTAAAAGTCTGAAACTGTGTCGTCCCCCACCCTAAGCAGTATATCAACTAAGAGCTTAAAATGCATCAAACATGATGACACACACACACACATATATATGTCTACAAAATAGATCTCTTAAGATGTGCGATAAATCCTCAAATATACTCCGCAAACTTACAAGGTCACACTTCAGGTCGAATGCACATTGACATATTGGCAAATGTTTGAGCTCGTTTTTGTGCAGATCTGGCCAACGCCATATCCGAGCATAAACAACATGTGGAAATCCTTTGCGACCAGCGACCTTAATAAAAATTTCACATCATTTCAAGAAAAAATCAAAGAGATGAGCAATATATGGTGATGCAATCGTGTCACAACCTTTAAGAACAACTATTTGATCATTTTTTGATGTTACATACTCATAATTAAGCATTCAAAAGTTTTAGAATATAATGCAGAGTGATAACTGCTGTATTTTAGCTTTTCTTGTTATTGACGAATAAAGACTTTTGTGAACAACAGCAAAAATTTTCAATACTCCTTAAATGCCAGACACTGCAATGAGGAACTCACATTGGAAAAGTAAAAACTCAAAAAGATCTAACTGACTTTTTAAGCAACAAACGCACCTGAAGGCGCCCGTCAAGGGTACGCTGTATTGTTATACATTTTGATGCCATTTTGCCATGCGAAGTTACAGCCGATATAAGGGCATCCAACTCATCCCTTTTATCCTTCAACTTCTTTATTAGACTCTCGATTGCTTTCCTGCTGAACTCTTCATCTCGACCCTAAATTAGCGAAATTCAATCCCCATTGATAGTATTTAAATATAAAAAAGATGAGATTAAATCCACATTAAAGGAAAACTGAACAACTGGCAAGCAAAATGCCAATACGACTGGTTGTGACATAGCAAACATAATCATGAGGAATGCCCACCGAGAGGTGCACAGCTAAGCGATGAGGCGGCAACACTGGGAATTCCCTCATCGCATTTGTAGATGGTACCTTCTATCACATTCCTTCGACAGGTGTATGTATGTTAACACGCCATAGCATCGAGTTCTACCGGTATTGCACTCAACAAACAGAATATTTTAAAGATTTGCTAAAATCGAATAAGAAATAGAAAAAAAGTGTAGGTACATACCGTATGGTAGAGCATGAGACACTGCGTTATAGTAGCGCATGCATCTGAGCTAGTTGGATGTTGACTAGAAAGTGCCAACTGTGGTCTAGCTGGACTCGACATCTGAGGATGCATCTGCACGAACGATTGCTGACTGCTTACCAGTACTGGAGAGCCAGACGAAGAAGCACCTGATCTACACGTTGACATTTCACCTTAAACAATACGAATTCCATTTGGCGATAGCTTTACTTGATGTGCCACAATGGAACATATTTTCATGATCGCAGCTGGCTGATCTCATTCAAAATATTCACAGCTGCTTTCACTAAGCTTTGGTAATAAGTAAGAGACAAATTTTAATGGCTTGCGAGATAGACAAAGGTCAATGAAAATCAAAATAAGGGAATCAGCGTTATCCCGTTGCGCTTGTGGAAACTCATCGAACACGGAGACAACCCACTCTTTACCTTCATGCTGCCCACTCGAAACGAACAAATATTATTAATGAACAATTGTCAATCACATATTCAATGAAACATAGGAGGCATATCTTTAAAATACAGTATGCTATTCGAACAGTAACCCCTTCTGTTCTTAAAAGTAGCAACAGTATTGAACGTGCTCCTAGAGCGCACCTCAATAGTATCAGTCTTAAGTAGCCTGCATTATGAACCAAAACTATCATCACATATGAATTATACCCCCCTCCCACCTCGCCCACTTCCTCTCCCGCTCCCGAATGATAAACTAGCTACCCAAAGGAAGCAAATTTCAAGTCGACAATTCTTTTCCTTATTAGTAAAAACGAGGAATGGCGATAGCGATTCGTCGTTTTTTTTTTGATTGATAGAAAGTATTGCTGATAAGAATTTTTTGTAGATAAGCTTTTTCTCAACAGCAACAATTTGTCATCTCTTTTTCTGTAGTAATCAGTAGTGATGCTTTTACAGATAAAGCATCTCGCATACTATTTTAATGCACCCTAACTCCTCTCTCGTCTCGGTTCGTTTATAGCATTATATCAATGACTCACGAGTAAAAATGTAACAAGCTAAGATTGATATGAATAGACCAAGTGAAATGAAGAAAGCCATCGGAACAAAGGTCTCCATCAACAAACTCTCCAATACTTTCCATTGACTAACGTTGTTTTCAGCATAAATTTGGCGTCGTCTAACATTGCTCTTAAACGAAAATTCGAAAACTGTGCAATCTTTTCAAAACACTCTATCCACTTCGCAGTGGACAATCCACTTCGATGCAACATATTCAATTCCATACTATTTATTCGACTATTAAATACAGTCTGCTGTGAGGATATTTCATTAGTGGTTGATAATATTTCCGTTTGGGGGAAAACCTAACGGCAAAATCAAGAAAAAACCCTCGAAACTGCTCTCCTTTAAGATTTTCGATAAGGAACCAGTCGCAAAGTGGGATCCCCATAGCATATAACTTGAATATACAAATAAATAAATAGATAAATAATACGCTGATAGAGTTTGTTCCTACTGGCCGAAATAATTTCCTTCTCATTTTCAGATGACAATGTGATATTTTCTTACTACAGCCTTAGTCGCTTCATTCTTTCTCATTCGCTTCTACACAAACAAGTTGTTTCATTAAAATCACGCTTTATGTTAAATTACCCGCAAATCTCTAGCTTAGAAATCATCGGCAGAGTAGGGAAGAAGGGAAAGAGATGGAGGAAGAGGGAAAACAGTGCAATATAATGCAGTAAAATGGGCACATAAGATGCTCTGGCTAATAGCAGCATCACTACAGCACAACAAATTCGGTAACAAAGCGCAAAATACCCAACTCACCACAGCTTAGCTCTCATAAACGCTGGCTGCTAAAAAAAGAAAAGAGCTGTCTTTTATGAAACACACTCCAGTAGCATATTTCCATTTAATTCACTCAGTGCATTTAACATAAAATCAGAAGTCAATAACAACATCCGTCCTTTCTAAATACTTTTTATTTATTTAGTTATTCTATATAGCATTTTATTCGTTGAAGCAACCCCATTAAAGTGCCGCTTATTTAGAAAGCAATTCACAAAAGATGAGATAATCACATAGCAAAAAGAACGTTGGCTTATACTTAGTGTGCTGCGATGCACTCAAGTATTACCATCACCGCTATACACCAACGATTCATTCACCAGATTACTTCCTGACTACTGACTAAATATGTGACAAATTACTGATCGTTTCCCAAACTGACCCACTTTTATAAATTCAGCATGTGCGTGCTCATCTAATTCACGTGTATATTCCCACTGAATAATACGTCCGCTTAGCTAACAAGTAGGCTGATCATCAACGACCCGCACTATCATCCCTTTGAAGCCGCGACTTATCGAGTTTGAAATTTCGACAGCAGAAAACAAATAAAAACAAATTTGTTCTCGGCAAAACATGAATCTCAAATTCAGTGTTGTCTCTCGTTGTGGAACGATTGCTTTCTTAACGAGAGAATGTTTCTCCGAACCAACAATTGCGACCCTTCTCGCAAGACAATATTTCATGCTTTATTCCAACATAAATTTTGTGAACTTTTTAATAAGATTTTCACTATTTGCCGTACTCGGAATTTATCAGTTTCTTTATCTCAGTTCCTGATCGCTTGTTTGAAGTTGTCGTAAATTTATCGAAAATCATCGCATCAAAATTAAGATCTCTGAAAGCCATCCCTACATTAAATGAAAGAAACTAGAAATCGGATATTTCAGAAAAACGACTCACAAAGTGCCTAGATTCGACACTTCCACGTAGTTCTTTACTATGCAGATCAGCAGCAGAACTATTTCGAATTAGACGCCATTAAGCGCTCTTCGCGATTAAAGCTTCAGTTAAACACAGAAAGTTCTCACCTTACAGCGTTGTTTTTTTTTGTCCCATATTCTGTTTCTTGCTTGAGCTACTCCATCCTGATTTGATGTTATCGTTAGTGAAAAAATTTTGCCAAGAATGGGAAATGCACAAATCCACTAGGAATGCGAATAGCCGCAACTTTCCGATTCCTTTCTTTTGCACATTATCAGCAAAGATTAGCATGAAACCCGGTATTGTCACCGTTGAATGATTGGAAGTGAAATATACCAAATAATACCGATAAAATCATGCCTTGAGGCAACCCTATCGACAAACGGAACGATCTTGCTGATGATAAACTGGTATGAACTCATGAACGAGATACGTTTCCAGACATCTAATAAAAGTACCACACTTCATTTCTTATGTCCATCTCTTTCTCTTAAGTTCCATTCTTAAGTTCTATGTTCATAACAAACTCTATAACAGTTCAGCTGTTCACTTCATTCATATATTAGTACGCTCATTTCTGTCGCAATCGTATTTATAGAACGATAGTGTTGCACTTTTAGGTCATTTAACAATCATGCTACCCCGTTAAAACCGTGCTCTTTGCATCGTAAAATTGGTTCCCTCTTGAAGAAACAAAACTGCTAGATGAAATGGCTTAAGGGTCTTTAGTCTGTTTCATCATTTCTGCTCTAATAGTGGTGGTGAAGTCATTCTCGCAATTTTCATTCTAGCTCGACGACGCTTACCTGTATGATGCCATCGACACCTCAACAATTTTACCTGTTTACCCAGTTATAGCATATATTCCCATCTATGGTGCTCTATTACAAAGTAATCAGAAATTAAATGTCCCCATTATTTCTTCATCACTAGACGTTTTGATCTGCCGATGATACATGATTTAGCGTCACAAATAACCTGAGCTATTTTTCCATCTCTATCTTATCATATCAATAAGCAATTCCCATCTTACAGTCGCTCCCTTACCTTCAACACAACTTCATTCTTTTTTGCATTTCCTTCTCTTTGATAAAACTCTTCCACTCTCACTGAAACGGTTTTGTGGTTCCATTGCTCGGAAACCTTTTATTTCCCATATCAGTTCATATAGACATCATATCGATATCCTATTTCCATAAATAAAAGTTCCATAAAGCGTTGTTTTTTCTGAAAAACAGAAATTCACCTCGGTGACGGTTTGAAAAGGCCTCCCGATTTCTTTTTAAATTTGTTTTACAGCATTCTCCGATTTAAGTTTTCATCAATGGCTAGATGCGACCACGTAACAAATGCCATTATGTGCTTATTTACTTCACATCCAGGTTGATGCATTTCCACCCATCTAAAATATTGGGTTGGCAATGGGACACCTATTCATCACGTCCATATATGAAGTCAAACTATCCTCTTTTCTCCTCTACATCGGTTATTTCTACTTTTTACTCAAAGAGATAAAAAGTTACACTTACTGCTTGCATAATTTGCTACAGTATTCGACGGCGCATTTGGCACTGGATGCATTGAGAACGCAGAGCACTTCTTGAAAATGAAAAAGGAACCGTACTGAAAACAACGAACGGTAAATTTTCCAATGAAAAAAATGCAGTAACTGGTATCGTCGTCTAGCAAATTGGCTAATAGCAACAACACAGCACGAGAAGAAGATTAATAAAGGTGGGTAAACATGGTACAGCACCTAACTGACATGTCATACAGGTAACTATAGGAAGCAACGCAGGTAGCTGATACATCATACATGTCACTATGTAGAACATTTAAATCACAAAAAAAAAACGCTTTACGCAGCATGCCATATAAATGCATTAACTATGTGCCCATGGGCTTCTATCTTTCTCAAATGACCGAGAGCACTGCAACAGGGAAACTTGAAAGTTCTTCAGCGAGGTGTGATCTATGAAGAAGCGTTGAATGAATAAGAAAGCGACCTGAAGTTTCTCGTTTTATGCCCTTTCCAGTTTCGTTTTTTATAAACACACATTACGGTGAACTTATCATGCAATACAATAAAACAACGCAAAAATAAACAGAAAAAATGGTG
Source organism: Baylisascaris schroederi (assembly GCA_006503575.1). Classification (NCBI taxonomy): domain Eukaryota; kingdom Metazoa; phylum Nematoda; class Chromadorea; order Rhabditida; family Ascarididae; genus Baylisascaris; species Baylisascaris schroederi. The sequence goes on from QEWY01002081.1 coordinate 703,798, forward strand.
CAACTGCACTTTATATAGCAATTTTAATTCACGGAACGTATGATGCTAATGAAATGAGCAGAATGGATGTACTCTTAGTGAACTTTAAATGATAGTTGGAATGCTATTAAGGGTTATTACAGATTCGTAGATCGGAAAAAAAAACGCAATCATAGGAGATACCAAATTTGAGCACTGTTCCCTGCGACGAGGTGGTCGGCGAAAAAAGGATTGGAAGAAGGGAGGGGTATCTCACTACCCGACTTTACCAGCTCTACTAGTAGAGGCGTGGCCTCTTTCGCGACAATGGATGCACGGGATGTGGATCCTATATCTGTTCGCCACCTCATCGTCTTCCATGTCTTCAGCCCCTACCTTCAGCATGTGGATCAACGCACCTGCGCGGACCATTTGTTCTGTTTGCATATGATTGCGTCTCGACATTCCCCTCCTCCCTTCAGTTTGCAATAGTACCAATTACACTAATTTTATAAGTCATGTATTGACTATGAAAGCCTTCTGCCTGCTTCTTCAATCTGTGTTTCTCGTCGGAACGTAGGAAACTCATACTAAACCATAGAGTTATGCTAATAAAAGATAACCTTAAAAGCGTATCATGTCCGCACCTCTTGTACGCTTTTCGACTTGCTATAACCCCTCCTGCATCCCACTTCAATAATTTCACCCTCCTAAAATGCAAATTAGAGAAAAAAGGCATAGATTCCAAAAAAAGAAAAAAAAAGAGTGCATTGACGCTCGAATCTTTGTAAATCTAAAGAAAAAGACAACAATGAGACATGCAGCAGACAACGAGAGCGGAAATTGCATAGTTGCAATATGCAACGTTCGCATGGCGGGAACCACACCACGGATCGTTTAGTTGGGGGAAAACGGCTGGTACCAGAAGATTGATTGCTATGGGAGAAGCACAGATCTTTGAGTAATGTTCTTCGTCGTATGCAGGAAAAAAACAATACATGTAATGCTTATGATCGCACAAATGCGCAAGAATTGCTGCAGCCCCATCATTAATTGTAACTCCCCGTCTCCTGCTCTCATCTTGGACGGAAATAGCCCATTCCAACCGGTTGCCAGTTGCTAAGTAAAACTGACTCAGCACTTGTGCTTCCCATCCCCCCCCCCCCCCCCCCCCCCCCCCCCATGACTAAATTGTTTCTGGAAGGCAGTCAGTTGACATGCGCAGTTGTATGTTGTGCCGATCTCCTTCGAGTGTCTCATCTAACCGTATTAGCTAACAATGACGACACACAATTGCAACGCCGGTGTGCAAGCTAAGTCGTTGATTACTGCAGCTATAGTGCTGCAGACACGCATCTGCCACTAAGCGCTGCATAATTGACAGCCTCTCGCGCGCTCGACTTGCGCGAAACGTAACCGCTGCAACGCAATTGAGCGATTGCAGTGGCGCTGCATTTGCAATCTTTGATGGCAATCACCATTTCTACCGTGGTCAGAGTTCGTTTCGAGCAACAGTTTTGATATTTAGTGCTTGAATGAACTTTCAAAATCTTGTTCGTTTCGTTGGTTTTTTCGCACTTTGGAATAATGCATCGACATTTCTACTTGTTTTATATATTTATACATATATAATCACTGCGATGCTTATTTGCAGTCATTTTATTTTGCAATTTACATATGCATTGCAACTTTTCATACCTTGATTTTTATCATACAAAAAAAATCGATTATACACATTAAAAGGCAATTTTTGCTTTTTTATTTTATTAGAATAGTGCTTAAATTGTTCGTGGTATGCCTAGTTCTGTAGTAAACAATGACCACAAACGGTTTATAATGACCACAAGCAGCTTATAGCACCACAAACCGCCTGTACCATGAAATTAAAACGAACGTAGATTAGCATAGATCTTTTCTTGTTCCCTTTATATATAGCATGATCCACCTTCAGAGCCATTACTTAGATGCTACAGCAACGTATTGGCGACCCTCTTGAATTGGCGACAACCTTTCTCATCTCTCGAAATTGGATATCGTTTATAGCTTATTTCAGGCGGATTTTTACACTCCTCTATAACAATGTAGTTATAAAGTCAGCTAACTTAAGGACACTTTCTCTTTTTTTTTTTGAAGGTTCTTTAGTGCGATTGCAAGCAATGTTTATGAGGTGCAAACATCTGCACCCATTGGCTCGTATAGTCATCCAGGTCTCTTTGAGAATCTTGCCTCAAGCTAGCCTCACGATACATGTTGATAGTCGTTCGATCTGCCTGTATGCTCTCGACCTTCTTTGACTTACGTTGCCATTCCCCTTGGTCTACTGCCGACTGGTCTAGCTTACAGAGGACTTCATTTTGAAAATTTCATGGTTAGTAATATTTACTGAGGTTTCGATCGAATTTATTAAACAATCAGTTCGCAGGTTTATTTAGAGTTATTTCGTTGCCCTTGGCGACTTCACCTTTTTGTTCCACTCGAATTCCCTCCATCCCCGAGAGGATTCCTCAGACTCGCAAATCCCTCTCTTCACTTGTTGGCTATGATTTGCTTCATTTCAATAAAGGCGTTGGCAAAGTGCCCAAGTGTTGCAAGAGCGTTGCATTGAGGCTAGCACAATTGGCAGTCCGATATTTCAAGCCTGGCTGTTTGCACGAGTGTTGCATTTTCGCTAGCATGCATAATTTGCCGATAACCGAGCTGGTTGGGCTAATAAGCAGGACGGGTCAAATGCAGTTAGGAAGGGAATGGCTGGGTATTTAGCGATGTAAAGGAGGTGTTATGGTTTTGAATGAGTCCCAGAAGTAGTGAATGTGTCTATGGTTTTCCCATATTTTTAAGAAGGATATCATCAAAGCCTTAGACGATATACAGCGCGAAATAAGAAAAAGTAAAGACGTGCAGCAGCTGAAAGCATCTCAAGCAATAATGAGCAGCACATAGGTCTCGACCTGGTCGTTGCATAAGTTCTTGTTAGCTTCCATTAGGGCATCGCAGCAACTTTCGCATCGTTGCTTCGCAGCTGCACTTCACGAGGGGATACGTAGGTCTTTTCATGCTCGTGATTCTAGTGTCACTCGTTTTTCCCTCTGCATGATTGTTACACAACTCTTGATGTAACCTAAATCGACAGAGTTGTGGTCGTCGTTTCATCGATGAGCAATTTTTTCTTCTTAATTGTGCACTTCAACTCGGAATTATCAACACTTTTTTATGGATGTTGCTTGAATCGGAATCCTCTTTGCGACCGAAATCGAAAACAACTTACCTATGACCACATGGAGATGGGTTAAATCCGATCCAGCTGTTGTGCAGCGCGTACTGTTTTTGCGTTCATAAGTCGCGTAAAGCATCTCCACTTTAGCAAAATCGATGAGTTCGTATTTTAATGAAGTTGGCTTTTTGTTTGTCGCAATCGCAAGCTTTGCTTCTTTCTTGTTTGGTTGTATGCTTCGAGGGTCTTTTATTTTACATGTGAAATGAAAATCCCAAAGAGAAAAAGGAAAAGGGATCGGGTGATTTTCATCAACCTGTCCGGACCCCCTCTAACCCGCTTTCATATTATCATTGGATAAGCACGATGTGGCTGTATTCCCAGGACTGACCGAGATTGGGGCGGATTTAATCCTAGCCGTAGTAATTCTCTATCGGGCTATCAGCAAGACGGAGACCATTCCATGAATCTCTTATACGGATTTTATTCGTTGGTGATATAGGTATGGTGGCGCGATGATTGGTGGCCTCTTCGTTTACAATCACAAAGGAGAGGTGCTCATTTCCCGTATATATCGAGATGACGTCAGGTACTATTACCTTCTATTTCCTTAAAGATTTCCCCCCACCGTAACTGTAGTTTTGCGGCTGTTGGGTGGAAATAACTCGGGTTACTGTGCATGTAGAAAATCGAACTTTTCAAGTGATTTTTCTCAGTTCGGAAGTTCACTTGCGTTAATATATTTGGGAGCGTTTTCACACAAATCCATAGCGAATGATCTTTCATCGCAGTGAACGGCAAATATTTTTTGAATGAAATAATCTTTTAAAAGCTTTCACCTTATAAGAGCTTTTCTAATCAAAAGCTCATAGTTAGAAATACGGAATATCCTCGAACGGTGTCCCTTTCATTCATTAATGACGCTAACAAAGGACAGTAGTCTCATAATTCCAACTTTTGGTCGTTCCACCGAACCATCATCGGTAAAGCTGTAACCCGAATGATCGGAATTAAGGAGACTTTTGCATTACTGAGTAAATGGTGCTCGTAATAGCTCATGAACTTATACATCGGTGGTTATTACTGCTTACTAAAATGCTTATGTACTTGTCGGTAAGGCGCATTGTGGATCGGGATTTCTCGTTGTGCATGGTTCTTCAAATCGGATAAAGTGGCCTTTGATTTCGATTCCCTCCTATGCTTAGAACAAAAATCACCGCTGAAGCTATGCCATCCCAATTTTTTTTTCTGCAGAATTTCGAAACTATGAAATGTACCTTTCGATTTATAGTCTCTTATTCATACTATTGGTCTTCAGTTAAAATCACTTCCCTGTGCACTTTTTTAACTGTGTTTGTTTTATAGCCGGAATGCAGTGGACGCATTCCGAGTCAACGTCATACACGCCAGGCAACAGGTTTCTTTCAAAACTTCTTATAGACTCTTTATTTAAGCACTTTCGAAATATGCCACAGTCGTAGGTTAAATACGGGTGATAGTTCTAGCACTGTGTTTCGGTATGCCTTCTATCCACATATGTATTATATGAGTAGCTAAAAAAATAACGAATTTATAGTGTTAGTGGTTGCTGCGGTATGGTTCACTAATAGAGTGGCTTCGAAAGTGCAAATGCATATCAAGAGAGCAAACGGGACCATCCCACCAAATCAATTGGCCAAATAAAAACCCAAAAGCAATGAAACTAGGCCTAAGAATACGTATTTCTTAGGTAACAGGCAAGTGCTGACTCTGAATTTGTTTCATTTTTTGTCGTATTCGACTGATTAAAAAAAATTAAATTTGGCATAAATATTTTAGTACTGATAGAACTTTGAGGAAAGAGCATTTGAAAGCGTGAAACATCGCGGCGCAGAGAAATATTTACCGAACAAACAGACAGACGTGCAGATGTCTATAAAGATATAAAAAGGAGAGCACTACATTCTCACATTATGTCCTTTTGAAGTTTTGCAAAAAAAGCAGCATATCGATATGAAGTCAAACTCAAAGACGATAGCAGTTAAACGCGTTGCGGTATTGTGACCGAAAAAGGGAACAAGTTAGCGGCAATGAACACAGAGATCTCTCTAGTGCCAAACAATGACATAATAGAACCTGAAGGTTGATTGTGGAAACTCATAAGTTCCATCACTTGAACAGATTCTGAGTGTTTATGAGAGAATCGGGCTTCAGTGCAGTATTTACCTCTAACAAAATACAGAGAAATCTTTACGAGTGTGAATTTATTAGGAATACATAATCTCTACCATGGGTGTGCTTTTATATCTCAATAAAATGGTAATGATGAGTCGTTCTTCTTTCCAAAGGTTTTTTTCAACTATGAAAGCTGTATGAGTAAATTTGTCGGAGACACTCAAAAACAGGCATGGAGATAGGCATACAAAAGCACCAAAGCACTTTTCTCGTTTCCCACGAGGAATACTCGGGTAAAATCCCTCGATACCTTTTCCTATCACTTGACATTACTACTCGCTATTGCTGCTAATGTTGTTGCTCAGTAATACTACTTATATGGCTGCGCCTAGAAGAGCTTAACAAAGTATCCAGCAAAATCTCAGTTGTGATAGGGCGTACGTCATTAGGTGTAAAACTATAGGTTCGCAGTCCGGTGACGAATATGGCAAGGACATCTTTCTTTCATATAAAACGTGGCAATGTGTGGATCTGTGCTGTCACGAGACAGAATGTCAACGCTGCGATGGTATTCGAATTCCTTAATAGGTTTGCGTTTTTATCATTTAAAGCTTTTTGGAAATGTGACTTTTAACACCGGAATCTCAATGATATTATGGACTCGATTGATGAACTTTCATAGAATCAGAAGTTAATAAAGTTTGGTGTTCGTTCCATCCTCTCCCACCCCCATCCCCTCCCACTTCACGGTGGAAACTCACTGTTTATGCTCATTTGTAATGATGAGAAGTGTTGAGGATACATAAACTTTTTATCGTTTATTCTTGTTATGCCACTATAATACTCTTTAGAAATTATTCCTTATTTAAGGTGGAATATGAATATGAGTACTTAATTTGGAATATAGTGGAAAATATGGAAAAAATCAAAAGTAAAGGTGAACGTGGAAATAGCAATTCCACTCGAATCCTTTTTGCATACTACGTATACTTAAAGGAAGTGATTATTTCTCTGTGAGGATGTGGTGGAACACAGAACGGCAAGGTGCAATGAATTCGAAATTCGAATACATAAACTATTAAAATTAGGCGAAATGTCATGTGCATGTGATAGCAGAGGTGGGGAGGAGGGAAGAAGGGGAGAGAGAAAAGGAAATCAGCACCGAAAGCTTTTAATATTTGAAAGCAGGAACGGCCTGGGGGAGGATACATTTCTTAAAGTCGCAAATGAAATGTCGCAAAAAAGAATAAATTTGAACGTTTTGGCTTAAAGTGTAATCAGACGATCGCCATCGTCTTTGAAAATTTAGAGAAATTCTGGAAATAAAAAACTCTTATACAGTTATTCTGCTAGCGTTCTGAAGTAACCATCAGCATGACCTACACCCAACAAGTGTGACCTTTTTTTCGGGATAGAAAGAGAATATTGTAAGCGATGGAAGATAGCTGCAAAAGATCAACGAAAGGAGAGGGGTAACATAATGAAGAGAAAGAGCCCGGCGGTAGCCACCAAGAAAAGAATTTAACGAATGTCACTGAAAACCCACTCAACTCAAACCAAGTTTCATTACTTTGCCTCAGTATGGCAAAAAGTTAAAGTGCTCATAGCCATGAAAAATTACTGACCTCTGTATATATATTCTATGATTAGTGTTTTGCAACCCCAACATGGCTTTTCTTGCGATCGTTTTACAACAAATTTTAAAAGTGTAAATATTTCGATCGGGAAACCCGATGTTTTCCTAGCAAATCTCACGCTAGTAGGCGATACAATATGAGGGGGTTTATGAAGGGATAGGGACGGAGGTTAAGGATCAAACGATGACGATAAAACTGCATCTACGGGAGAAGTTGGAAATTTCGTGCAGTAGTTAAAATTAGCGAGTGGGAATTTCTTGCCAGCACCTGCAAAGGGGAAGGGAGAAGGAATTGCTTGAATTTTTTACGTTTTTGATCACAGGTCCCTGCCTATAAGCTTGCTTTTAAATAGTCTTGGTCACTGTGGCAGAATTAATGCAAAAGAACGCTGCCAACTGCGTGCTGTCGATTGCAAAGTTTGCATATAATCGACGTTTATTTTTTATGAGTTTCATGGTGAAAGTGCGATACGAATGTTGCAAATTGTTGTAGAAAATTGCGCCATTTGTTTCCGCTTAGATCTGAACCAATTTTTTATTTTTTCGTTTAATTTCCGAAAGAACTGTTTCATAAGCAGTTGTATGAGTTTTAGATTTGCGGATACGATGCAATCCTATTTTGGGAAATTGAATGAAGAGAACGTTAAAAACAACTTTGTTTTGATATACGAATTACTTGATGGTGAGTGAATTAATTTCCATCTAGCTTGCTTTCTCCTATAAATCCATCATTTAGCCACGCAATTCATTCTTATGGCGATTGATTTCTGTTAAAAATGTTTAAAATTTGCTCATTATAACAAAAAAAATTGCTTTATGTACTGATCATCGGCTTTACATTATATGAAAGAAACAAGAATTAAAATGAAGTTTGCTGAAGTTTTTTTTTTTCCGCATACTTTCTAATTTTTGCATACAACTATTAGAGTAGAAAATCGGCTTAATAGAGTTTATTTCAATTCAGCTTTCATTTTAGGTAAAATATAGTTTAATCTCTTTTCTTCCGATGGGCGATATTTTTCAAACAAAGATTTGAATGTTGTTCAATGTTTTTTCTTCTAGAAATATTGGATTTTGGTTATCCGCAGAACACCGACCCTGGAGTTCTGAAAACGTTCATAACACAACAGGGCGTTAGGACTGCGGTACGTTTACCTTCCTTATTTACTTTGTTTTATTAATTTTTTTTTTTTTGCATAAAGGAATAAAAAAGAGATAAAATTCTATGGAAGTCGCTTTTTTTTCTATATGAGCTCTCTCTATTCTTGTATAAGGTAAAATTATTTGCGATTACATTTAGCATTTTCATGAATGTTGCTACTATCAATTCTTCATAAGTTTTTGAAAGTTGTTTGCTTTGATAAATTTTTTCTCAATACTTTTTTTTCGATAAAATGCTAACCAAGAGGGGATTTTATTTTTTTATTTTGTTGTCTTTCAGATTATCTTATTTTCATAAAGGTTCAATGCATGCGCAAAAAATCGGAAATAAGCATGAGCAAAGTTCAATTGATACCTTTTGATTTGTTCGCATTCGTGACGTTTTTCGTGCTTGGCTGAAGAGTTTAGTTAGGTTCGAAGTGGCATGGGAAATCCTCAAGTGGGCTAATTCTTGCACACGAAGCATTTCTTTGAAATCTTCCGATGAATGATTTTAATTATTAAGGCATTTTACTCCTATTAGTCTTTTTTTCTTGTTATTTGAAGAATCAGAGAAATTTTTGCTTCTTTTCCCTCTTTTCTTTTCATATTGAAGGTTTATTATTGTGGAAATTTAAGTTTCCGTTCAAATTTTAAGGCAATTCTAAAGTTTCTTTAAATAGGTTTTCAGGCTCCAGCGGTATGTATTTGCTCTTCATTATATAGTGTATTGTAGACGTTGAATAGTGCAAACAGCCTTTGTGTTGTATTCATCACGGGCAACCAGCCATAGAAGTGGGGAATACGCCTTCGACTGGGTTGTTGAATAGGTCAACAGTGTCGTCTTTTGATTTTCTTCCTCTGTATTGCTTAGTGCTATCTTCTTCTGGCATTACTCATTTCATTTGTGTGATTGAAACTTCCTCTATTTTCCTCTTAATGGAATACTTGTAGCTTACAGGTCGCGAACTATTCATTTTATAGCTTGTTCATAAGTCGAGTGGCTTTATATACTTTCTCACTATTTTCAAAATGGGTATTTTCCATTCTAAATGAACAACTTTAAGCTGAATAGAATGAAGGGGACAAGGAAGGCAATTCCTTAGGTGCTAAAGTTGATAGGTGGGCGGTAGTGATGGTTGCCTGTGTGAAAAATATTTAAATGTTGTGTTGTTGGCTGAATTGGGAACACATTTGAGATCAATTCAATAAAGTTATCAAAAAATGCGGCTAAGTTTTATTTTATTCGATTTTTTAATTATTGTTTTTGCTTATGTTGTATTGTTCTGTTCCGTTTCTGCGTAAATTTTTTTTTCATATTTTTTCTCTCTATATTGCTACAAAAAATAGCGATGCTCTTAAATCGTTACCAAAAGTTTTTTTATACATTTCATTTCAAATTCAATTCATATTATTCAAATTACGCAATTTTTTCCCTTAGATTTTTAACGATGTGATTGACTTATTCATATTGCTTTTATTTCATTCGTTTTCCTCGTTGTTGAAATGTTCTCTTTTCTTACAAGGAGAAGGAATTCTTTACGTAGTTAATGCCAATTTATTCAACAGCGAAGTTAATATGAATTTCTAGAAATTTTTGCATGCATGAGTATACGTTTGTGGTTATGTGGATTATTGGAGTGGGCATGTTTTAGCTGTTTGATTTGAAGAGGAATGCTGTTCATTCTCAGTCATATACGTTGTCTACTTACCTCCTCGAAGATATTTCGACAATTTGAAATTTTATCTTTATATTAAAAGAAGGGGTTTTATTAAATGATTGAAAATTGTATCCTCATATAGACATTGAATTTAGGTGTCAAGGTAACATTTCTTATTGCAGAGCAAGGAGGAACAATCACAGATCACATCACAAGTGACCGGTCAAATTGGTTGGCGTCGTGAGGGAATCAAATATCGTCGCAATGAGCTCTTCCTTGACGTTATTGAATATGTTAATTTGCTCATGTCACAACAAGGTGTCCTTTGTTATCAATCTTTTTTTTCTGCACTTTTTGCTTTCCGCCGTTCAACGAGGCGGAAAGCAATGTTTTTTTCCGCCTTTTCTGCACATCCGTTTGCCATGTTTTCTGGAATTGTGATCCGAAAATTCAGGAACCACTTTTTTGATCGTTGATTATCAGTGTGTGCCATACGAATTCTCCCTTTGATCCCTTGGCCTTCTTATGAACGTTGACACTTTCAGCTTTGTAAAGTTTCTGCTGCTTCCTCCCGAAGATTCGTTGTTTTTTGCGCTCCTGCAAGTGAGTGGGGGGGGGGGGGGGGGGGGGGGGGGGAGTTCTTTCGGCGCATGTTGCCGGCAAAGTTGCGATGAAGTCATATTTGTCGGGTATGCCCGAGTGCAAATTCGGTATAAACGATAAACTAACAATTGAAGGCAAGGGACGCTCCGGTACAGAAGATCCATCGAAAGCGTAAGGATTTTAGCATTCAGTTATGGATTATTTCGTGAATTCGTAGTATTGAAATTACCACTTATTTAAAAATTTTTAACCCCAAAATATGGCCACTGTGATCAAGTGGAATAGTGACCAATGGCCGGCTGCCTGACCGATATTCATTTTGTTGATAACGGTGATAATAGTCAGATGCAGCCATGGAATTTAACTCATAAATTTTGTTGTTGGTTTGCTGATTTCGAGGAGATTATGTGAGTATTGATAAATGCAGGACACGAGCATCGGTGGCAATCGACGATTGTCAATTCCATCAATGCGTTAAGCTAACCAAATTCGACACCGAACATGCAATCAGCTTTATTCCTCCTGATGGCGAATACGAACTCATGAGGTGATTTATCATCTATATCTTTGTGCATTTCATCATTCCATTCTATTCTTCATTTCTGATAGGCACTTTCCATGCTTTTTTGGCATTTCGCTTTTCAAGAGTGCTCAACAGGATATCATATCCGTGCATATATGTATATTCGTATGTATTTGCCTATTTATGTCGAGTAATTTCAGCTGGGAAGTCACTTAGGTTGGATTAAATAAGTACAAATGGACGTTATATCTTGGAAGTCGCAGTGATTCATCAGTTTTGGAATCAAACGGCTAAAGGATTTACCTGTGTTTCCTGCTGATCAGATTCCTATTTTGCATAGGTATAGTTGTAGAATCACTATGTGGACGGCTGGGTCGGCTCGAATGTGCTAGAGTAATTTGTAAAAAAGTGCAAAAAAAATTTTTTTTAAATTTTTTTTTCGGTTCATTTTAATTTTCAAATGCTCAAAACGAGTCTCTAACCTCACCCCCTATCTTTCGATGTGTTTAGAATGTGTGTTTTCATTTCTGAATGCGATTGGTAGAGTAATCTCTCATTTATCCTCACCTGGAATACTTTAAGTAATTTATTTACACCAAATTTTGTGGAATTTGCAATATTTGTTTGTGAAGTTGTTTTCCAATGAAACTTATCGGACCACTGAAAGTCCATGATAGGGTGATAACGTAGTTTCACAACCATTTTCCTTTTTTTTTCACACGGTTGCTTTAATCTAATATGATCATAAACTTACTATATCATTGTTCGTAATTTGTTGTGAAATCTATGCAAGCAAAATAGAGAACACTCAAAATATAAAACGAAGCAAATGAAGTGAAGCACGCGATGACGATGATGGAGAAGCCACCGTCAGTTAAACACAAAGTGATGGATTTTTGCGAGGATAAAATACTTTAGGGGACCCAAAAGCAGTTGCCACTGAGGTGGCATCAACAGGAGGTTTATTCTACACTCTGACGAACCGAAAAACAGAGGAATTACATCATCTAATCTATATTATGCGTTGTCTCAATGGTCTTTACTCGCTAGTGGGGCCACTTCGTTTGAGAGGAATAATAAACTCATCTAATCTCTAGTATGCGTTGCCTCAGTGATCTTTAGTCGTTAGTAGGGCCACTTCGTTTGTCTCAATGAAATGTCGATGAGAGATGCGAATATTTGCATTCAATAATGATGATTTCAACTAACGTTGTCACTTGAATTCAAGTTAACGCAAAAGAATTCAACTCTTTCAAAGAAATGCTCAAGTTAAATCGGTTGATTCGATTGCTTGCTAAGACATTTCATGAATGCGATGCAAAAATAACCTATCGTGGCTACGATCCCACTTCCTAACAGCCATCGTAACATGCGATATAGACACGAAATGGAATTCACAACCATCGTAGTCTCTTTCCTTAATTGCTGAGAAATTTCCGTGATGCTATGTTTTTTGATGTTCTAGAGAAGCTGGTTTACTATGAAATTCTGTCGAAAGGATAGAGTGTATTTTATTATCGATTGGTGCATAGCATTTTTTGCGGTAAATCCGTTCGTCTTTCATATGCTTCCCTACTCAGTTCAATCGTTTTTCTTGAAATTTCCTTATCTCTTCTTGACTTTCACTTTACTTTCGTATATTTATGAAAATTTGTAAATATGCACATTTATGTATATGCATGTATATTTGCATATGTACAAGCATTGTGAGAATCGCTTTTCAGATATCGTACTACAAAGGATATCCAATTGCCATTCCGTGTTATTCCTCTCGTGCGTGAGACATCACGAAATAAGATGGAGGTATTATTGATTTGTTGAGTGATAAAATTGTCTATTTCAACCTCTTATCGTTATTTCGACTGAAATTTTTTGCATGAAAAATTTCAACGCAAGCAATGATACTTATTTTTCATTCAATACAAACGTCTCCTACATTTTTATTGATCGCCGTTTCATATCAGTTTTTGCTAATGGTGATTCTATTCAGGTGAAGGTGGTGGTTAAATCGAATTTCAAGCCTTCACTTTTGGCACAAAAAATTGAAGTACGAATACCAACACCGCCTAATACAAGTGGAGTACAACTGATCTGTATGAAAGGAAAAGCGAAATATAAAGCAGGCGAAAACGCAATTGTATGGAAGTAAGTTGTTTTACACTATTTATTTTTTGCATTCTATTGCAAATATCTATCTGCAGTGTGCATTATGATGCTGCTATGTGAGTGTTTCTGCTTTTCGCAATATCTTCGAATCGGCAGTTACAGAATGTTAGGTGAAGAATTTCTGTTATTATATATGCATCGTAAGTAATCTCATATGCTAATTCCCACCTTGCTTCGCAAGTTTCAAAATGAATAATGAGCATTTAAAGGCATCAAAAATATTTGCTTGCATTTTGCGACGACTATTCGAATTTCTACATTGCACTAATCGAACACAGAAAATCCCGATTTTTTATCGTTTTTTTTTGGTAGTTTATGAGGTCAACCTCAAGGTTAAGTGGAATACCAAAAAAAAAGTCGCTGATCTTACCAACTCGTCTGAAACGCTTCTTCTTATGCTTGTTTTTTTAGACGTATTAGTATTGCACTACTCAGCAACGTGCTTTGTATGAGTGTTTCTGGTCTAGCGGGATTTTAATGTTTTATTAGGAAGCATTTAATATAAATATTTTCGTCCACACCTTCCTGCCCTCCCCCTCCTCCAATAGACCCATTAAAAGTTGTTGTGGATTTTTTTTTTCATGGAGGGGCCATCTGCAGCGCTTCTTACATTCTTTGGACATCACTAGCTTAGCCGAATGTTTTGTAGTTAGCATTGAAAACGGCAGAGAGGAATGTGGATATTATCTGATTCCACTAGCGTAAGAAATTGGTTTTCTTTTGTCGCATATTGCGTGTTTTTCTTTTTTTTTTCGTTTTGTCTAAAATTCGTTAACCCTCTTGGCGTTCTTTTATATTTATTCGTCTGGGGTTCTTATTCTCAGTTTTGTGATTCGTCATATAAGTGAACAGAGCTTTTTATAATATTTTTAGCGACATTTAGTGCAAATATAATAATTTCAATTTTCTTGTTTTTAAGAGTGAATAGTGGTGACATTAGCAAATTCTTAGTACTGTTCGTCTCGTAATCTAGTGGATGGAGGGGCCTCCTTTTCTCATCTGTTCTGGAAGCAAGTTTGAGTCCTAGTCAATTCTACTTTCTACCGTTCAGTTAACTTGTCCCCTTTTTCTCTAATTGCTGGGGAAACTGAGCATACCGAAAGAGAGGACGAGAAAAGAACATTTAAAATTATAGTAAGTTTGGCATGTCTGCTTTTTTTTTTGGGGGGGGGGAACGCCCATCATCTGTAAGCAGTGCAAGTTTTTCGAGAATAAAGCCGAATTTGCTGACGGATCGACATCACGTCGACCGAACGGAAGGGCGCCATTAGCTTTATAAGTATCCGTTTCCGTGAGCGTCAAACACTAAGCGATTTCATGTGTGGCATTTGTTTTTCGTGCATTATTTTCTCCTCATATTGCTTCACAAATATGAGATGTCGCTGCTCTCTAAACTTAAAGAACGGAAACACTTTGTGGATGCAGCGTGCACCAAGTATACTGCTCGATATGAAATACGATGGTCGACGGAAGCAGTTGCTGTCTTTAAACGATTGCTCAATTTCCTTCGATAGACGGGGTGCCCACTCTTTCCTTTGTTTTCGGTCATTACGTAATTAGAAGGTGCAGATCGGTAAATTACTGATTGAACTGTGGTTGTTTTATTTCTATCGTCAATCGCTCTCGCCCACTTAAAAATACGAACTTCTCTCGCAGTATTCCAGGTTAGTGGAGCTAGTCTTGAATTTACAGCGATAACGGTTGTGCTGGTGTTCCGAGCATAGGTCCAAAGCGTTTATATCTGTAGTTGAGTTGGCTCGCCAGTGAAGTGGTGGCGAATACCGCTGTTTTTTTGTTTTGCTTTAAAGTGTTTTTGATATGCTGTAGCTATACGAGGTGACTGACCCACCGGGTTAATTTATAGGATTAAGCGTATGGGAGGAATGAAAGAATCTCAAATTTCGGCGGAAATCGACATCCTAAGTACGGGTGCAGCCGAGAAGAAGAAATGGAATCGACCGCCTGTCTCAATGAATTTCGAGGTATGCATTCGTGTCTCTTTCTTTGTGTTTTCTCAACTCTTTTGTGAATTTTTTTTTCAGCTCTTTGCGAAAGCATTCGCCTTCAATAATATAGCTTCTTTACTTGGCTTCGAGAGTTTTATTTTTCTCATATCTTCTCTCCATTGTTGCTGCACCGATGAGACTTAGCTTTTTCTAACAAAGAGCAGTTTACGTGATGGGGAGATACTTCGATTCGTTACTGATGCGGCGGCTTCCACTTTTTGCATTCTCTACCGTTGTTTTTATTTGGTGAGCATAAGGTTTTGGGGAAGTTGAGAATCCACGAGCTATTTTCAATTGTAACAATATAATAGACCTGTCACAATCTCGTTGGTGTTCGCCACGCTTGATCCTGATCTAAAAGTTGTCGGCTGTGATAGTTTGAATTGAATTTCCCCAACTTCCCCCCTCCCCTCCCCGTTCCTCCCCCTCCCCCCCTAGAAAAATTTCCATGTGTTCATAAACAGAAAAAACCCATTGCTGTAAATGAAGAGCGCATTTATTCAACGTAGAGAATAACCCCTAAGATTCACGAAAATCGATGCATAAAAACTGATGATTGTTGTGTTTTTTTTTGTGCGATGATTTAGGGAAGGGGAATTCAAATCGCATGAAAGAGAAGCGGTAGTCCCTCAAAAATAGTTTGCAATGAATGATATTTGCTTAAATGTGATTTTATTCTAATTGAAGTGGCAATGAAACTAGCACTTTTTAGTTTTATTGTTTTTTTCTTCTTTTTTTTGCTATCGCATTTGATAATTTCTTTTCAGGAGAGAACTTTTTGCATTGAGCAATGTAAATTTTAAACTAAATCTTTTCGTTGAAGGGGGAGGGGGGGTTTAAGCTAGACAAATCTTAGTCAGTCATTCTTCTCGAAATATATATAAATTTTCAACGCCTATGCTTAGTATATTCTTGAGTGTTGTTCTTTTTTTTTTTTAAATCATCATAACTTCACTTACAAAGCACAGATTGCCAATGTAGCTTTTAAAAAAACAACTATTCTTATTCACTATGAGCTTTTTAAGCAAAAATTAATGAGTGGAATTAGAGAGAGTGGATCTACTTGGCGATCTTGGTGAATAATTTTTTCTCATTTTTGCGTCGTCTTTGTCTACTTTCGTTTCATCCCGCTTTTAATCTCTTCAATCGCTAAAGATTCTATATGGCGCGATGTGGAAATAATTTACCTTTTTGGTTTTTTTTTTTGATTTACTACTTTCTTAAAAAGTTCAAAAGTTTTTTGCGCGTTGATTTCCTCTTTTGAGTTTAATTCAGATAATCAAAGCAGCTGTGCTTTAAGCCTCATTTTGGTAGTGTCTACTTCAAAGTTTATAAAGGTGAACAATGTTTTAATGTTGTCAACTTTTTGGCGATCCTTTTTTTCTGGGGTGGGGGGAGGAGGATGTGCGCTATATTTTTTTCTGCGTCTATATTCCCACCACTGATATGAATTCATTAGTAGAAATTACCAAACGATAAGCAGAATAAGTGGGGCTAGGTGAATATCGTCTATCTTAGTTGAGAATGTTTTTATTTAAAGAGTGAAATGGCTATTCCTCAGCATTTTGGTACAAGAAATCATCGGAGCTATTCGACGAAGTGAGTTGTTGTGACATTTTCTCGCCCATTTCCTTTCGAAAAAAAAATCGTTAAGTAAATTTTGAAAGCGTTTTGGCATATTTGCGAATGTGCGTTCATGTGTGTATGTGTTGTCATGGCAATCCATATGTTTAGTACTTATATTGGCTCAAAGATGGCACAAAAAACCCCGTGGCGAATGCCACATTAGCACAGTTAATACAGTTTCATTTAACGTGTTGAAGTTTTTATTCAAATTTATTCAGTGGTTGACGGGATCCTTGTTAAGAATAAAGGGTCATCAGAACACAACCACTTGCTTGTTGAGGTTTTGTGCCCTTCACTTGCACATTTATATTTGCTTAAATCAAAATGCTTCCAGATAAATAGACAACTTTTCAATGCTTTAACTGTGATGGTTTTTTTCCTCAATTGGATTTGCATTTTTTAACTGAACGTTGATTTTTCCGAACATATTAGTTCATTTCATCTCGAAAACTTCCTGAACAAATAAATTCCCGAAACCCGTCTGGGTGGATCTTGCGACTTTATTCTTCTAAATGTTTCGAGTTTGCCACCTGTAGAAATAAACGAGCAACAGGTTATGGAGTTGCGTATCACGTAGGGAACAGTGGCTTGTGAGGTTTCGTTTTAGATAGCAGTCAATGGCAATGGTTGCACATGCTGTTCGGAGCGAAAGAGAGATGAAGGAGTGATTAGGAATTTCAAAAGTTAATCAGGAGTAGTCTGGCTTGTGTTTGTGCATTGCTAAGATGCTGAACTAAAAAGTGACTAGGCTGAAGTAGTGCACAGTTCCATTCATATCGCGTAATCCATCCTTAGGCAGGCGTTCTTCAGTCGACGCTTCCACCTTCATGACAGCCTTATAAAATAAGGTGGTTATTGTCCTGAGGGAAGTTCTCATACGATTAGATAAATGACCTCACCTGCGACAGCACAAATAACGACTGGTACAGTATGATTGATCGTCGTCAATATGATGCAGTGACCATTGGCCATTAACTTACCTTTACCAGGTCATATTTAATATAACGATCCACAGTTTGCCGCGTCACGCTTAAGACTGCAATGCGCTGTTTACCAGCTGGTACTTAATGCGAAAGTCACTCAATTATCGCTTCATACGGAACTCAAAACTACCGAACTAAATGGTCAAAATCGAGATGCATCTCCTTTTGCTTAAGTGGAAATGCCAAGCAGGTTTTCATGAACGCTACTTTTTCTTTTCTGGAATTGTTTCCCAAAGTATAGGCTGCGGCTTGTTGAAAGTCCTTCGTTGTTTATGGCTGTGCGTTGAGATAAACCTCTCATTCCATAAACGGGATGTTTTATAAAATTCTATCGCCTCTTAGTAATATTATTGATGGGACCTTGAATGGATTAAATGGATACTATCTGATGCTGAAGGAAGCACTGAGAAGCTTTCATATATACTATTTTGAGCTATATTTATATTTCTGGTTTCATACTTTTTGCATGTTCAGCATGTAAATTTTAGGTACCATTCGCGCCGTCTGGCCTCAAGGTGCGCTACCTGAAAGTATTCGAGCCAAAGTTGAATTACTCAGACCACGATGTGATCAAATGGGTGCGCTATATCGGACGCTCGGGATTATACGAGACGCGTTGTTAAATGCCAACAGTATATTTTCTTTTCACATGTTTATTCGTTTTATTGTCACAAATATATAACCTATAATATTCTGTTGGATAGGGCACTCATTTCTGTTGAGTGAATTTCAATTTGATAACCTTTTGCAATATTTATGGGAAATTTTTTTATTTTTTATTTTTCGTAAACCTAAAAGAATTTGTTGAAAATAAAAGGGAACCAATTGAAAGCGACAAACGAGCGAAGTGGATAAGAATAAGAGATTAATTACAAGCAGCAACTTAAAAGCCTTTAGGAACTACAAATTCAAGTCTAGTAATATATTTCAAAGATCGTGAACAAAAAAAAATCTTTGCGGAAACATTAAGAAATTTCAATAATAGATCATAGTATTTTGTTTAATTTATTTCTATCATTCCTTATTTATGTGAATGATTTAATTCGTTGTC
Source organism: Baylisascaris schroederi (assembly GCA_006503575.1). Taxonomy (NCBI): domain Eukaryota; kingdom Metazoa; phylum Nematoda; class Chromadorea; order Rhabditida; family Ascarididae; genus Baylisascaris; species Baylisascaris schroederi. Next base: position 722,516 of record QEWY01002081.1, read on the forward strand.
TATTGTCGTTGTGATTAGATGCTTATCAGTATGACGTTTGCGTTCTTCGTTGATCATTATGAGGTGTTATTCGTATTCTTCCCGAATTGCTTCTTCTCACACTTTGTGTCGTTGTTCTATCATTTCTTCTCTAAGCGTTTTTGAGTTTAGCATTTTCAGCAATGCTTATCGTTTCATATAAAATTACTGAAATTTTATAGATGCGATTGTTGGTGATAGGCGTTATACGGAATTCCTATATTTCTCTTAGAATATTTCACATCCTTATTGAGTGGTCCTATTTATTTATCGAATTTAGAGTACAAATCTATTTCCTATATCGCTTAATGCTAGTGGATCGTTACTTCGATTACGTTATCGTTATGAGGGAATGGTGACGTTAATAAGGGGAGATTATGCGTTATTACATCTTTACACTGGCTTATTGAAAAGGAGGAATGTTTATGTGGAGCATTTTTTTTTTGTTTCGGTTAAGTTTAACAAATTTTTCATTAATGTAAGTTGAATCATTCCTGCTTTGAATTTTTCTCCTTTTTTTTTTTTTTTTAAGGAAACATCTTTTTAATGATATAAGAAAAATGGTGAAGTATATATTCTTCAAGATTACATCCAGAAACTTGTCGGATATTATTAGTAAGCAAATCTTCAGCAATCGTTTATCGGCGTATTAGCGTTATGTTATTTAGAATTGCTGCATTTTTTTTTACACTATAATTGGAGAGATATTCATTGTGCTGTAATAAATTAGATTTTCAACTTGAGTTGAGAGCATCACCACAATGGATTAATGACCGTTTCGAATCACATTACAATGCATTTATAATCATCTCGGAAGAATTTAAAGTTTGTGGATTACTTAAATGGAGAAAATTTTCAAAATTATCTCATAAGCTGTAAATTTTTTATTAAATAATCATCTACAAAAAACAACATTTCAGCTATCATTTGTCATTTAGTATGCAATTGAATTTGCCACAAAACAGCCAAATTCAAGTTCATTTATTCGACAGCGGTGTTATTGCTGCACTTCTCAGTCGTACTATTTTCGCGTAATTGTTGCATTTGGAGAAGATGTATAGCCGAATTCATATTGGAGGTAGATTGATATATGATCCAATCAAGTAATGTGACTTGCATGACGCTTGCAATTGGCGAAGAATATTCATTCCCATCCACAAATTCATTCATCGTTTGCACTAAGAGTTCCTATATTTATTTGCATTAACAAAACTTCGATAAGTTTATAAACTTGCATATTAGTCGGTGTGTGTGTCTGTCTTTTCGGCATTTTATATTGTTGAAGTAGAAAATTAAAATCGAGGGGTTTGGTGGGTGTAGTCTGCATCATTGAAAACATGCATCAATTAATGCATCATACCTGCAATCTCTTTTCTACACACCTATAGTGCGTCACATCTAAAATCTGCATCATCGAATATCTGTATGCCATAAAGCTATTGTGTCAACATCGAATGAAGGGGACATTTTGCAACGGGTCGGTTCACAATGCAGTTGCAATAAATTTTTTCGTGAAGGAAGTAAACGAGCAGCGGTTCTGCTAGAGGGCATTATTCCGCGTGCTTGATCATTTTATTCGGCGTCCCATGCGTATGTTTTCTCTTCTATGTATTAGTCTTCCATTAAGCCCAATCATTGTTTATTATGCGCCTATGAGGTGCGCTTGAATAGTCGGTTAGTTATGTTGAGCAAATATTGTGAGATACTAACATATATATACTCGTTGAATAATTAAACATATGTTTCGATGCTTCCACTTTTAATTTCTCAACGACAACAAAAATAAAGGTCGAAAGGCGTGAGATCGTTGAGCATTCATAAGTGTTTTCGAATATTTCGAATATTCACATATTTCGAACAAAAAAAAAACAATATTTCGAATTTCGAATACCACTTTTCGAATATTCATAAGTGTTTTTGTTGTTGCTTAAAGTAACCGATTCCTTAACGTTTCTTTCCAAATATGGAAAATAATTTATGATTTTTCTCTTCATTGCGAATCTATCACTTTTATCATAAGCATTCAATGAGTGTGAATCGTGGGAGATATTTCTCAACAGTGATTTGTCACAAAAAAAAAATTATTTCGTTAAATATTATCATTGAATGAAATAAGCGTAATTTTCTACGATGATTTTTATTGTCATAAATGGGAAATTTTTTTGATAATTTTCCATTTTCGAATTTTTCTTTTCTTTCTCTATTGAAGCTCTTTGATTGCAATAATGCCTTCGTTAGCAATTTTATTAACTCTTTAAAACTGAAATATTGACTATTGGACAAGAAGAAATTATTTTCTTTAGTTTGTTCTTTGAAATATTTCCTACAGATTAGTGTATTGATTTATTAATAATTCCACATATTCGCTATGTTGTTTACGCAATTATCGAGTAAATTATTTGCTTCTTATCTTAATGTTGGTCAGTTCTCTTCCGTTAACTCAACGAATGGTCAAAATAACGGCAGGTATTATATAAAGACAGGTGCTGCAGCAAAGCTTATCCACACAATGATAGTGACAACTTATTTGTTGATTGCGGTGAATACAAATATTCACGCTTGAAAATATTTTCCACCTGTGAAAATCGATGAAACTCTTCAAAAATTAAGTATTGCTCAGATGGCAACAACAAAGCATTCATAAAGAAATGCATCAAAATAAGACGAAATACTCTAATTATTATTGTTCGTTAATAGAAAAAATGTTAATAAAGAAAACGAAGAAAATCAAAATTTAATATGATTGATTGGTTAACTGTGGATTGTTGCCATTCTTTGATTATCTATTGAGGTGAAAAAAAAAAAATACAAACAAACAAAAATGCTGCGATATGGAGGAGGAATTTTTTAAGAATATAGTTGAGTGATGAAAAATTCAGATGAAGTAAATAGTTTTTAAATGGGCAAATGAATAGTGAATATCATTCGAATCTTCATATTTCAGAGAGAGAGAGAGCTGTTAATACAATTGAAAAAACACTAAGCACAATTGTGTTAATTGTATTGTTGTATTGTTTACTCTAACAGTAACCTCATTACACTCTAATGAACATCCTCAAAATCTCAAGGGAAAAGCACACAACGATTAACGGAAAACAACTGTAGAACGACATCGAGCAAACGACAAACTGATGTTGTGCAATAATTATGTGTAATGCAACGACCGTTGTAAAGATGCCTATGCCAAATATAGATCTTTTCTTTTGAAGACCTATACCATATTTATAAGTTCTTCTTCCACTTCTCCCCTTCCTCCTCGCCCCTCCCCCCCCCTACCATTCCGTCCAACTCTTCCCCTTATCAGCGTTCCATCCCTTCAGATCATTTCGCATTACAACTTTTTTTGATGACGAATAAAAGAAATTCCATTCAACAATAGTTATGAGCCACACTAAAATAGTTGGCTCTTATATAAGACGTTGATTAATTTTTGATAGCTTTTAAACGAGTATAAACGTCTTTCTGCATATCGAGTAGTTATGGTAATGGAGCTCATTAAAAAATGTCTGAACTCGAAAAGACAAAAATTGTAACATTCGGATTTTTCTATACACTCCATTGGCATATTTAATGCGTGCACTTCTAGAAACACCAAAATCTTGTGAATTTTTCTGAGTGCTTTTAGCTAAACGAATATTCGCATATCCTGAGAAGTTATTCTCTGGAAAAATTCACTTAAAAATTATTGACTCACTTAAAATCCTTATCGATAAATGTCGACAATCAGCAATTACCATAATTTGCTTTCTAAGCCGGATAATACAACACGAAAATTTGGAATGAATTTTACATACTCTCATATTTAAGCAAAATTACTAGAATTTTAACAAATCAAAACTGAAACAGAAACTTCAATAAATTTCAATAAAATCGGAAATACTTTCACGACAAATTCAAAAAAAAAAATCAAAATTCAAAGTGAATATTGAAGTTTTTGCATTCACTCAATAAAAAAAAAAAACAAACAAAAATTCATAAGCAATAATTCGAAGCTAATTGCAGTCATAGAATATAATCGAGAAAAATGCTTAGCACATTCTCTGCAGATTATTTTCTCTAGTTCGTTTCGATTTTTTGAAAAGTGTGCACTTATCATGCTTCCTGTTGTTGAGATCCTTATACCTCTTTCGAGCAATCGTCATTATTAATGATATATGAACATTAACACAATAGCCTAGGTGACACCGTTATCTTTGCAAATCGGTTCACTCAACTGCTTTACTGTCATATTCAAAAATTATCAGCATTTTCGGTGCAATTAGATGCGATATGTCACCAGAGAACTTATCGCCATATTAGTTTCAGCGAAAACAAAAACGGAAGTTTCATTTACACTCAGCAGATTTTATGCTCTTCAGCTAGGATGCAAAAATAAAAAAATTTTTCCCCAGATAGGAGTGCATATAGCGCCAAATGAGAACGCTATATATTCCAATGGTGACAATAATTGTAAGAGATGAATTTTTTAATCGGAATTTTCGATGTGACCATACTCTCAAGTGAGATTATTTAAGGGGTTCGCCTAAAAATTTATAATGAAATATGAGAAATATTGATATGGATAGGATTTGTAAAAACAGTGACCTATTCACCTATTTCAATGTAGTATCATGCACCTGTTCTTACAAGAGGGCAATTATTTCTGAAATTTTTTATGCATTGAGTGCAAATTATCGCGTTTTTTTTTCTCTCTCTCTCGTTGAAAGAATTACTCTCAAAGTAATCAACAAATTTTACTCAAATCCAATAAGAAAAGCTAACCGAAATTTCGCACAAATTGAATTGTATGGGGTTAGTGGAAAATTAGAGGGAATTTGTGCGTTAGATGCCTGCTAACGTGAATTATTTATGCGTTCATGTAGCTCTGCTTAGTGGGGATAGTAGTCATTCTTTAGTGGTATTCGCGTGATCCCAATTTCACTATTGCATTTCGTCATTTCATCGTATTCATCACATTGAAAGATTTGTATTTTTATTTATTATACGCTTCATTTGACTCGATCTTTAATATATTTTGAAGTATTCGTTGTTTAATTATTTGTTTGATATTTGAGTGTTTTTGTTTATAAATCACATCGGATTTGGGAGTGAGAGTTTATTGCATAGCTATACTCTAATTGACTCCCATTATTCTTTAGTATATTCAATGGATGAATTTTTATCGTTAAATATGCCCCATTTGAATATGACAACATTGTGATACGCTTGGTGGATGGATGTTGGATTATTTTTGGAGCATATTTCGGATTCATTTTTCAATTCATTTCCAAAACTCTGATTTGGGAAGGGGGAATAGAACGATTGCAGTTGTCAAGCATCCATCTTATTTGTTGGCATTTTTGAGTTTGATTGTTGATAGCGCAGATACTCTTCCATCGCTTAACTCTTCACTGGCTTAAGTCATCAATGAAATGAGATATATTTTTATTGGGAATATTGAATATCGACTCGTTATAAGGCTGTAACATCATCACAGCTAGTGAATTCTCAAGCATTTCTTAAGAACAAAGTCGGCTTTCAATTCATTTCGCTTTTGAGTCGAAATGTTCCGAAATGATAAAGTCCATTGAAAACCTGTTAACTTATTTAGGTCGAAGATTTAGGTTGAACAGAAAGTACAGTAAAATACTCTATAAATATAGCGTAGTTGATTTCATTCTGAATGATGGAGAATGCAGGAGCACAGTTGCTATCTAGCGTCACACACAGTGTGATGGCTTTGATATTGGGCACATAATTAATTCAATATCAGATCTATAGTAGATCTACGATCAGTGTTAAAACTGATTTTTTAGTTGTTCGATGCATTCATCTCTGTGAACAAAGAACAAATTCTTTTATGGCAACAATTCCATAGAATTGCATATTTGTACCAGAAAATGGCTAAGTTAATTTCTAAAGGTCTCCGTAGTGATGGTTATGATGAGCAACAAATGAGGGCATTCGCACTTTTCTTTGGTGAAAACATCGATTTTATTGAATGTTGTTGCAATTTTGACATTTGTATTTTGCATCGTTTTTAATGTTTTCATTAGCCAAAACGTGATAATATTCAATCGAAAACGATGAATTCTTTTTTCGAGATTGAAATATTTTGCAATGAAGCACAAATAGAATTTATTCTTTAGCTTGCTAAGACCGAAAATATAATTTTCTCAGTTGCATTATAACGCTAGGTAAGTGCTATATCTCCACTATGATCACCATGGAGTTCATTCAATGAATGGAGATGAATATATGAAAATGTGAGATGTCTATTGTTTTTTAAAGAGTTGAATATGTTCTCTGTTGTAAAATCTTCTCCACAGAAACGAAAACGATGTTTTAAACCAGCGTAAGTGGTAGTGAAGATATTTAAGGTGGCTACCTTTTTACTAGCTAGGAATTCGAGGCGCTAAGTAATATATCTCGAAAACTAATAGTTTCTGATGAATGTCGATTATAGACTATCGAAGGATTTTGGTGGCCAAAAATTCTCTTTTTAGCAAAAAAGAACTGTCGCGATGTTATTAAAATTTCCTAAAAGTATATGAATTTTATTTGTTATACAAAAAATGTCCACATAAAAAAGCTGTCCTCTACAAATTTTTTCGATATTTCCTTTACAAGAGTAAGGCAAAAAAAAATCTCCATATATGATGGCTAAGCGTGATATCATATGGTTGTGCAAATGCTTTCTATAAAACAGCGTTTTATGAGCGTTTGCGATAAGCGTTCAGTGGCCATTACACTCAATGAATACAAGAAATAGGGGATTTCATTGAGCCACGTAACGTTATGATTGCACCATTCAGTTGCACACGAACGATTGTCCGATGATAATCGTGTACGAGCCGTGAAAGTAACTAACATATATGAACCCTTCCTCCCCACCCCCCCCCCCCCCCCCCCCCCCCCTCCTCCCCTCCACTCCCAAAAAAAAATTTACTCGAGAAAATTGTAGATTTTAGCTAAGTAGAATTGAAAAAATCGAAAAACTTTGAGAATGATGTTGTGAAGTTTTGAATATTCTCGGCAAATTTCTTCTGAATTCGGGAGTGAATTTTGTCACTTTTTTTTTCACATAATACGCTTTTTGTGAGTTTGATTGAATGAGCTAATTGTGCTATTAAATTACGCTTTTCTATAAGTGCCCTCTTAATGCTCATTATTTTATTGTATTTGCACATAGCAAAACATTGCGTTATTCTTAGCAATACTTCATAGTATGAGATTTGTCATCCTCAATAAAAATAAAAAAGAAGCAAAAATTCAATCGTTATGATATTTGCTTATATACTAAACTTACTCATCGAGTGGTAAAAAGCATTTGCTAAAGTTGAAAAGTCATTTCAAATGTTCATTTGATGTTATTCGTTGTCAATTCTCGCTATACTTAATAAACGATGATTGTAAGCTTTATGAATACTTTTATCGTTACATTCACTCGGGATTCTAATTTCGAGAGTGTAAAGCTAACTCATTTCATTCACGTCTAAACTTTCCTACTCATCCCATCATTTCTTTGCAGAAATATTCTTCTTAAATTCCATTCATTTTTGCAGTGCAATTTTTGATGTTTCCTTTCTTTTTATGAAGAAAAAAAATTTTTAGAAAATAAATCACAAAATTAGCATCAAAAATGTTTGACTTATTGCAACAATCGCCAATATCTCTTCGAAATGTACGCTAATTATTATGTATAGATGTATATTTAGAAATGCAAGTCTCCTATCACAAGAGGATATTTTACTGCTTAAAAGTGATCGACAACTATATTCCTTAAGAATGCATTATCTCACATCGTTGTGGTGTTACACTTCTAGAATATTCGACTATTAATGTTAATAACATCGATGCTCGTTGCTATTCATGTTCGTAATTTGCAAAAGAGCATTGGCCATATCCATAGGGTTTCGAGCGTTCGCCATCGTTAGCCATTACGAGTACACTCCGCTAAGAATAGATTACTTCTCTAAAACTTTATGTTCCGCGCTTCTCATCTTAGTTTATTCTTGTTCGTAAAAATATTTCAAATATTCATCGATGTTGAAGACTTATGACCAAATATGACCCAATAAACTTACTGCGAAATAGATAACCAAGAAATATCACTACCATAATGTAAAGTCTCCTAAGCAATATTGTTGAGATATCGTTATTAGATGCTCAGCTATGTCCAGATATTTTGTTTATTTCGTTTTTATAGCGGAGAATGTATAAATAATTATTGCGATCAGTCGCTTTTCTTCTTCTTATTTTATTTGATTTTAAATCTTCTGCTCTTAGCATTGTGGAACAAAATTGATGGCTATGGAGAGATTTTTTAAAGGAATTTGAGAGCGTATTATTGGAAAACTTCCTTAAGGAATCGAAATATCTCGAAAAAGACCAAAAATTCTGAAGTGAAAGAATAAGCGAGCCATGTTTTTCTTCAAAGAACTCACTTGAGATGGTCATTCTCTTAAGTCGCACTTTTTCCATAGTACTTCAAAGCGGTTGGCGCTTGTGTTATGAATTCTTTGTAATAGAATGTTGAAGTCGTTACTCAAGATTAGTGAGCTAAGTCAGAATGTGCTGATAATCGAATTAGCACGATTATAGCTTACGATAGAATCATCAGAAAGCGATTCAAATTTTTCAACAGAGTACTTTCTCAAAAGAAACGGAATTCTACCAACTCATATTGGAGTAAAGAAACAGCTGGTAAATGTTGCAAGTTTCGGCTGCTAACTGCACGATCATAAGTGCAAAAACGTGAAATCAAAACCAAGGAAGCGGAAGAGTTGCAAGTATTTAAGTCCTCGGCTATATGCTTGCATTTTTTTTGGGTTATTTTATCGCTTTACAACTGAAAAAATTTTTCGCAACAGGTCTAAAATAACAGCATTAGCGTTCGCTTACATCCCAACTAGACACCAATGGATGATTGAATGTGGATCTGTCATATTTGTCTATTTGATGAGGTATATAAATACTATTCCTGGGTTAGGCTGACACATGCTCTAAGAATAATGGAATTCCTACTCGTCTATATCGCTTTTAAGATCTCTCTTATACATGATTTGAAGTAAATCGTATTTTATAGGTCATTTTGGATTAAATCTATTTTCACAGATCTTCAACAGGTCGAAAATGGCTTCAAGAATTTTGAATTGCTTCTTGCATTCATATATGGCCTACTGCATTTGAGAAGTCTGCACAGAATTTTGGATGTTCGCAACAATGAAACCTTTGAAGGACCAATTTGGAAAATCGGCACCCCCCTTGAATGTTATTCGATATTGGATATCGCTCTTTTTCAAGCGCCCCACTTTACTCCAAGTATGAGAATGCAATGTAGATTTGTTTTCAACCATTAGGCGCCTAAGCATTCCAAAAAATTTGCTCTATAGTCACGAAAAGCAATCCATATTGCTGACGATAGGCACGCACATACATCACAAACCAAAAAAGCGAGGTTTTTTCTGCAAAGTTGTGGCGAGGTTATTGTTTTAAAACGTTAGCCTAATCAACTCGCGACTCAATGTCAATCTCAAAATGATCGACTGGGATTCGAGCCCAATTCACTGAGTTGAATGGTTTAGGGCGTGTCGTTGGGTCGTCGGTTTTGTTGCGATCGTTAGGCAGTTCGCAGTTTCGGAGCCGGCGGCTCGTCGATCTGGCTCCGCCCTCGGCTGCCTGAGATACGCCACCGACGAACTCCTACTGCGAAGACATTCGTTGTGCTCCTCACCGTGATCGACGGCTAACTGAGCGATTACTGATGAATAGTACTGAGTCGATTAACACAACACTTTGCGATGTGGATATCATGCCCAATTTGCGCTTATTCCTTGTCAGGTTTGTGGATTTTCGATCATCGTTTCCATCTTTGACATCACCTTCAAGCAGGTGAGACGTGATTCTTAACAAATTGTGACCTCGCGTACGCTATAAATCGCCCACTTTGCAATTCAGCAACTGAGAACACAGCTAGGTCTTAAGCGTCATTTCGGCTATACATAATTCACGATAATTCCTCTCAATGTCTTTGTTGGAGCATATTAGCTTTTTCAAAATTCCAAGCCCTTTTACTAAACGCTTTGAATAGTTTTTCAGCAGTTACTGTGTTTAGATTCAATGACTGTTGTTTTTTAAATGAATATTTTATGAATATAGCCCATTTTAATTAGTTTTTTGAGGAAATTTTTAACGAATTTTATTCGCTTAATTTGGAATTCACTATTGCTTTTTTTCAGACCTTAATATCTTTCTTCTGTGAGATAATATTTTCAGACCTTCCTGCTAACACTTTTGACCATTATTTTTCAATGTGTCTGATGAATATTTATCTCTAAACAGGGAATATCCATATCTATAAATCTTCCAGCAATAAATTTATAGCTGGCTAATGATATCGATATTAACAATATCAATCTCTTTGATGTCGTGTTTGATAATATTAAAGTTTTTCGCATCAGTCTATAAATCTTATCCAAATATTTTCTCGTTTTTTCTTTCGAAATTTTACTTGTAACTAATGACCAATGAATAATCTAGACTCGTTGTAACAATTGTTTTGACATATTTTTCGACGTATTATACCCATCTACATCCAAAGTTTTTTCTCATATAAGAAAAGGAAGTTAGCTCTGAAATTTGTTGATTTAATTTAAGGGAAGTCTAGGTTGCTATTTGAAAGCAAATTGTCATCTCTCCACATAACGATTACCGTTGAAGAATTAGGTGAATGAATTGATTTATTTTACAATATTTAATTGGAAATTTTATAACGGATAGAAATTTATTTCTCATTAATAATCTTACAAACAGAAATTCCATTTCATAAATTTAACGACATCTTCCCAATAATTTTCTAACTCAAAAAAAAAAATTCTTCGTTCTTAATAATTCAGAGAATTTATTCACCCCCTAATGTGTGGTGAATATTTCCCATTTGCATAGCATAAATTATCACCATCATAGAGTACTGTACATAATAAATGCCCCGTAAACACGAGTGCTCAAACTCTTTACTTTTGTCGTCTAAAATTCACGAGTCAAGAAGTATTCTATGCGAGTCAAAAATTACCTTCTATGAGTCGTTAAGTATTTTCTTTGAGTTAACAAATAATTTAAATGAGTTGCTGAGTATTTTATACCTCATCGAATCGTGTCTATTTGCAGTGATTACGTCCTCATTGGCATAATGTTCATTATTTCGATCAAATTGCTCACAATTCCTTTAGAATTTTGACCATCTAAAAACAAAAAAAAAGTTAATTGTCCATTTCGATGTATTAAGTTCGTTCCGTTGTGTTGATGGCTATTTGGCGTTAACATCAACGAATTGTACGACTTTTACTCGGTACGAATCGATACGAAAACAATTGCCGATTGCAGTTTACTGAGCTTAGCTGATAGAAATTTGCTAGGTGAGGAAAATTTCTGCCGCACTCTACGCTCGGTTAAAATTCGTATTTTTCGAACCACAAATATATGCCACTTCTTCGTTGCTTTTTTCTTTTTTTCTTTTTTTTTTGAAATAAGCTCACTTTTTCGAATGAAAAACCGCCCAACCCGTTTATACTATTCAGCTGAGTCGCTTTAGAGGGCTAAAATCCTTATTCATTTTCCTAACAAGCAACTTTATGGTCAAGTTCTAGCTATTCCAATCAAAAGTTTCATCAACGTTTCAAGAGGCTATTACGATCTCAAATAGCGCGATCGACTGCTCAGTGACAATAATTTTTCCCTCTCGGATGTACTAAATTTTTGACGACAAATAAGTGACTATTTTTTACATCCTGAACCTTCTTCAGTCCCCGTTCATTTATTCGAGCGTCGTGCTAATTTAGTAGTATATTTTTTAAAATCATTTTTTCTCTCTTCCATTCCCTTTTTCTACTATTTTTCCTTATCTTCTAAAATTCATAAATTTTCATATGTTTTAGAGGCCAATATAGTTTTGCTTTTTTTGTGCTCTTTTTTTTGCTCACAAGAAAGAGTTGAACTCTTATTAAACCTCAGCTGAAATTTCCGCAGAATGATCAACACTTTTGGGCATCCCTGGTAATAAACGAAAAAGCGTGCCGTAGGAGTTGGCACGATGTGCACCATTGCAATGCCTCTAATCTGCTTTATAAATTCCCAACAAATAACAAAAAATATAGAATAATGAGCTCATGTTATATTCCATTCGATTCTTATATAAGTTTGTTAATTTATCTAATATGAATAATGTGAAATTTTATGTGAGTCGTTGCAAAATCTTTTGCATTTGTAAATCCGATCACTCTCCATATGCAAATTTTTTAGCACTTTAAAGTGCTCTTAAATTTTTAAAGTTAACAGGTTAAATGAACTTAGATATGCGTAAAAATACATGCACCTATCGCATATAAAAGCTATCACGTTAAAAAGTACGATTTGTAAACATAAATTTTGTAGTGAGGCGCGTGAAAATGCACGAAAACTTTATTCAAACCTCTTTGCTCCATTATGCAAGGTGAAACTTTTCTTAGCCTATTTGATGCTGAGCAAAAGAAGTACATTTCGACCACTAAAACGAATCGAATTTATTACTTTCTTCGATGAATGTGTCACAAATAATATTAACGCAATCTCGAATATAAAACAGTAAAAATTTATTTACATTTCAATCAATCAGAATTTTTTCTCTCATTTGTTAACTTAAAAAGAAAGTTTTATTGAAAGATGGTGAAAAGCGTAAAAGAATATTCTGGATGAGACAATTTTGCTAAAGAGAAATGCCACATTTCGAAGAGATTATTCTCATTTTCAGTTCGTTGCTTTCTTTGATGAGCTTTGCTTGTTTCGAAGATATTTCAAGCGGAACAATGATGCACTTCCACAAAGTGAAGTTCGCCTTTTTTTTGCACTATTAGTTGAATTCTTCAAGCAGCATTCGTTGAATGACGTTTGCCTCTAGTGAAAAACTTTATCGCATAGATCTCTAACATTATGCTCACTCGATTGAAACGTCTATTATTGACGTAAAGTCGAAATTACCATCTATGATTCGTGAAAATTTCGCTTCTTTTGCATCTCAAAAAAAAAAAAACACTTGAAATCATTAGCAAATAGACTTTTCTTGAGCATTTACCAATAAATTTTTGCTTGAAGATTTGACATTTTTCTATCACATCGATTTATTTCATCTATAGTTCACTTTGTTTTCAGTTTTGCACACGTTGAGTTGCCGTTCAGAAATCTTTTCTGCTTATTAGTAAAAATCATGCTTCCTACTTCAGATGAACTATTGAGTTGTCGTTGTTTTGAAACATACATTGTGGTAGGGAATGGTAGTTATTAATAAGATATAAAAACAGAATCTGATTGATTGACGATGAAGGACAGAATTGGGTAAACCTTTGGTAGTAGGGAAACCAAGACACAAACCTGATAAATATAGATGTGACGCGTTTTACACAAATCGGAATACGCTAGAAGGTATGATCATGCTGGCATGTAGTTGAAAACGTTTTAAAGAAATACGCAGCGCCTACAGTAACAGCGCTACAATTTATCAGTTCTGGCACATTTCATTGCTATAGTTGTTAACGTGGTTTTTTTCTTTTTTCTTGAAAAATTTATTCGAGGTGGGGAAATTAGACGTCATACGAGAGTTCTTAGTTTCCATATAACCCGACAAAATTTTCGTTAAGCGAATTTTGCACCTCATAAAGGCGATATGTCAAAATAAGCAAAATGGAATATGTGCAATACATTCTCCTTGACGAGTTGAAGTGGAGGTTGAGCGAAAGCCATTGAGGCGAACTAAAATGTCTACACCGTTTATGAGAAAGAACTGTTGGTGAAGGAATTAGCCATAGAAATGGTTTACACAATTCAGCGAGCATGATTTAGACCTCAGTAGCACTCCATAGTTTGTGGCCGATTCGCATGCTTGAATGTTCTGATCCCCGAGTTATTATTGGTAGGAAAAACTCCAGAAATGGCCGAAAGATTGGAATGTAGTTTGCAAAAAGAAAAAAAAACATCTAAAATATTTTTTTGATTCGTTGCTGAAAGAGGATGTCGACAGTGAAGAGGAAAATATTTTTGATTAATTCAAGCAAGAGTTCTGAAAAAAGAAGAATAAATTTTTGAAATGCGAAATAGACTAGCGGAACTTTTGTTGCAACCTAATACATAACAAAGGCAGCTTTTATTTAAAAGCATAGAAGCTTATATCTATTGTCGTTCGATGGAATAGAGAAGCATAAAAAATGAAATCATCTCAACGTTTTGTTTAGTCTCTCATTTTTTTGAAAATAGTTTCGCTCAACAATAACAATGAAGCGAGGGCGACAAGAGGTTTTCGTTGGTAGGTGAATAGAGCAGTATGAATTGGAAGCGCAACGTTAGATATGTGCAGACGGCAACGGTTGACTGACCGGCTTATGCTAGAACAAACAAACGGCTGTCGCCTAATCGAATAGATTGGCGGAAATTGTGAAGAAACATTGCATGAAGGTAAATTACATCACTGAATCAAATTGTGCTATACGCACATTGGTGTAAGCCTCTTTTGGCGCTTCTGCCAACTGGCGTCTTATAATATAATGCCTCAAAATTTCTCACAGATTGCAGCATTTTCTAGTCCTCTTAAGTAGTAGTGCCGTATAAAATCGTAACAGCCAGTTTCTAAAAAATTTTGTGATTACCAGTATCGAAAGAAATTTTGTAGCGGTGCATCGCTCAACTCATTAAAAAATTGAGGCGTTTGTATCTGTCTAGCTGAAGAATGAAACAGTTTTAACACTATCAGTGTTACAACCATATCAACTAAAACGCTCGCATTACTCATATATAGCAGAGTGAAAGTATATCAATTAGGGTAAATCAGTTAGGGGATTTTAATTGTGTGCATTTTGAAAAGAGTCGACCGTGTGCAGCATTTGCTTGACGCTGATTTCATTAATACTATATGTGTGAAAATCGCCATCCCATCGAAGTATTCTGGTCGACAGAAAAAAAAACGCATGGATCGTTTTAGGCATGCTTTAAGTACAGAGCATCACACATGCTCATCTTTGACAAGGAATGTCGAAATCGGTATGTAAGCGTGAGACTTGAGAGCGGTAGAGGAATATAAATAAAACACAATATATGGATTGAAAATATTTGAACGTTGAAAAAGTGTAAGAGTACATTTAAAATTTTGCTCGTTCCCAGTAGCGATCAAAGCGCAGCTTTAATACAGTTTAATACATTGTGTGTTTCAGTTTCGGTGCATCGTTAGCATTGTTGGGCAGTGTGTGTAATTCACTACTGCTCTACGTGTTCGTGCACTATCCACGTGAAGCGAGCTCACTCTACCTGAAAGCTCTCGCATTACTGGATCTACTGATGTGCCTCACCTATTTGTGGATGTTTGCACTGCCGAAATTCGCCGTCACGTTTCGTATCGCTTTTCTGTATTATATCGTTTGGGAAACGAACATTTATGTCTATACGTTAGGTCGTATGACTCAACTCGCCATACCGTACGTTATTATCGCCTCAACCGCCGAACGATTAGCATGGATTACCGGCAAAGCATCAATGAGTAGTCGGTTGGCAATTTTCCATGCTCTTTCCCTCACTAATTGTTAAGAAATTTCTTTCTTCTTTTTTCAATAGTATAAATGAGTTCATAACAGTTTGCACTGTTCAAAAACCAACGAGTGAATATTTATTTGTATTTGCTCACGTTTTGGCCGCATTCCAAAAAATATTTGAAACATTTTTACATTTATCGCCATAAAAATCTACAAATTAAACGGTTATTTAAATTTTTAAAAGTTGGGAATTCGCGTCGATTTTTGAGCGCATTGTCACTATGCGAAAATATTAAAGCTCATATTTATGATTTGTCAACCACATCGTCAATTCTTTTATCAAATGTGCGTTAGTGTCAGTTTGTAGATCAGGACGAGTAGTTAATGGTTGAAACGTTGTCTCGTTGAATATTCAACGTATATCGTTGATCAACGATGAAAATAGTGCATCATTGGTCAACAAATAAATGTTAGAAGCAAATAAGTGCATTATCTCATCAATATTGCGTTACAGAAGAAACTCATATCGCATTACTCAGCTACAACATTATGTGGGAAAAATGATAAATATTTTCTGTATTGTTTAAATTTTGAAAAATATCTCTTATCTTTGATACTATGGAAAATATTCTTTAAAAAATATTCTCACTTTCGATTGTTCGAATTCTTGTGCAACTTGCTATTCTATTTTCTTGTTAATCAGAGCAGTCGAAATCTAATCGAATCTTTAGTGGTACTATTTCAGATAAAAAGCGGCATAAAGTTGAAATAGAACTGCTTAACGTCGATTTAAAATTTGTGCGTCTCCAGTATTCTTAGCTAACAACCGATCGAAATACTTCATTTTTTAAAGTTTTTTTTCCAAATATTTTTCAGGTTCTCGAGAGGGAGTTAAGTCTTCACAGCGAAAATTCATTCGATAGCTTAGGTCTGGCCTGATATTTATTCATCTACGCTTATTTTATAATGATGTCCCACTGCTGATAAAAGCAGTGCATAGTGGATTTCAGCAACTCCTTTCCATGATTATGCTCCTCCGCATGGAGATATAGGATTGGCCAAATATAGTAAATATTATCCCCTAGGAGTGTCATCTTTAGTTTAAAGGTTACCTGGTCATCGTTAGCGAAGACCCGGAAGTTTAATGCACACAGAGATTGGTCATACAACATGACGAGAAATTCATCGCTCGTTCATCGCGTAAATTGCTTCAGGTGAACATTACAGTCTTTTCAAGTGATCTTCGGACTTAACTCGGCCTGCGGTATAAATCTCACGTAGCTACTTGAAAAAGAACACTGAAAGCATCACCAGAATCGAACTCGTTGACTGCTGCAGTCATTTTGAATAGTTTAATTTCACTACAGTGTAATAAATTCCCACATTTTGGTGAGGGTATTTTTTAGGCGATGAAGAGAATGAATTAAAACATGCAATAAGTGGCATATGCAGTTGTTGCGTTTATCACGTTGAGTGATAATCTATGCTTTGATAAACCCACGCATTCTTAAAATATGGTAAACAAAATGAATTATGCATAGCTGTTAGTGGAACGTCTAATCCGCTTGGAAAAATAGCAATGTTTTTGCTCACGCTCACATTCGAATATAAATTTTCTCATGTAGTCTTAGCGATGGCCTCAATAGAAAAAAAAGAATGAAACAAAACTTTTCTTATTGAAATAATCTTTCAAAAATTTCCAGTGCTATGCGGGATGATAAATTTCGCTATTACGGCGATGATTTCTCAAAAGCAATAAGGCTGTTAATTTCATCGATTAGGCCCGAAATTCCATTAAGTTTTTAGAGTAGAAAAAATGCATTCTTTAACTATTGCCATTAAAACATCCCAAAGAAATGTCGTAAATATGCTCCAAAAAAGCATTTCTTGAACAAATTACATCTTCATTTTGAAGTTTCGCAGGATGCATATGCGAAACAGTGAAGAAAAAAGTGAAGGAAAAATATTAGTATGCAAAAACTGACCTTAAATATGAGTTTATGATTAGCATTTACGGTAAGTGGCGAAGTTTTTAAAACTATTCTAGTGGCGATCAGCTTGCGTGCATAGCCATGCGCTGCACATACGCATTTCCGATTCATCTATACGGTAGGATGACGATCGATGTTGGTGAGAAGATCGCTGTTTGGGCCCAAAACAATTCATTTTCGTCTGTCGCATAAACTTTTTTTTTTCTGAACGGTAACCGATCATATATCTATCTCATTGATCACAGTGAAAAATTTCTAGGAAGTGCTTAAGCGCATGATTTGTGAAAGCTTCAGTTTTGTATTATTCGGCGATAAGAGCTGGTTTAATTTTGTTTTTTTTAAAAGTATTACTGCTGATATTTATTTCCCTTTATCGATAAAGTCTATAGAAAGGCCTTGTGTACGAGCTGATGCGCTTTCACGTTTCTTTTAATTGCACTAGATGCTAGAGGAATTTATAGTAAATTTTTTTATAGGTATCATGCAAAAAAGCGATATAATCAAATTGCTTGAAAGCACATCTCTATCAAAATAATTTTCTTTGTAAATATTGACTCTATTCAACAGTTGTATTTTCTCAGCGGCTGATCTGATAGAAAAGACGTCAAATAAACTAATTCTATCATACGGGAGGTGGGAAGGGAGAAGAGAAGAGGGGGGGGGGGGGGGGGGGGGGGGGGGGGGGT